>OZ010793.1:568085974-569285974 GCA_963932465.1 Maratus speciosus | reverse complement strand
TAGCCGCCCTTGGCGACCAATTTTGTCGCCTTTAAATCTATGCTAAACATTGCATTGTGTTACTTTTATTCATAATTTAATTTACTTGCTCAATCCTTCGCCAAATCGGAACACTCTGATACAGAAATCATGAACTCGGTATTTTTATGTTAGCCGAGTGCAGGTGATAAATCGCCAAACATTGTAACCGTCGTACTTTTTCTTATTTCATTAATTTCATTTAAAATATAATACTTTCACTCATTTTATTTAAAATACTTAACTTTAATTTAAACGGAAATACTTAAAATTTATGATTCTCAATTTTCTCTTATTTCTTAAAAATAAGAAAAAAAAAAGGAATAAATAATACCATAAACTATGACATTTAATTTCAACATCAAAGTTTTGTTGTAATTTACCCCGCGAAAAATTGTTTAAGACAGTCGCATGAGTTGGACTATTAGAATACTGATGATATGATGGCGATGGAACAATATTTGGCGATTTATCACCTGCGCCCGGTTAACATAAAATTACCAAATTGGCTGTTTGGCATATAAAAAGTGAAGCGGTCAACCCGGAACTATTGATGACAGTCACATGACTTAGGCTATTATTATAGAGATTATTAAAATTTTAATTATTACCCTTTACACCATCAGAAAGTACACATCAGATGCCGATGATGTGCGTTTTTAAAAATTGTCTACGTAAATTTTAAGATTTTTAAGATAAAATTTAATCAAATGAAAATTTCAAAGTTTATAGATACTTTTTATGTACTTAAAATTTACGGAAATAATTTTTAAAAAAGCACATCATCGGCATCTGATGTGTACTTTCTGATGATGAGAATGGTATTTTAATTATTATATAGGTAATGAGTAACCGCGCTTCAGTGCAGCGAAGTCTTACAAGGAAGCAAAAAAGTGCTGAAAATAAATACAGAGAAACACGCTTAACGCGAAACTGAGGGGACCGAAAAAAAAGGGTGTATTCCAATCCAAACTGCTTATTTTCTTATTTATTTTTAAATTCATTTCTGCTCTCAAACGCATCAAACTGGCAAATTCTCTAATTTAGAAACTACATAATGTGCCGAGCTTCTCGATTTTTTGATAAATACAGAAAATATTGCAAAAAATGCCGTTAAAGTTGGCGTTTTGAACGAAATTTTCCGAAGCGGGAGATCTGGGAATGAAAATAATGGTCATACAGAGAAAATAATTGCTTAAAAATCAAATTCTATTTAATTGAGCGAAAAATGGAATCACACGGACCCTTTTACATCTCTTCAAAAATCATCTCAGTAAGTTTCATGTTTTTACTTTTAAAAATGAGTTTCAAAATGTCTTAGAAAATTTCGAGCTGTTGAGGTTGGAAAATTATTTTTTCTAGTACACCCTTAACAGAATTTTGTATTATAAGATTCGTAAAAAAAGAACAAAATTCACCAATATTTTCGATGTCGTCATATTTTATTTCGATTTCCTGTTAAACTACAAGTGGGTTGCTTCCATTAGGATAAAAAGCAAGTAAAAAGTTATTGTTTTTGGGGAAAAAAATTAGATTTTTTTTTAAGTATCTTTTCCTGCACCATATTGTCCACAAATTGCTTGAGATCATCTATTGTTTTATTCATCTCCCCATTCAAAGGAGCATCTAAATAACTGCGCACATTTTTAATTATTCTCTACATTTCTAAAATAGAGAGGACAGGAACTGCATCGTTAATTGCGTTGCGAGATTCGTCGTCGGAATCTACATTTCACACGAAATTTTTCGTGGTAAACGATTTTTGTTTCGTGTTAAAAGAAAACAAAATGTATTAAATTGCATAGTATACTGTTCGGACCACTATATCATTTCATGTTAACCGATTTTTCATGTTAAGCGTTTTCGTGTTAAACGTATCCCACTGTATGCAAATATTTAACACGTTTAATTTAAATACAAAATATACTGGTCTTAAACTTTTCTCCACCAAGTTGTGTTATGTAGAAATTAATTTTTGCTTATTTTTTTAAAACATATTATTGTAATTTAAAACAAATAACAAAACTTGCATAATTTTATGCGTATAATTTTGAAATGATTAGCTTTTCATTTAAATAAGAGCTGTACTGTTTTTGTTCGTGGCCCTAAACCTTTTTCCAACACTGTATTATAAATAAATTAACTGAATAATTAAAGTTTAAGAAAAAGGTTTTAAATCCTTTTAAAAGCTTTTTTCTTATGAAAGACGGATGGATACTTTAAAATAACGGATAGTACCTATAAAAATATACCCTCTTTAGAAAAAGTAATAGATATATCTTTCAGCGTTTTTAAATTACCTTTCTAGGGTACCAAATTACATTGTCCTGGTTTTTTAAAAAGGCTTTCCTGAGAAATGTTATTCTTGCACTAGTAAAAAGGAAATAAAAAAGCTTGTATCTGAAGTAAATTTAAAATATTTTTACAATTAAATCAAATAGCATGTGTTTATCTGAAAGAACTCTTGAGGGAGAAATTTACAAAGATATATGTCTGGGATTCAAAATTTAAGCTTTAAAGGCTATCGAAATTTATTTTAGCATTATCCTATGATAAGAGTTTATTAGCATACTTATGTAGTACCAAATTGCTAAAACTTATTATTCAAAATAATAATATTTTATATTATCCGATATTATGTTGACAAACTCATTTAGGAATATTTAAAAGTATTAAAACAAAAAAGTGCTGGATATAATTCAATACAGCATCATTTTTTAATTATAAGCTATTGCATAGTAAAAAAAAAAATGACAGAATATTTTCCTGATGTAACGAAAACGTTTATGAAATTTCCATGTAACCTCGTAATTATAAGAGATTTCTGAAACCTTTAAGAACCTATACTATGTACGCGAAGAAATGCAAGCGTTAATGCTGAATCTAAGGGAGAAATCTTTACAGATTTCTTGCTTGTTTTTTAATATTTATAATATTTCTATTTTTTTTCATGGGATACCCGAGGTCAATATTCTATATAGTGCGTTTGTATTTTTTCGATTTTGGCTATAGTTTCTTATATGAGAGTTTTACTTTTGGAACCGGTTCTGAAATTAGAAAAAATATAATAGCGCAATGTCGTTCATATCGTTTTCAGCAATGCTGAAGGCCATTCTAGCTAAATGCCTTTATTACTTTTAAACACAACGTAAAACCGTTATATATCGTTTATAACCGATATATATCGTTTAATTCAGGGTTCTTTTTAAGAAACCGACCAGTAGTCTAAAAGTACAACACTCTTTATACACTTTATTTTTTGATAGATTTCCACTTTAGAAAAATTTGTAATGCAAGTTTTTCTCGCTACCTTAGGTACAACAACAGATTAACGTTTATACTTTATCTTTAAGTGTCACTGTTTTCAGAGCGGCTTAATAAATAAGGAGAGTGACAACATACGTCTTGGGATCATGTTCAGATTGAAAGTTTTTTAAACTATGGAAACCCACATGCAGAACTTAGGGGCTGTGCATATATAACGTTATCAACTTTTTGGTATTTTTGGACCCCCTCCCCCCCCCTACGATATCATATGTTATCATCCCTCGAACCCCTCCCCCCCCCCCCCCAGTAATGATATCGTTATCATAATAATAAATAATAAAAATGTATAAAAGTTCTTTAGATTTTTGGAATTTTTTTCTTTTGTTTGGACAGTGATATACAAATATGTTATATTTATTTTTCTTATAATTTATTGATTCAAATGAAGAGAAGTCAATAAAATATCCGTATTATATATGAAACAACTTAATCTCAAATAACACTTAAAAGAAACAGACTGTTTAAAGGTATTTAATAATAGCTTTTCGTTGCATAATGCATTCAACAGTAATAATGTCTTTTTGAACTTGCCTCCGCACGGGGTGGGGCAGACAGAACTTCTTATCAACAAAACAGGCGGACAACATTATCTTTTATTTACTTGTTAAATGCAAGTATAATTTCAAACATACTTCGCATTATACTTTGTTGAACAGCAGGCGCGGATCCACGGGGGGGGGCGATCGGGGCGATCGCCCCCCCAAAAAATCCACCGATTGTCGCGAATTTCGACAAATGGTCGCCGAAAAAAATCAATTTCGTCAATCGTTCGCAGGTCAAAGGATCGCAAAAAGAACGCAAATTTCGTCAAAGGATCGCGAAAAATCGCGAATTTCGTCAAAGAATCACGCAAAAAACGCTAATTTCGTCAACAGATCTCTAAAAAATGCGAATTTCTTCAAAAAATTGCGAAAAAAATGCGCGAATTTCGCGGAAGAATCGCTGAAAAAACGCGAATTTCGTCAAAGGATCGCCAAAATAAACGCACAATTAGCATTGGAAGGAGATTCCCCTAGGCGCGCATCCACCGGGGGGGGGGGGGGGTAGATCGGGGCAAAGAAGGAAAGAACAAATTACCAAGTTGACAGCGAAACAGCACCGAAAACTGGCGATATGAAGCAATTAAAATAATGAAACTTTGTACAAAATCACCATAAAATAAAAGCAAAACATAGGACGCGTTTCGAGCTAAAAATATAACAGTTCGTCATCAGCTACAGTAAACACGTGTCCGTAAGTGGACAAGGTCAAAAATGAACTGAAAGGGAGAGAATGTTGCAAAGAATGCGACAGATGGCGCTAGCTGAAAGGGGAACATACAGAAGAGAAAAGTGTTGCCAAAAAAATAGAAGAGAAGTTGATAGGGAAAAAATGGAAATAAAAGAAATAAACAAAATTGAAATAAAATAAAAGAAGTAAATTAAAAAATATAAATAATAATAATAAATAAAGAAATATAAAAGAATAAAACAAGAAAAAACCAAAAGATCCTCTTTTTTTTTTTTTACAAAATAAAAAGAAAAGAAACAAGAGAAGATGGAAAAGAATTACAAAAGTAATTTTCACGCTGGAGATAGGAAAGGAGATGATGGGAGATCATTGACAAGATTAGCAGAATTTTTAGAAATAAAATATGCTTCATGAAAATCCAAGTGAGAGGAAGAGGCAGGGGAAGAAATAATTTTGGCCATGGGGAAATTGAAACAATGACTGGAAGACCAACAGTGAGAAGCAATCGAAGATTTAGAGATTTCTTGATTTGCAATATACCTCTGATGCTCACCTAATCTGAATTTTAAAGCTCTCTTTGTTTGACCAATATAACCTAAATTGCAAGAGCAAGGAATAAAATAAACACCCCACCGGTTCTCAGTAGAAATAGGATCTTTTAGAGAAGAGAATTTAATTTTATTCATAGGTTTGAAGATAACTTTAAAATTAAAACGAGAAAGGATTTTAGCAATTTTAAAACAGAGAAGAGAATAAAAGGGCAGAACTATTATAGAGTTAAAATTAGGAGGATTATTTGAATCAGAAAAAGGACGTTTAGCCTTATTAAATTTATAAAAGCTTTATCATCAAAGAGGGATTATAACCACGAGCAAGGGCAAGAGATTTGAGATAATTAATTTCATTATTCAGAGTAGCAGAGTCAGAACAAATGCGTAACGCCCTAAAAACAAAAGTATAAAAGGACGCCACTTTTTGTTGAGGAGGATGATTTAAAAAAGCATGAGGAACTTAATTTTGTTCCTAACCTTCTTATTAGTAAGGCTGATAAAGGCGGTCAAACAGTTCTTCTCAATAAATCTGATTATATTTCCCACGTTGAATCTATGTTAAACTCTGGTCCATATTCCAAATTAAAGAAGGATCCTTCTACTAAGCATTTATCTAATATCAAGCATGTCATTAAAAATTCTGTCTTTCTTAATGATAACACCAAACGTTTGGTTACCCCTTCTATCGCTAATTGTGCTCGTTTCTATGCTCTTCCTAAGGTCCATAAACCTACTCTTTCCTTTCGCCCTATCGTTTCCAATATTGGTACTGCTTCTTATAAAATTGCCAAGTTCCTTTCTAAGTTATTCGCTCCTTTATCTTCCACTAACTTTCACACTGTGAAAAACTCTTTTGACTTTGTTGATAAAATTAAACGCCTTTCTCCTTGCAATTATATAACGGTTTCCTTAGATGTTAAATCCCTTTTCACTAACGTGCCTGTTCAAGGGGCAATTGATTGTTTGGAAAGAAGGTTGCGCGAATTTCATTACTCTTCCATGGAGATTGATGAAATCATGCATTTAGTTAGTATTTGTGTCAGGCAAACTGCTTTTCAGTTTAATAATTCTTTCTATTCTCAAACTGAGGGTTTAGCCATGGGTAATCCACTGTCTCTTCTTTTATGTGATAATTTATATGCATTTTATTGAAGAAAAACTCTTCAGTTTATATAAATTTCCTTTCTGGTTTAGGTATGTTGATGATACTTTCATTTTAATTCCCTCTGACCTGGATCTTTCTAATCTCCTTTCTCTTGTAAATTCTGTTGATCCTTGTATTCAATTTACTCTCGAAGTCGAAGAGAACAATTCTCTTCCTTTTCTTGACGTCTTGGTTTCGAAACACCCAGATCGGTTCTCTACCTCCGTTTATAGAAAACCTTTCGCTGTATCTCTTCCTCCTCATGCTTTTTCAAATCATCCTCCTCAACAAAAAGTGGTGTCCTTTTATACTTTTGTTTTTAGGGCGTTACGCATTTGTTCTGACTCTTCTACTCGGAATAATGAAATTAATTATCTCAAATCTCTTGCCCTTGCTCGTGGTTATAATCCCTCTTTGATTGATAAAGCTTTGTATAAATTTAATAAACCTAAACGTCCTTTTTCTGATTCAAATAATCCTCCTAATTTTAACTCTAATAGTTTTGCCCTTTTATTCTCTTCTCAGTTTTAAAATTGCTAAATCCTTTCTCGTTTTAATTTTAAAGTTATCTTCAAACCTATGAATAAAATTAAATTCTCTTCTCTAAAAGATCCTATTCCTACTGAGAACCGGTGGGGTGTTTATTTTATTCCTTGCTCTTGCAATTTAGGTTATACTGGCCAAACAAAGAGCTTTAAAATTCAGATTAGGCGAGCATCAGAGGTATATTGCAAATCAAGAAATCTCTAAATCTTCGATTGCTTCTCACTGTTGGTCTTCCAGTCATTGTTTGAATTTCTCAATGGCAAAAATTATTTCTTCCCCTGCCTCTCCCTCTCACTTGGATTTTCATGAAGCATATTTTATTTCTAAAAATTCTGCTAATCTTGTCAATGATCTCCCATCATCTCCTTTCCTATCTCCAGCGTGGAAATTACTTTTGTAATTCTTTTCCCTCTTCTCTTGTTTCTATTCGTTTTATTTTGTAAAAAAAAGGGGGATCTTTTGGTTTTTTCTTGTTTTATTCTTTTATATTTCTTTATTATTATTATTTATATTTTTTAATTTACTTCTTTTATTTCATTTTAATTTTGTTTATTTCTTTTATTTCCATTTTTCCCTATCAATTTCTCTTCTATTGTTTTGGCAACACTTTTCTCTTCTCTATGTTTCCCTTTCAGCTAGCGCCATCTGTCGCATTCTTTGCAACATTCTCTCCCTTTCAGTTCATTTTTGACCTTGTCCGCTTACGGACACGTGTTTACTGTAGCTGATGACGGGCTGTTATATTTTTAGCTCGAAACGCGTCCTATGTTTTGCTTTTATTTTATGGTGATTTTTTACAAAGTTTTATTATTTTTATTTAAATTACCTAGTTGGTTTTTAAGAAATCAACACACCATACTCATTTTAGCTTTTAACTGACTAGGATTAGGACATAATCATTTTTTTTTTCATTCATGAAATACCCTTGAAATTTACCAATGTGGGTGGAAATAACAGTATATTTTTAACACATTATTGGTTTTCTTCAGAAAACATTAAGATGCTTGAATTTTTCAAAGGACCTTTCTTTTTCTTGTTTTTTTCTTTCTTTGGAAATTGCTATGAATCCCATTCTTTTCTCAAACAGTAAAGCACTCCTCAAAAATATTGTTATACAGAAATTAGAATTGCAGCTTCTTTGAAAGAACGAAAAAGTTTCAACACTTTAAAGGGATCCGCATAACGTTGTCAATTTCTGTTGTAGAGATTCAAAAAAAGGTACACGAAATGGCATCGTCCCCACTTCAACCCATTAGTGTAAAAAATTATGGCGCCATATGCCTTTTGAGAGGATATAATCCTATTTTGTTCACTAACTGCCGAAACGTCAGTGAGGTTTACCATTGACACCTGAAAATTATTTTCGTTTGCTTGTCTGTCTGTTCCGCGAAAACTGCCGATAAAAACATTGGATTTATATCTTGGGGAGCGACCGCCCCGATCCACCCCCCACCCCCCCCCCCCCCTCCGTGGATGCGCATCTAGGGGAATCTCCTCCTGGTGCTACTTGTGCGTTTTTTCCGCGGACCTATGACGAAATTAGCGTTTTTTTCTGCGTTCCTTTGGCGAAATTTGCGTTTTTTCTGCGATCCTTTGACGAAATTCGCGTTTTTTTTCGTGGTCCTTTACAAAATTCACGTTTTTTTGTGGTCCTTTGATGAAATGTCCGATTTTTTGGCGAAATTCACGTTTTTTCCGCGCTTCTTTAATGAAATTCACGTTTATGCTCGATCCTTTGACGAAATTCGCGTTTTTTTGCGTGATCCTTTGACGAAATTCGCGTTTTTTTATTTGCGAACGATTGACGAAATTGATTTTTTTCGGCGACCATTTGTCGAAATTCGCGATAATCGGTGGATTTATATTTTTTATCCAAAGGCCTTCCTTGGATCCGCGCCAGTGAAGAGGTATACACACCACTTAGATGACACATTTTGACTTTCTAGTATGTTAAAGGTCCGTCAGATTTCTGAAGGGGATCCTTTTTCAGAGATTATCCTCTTTCAGGAATCTGATATTAAAAAATGGATGTGATGGTTATGTTTTTCAGCTTTCGATAATTGGTTCTTAAGTATTTTTTAGTCCTGAATCCAAAAATGATCTTCATTTTTTACCATGTCATCTCGTTAGGATTTTCCATAAATCGCAAATTTTTAAAAAGTCTTACATCAAAATCAATTATCAAAAGTTTAAAAAGATAATCATCGCAGGGTTGTGTTATTAACGTTGTTTACCATAACTAAAAGAACAAAAAATAAGATAATTACCATAGTATAAGGGTAAACAGAAAAAGAAAAAAAAAAGACATTTAATAAATAAATTCTGTTATAACGTTTTTAATTTTACGACCTAATAAGTAACAATAAACGATATTTTGCGCAGAGGGCGGATTACAAAATAAGAGTGCTGGATAACCGAGTGTTTCGGTTAATCGGATGTCGGATAATCGGGAGTCTGTAATATTTTTAAATCGCATTAATTTCATATTCATTTAATAATTAACTGCAAGGAAGGATTTGAGCAACAGAAAGTATGACTACGTTGATTATATGTCACTCGGTATCGCCCCCCCCCAAAACGATTCTCTGGATCCGCCCCTGTTGAACAGTGGATTATACATGCATACATGTTGGGGTATTCCATATTTTGGAAATGAATAATTTTATAATCATTTAAGGATTTAAATAATAACGTTTGTGTTTTCAGGAAAATAGATAACATACTAAGAAAGATAACATAATATTTTGATGTAAAGACCAAGTTACAAATAAGAAGAGAAAATTTTGGTTGGATCAAAAATGATAACGATATCAAAAGACAAATCTCCCCTCCCCCTAGAGATATCTTACGATATCATGTGCCAGACACCCCCCCCCCTCCCCCCTAAAATGATAACGTTATATATGCACAGCCGGACTAGCTCGAATGCAAGCATTAATTTGTTGGTAGCGGCAGATTCTCGGATTCCGAAATAATGTCAGGCTCGACAAGTTTTTGCTCAAAATGCCCTTCTGCGAGACAAATTGTACTGCCCTTATGTAAAGTAGCTAGATGGATGCCTGACTTTCTGAGGACGATGCTCATTTTTTAAGGCATAGGTATTACGGTATTACGGAATAGTTGATTCGAATAAAATAATTATCTGGTCAGATTTATCTAATTCAATGTATTCTTACTTCAATTTTGAAAAACTGAATAAAATACCGTCAAAATGAGCCCTGTTTCCACAAATCTCGGACGTTTGGTTCTAGCGTTTAGGAGATATAATGTAGCAAACAGCTATTCCAAAAGTTCTAAAAAATTGAAGCCGATAAATGCAGAACGATGCTTAATGATGCTTAAGTATAGATCGGAGCGATATCTGGTTACTAACATAAACTATGTATAAGTATTTTATAGACACTATACTTATACAATGCTTATGTTTAAGTAACCAGATGTAGCTGCGATCGACATCAATCGTTCAGCCTCGTTCGACATTTATCGGCTTAAATTTTTTAGTCCTTTGTAAAGCATTATTGGAATAGTCGGTTGTTGCATTTTATCATCTAGACGCTAGTTTGGACATCTTAACTTATGTAGGCACTTTCTTATTTATAAAGGCACTCTAACTGCGTTTAAACTATATTCTGTATTGTAGATAGCTTAATTGCATAGTTCAATGCACATCAGTTAGAGAAATACAATATAATATGATATCTTCAAAAAAAAAAAGAATCGAAAGAATAAAGTCTGCTTTCTATAAAAAACAAAGTGCAAATCTTTAGGCTTTCAAAAATAAGTATTTATTTATTTCAAAGAACAAATTATCATTTGCGGATAGACTAAAATCTAGAAATTATTAAATCACATAATTTTATTTTATTTATTTTTTTAAGTTTTACGATTCAACCAAGCAGGTTAAATTGGCTTAAGCTGCTTGTTTTCAGTTAGACAATTATTGCCATTGAATTGATAAGAATTGGATTTAAAGAGAAAAACATACATTTTCAACCTATTAGTTCTTATAGGATTCATATATTTTATGTTATCTATGTTTTGGAAGAAAGACTTTTATGGAATAGAAGGTAATATTCAAAAATTTAATTCGTTTGATGGAAGATGTAGGAGTTGTTTTCATCGTTTTTAATTACTTTTTTCAGATTTTGAAATAAGATTTTCTAAAAAACAATGTTCTTGCAATAATTACTCCGAAGAAAGAAAAGCTTATATCTAGAGTAATATATTTCTTAGAGGTTTTTATGATTAAATTAAATAATGTCTGGTTTTTCTACAAAAACTCCCGCGGGAGAAATTTACAAGATAAATGTCTGGGAAAAACACTTCAACCTTTTTAGGTCATCCAAATGGATTTTAAATTTATCCCAACGTGACATTTTCCTTTAATAAGTTTATAACTGTCTTTATTTGAAAAATACTTACCATGGAGTAAAGAAAAAAAAATCCCAACAAGTTCTTCTCTTATATTTTTTTCCCCTTCTTCTCCATCTCTATATTGAAGAAGAGCAAGTATGCGTCCAAACACCTCTGTAATCTCATTCATTAGGCGTAATCCCACCCTCTCCTTCGATTTTTTTTTTCATTTTTTTTTCTTTTCCTTATTTTTTTTTCTCCTCTTTTTCGATTACGCAGTGTACTTTTTCTTGATTACGTTCTCTTTTTATTATTTCAGAGGCAAAAAATAGAATTATCTCAACACGTAGGGACTAAGAAGAGATGCATCACACACTACACCTAGTTCATCAAATATTATAGATGGGGAAAAGTATACAACTTTTTTAAAATAAAAACAGCTAGCTAAATTTAGCTTTATTAAATTTAACTTTAGTGAAAATTTAATGCTGCTAAAATTAATTTAGCTAAGAAGAATTTGCACAAAGAAGCTTTTGCAAATTGAGTTATATAATTTAAAGGAGCCTACGCAATATTTTGTTTGTCATGCTTTCGAGTAATTTTACATTATATTTTTGTTTTTCTAATTTGCGAATGAAAATATATAAGAAGGAATTTTCAAGTAAAAGAAAATATTATTTTAGTAAAATTTGTTAAGATGGTTATAAAAGCCACCATACCGTTAGTCTTTATTTTACGAGCACTTTGGTATTACTAAAATTAATTTCTAATTTACTGAATCTGAAAACGGGATTTATTAGATTCAATTTACCCAGTATAATAACATCAACAAAACTTTCAAAAATTTGCTAATGTGATTTAAGATCACTGATTAAATGCTTATAAGCAAGATTTTTATACATTATACTGTTGTACATGTTTATTAGGAAGTTTCCATTACAAAAACAAAGAAGGTAACTATTGCAGCTTTTCGAAGGAAAGCAATTCCGGGAAATTTCGGTATATTTTCCCCGATCATGACCCCCAGATCCCAAAACCATCCTACGTTCAATGTGTTTGAAATAGCGTAACATCATAAGAATACACCACAAACGATTTTACCCCGTACACCTTAACGTAACAGAATTTTTTGAGTTCTCCTGTAAATGAACTATAAATGATACACACTTCATTTTCAATACAGAACATGCTATAATAAACCTCATTACATATATCAATTGCATCAATTGCATAGAATTACGAGTACATTTACGCGAGTTAGAGCATGGACAGACAGACACACAGATGGCGACTTCACATATATATGTGTGTGTAAATGAGGAGTAAGGCAAGAATTAATGAATAATATAAGTTTAATATATCTGAATTATCATTTACACAATATAAAACATCTATTTACAACGTTAAAGGGGCAAAGACGGTTTTCGTGGTAAACTAAACACGACATGAGAATACCGTCAGACCATCTTACCTGGTTTCGTTGCGACCTGGCTCTCCGACTCAAGAGCTCGTACGAGATCCGTCGGATCTCTGTCACTTCGAAATAAATTCTGGTTTGCTTTATTAATTTGTTTCCAGGCCCAGAAATGGGAAAATGTATATCAGCAGTTCCATTCTGGTTTGCGGGGCTTACGTCAGAAGCAAGCTTCTTGTGGGAACTTGCTGATTATATCTTGTTTCTATGCGCGTTTGGTGGAAACGCTTCGACCACATTCATACTCGGCCATTCGACAGATGGACGTCCCCGTCCACGGCCAAAATAAGGAACAAGAAATACAATATATATATATATATATATAAACAAAAGCCAAAGAAAAACTCTCATTAAATAATTAAAACAAAAAAAATAAATGTACACTTTCTGCTATGAATATTTAAGCTGGGCTGTCCTGAGGATACACTCCAACAAAAGAAAACTAATAAAGAATTTAAAAAAAAGAACATCGAGAGGGAAAAAAATGTGGTGAATGCGTGTCATGAGACCATTTGTCTCGTGTCTGTCTTAGCATTAATTAGATAAATTAGAAAATTAGATAAAAAAAAGTCTGTAACCTGCAATATATTGATAATAGAGAGATAATTTCTATTATTTCCACAGAAATAACAGGAAATACTGATTTTTGTCAAAAAATATATATTGATTCCTTAGAATCGGAATATATTGATTCCGTAGTTTACAATTTTGACCAATTATGACACTCTAATTTATATATTTTTTTTTCACTCAAATTTATATAGTAAGAAATATCGGAAAAAAGCACGGCTTACACGTGTTCATAAGGTCGCCTATGGTATATATATCAGGCAAGATATCCTACTGTTAACGGTATTATTCTGTTGGTATTCCACACAGGTCCAGACTAGCATGACTTGGGCTCTAAATGAAGAGTTCTCATGCTAAAGATGGTAAGTGACACCACCATACTTTTGAGAAAATTAGCTGTGAAGTTCTAAATATCTATTTCCATTTATTGTCAAATGCCTCCTTTATCAATTAAAATTTCTGTGAGTATTAGGTTTTTAAAATTGTACTTTAACAGATGGTGGGGGAACCCTCAACATCCCTGTTTGCCCTTGAGATAATCAGACATTGACATCGTATTCCCAGTATAACATCATGCACCATTAGCAGTAACGCTGCTAAGTAGCAGTACCTTTTTCGCTTGAGATATCATCACAGTGGAGTTATGAATAAAGCGGAGGAGACATATAGTGCACTGTCCGCCATTTGCGAGTGAAGTAACTGAGGAAGTTGTCACAAGATGGCGGCTGTTTTTTTAAATCGGATCAACAGTTTCTGATTACCGCCGGGCCAAACTTCCCACCAGTAAAATTGAATAGAAAATTTCGTCTTATTTAAGCGCCTTATCCATGGAAATATTTTCTCACAAATATAGTAAAATTTTCTATTTGCTTTTACTGGTGTCAGTTTGTCTGGTAAAACAGTCAGTTTGTTTCTCTGGTTGTCACAAAATAGCTAAAACGCAGAGTCTGACATCCATCAAAATAATCTTCTACCATTAAAACTGAGAACCTCTTTCTGTTATTATTCGTGACTGAAATTTCGGATTAATGTGGTGTTTAAATAAGGAGAAAAATTACATATAAATTTACTGGTGGAAGTTTCCAACAGCCGTAATCAGCCCCTGGAATGCGGTTACAGTTGAAACTTCACAACTTTAAGGATATGCCAGTTTCTCTTTATTAATAGTCCCATGATCGTCACAGCCAAACATCACAAGGTGACAGATCGAACGAATTCGGTAGTTTCTCTATCTCGATCTGGGTGTATGTCTGTGTCGTCTGAGAGCGAGGGTATGATTATCCTGAATGATGAATCTAACACACGTTGCACGCTCTCAATATGTACAGTCGTGGAAAAAAAAAAGTAAACACCTCCTACAAACTTTGAAACTAACGATGCAGAAGAAAGTTATTGGTATAAATCGATTGGAAATAACGTCTACTTTTCAATGATGTACATAAAATTTGCTTAGGGGGCCATCTACAGATCAAAACCAGAACAAATTTAGTTTTTTTTCAAAGGCAACACCCAATTTTGACAAGATACTTTAAGTATTTGGTTCAAACTATGCATAAAGACGATATTTTTAGTCATTTGAATGATAAGTTTTTGAATTATAAGCATTCAAAATTTAGAACTTCTAATTTTAAATTACATTTTCATATTTTTTATTAATATCTCCTGAAATTATAATTCTAATAATTTTGTGCGTGGTCACAATACTAAAAACACAATCATAAATACATTGGATTTGTAGTTTAAAAAATTTTATGATATGAATTAGGAATTATGAAATTAGTATTCGAAAAAATATGAGTTGCAACCTATATCTTTTTGATACATTTATATTTATTATGTTCTGCTTTATGCGAATTTTCAATTTCAAATTTTTCTTTCAAGTAGTTTTCAAATTATCATTAAGAAACGGGAAAATGATGGTTCAAGGGGCCGTCTATGATGTGCAGAAAAGCCTAATTTGAAGAAATATATTGAACTCATTTTATTGAAATATTTAGGCTAGCAATAGTCGAAACATATTAAGCGAGTGAAATGATCATATTGGCAAGAAATAATACATTAATAGAAGTGGCATAGTCATTCTGTAACATTTCAGTAATCGAGTACCGAACTTCAATTGGGATGCAACCCCTAAAATATGCTCTTTTTAAAATAATTGATTTCTCGGAAATTAATCGTTCAAATTTAATGTAAATTTGGATTTAAGCTTATTGAAGCGTGTAGAATTTATTTGTGGTGTCAAACTGGGGTATTGCTATTGAAAAAAAACAAAGTTTTGTTTCGTTTTTATTTGTAGATGGCTCCCTAAGCAAATTTTATATTCATCATTTAAAAGTAGATTTTATTTCCAATCGTTTGGTACCTGTAACATTCTTTTACGATAATTTGTTGAAGAGTTAGCAGGAGGTGTTTACTTTTTTTTACCACGACTGTACAACGGTTCTAAATCAGTCGAATACAGAACGACTGACTGTTGCCTGTCTCAAGACTGATGTTATCACACCAGCCAACGCTGCTCTTTTTTATACCGTTGATCAATCAGGTAATCATTTTAACATTATTTTTTTAGTATCTCGACAAAAATAAACAAGTCGGAAATTGTACGTCAAACGTGGCAAATGATGTGCGTTTGTGCTATAACTATTTTTAATAATATTCAGATCTTGGTGCAATAACTATTGCCCTCTTATTCAAAAATGCATGATTACAAAATTTATTACGATTCCATATATTAAATTCAGTAATAGAGAAATAATAGGACTTAATCACCATGACAACCTAGAATCATTACCCATCATGGGATATCACTGAATTAATGACGTATGATAGGATTTTATAGAGTGAAGAAAACTTTTATTAATTTCTATTTCAGTTTTGATTCGATGTTCTTGAAATTTGAAATGACTCGACACAATTCTGCAACGATTATAGATATTAAATTTCAACCATTCGGTTGGGTAGTTTTTGCACTGTTATGTGCAAACAGACAGACAGATGAACCAGACGACGACTATAGGTGCTACGCATTTATATAATTACGAACACATCTAATAAATGAATAAAATGGTTTATTGTATTTCCATCCTTTCTGTGCAAATAGCCTCTTTCTATTTTCATTAGTTTGGGAATTATTAATTTTACAAATTTTTCCTGACATTTGATTTCCCAGTACGTATTATAAAAGCGTAATACTGTGGTGGAATCATTTCAATATTACCAGAAATTTCGCTCAAAATGTTTATCCTCCAAGATTTTCTAATTGATTTTTGCTTCGTTTCGAAATGTTGAAGTAGTACAAATTTTAATAATATGAGGAAAAATCCATTTTGACAAACAATGTTCCAACTCTCGCTTTGCCTGCTGTTATTGTGGGTAAAATTTAATTATTGTTTTCTCGTGTTGAGCTCCAAAGTTATTTGTGCTGTGAGAGGTATATCTTCCATCTAAATTTTCTGGAAAAGAAGCTCCAATGCATGCAAATGGAAATGTTTAATTATTAATTGACTCGTAATGTCGATGTCGAATTAATAATTCACCACTTTTCTTTGTAAGTAAATGTACAATATGTAGATAAATATTAATGCATATGTATGTTGCCTAGAACTCAAAAATTTATTTAGTAAAGCCTGGATTTTTTATTGTATGAGATAGAGGTTTATTTTTAAAAAGTTCTTAAAAAGGAGAGTATCTAAATTCAACTTATTTCACATTCAATGCCCTGCATCGGGTAAGCCAATTTTACCCTAGTACAATCCGGTTTGCGTTTCGGATCGGGTCGAGTTGGCACTCATTTTTATAGTCTCCGGAATGGATTTGACTCTTACGGGCCGGGTTCGGATTGACCCGCTTTTTCAAAAACTCTAGATATTTTTTTCGAATGAAAAACACCAGTATTTGGACATTAATGAGTCTTTACCATGCTCATTTTTTTAATATAAAAGATAAAATTGATATTTGAGGGATGATTGTAGGCTATTTTTCTATATAATATGTATTAAAATATGGACTATTTTTCTTCAATTTCGGTTCCGTTCGTTTACAGATTTACACTGAAAAAAAAAAAAAAAAAAAAAAAAAAAAAACGGAGATTCTACTTGCAATCGAAACGCCAGTATACTATTTCCGTATTTTAACGGAAATTTCCCCCCTATAATTTCCAGAAATCAGTATTTTTACGGAAATTTTTCCCCATAAATTACAGAAATTTTTCCATTTTTCTGGAACTTATTGGGGGAAATTTCCGTTAAAATACGAAAATAGTATAGGCGTCTCGATTGCCAGTAGAATCTCCATCTTTTAGTCCTTTTTTTTTTTTTTTTTTTTTTTTTTTTTTTTTTTTTTTTTTACAGTGTAAGTATTTCGGGTTCAGATTGGGTATGAGATTGAAATTTATTTTATCGGTGTTGGTTCGGGTTGATTTTAATTCCAAAATATATTATCATACGCTGTTATAAAACGACCCGCACAGCCACAGGAATCTAATGCAGATCCAGAAGCGCGATTATTGCTCATTGGAAACAAAAGTTTAAGTGTATTTAAATCACGAACAAGGCTAGTACAAAGCCCTTCTAGTAAGCCAACATTTGCCTAAAATAGACCTACTGCAAAAATTTTGAGTTTATGAAATAAAATTTAATCACTTAAAAATAGTGATGCCACTTTTTACGTAACAGAAGGCTAAAATCTGGATCTCAACCAGGATATTTAAAATCATCTAAACCGCTTTCGCGTAGTAAATTTATAAGCATTAAATTAACAGAAGCCTGCCAACTATGGATGTTATTATAGTAGAACCTCTTTTATCCGAAACTCTTTTAACCGAAACTCTCGGTTAACTGAAATCCATTTTTAAAGTATTTTAATTTTTTTACTATCATATTCCTTCTGTGCGAAATTCTTTTTTTAAGCTTATTTTTATTATCACATTCCTTGTGTGCAAGCGGTTATTTCCGAACCACGAGTACAGATAAATATTTTGGATCCCCTTTCTTAGAGTTCCTTTGAATTTAACTTGAGCTCCCGTAAACTGTGGAGTGGACTACAACAGAGTAGGAGAAGGGTGAAATGGAATGTGTGAATGTGATCTAGCAGATATTTCTTCTGTTCATTTTATAAAAGGTACTTAATTTCAAAATTAAGATTCAGTTAATTTATTCTTGTTTCTATTTTGCAATTGCTTTACTTTTTTTTAGTACTTGTTATCATAATGAGAAATAGTGCATATATTTGTCCTTATCATAAAATTGAAGCATTCTCGACTATCGGAAAGAGAGTCGGTCCCAATTACTTCGGATAATCGAGGTTCTACTGCAATACCGTTTCTGTTAACGTATTACATCAATGTTTAACTAGAAATTTTGTTTTTTTTTTTGTTATATTATTACCAGTGTTGCAGTTGAAAAAAAATATTTGTGGGAACTCACCTTTTCATAGAGTAGATGTTGATGCTACCGGACTTTTGCTAAGCTAAAATCCAATTTAAAACATTTAGCCAAAAGTCAACATTTTCCAATTAACAGTTATAATTATAACAGTAGGCTCCCGATTATCCAAGTTAATATCGACCAAGCTCACCTCGGATAAGCAAAAAACTCGGATAAACCGGATTTACACAAATCGGCACCAACTCAGGAAATGAAATATAAATTTTCACTTTATTCATTCATTTTTATGTAACTAGTAACATTTCTTGGATGTTTATTTCCGTTACTTTTAAGAAAAACGGGGAATGAAATTCTTTATTTGAAAAAGCCCTTGATAGTTTTTTTGTGTGTTGAATGTCAATTTTGCTGCAGTATTACGCTGCTGCCTAGCTACCAATTTCTAAGATTTTTTTCTTACCACTAAAACTCACCAGTAAATTTTGCCTAATTCAATCGCCGAAATCTAACAATTGTCAACTTTCATATGTATGGCAAAAATTTGTATTAAATTTTTAGAGGTAACAAAACCGTACAAATTGTCAGCTATGTGATTATATTAGTGTCATGAAAATTGCAGACGTCTTTCTGCTCAAAGTATTAAATAGTTTTTTTGAAATCGAACTTATACCTTTGGAATGGATCATTTTCTTCTGATGGGCTGATGGTTTCTATTATTATGAAATAGTTGTTATAAATGAAGTGTTAGAAAAAAAAATTATGGCCATTTTTTTTTCCATTCTGACCAGAAAATCAGTGTTCTAATTTTTTAGGACTGCTCTTTCATCTTCACCTAAGGCTTCATTTATAATGGTTCCTTCATAATAATAGAAGCCATCAGCCCATCAGAATAAAATAACTCGGTTAAAGTGGCTTATAAATATAAGTGAAAAGGATCTTCTTAAAACTAGCATAATTTACCGTTTCGTTAAAAAAAAAAAAAAAAAAAAAATGTGCTCGTTCGCGATATATATATATATCGCGAACGAGCACAATTTTTTTTTTTTTTTTAGATTTATTATATATATATAATAAATTTGAAATCACAAATATATGAAGAAATTAATAAGGTTCTAAAGATGATTTAGAAATGAACATAGGAAACCAGTATGTAAAATAAGAAACTATGAATGACTCACAGAATCATCAGAGGAGCTTGTGAGTTCATTCATAGATGATGCGTTATTTCATCCAATTTTGTCGGCATTCAGCCTTTTAGGCTTATTGACAAAATTTAGCTCCTTATAACGCAAACATTACAGAAAATATATAATAAAAAGCTAAGAGATCCAAAGAAAGATACACCTCATACAGGATATTAAAAATTATTAGAGTACAATACCTGAATGACATACTAAGAGTCAAAACTACTGCATATCAGCATGGAAAACAAAGATAAGACTATTTTAACATGCAATCTACAGTTGAGCATCTGAGTGAAACCCATAACTGTGCTGCCATCTGGTGTGAGAAATGAAAAATGTAAATTGGAACTGGGTTAATAACAATAATGTTTAGTGTTGTCATCTTAAGCCACCCCCCCCCCCCCAAAAAAAAAATAAAATAAAATAAATAAATAAATAAATAAAAGGAATGAAAATGATTGAAGAAATCAAGAAAAGACTTAGATTAACTTAAACTAGAATGAAAAAATAGGAATAAACTTAATAAGTACTGAGTGAATACAAAATAAAATAAAGAAAAGGTATAAATAAATACAAAGAAATAAAGAATTAAAGAATTAAAGAATTATATAAAAATAAATAAAAGGGCAATTGATTAAATTAACGTTTTAAAGATAAAAAATTGTAATGTAAAAAATGAGAATATAAATAACATTTTAAAAAATGAGGAATATTTGAGATAGTAAAATTTAGCCTTGTATTATGTAAATAAACGTGAAAATTTAAAAAGCAACGAGGAATATTGAGATAGTAAAATATATCCTTAAATGATGATGCAATATGTGAAAATTTATTATGTTAAATGCATGATACCCCGTTTATTTATTTATTTATTTATACACACACACACACATACATACATATATATATATATATAAATATATATATACAGTAGAACCCCGATCCATCGTTTTTCAAGGGGTGCGTGAAAAAAAACGATGAATGCGGGTTAACGTCAAAATACGAAAAAAACAATGTTTATGCATTACTAATACATGCAATGTATACAGTATACTAATAAATACTAAATTTTTACTCATCAAACTGTAGAAGAAATAAATCAAAGTCGTAGAAAATTGATATTTATTTGAAAAAATCAGTAATTTTATGTTGGGTTTTTCGTTCATTTTTTAGATTAAACAACGAATTTTCAAGATGTACAACATTTTTCTGATCATTTTCTGTAATTTCATGTGCATATATAAAAGCTCGTACAGTTTCAAATGCCGTAATTGCATCAGACAGACTTGGCACTGGTGTAGGCTCAGCATCTTCGGCATGAACATTATCTTCTGCTTTTTCGCCATTATTTTTCCTTTTTTGCATCCTCACACATTTCTTCTATGCTTAGGATACCACATGTTGTAATATCTTGATCAATAGAAATATAATCGCTAAATTTCACGCCAGATACGTCTTCTACTACACGCAACCATTCATCATCTGCATTATCGTCACCATGATCATTATTTTCTGTCCCTTCTGTTGAGCATTCATCATCAATTTTTCGCCCAAAACCGCATTTCACGAAACATTTCAGAATGGCTGAAGAGGTTACTTCATACCATGCTGAAAGGATAAAATGAATAGCCTGCAAAAGGTCTGCTTTTAGAGTAGGTTCTTTTGCTTGTTCCACACATAAAAATCTTTTCACTAGCTTTCTCCAGTAAAATTGCTAAAAACAGTTGATTATCCCGGCATCAAGAGGTTGTACGACAGATGTACAATTAGCTGGGAAAAATCCGACTTCTATGTTTTTCAAAGACGACGTATCTGGTGGATGAGCTGAACAGTTGTCAATAAATAGAATGATTTTCCTTTTTTGAGCGCCGATTGATCTATCAAAGTCATGAAGAAATTTCGTAAAAATATCCTTTTTCATCCATGCCTTGGTATTCGAATGGTAGATTACTGGCAGTTTCTTTACATTCTTGAAGCATCGAGGTCTAGCAGATTTACCAATAACGAGGGGTACTCGTTTATCAGAACCGTCCTTATTTGTGCATAGTAGCACTGTAAGTCTTTCTTTGGAATGTTTACCACCATGACAAGATTCTCCTTTGAACGCTAGCGTTCTTTCTGGCAAGCATTTATAAAACAGGCCTGTTTCGTCTGCATTGTAGATGTCACAATCCTTGTATTTTTCTAGTAACTTCGGAAGTTTTTCGAACCACATTTCTATTTCATCAGTATTTACTACTGCGGCACTTTCGCCGCATAATTTCCTAGATACCAATCCATGGCGAATTTTAAAACGTGAAATCCACCGCCCATTTGATGCAGAAAAAGTATCCATGCCATATGAGGCAGCTATTTCAAGTGCCTTCTCTCGAAGAATATTCCCATCCACAGGAATATTTGACGCACGAGCCTGCTCGTACCAAGCGAAGAGAAGTCTTTCTAACTCACTGTAAGTAGACATTTTGCTAGTTTTTCTCTTTTTTGCAGAAGTTCCATACTTATCAGTACTTTATCTCTAATTTCTTTCTTTTACAAAATTATCGAATTCAGGGTTGACGGCGGTATACCTAAACGCTTAGCTATGCTAATTTTTTTCTCGAAAGGATTCTTTTCCACCTCATCTATGATTTGAAGTCTTTCTTCTAAGGTTCGGATTTGTTTTGCCATTCTTAAAATTCAAAGGACGCATAAAATTTTAGGCAGAACGCATTAAATTGAAAGCTCACACTCTTGAAATTAAACACCTGCACTGCACACAACAGATTAGCTAGGAATTAAGCAGCTGGCCAAAGTGGGTACATCCGACATCCCCTTTACACAGGGATGGCAGGGATGACCGCCCCGGAAACCCAGCTTTCGCTTTAGAGTATAAGTGCAATCCCGGGGGGGGGGGGCTTTACACAGAATAGAATAACCCATTCTCCACCTGTTACGCATTCAATTATTTAAACGTACATACATGTCGCAATATCAGAGCTAATCACTGTGTCCCCCCCCCCCCACCACCACCACCACCAACCCTAAAACGCCACAAATGAGTCATTTTAAGAGAAAAGAAGTAATTCAAGTTTGGATCTGCTTGACCTTCAATTTCATTTCGGTGATGAGAAAAATTTTAGAACGATGAATGCGGGAAAACGACTTTTTGAAGAACGATGCACGCGGGTTTCGTTAACATTATTTAAATATAATTTGTGCAGGGACCATAGAAATAAAACGATCAATGAGGGAAACCGATGGATGCGAGAACGATAGATCGGGGTTTCACTGTATATATATATATATAATTTTTTTTTTCCGGTAACAAACCAAATATGTCTGGGAACGACGTTCCCACCCAACTACAGCACTGATTATTACCATAGTTGTACTTCCCGAAGATAATAGTGTTTAAATTTCATTTATGGTTCATAAACGAAATTAATGTCCATAAATTATGGACATTAGTTGTCACAAAAATATTTTAATTATTCCAAGGAGAAACCTTATCTAGTTAATGTCTATGTTCCGCAAAGATTACACAAGCCTGCGGCGGTTATGTTTTTGAATTTTTGATAATGAATTCTTATGTATTCTTTAGCGCTGAACCCGGAAATGACCTTCATTTTTTCCATCACGTTAGGATTTTTTTCAAATCGCAAATTTTATTATTTTTGTTTTAAATAGAAATATTGAAAAAAATCTGATAGTATAATGTAGACGTAAAACTTTTTTTTTTTCATAGTAATTTATTCTTTATTTTACTTTAACTTATAATTATGTACGACGCATGTTCCCTTTCACTTTGATCCACGCTCTAAAGGTTATCTTCCTCATGCGGGTCAATGAACACCCCCCCCCCCCCCCCCTGCCCCTCATCAGATTCTTCAACTGTTTAGTGAATAAAATATTGTGAGTAAATGATGTAAAATATTGTGAATAAAAAATTGAAAAAAAATATTATGAAAAAAATAGTTTTACATCTATTTTATAGTATCCAATTTATTAAATATTGCGACTTTAAAAAAATTTCGACATTTAAAATTTGCAAAAACACTTACGTGGTGGAATAAAATTGAGGTCATTTTCGAATTCATCACTAAAAGATACATAAGAATCAATTATCAAAAGTTAGAAAACCCAACTATCGCAGGTTTATGTAATATTTACAGAATATAGACGTTAACTAGACAAGGTTTCTCCTTGGAATAATTAAAATGTTTGTGCGACAGCTAATATCCATATTTTATGGACATTAATTTTATTTATAGAGAATAAATGAAATTTAAACAACATTATCTTCGGAGCGTACAACTCTGATAATAACGAAACAATAACCGAAATTTTCCAGTTAAACATTTGATGTGATACATTAACAGAAAAGGTATTTGTAACATAATAGTAAAAACCCTAATTGATATTCCATCACGTTGGAATAAATATTTCAAAAAAGACTTGTTTTAACATTTACAAATCGAGTGTTTTACACTAAATGGTAAAGCAGATGGTAAAGCAGATTTATTCAAATCATAAAATATCGATTTCTAAAACATTTTACAGGTTTTGAACGACACGATACACAGCAACGTTGCAATATAAACAATAAATTGTTCTCGACTGACATTTCGTTCCTGTTCCAAATTCTTTATTTTTAAAGGTTCATGAAAGCAAAGTTTAGTAGTTCAATGAAAAATGAAATTAAGATCTTACATTTATAATACACAAAACTCAAGAATCTTATATAAACTTTAAAAAATAAAAGGGTTGTTGTAATTCACTTTTAAAGAAGGTCTCCATACGGGCATACTCCGAAAAATCTGAAGAAAAGAAATATATATAGAATGTTCTACGAATGAGGATAGGTTTATAAAAAGAATTTCAGCGGAAACTTGATTGAGCGTCACTAGAAAAATAATGAAATTTTTGATATTTGGCAATTTATCACCGTATGGCAACGGAATAAAATTTCAAAAAATACTTTTTTATGTTAAATGCCCTTTAAGATAAAAACATTTCATATTGAACTTGTTTAAATAAATTTAATGTAAATAACTTTAGTTTTGTCAATTTTAGTTTGATTTAACTATAGTTTTGTCATATAATACACACACACACACACACATATATATATATATATATGTGTGTGTGTGTGTGTGTATATATATATAATGAAAGTTAACTATCAAGTTTTTGAATTAAAACAAAATTTAAATTAATTCAAATGGTTTCAATCTCAAAATTAAGTCCAATTGAGCACTGTCGATACAATTTTGTTGCTATGGAAACAACGACTTCTTTTATATTGAAATGAATAACTGCATCGTCCTTCATCTTGCCTTTTTTTTTTTAAGTTAGCTATCAAATTTCATGAATTGAAACAAAATTTAAATTAATTAAAATTGTTTCAGTCTCAAAATTAAGTCCGATTGAGTACTGTAGATTGAATTTTGTTGCTATGGAAACAACGTTTTCCTTGATATTGAATTTCCTTGATATTTGGCATTTCTTTTCTTCCGCCATATGCGCATATTTGCTATTAGAGAAATCAGGTGCATAAATGCAGCATTCTTCATCTTTCCTTTATTTTGAATGCGCTTAAATATATGAAAATATTTTTTATGTATGAAATTATTTATAAAGTAATAAAATTAAATAACAAGCAACATAAATATACCAGTTTAAATTCATTAAATACTATTCACAAGCATTCTAAAAATCAATTAACAAGCAATTTTCAGTTGCATTAAAATAGTTGGCTTTAGGCGGGGAAAAGTACTGCTCGTCAAATCGCGTGACACTTTCGTCTTTTCGCGCCGAATACTTGAAAGTATTTTAATTTTTTTACAGTCTTTCTACTGTAATTCCTCAGCTAAATTTGACTGACGTTTTATTACGTACATGAGTAGTTTAATTAGTATTTTTTTCTTCAAAATATTCTGAGCATGGCCGGTAAGGATGCCTTCCTTGTAAGTCACAAATTACATGTGTTTAGAAAATTATTTAGGAAATATCTTAATTTTTATCTCTTTAGAAAATTTAGAATTAATGAAAAATGTCTTAAAAATTAATCCCAATTTATCGTAAAATTTTAAACTTGTTTTTCTCGAAGTCATATTTTTCAAACTAGGCAGCCATTTTTCTCAAGAACCGCCATAGATGTGTCTTGCTGCAGGAAAAGTTTCAGGGGCTGTGCATAAATAATGCTATCACTTTAGTGGGGGGGGGGGGTCTGTCATTTGATATTGTTAGATACCTTTGGGGGGAAGGGGGTTTGCCTTTTGATATAGCTATCATTTCTGATCCAACCAGACTTTTCTTTTTTCAGCATCTTTTGTTTACATCCAAATAGTCTGTTTCCTGTTTTATTATTATTATTTTTATATGTTTTTATGATAATACAAAGCTTTTATTAAAGCCATTAAACGTTCACAAAATCATTTCATTCCAAAATTCGGAATACCCCAACTTTGGCATTTCTTTTCTTCCGCCATATGCGCATATTTGCTATTAGAGAAAACAGGTGCATAATATCTGGAAAATGATACTTGCGTTTACCAGTAAAGAAAGACAATGTTGTCCATTGTTTTGTTGATAAGTTCTACATTTAACCTCGCCGGGCAGGGGGTAACTGCTATAAGACATTGTTACTTTTGAATACATTATGTAACAATAAGTTATTATTAAATACTTTTAAATAGTAACTAACTCTTTAAGATGTTATTTTATATAAATATATTTCATGTATTGATATTTTATTGACTTCTTGAATCGATAAAGTATGTGACTAATAAATGTATGCTAATATATGTGTATAACACTGCAAGCTTATAAAAAGAAAGAAAAAAAGATCTAAATTGAATTTTTAGGCATTGATAACGATATCATCGGATGTATGTGTGTGCGGGGGGGGGGGGGGTCGACGAATGATAACGTATGATATCGTAAGAGGTGAGGGGGTCCAAAATTAGCAAAATGTTGATAACGTTATGTACGTATTGCCCCTTATAAGTGTAGTTATCCGAAAAATCGCTTTATTATGCTATGTATCCAGTCATGAAAACAGAAAAGGGGAGGTGGATTTTGTGAGGAGGTAAAATTATTCAACCTCCAAACCTCATATGCGCCTTCATTCCTAAAGGGTGTTAAGATTTTATGCACGTTTTTGCTGTGCATGCAGGGCTAAATGGTATTTCATAAGGCAGTAAAATCATATAAATTTTCTTTTGTCTCTCCTGCGAAATTTACTTTCGTCGAGATGTGTCATTTTTGTTGCGAATGATATTTAGTTACAAATACGCAAAAAACTTCTTTATCGTGTCGAAAGACTCTCCAATTTCGATGTAATAATCACTCAGTTTCTATCTCATTTCCTATCACAAATGGAACAAAACTAATTGGCCACTAATCTTCGTAATCCAAGATAATCTCACTTATTAGATGGACAACAACTATTTTTTTTTCCTGTCTTTTTTTTCTTCTTCTTCATGCTGATAGTTTTTTCAAGGTTTTTTTCTTTTTTGACAGTAATTATTTTTGTCTTATCTGAAGAAAGAGAGAACTGGTATGACCAAAGTTGCTGAAATGTTCATTACAGAAATACTTCATTATTAACGCGGAATAATACTTCATTTCTTCTCAGTTTATCTTGCAGGAAAAAAGTAGGAATGTTTTGCCAAAGATTAAATAAAATAACTCTGAGAGTTTCTCTGATAAGTTATCAAAAGGAAAAAAATTGTTAGGTTAAAAGAAAAATGAGTAAAAAAGGAAAGACATTGATATGGTACTATTTAAAAATATAAGTTAAAACGTAATGCTTTTTGATGTTAACTTAATTAAAAACGTGAAAATAAAAACAAATCTAGAATTCGTTTTTGTTATCTGCAAACTACCATCAAAAATTCAATGAATTGTTGCATCCGCTATACTTTTGTTTTGTTTTCTTTGTTTTTTTATCATCTGAACTAGTTCATTTACAGGCTAAATTTAATTTAAATATTTACAAAACTTGTTTTAAAAGATAACACTTTATCTATTCTAAATCCTGATCCAGTTCCAAAACCTTTTTAATTTTCAAAAATCTTGTTTTTTTTTCTTGCTAATTCAACTAAAACTAAGAAAACCTTGCATCTCTATAATATTTACTTACAAATACAAAAAGAACATCGTTATCGTATCGAAGGACTCTCCATTTTCGATGCAATAATCAGTCAGTCTCTATCTCATTTCTTATCACAAATGGAACAAAACTAGTTGGCCACTAATCTTCGTAATCCAAGATAATCTCACTTATTAGGTGGACAGCGACTTATTTTTTCTCCTGTTTTTTTTTTCTTCTCCTTTCTTCAAGCAGAGATTGTTTTTAAGATTTTTTTTTTTCAATAATTATTTTTGTCTTATCTGAAGAGGAAGAGAACTGTTATGACCAAAAGTTGCTGAAATGTTCATTACACAAATACTACATTATTAACGCGGGATAATACTTCGTTTCTTTCTAAAGTTTATCTAGAAGAAAAAAATTAGTGGTATTTTCCCAAAGATTAAGAAAAAAAAACATTTCTCTAATAAGTAGTCAAAAGGAAAAATTTGTTCTGTTAAAATATAAATGAATAAAAAAGGAAAGACATCTGATAGTGTATGATTTAGAAGTATAAGAAAAGTTAAAACGTAATGCTTTTTTCGTATTACCCTATTAAAGTATAAAAAATAAAAAATAAATATATAATCCGCTTTTAAAATGTTATTTACAAACTGCCATGAAAATTTTAATGAAGCACTGCATTCGCTATACTTTTATTTTATTTTATTTGTCATTCTTTGTTTGTTTTGTGATTGTACGTTTTAGAAGTCTAAGATAAGTTAAAATGTACAGCTTTTTGTTATAACCTTAGTAAGACATAAAATTAAAAAAAAAAAATTCCAATTCGTTTTTTTAATTTTTATCTACAAACTGCCATCAAAATTTTAACGAACTGTTTAATTCACTATAATTTTACTCTGTTTTTCTTTTTTTTTTTGTTTATTTTATTTCCTATCATCTGGACCAGTAAATTTAATTAAAATATTTTCAAAATTTGCTTTAAAAAGGTTAAATTTTATCTATTCTGAATAACTATCCGGTATAGAAGATGCTTCCTGTTTTTTCCACAACCATTTTAATTTTCATGCTTTATCTTCCAGAATGATTTTCATGTTAATTGAGCTAAACGCAATAGAACTTTAGGCTGTTGCAATCAGGATTCGGTGATATACAGTCGAACCTCTATTTAACGAAGTCGCTAAATCCCGAAAAAAAGTTCGTTATATCGAAAATTCGATAAATAGAGATTCACCGTTTAAAATATTTTAAACTACATAAAACAGATTTTAAATTCATAAACACTAAATATTTTTAATAAAAGTAATTAATCACACTCTTTTTTTATAAATTATATCTATTTCTTTTATTTGTTTTACCCATCAATACAATCAATTTTTTCTATGTGTTTTCTATCTTTGAAATCTGAGAGGAAAGCAAAACATTGGCCGGGAATACATTGTATTTTCATTTTAATATAAAGAGTTTTTACATTATAATTAATGAATTTTAATGATATTATCATATTTATTATTATTATAACAAATAATTTTAACCATAATTACCACATGCGTCCTTAAATTTAATTTCTGAAAAACTCTGTTAATTTTACCTGAGTTTTTCCTTTTAAAAAGTGATTTCTCTCATAATACGTTTCGCATCTTTGCAATGCACCAAAAACCCCTTCATGCATATTTTCTTTAAACTATAATCCGCGTCGGATTATTTCAAAAGATTTTAGCATTTCATCATACGAAGTTTTGTTAATTCCTGCATCATGATCATTTCCATCTTCATCATATTCGTCTTCATCGCAATTCATTGCGGTATTGTTTTTATTTTTCACACTGTCGAAAATATCCAACTGGGTTAAAGTTTCTCTGTCGAGAGTTTCTCGGTTATTCAAGGTCTCAATTTCAGAATTAAATGAAATACAATCATCAGTCAGCACATCATAGTTAATTTCTTCTTTTTTTCTCAGCTGTATCCGCATTTTTTTAAGTTACTCTAAGGGACTATCGTCTTCGTCCTCTGTACTTATCGAGTTCTCACTGCTGACAAAGAAGGCGCCTGGTAAAACCAGTTCAAGGCCATTGAACATCATAAAATGTGTTAAAAGAAAGAATAAGTTTGAAATGTCCAGAAATGTTTTGAGAAATAGGGAGAAAAAAAAATTTAGATCACAAGAAAAAGTTCGTTAAATAGAGAATGCACTTCACTGTTCGGAGGTTATTTTACAAAGAAATTCGCAAAATGTTCTTGGTTCCAAGGAAAAGTTCGCAAAATGGAGAAATTCGCAAAATAGAGGTTCGTTAAATAGAGGTCCGACTGTATATCAATGGATATATATCTTAACCCCTTGACACACCCAGACCGCTTTTTTTCAAGTGCGGATGTATATACGAGCTTTTAGTGTAAGTTTGTATTTTCATACTCCACATGGACGTACGCGCTGTACGTCTGGCAGTCGTCTGCGATAAAATCAGGATGTACGTCCTGGATATCAAGGGGTTAACATATATCATGATTTATGTCCGATAATTAATTTCAAAATATCATGATGTTTCATTTTTTTTTTTATATATATATTCATACATTTGATATTTATTTTGAAAAAATTGCGTGTATTTTTGGTCAAAACAAGTATAAATAAATTTTTCAACTGTTATTGACTGTGCTGTTCTGTAGGTAAGGAAACCGTTTTCTATGGCAATGACATTTTAACAACAACAAAAAACTAGTATGTTGTGGCCATCACAAAACTTTCTTCTATATAAATCACGTCAATTAAATCATTTAAATAGTACAAGAAATTACATGAATTTAGCACCAATTCATATCAAAGTATATCTGAATTTGAAGTTTGATGAAAATTCGTGCATTAGTTCTTGAGATAGAGCTACAGCGGGAATTCTGAAAAATGTAGCATAGCAGCACCATCTGTTGAGCGATTTACACTAAAAATAAACAGCACTAAATGATATCAAGGTATACCTGAATCTGAAGTTTGTTGAAAATCTAAGCGTTAGTTCTTGAGATAAAGCTATTGCGGAAATCGCAAAAAATACAGCATAGCAGCGCCACCTGTTGAGCGATTTACACCAAAAATTAAACAGCACTAATTTACACGTCAATTCGTGTCAAGGACTAACTAAATCTGAAGTTTGATGAAAATCCGTGCAATAGTTCTTGAGATACAGCTCTTGCAAAAATCGTGAAAATGCAGCACAGCAGCGCCACCTGTTGGGCGATTTACACCAAAAATTAAACAGCACTAATTTATATCAAGGACTAACGAAATCTGAAGTTTGATGAAAATTCGTGCATTTTTTCTTGAGTTAGAGCTATTGCGATAATCATGAATAATGCAGCATAGCAGCGCCACCTGTTGGTCGATTTTCACAAAAAAGTAATCAGCACCAAACTATATCCTGGACTAATTGAATATGAAGTTTTATGAAAATCCGTGCAGTAGTTCTTGAGATATAGCTATTGCAGAAATCGTGAAAAATGCCGCATAGCAGCGCCACGTGTTGGGCGATTTTTACCAAAAACTAATCAGGTCTAGTTTATATCAAGGTATAACTAAATAATAAGTTTTGTGAAATTCTGTGCATTAGTTCTTGAGATAGAGCGCCCACAAAATTTTTGTCACATACAGACTCACAGACAGAGTGACAGAGTGACAGAGTGACAGAGTGACGGAGTGACAGACAGACTCACAGACAGACATTTTCTAAAAACCATCAAATCGTGTTCTGGGCATTCTAAAACGTGTAAATCCGTCGAAAACCGGGAGTCGAAAATTTTCACGAATCCAATACTTTCTTCTTGTAAAGATAGAAGAAAGTAAAAAAGGGCATGTCTATCTTGGTTAAAGAAGTAATAGTATTAAGAAAGTTTTTAACCTTATTGGGGGGCCCCAACGAGATTAAAAAGCATATTTTTAAAACATTTGAATAATAAAAATTGGGCCTAAATGTTTTGAATCTTGAGTTCCAACTTTTCCTCACTTTTATAGGCGGCCCCCAAAAAGTCAATTAAAAAAGTATTTAGAGCCTGCAAAATTTCTTTCATCTGGGCACCTTTAAAAAGAATCATGACTGTAGAAAGAAAGCACATTTGGTTGAAGGAAGTAATAGTATTAAGGAAGTTTTGAAACTTATTGGGGCCCCCAACGAGATTAAAAAGCATATTTTTAAAATATTTGAATAATAAAAATGGGGTCTAAAAGTTTTTAATCTTGGGCTCCAACTTTTCCTCCCGTTTATAAGGGGACTTAAAAAAGACAATTCAAAAGAATTTAGAGCCTGCAAAATTTCTTTCATCTGGGAACCTTTAAAAAGAATGGTAGCTATAGAAAAAAAGGGCATGTCTGTTTTGGCCAAAAGAAGTAATAGTATTAAGAAAGTTTTTAACCTTGTTGGAGCCCCCAACGATATTAAAAAGCACGTTTTTAAAACATTTGAATAATAAAAATTGGGCCTAAAATTTTTGAATCTTGAGTTCCAACTTTTCCTCACTTTTATAGGGGGCCCCAAAAAAAGTCAATGAAAAAAGTATTTAGAGCCTGCAAATTTTCTTTCATCTGGGAACCTTTAAAGATAATGCTGGCTATAGAAAGAAAGTACATATCTGTTTTGGTCAAAAGAAGTAATATTATTAAGAAAGTTTTGAACCTTGTTGGGGCCCCCAACAAGATTAAAAAGCATATTTTTAAAACATTTGAATAAAAAGATGGGGTATAACAGTTTTGAATCTTAGGCTCCAACTTTTCCTCACCTTTATAGGGGCCCCTAAAAAAGACAATTAAAAAAGAATTTAGAGCCTGCAAAATTTCTTTCATCTGGGAACCTTTAAAGAGAATGCTGGCTATAGAAAGAAAGTGCATATCTGTTTTGGTCAAAAGAAGTAATAGTATTAAGAAAGTTTTGAACCTTGTTGGGGCCCCCAACGATATTAAGAAGCATATTTTTAAAACATTTGAATAATAAAAATGGGACCTAAAAGTTTTGAATCTTGGGCTCCAACATTTCCGTCCGTTTATAGGGGGACCTAAATAAGACAATTCAAAAAGAATTTAGAGCCTGCAAAATTCCTTTCATGTTGGGAACCTTTAAAAAGAATGGTAGCTATAGAAACTAGTATGTTGTGGCCATCACAAAACTTTCTTCTATATAAATCACATAAATCAATTAAATCATTTAAATAGTACAAGAAATAACGATTTAGCACCAATTCATATCAAAGTATATCTGAATTTGAAGTTGGGTAAAAATTCGCGCATTAGTTCTTGAGATAGAGCTATAGCGGAAATTCTGAAAAATGTAGCATAGCAGCGCCACCTGTTGAGCGATTTACACCAAAAGTAAACAGCACTAAACGATATCAAGGTATACCTGAATCTGAAGTTTGTTGAAAATCCAAGCATTAGTTCTTGAGATAAAGCTATTGTGGAAATCGCAAAAAATACAGCATAGCAGCGCCACCTGTTGAGCGATTTACACCAAAAATTAAACAGCACTAACTAATACATCAATTCATGTCAAGGACTAACTAAATCTGAAGTTTGATGAAAATCCGTGCAATAATTCTTGAGATACAGCTCCTGTGGAAATCGTGAAAAATGCAGCACAGAACCGCCACCTGTTGAGCGTTTACACTAAAAATTAAACAGCACTAATTTATACATCAATTCATATCAAGGACTAACTAAATCTGAAGTTTGATGAAAATCCGTGCAATAGTTCTTGAGATACACCTCTTGTGGAAATCGTGAAAATGCAGCACAGCAGCGCCACCTGTTGGGCGATTTGCACCAAAAATTAAGCAGCACTAATTTATATCGGGGACTAACTGAATCTGAAGTTTGATGAAAATTCGTGCATTTTTTCTTGAGTTAGAGCTATTGCGATAATCATGAACAATGTAGCATACCAGCGCCACCTGTTGGGCGATTTTCACAAAAAAATAATCAGCCCCAAACTATATCCTGGACTAACTGAATCTGAAGTTTTATGAAAATCCGTGCAGTAGTTCTTGAGATACAGCTATTGCAGAAATCGTTAAAAATGCCGCATAGCAGCGCCACCTGTTGGGCGATTTTCACCAAAAACTAATCAGTTCCAGTTTATATCAAGGTCTAACTAAATATGAAGTTTTCTGAAATTTCGTTCATTAGTTCTTGAGATAGAGCGCCCACAAAATTTGTGTCACATACAGACAGACAGACGGACGGACAGACGGACGGACAGACAGACAGACGGACAGACAGACAGACAGACAGACTCACAGACAGACATTTTGTAAAAACATGTTTTTTGGAATCTCTGACTCATAAAACGTGTAAATCCGTCGAAAACTGGAATTCGAAAATTTTCATGAAACCAATACTTTCTTCTTGTAAAGATAGAAGAAAGTAAAAATACTTTTCCAAGCTTTATACTGAAAAAAATATATTATGTGTAAATTGTTCCCTTTTACATAGGTATACGTGTAAATTTTTTTAATTATAATTTTATCGTAAAATTTACTCACTTGTCATAAAACATTTCCTGTTTTTATCGGCTGAATAGAAGTGTATAATTTGTTATCCCTTCAACAACGCAAACAGTTGTGTAAATGTAGAAAATTGAACGGATTAACCAGAATTGGCATATTGTATAAATTTACACATTTTGCATATTACACAAATATTTGTGCATTTTCTATTGTATGCACAAATATGTGTAAAAATTTTACATAGCTGTACGTGTAAGAGCAGAATATTACACAGGATTACGTCTAAAAATATTACACAGAAATATTTGTAAGAACAGAATAATACACAACATATGTGTACTTATGCGCATTCAATAAATATCAATACTTGAAAACTTGGCTTGTGTAATCGTAGCTGGTCAAGGTGTTGCTTTAAAAAGTTGCAGTTTCTTATAGTATCCCATTTCGGTAAAGTATTGCTTGAAAAAAAAGTATTGCTTAACGATTGCTTAAGTATTGCTTGACGGTAAAATGAATTAAATAGGCAATTTTCCTTTTAGATGTAAATGTATCTTTGAAAAGTGATGACTGAAATTGATAGAAAAAAAAAAAATCCGACAAAATACGGAAATTGTACTGGCGTCACAATTTCCTTATTTTACAAAATTTTATTTTAGAGTGTAATTATTAAGATTATACATGCTCTTTTGATAAATTGTGGCTATACGATTGTAGGGCTTCAAAACAAATTTAACATAGAGATGCATGTAGTAAATATAATTTCAGACTATTCCGTTTCTTGTAATATAAAGGTAACCCGGATCCCTGGAATAGCAGAGGCAGATTACCCATTAGCCTGAGTAGGCTGAAGCCTAGGGGCCCAGAAGGAAAAGGGCCCCTGTGCTATGATTTTTTTTTTATTTTTTTTTTTTCGCAAAGAGTTAACATTTAATGCAAAAGAGAAATGATGTGCAGTATTCTTTGTTTAACTCATTTATTGAACCTTGAAAATTATTAATTGTTGTCCAAACGCTTACTCCACTTTTAATTTCTTCTCTACTAGGGGGCTCTAACCCCTACGAGCTACGCTGGCCAACCCCCGTTCCGACACCAGAATCTCTAAAAGCAAGCTAATTTGATCGGCTTTAAAAAAATTCCGGAAGAATGAATTATATTTAGAAAAACAGTGGCGATCTCCCTGTTAACGGTTGATTTCGTCTTTGATTAAATCAGTTCAGTGAAGCATGTGAAAATAAGATAATATAAAAGGATTTAAGTAAACAGATTCTTTGTCTCCCGGTATTTTTTAACAACGCTATATAAGAAAGTTTTTTCTTTTAAATAAGACATTTTAACCTTCTCACTGCCGCGAACTGATATATCCGTTCACTAAGCTGTAGGTTTTAGTGCAAGAGAAGCATTATTTAGATTAATATAATTCTACAGATATAATCCAGTTTTAAAAAAATAAGTTATGATTAATACTCTCAAGGCCAATATGCGTATACGTAATAAAAAAATTATATTATGTTGAAAAAAAAAACACCTTTTTCTAACATAAAAAAAAATTAAAGAAAACAACATTAAAAATTTGCCCTTTTGCTCGGCGGTCAGGGGGTTAAATGTATCGTTTTAAATCTGACGTAATTTTCACCGAAGTTTTCTTTCACATTTTAATATTCACGTGAAAATACTTTTGTTGTTAGAAAGGAAATATTATTTGCACTGTCTTAGAATTCGCTATACAAGAGCAATGCGACGCTTGTAGGCTCTTCAATAACATCTGCATTGGTTCATTGGTTCAAAATATCTCAATTTGTTGATTTTCTGTAATAAAGAAAACCATATTGGTTTACAATGGAAGTCTATGGGAATTTAGCAAAATATTAGAAATATCGCCAAATTGGGGCACTTTTGGCGACTAATTTTGGTCACCAAATTTGGTGATGTATCGCCAAATTGGCGTCAAACTTGGCGGCATTTGTCAATAGATCAGGATTCCCCCTATGGTAACCCCCTTATAGGTATGGAGATGCATTAAATGCTGTTCAGTATATATGGAGATTAGTTTTAAATGTTATCTCAAAATAGGAAATAAATGTCTCGCGCAAGAATGTTTTTAAATTTAAACTGTTTGGTAATATTATGGTTTGGCAGTTTTAAATATGATGTAATTTCCTCCACTTACATCTTTTAACGCATATTAATGAATTTATTATTTTACAATTTTCTTTCTCTTTTAAAATTCACGAGTAAATATAGTTTTTATGACGAAATTATGAATATTTTCCAGCTTTTAATACGTAATCATTTGACTCTCATTTGAAGGTTTTTTCTGTTTATAATAGTCACATGTAAATAAATTTTTAATTTGAAGGAAATATTATTCTTTATGCTGTTTTTAGATTTGACAAGAATTTAAAATAATATCCTTTCTGAAAGTTGTAAAAAATGTCTTTTGAATGCGGAATATTTGAATTTAAAATAGAATTAAACCCCCAAAAATGAGTCAAATAAAAAAAATAAATGCAGTCTGCACTCCGGGAACTTCTAATGTATAAAATGATCTAAAAGTGATTAAATTCCTATGTATAGTTTTTGCTCCTACAAAACTTTTTTAATGGAACGATTTTGACCAACTTTAACATTAAATATCTCTTAAAATAATTCTTCGATTTGAAAACTGTCTGCATCAGCAGATCAAACATTTCTCTATAATATCACCGATTTTCATGTTTTTGTATGCAGTATTTTTCTAAATATTAACGAAGAAAGACCTCCGTTCACCAAAAATTCAAAACCGGCGGCGGCGGTGACAGCGTTAGATACCTTTTTTAGGGTTCCGTACTTAAAAAGTAAAAACGGAACCATTATAAGATCACTCCTGTGTCTGTCCGTCCGTCTGTCTGTCTGTCACAAACATTTTACTCGTAAACTATGGAACGTGGAAAGTTCAAATTCGGGGAAGTAATAAAGACCATTGACCCACATATTTTCAAATTAATAAACATTCATAAATATATTTAGTAAAAAAGTAGAGGGGCTAATTATGCTACTTGAAAAAAAAAAATCTTTTCTTTGTATATCATGTGGGGTATCCTATGAAAGCTTTTGTAACGCTGAACTCAAAAATACATTCCTTTACATCTAATTCCGAATCTACTGAAACTAAAATTATGAAAAAATTAGAGGTAGTAGACGTTAATATAAACCTTGCCGGAAAATTATAGCGATTACCCTAGGTCACATAATTTTTGAGTAATTAGCATTTTTCTGTTATACACAAATTTCGATTTACGGGCATTCAGAAAAATTGTTGAGCATCGCTGAATATACCTATCGTTGCAGAAGAATAAAAGCATTGTTGATACTGATTTTCGAAAAAAATCATCGGTAATTAGCCGAGATATTAACCCTTAAAGGTGCGGTCAGTTTGGACATAAACAAGGCCAGGGGCGGCGTACTCTATGCCTAGTTAACAACCTTTAATGATATATATGTGTAATGTAATGTCGAATAACAGTATAAAAGCAATAAACGTCAAATTGTTAAAAATATACTAATTTAAGGGGTCTCGGGACTCTAAAAAGGGGAAAAAATCAAAAAAAGACCATTTTCAACATTTCATGTCTTAAAATGTATATGATTTTAAAACACAATTTTAATTGGGATGAAAGATATAAGTATGTTCTTTCGTTTCATGTATTTAAAAAATTGCAAGATACAGAATTAGTATTTATAGGGGGCTCGAAACTGTTAGACATTTGTCGAACAAAAAAATGGCATAATAGTTTACGCGAAGGATTACAAAATAAATATTGCAACTAGAATGAAAATTTTGGTGCTTACTTATACTTCAGATTGTAATAATTTCCCTGAACTTAAATACATTTGTATTTATAGCATTTTTATATTTTTAATGCAATGTTGCATTTAGCTAATACAAAATTTTGAAATTTTCAACAGCAAAATCAGCTAAAAAATATTTTTTTGAACAATAAAAAGGAAATTTTAGGTAAGTAACAGTTTTTCAGGCAATCCTTTTGCCAGAGTTCTCTCTTTAGACAGGCTCTCTCTGTCTCTCTCTTCGAATGTTCAAATGCATTTCCTCTCTTGGCCCCCTCAGGATCGGGTATATATGTCCAATCAGATTCAAGTAGTTTTTAAAAGGTTTGAAGAGGATTTCAAGTAATACAACACTGCAACTATACAACACTTAAGATTGCTCCAAAAATTACGAGTTCTGTAACGTCAGAAAGAACATTAAATAGGGAATATATGATCTCTTGAAAATAACTTAATGTTTTACATCTGGATGGTTTCTGTCTTAACCCTTAAATGCCTGATTTTTCAAAAATCGTTGTAATAATGTTTTTCCACTTTCATTTTTTAAATAAATCATGGGAAAAATACTTAAAAAATCATATTTTGTTTTAATGATAGTTTACGGCTAAAAACAGTTTGTTACTAATCGGCAATACTGGTGTTTAATTGAAAAAATAATTTCCCTTGATAAAATTCTATAATATTACACGCACAAGAATTTTAGTAACTATAATAACAAATAAATTTTACTTGCTCACTGCAGGTCAAAATAGGGTATTTCGCAAGCTTCCAAGCAAAACAAAAAGAACAAGTAGCAACAATTGAAAAAATAGATCTATCTTTATTCTTAAACAGCACAAGTGTTGCCATCTACATGTTGAAAATTCATTTAATAATATCTTCAGAATGTATTTTATTGGCAACATTAGGCATTATAGCTTCAATATTATTCTAATAGTATTTTAGAGCCAAAATTGGATATGTTACCGAAAAGCAACACCAGGCATTTAAGGGTTAACCCAAGAAGTGGCTCTTTTGCGGAGCCATTATAACTTCTATCAAAAATTTCAATTAGTCATATATGAATTAAAGAACTATATGCACAAAACCTTACAGCATGTTATAACATTAGTTTAATGATAAGCGATTTTTTTACATAAATAATTTCTTTATTACTTTATATTACAGCGAGTGCGAATTAGCTAGAGGTAAGCTGTAAACAAATAATCAGTGGTCGACCAAACTTCAATACTTGAGGATAAATTTGAATTATATAGATGCATGCATCGAAGAAGAAAAGATAACTCAAAAGTGGGCAATTCCATACAAGTGTCAACTTTGATCAAAAATATTTTTTTTTATAATTTTTATAAATTAAGTTAAAAAATATATTGAAATATGTTCCATGTTTTCAAAATAATGTTTTAGACTCAAAACTTTTATTTTATTTGCAACTGGCAATTGTCCAAAAAAACAAAATGGCTGATAAGTAAAATGATTGCAATTGTGTGCAAATAGTATTCTTGAAGAACACTTGGAAAAAGAAGGTAATTGTTGTTTGTTTTACATTTTTTAAATAAATGAATGCATGTAGTATAATATTTAATAGTTTACAATAGTCTTAAAGCAATATTCTTGATAATAATGCATACACAATAAAGTCTTGTGTTGCGTCATTCTGTCACATGTGTTTTGTGCATTTTTTATTTCAAATAGTAGGTAATCGTGCTCGATATGTTTTTGAAAATACTATCAATAGAGAATACATAGTTATGTAATGTACGTTCATTCTGAAAATTATTAGTTTAATCATTTTTTTTTTTTTAAATAAACGTTAAGAAACTTTCTGTCATTCCGTCACGTCAAATGACAATTAATATCTTCAACCCTTGTACAGATAGGTTGCTCTAAATTTAAATTTTGTACTGCTTATACATCATATTTAAGAAACGTATCTATATTATAAAGGACAAACATATCTGTGCGTAACGGATACGTCATTTTGCGAATAGCAACACTTTGAAATTTGAAATGAAATTTTGACTTTAAAATTATCTCTACTGCAAAATTTTAAACTTCTAAACATCGCACATTTTAAATTTTTACACCGTCGTATAAGGAAAAAAATGTACTTTTTAATGCAATTTGTTTGAAAGCTGTATCTCAGTTTAATTTTGATATATTAATTTTTTTGTAGTTTTTAATGTATTTTTTGTAATTGTGGCAACTGACTGAAGTACTCCATTTTTGTTGAAAGTCATTGAGGGTTGAAAGTAGAGGAAAAATAATCACGGAGGAAGGAAAATAATATATTACTGTACCTTTTGTTGCCATTTTCTCATAAAAAAAATTGAAATTATAATGTGTGCTGCGTCAGCGATTTTTTAAGTTTCCAAATATCGCACATTTTCAGTTTTTACACCGTCAAATAGAGAAAAAATCTACTTTCAAAAGAATTTGTTTGAAAATTTTATCTTAATTGACTGAGTTATTATAGTTTTTAAAATAACTAGCCGCCCGTGGCGACCAGTTTGGTCTCCCTTAAATGTATGCTAGACATTGTATCATGTTACTTTTATTCTTAATTTAATTTACTTGCTCAATCCTTTGCCAAATCGGAAGATTCTGATAGAGAAATCAAGAACTCGGTATTTTTATGTTAGTCGGGCGCAGGTGATAAATAGCTAAACATTGTACCCGTTGCATTTTTTCATATTTCATTAATTTAGATTAAAATATAATCCTTTCACTCATTTTAAAATGGATAACTTTAATATAAAACTGAAACTTTTCAAATTCATGAATTTCACTTTAAAAAAATTCTTTAAAAAAAGGAAAAGAATAAATACCATAAACAATTTAATTTCAACATCAAAGCATTGTTTTAATTTACCCCTCGAAAAATAAAAAATGCTATTGGCGAGAATTGCGCCCAGCTAACATAAAAGTACAAACTTTTTGCGTTCATAGCAACTTTTATGTAGCTTTATTCGAAAAAAATATTTTGATGAAATAGGTTGCCAGAAAATAGGTTGCCAAATTTCTTTACTCGCCAAGGACCTCTTCTCTATTTCGCCAAGTACCTATACTGGAAAAATACCTTTATTTATTTATTTATTTGTTGTATTTTAAATGAGATGAATAAAAGACGGCACAGATGTCATATACGCACCACGTTGGCGTGATGTTTTTCTGATGCCAATGTCATATACGCACCGAGGTACTTAACTGGCGCCAAAGTGCCGTTATTTTGCTTCATATGGTAACCCGGATGTTGTTGTTTATCTATTTATATAAAATCCAAGTCTCTGTGTGTCCCTCACTATTCCGGTAGGACCGCCTCATTGAAATGAGTAATTGTTGAAAAATATTAATGCAGGGTTACCACAGTAGCGCCAAATGTTAGCCAACCTCGCGATAGCTGGCTAATTTGGCGAAAATCCCATTTAAAAACAATTAACCTTTCATAATGGAGGTCACCGAAATTTAATTTAAACTCCACTCTTTTAAGATATTTTTTCGAAATCTATGGGTGACATCTTTACATCTTCCTCCCGATGCTACTAATAAAATAACCGCCAATAGACAACGGTGTACTGTGTGAGCTCCTAACTGCGCGATTTTAATGTGCTTTAGGTATTTTTCCAGTATAGGTGCCTTGGCGAAAAAGGAAATTTGGTAACATATTTTCCGGTAACCTATTCACTGTTTCATTTTACATACACACACATTTTTTTCGATATTTATACGATTTATTTAACATAAAAAAGCCGTTTCTCTAATTTTATACAGAAACAGATGTAATTTGTACATAAAACCATCAATAATATACATATAAAACAAACAAAAACGCTTGTCAAATTTGTTTTCATAGCTGTTTATATGATTTGACAGCAAATCTCGATATTTTTCCGTTATACGGACACCATGCCAAAATGTATGCTAATGCGCCAATTATTTCAAAATGCTTAAAGGTATTTGTAATTTTATGCCAGCAGTTTAATATGAGTTTTATTTTATTGCTTTATTTTATAGCAGTTATTTGTTCACTTATTTTAAGTATATATTTGTGATTAGATGAAATAGTTCGTAAAAGTCTGGAATTTTCAAATGTTATATTTTTTAAATGCTCACTTTAGTATCGACAATGGTTTTTCTTTTATTTTTCAAATGCTTCAATTCACGATTTTGCGCCAACTATTACGCTTGGCGACAATGGTGTCCTCATAACGGAAAAGTACCCAAATCTCACTTTCTGATGCTCAAATTACACCAAGCTTTTAAAAAAAAAATGCCATAGCCCCTACAGTGGAAAAGTACCAAACTGTCTATTATTTTGCGCTATACATGTTATAGTGTGTACTATATGCAAGGGGAGTGGAGCGAAGAGTTTAAACATTAAATATTAAAGTTTCGGCACCGATGTCATATACGCGCCCCATATTAGAGCAATTTTTTTCTGACGCCAATGTCAAATACACAACGGGTACTTAACTGGCGCCAAAGTGTCGTAATTTTGCTTTATATGGTAATCCGGATGTTGTTGTGGAACAGATGTCATATTCGCCCCATATTGGCGCGATTTTTTTCGGTTGCCAATTTGGCGAAAACATCAACAGCATAAACAACATAATCCGGGTTACCACATCAAGCCCTTTGGCGCAAGTTAAGTACCCGTTGCCTATATGATATTGGCGACAGAAAAAAATCGCGCCAATATGGGGCGAATATGACATCTGTACCGTTGTTGTTTATGCTGTTGATGTTTTCGCCAAATTGGCGTCGGAAAAAAAATCGCACCAATATATGATAACGTATATGACAACTGTGCCAAAGTTTCTATAAAGCATTAAAAGACTAAAAAATTAAGAATAAAATAAATGCAAAATAAGACTAAAGAAGAAAGAAAAATCATGCGTTAAGCATAGAATATGAAACACTTTCCAACACATCCTAAATGCTTTAACAAAACTTCGTTATTTATGGAAATATGGTAAATAAGGTAACGTTACTTCTTAGATATCCCGTCGACCAATTTCGCCAAATTATATAATTCGCCAAATCAATAGTAAAACATAAATAAAAATATAAATAAAACGTCGAATTAATGGTTTTATTGGCCATTATTGGAATTTAATTAATTAATTAATGGCAACCATTATTGGCAATTAATCTTACAGTTTGGCGACAGTAATTCGGTCGACGGGATAACTAAGAAGTACCAAGATAACTAAGTAAATATTTTAGAAAAACGCATAAAAAAAATTAAAAATTAATTTCAGCAATTACCATCCATAGCCAGTACCGTTATTACATTCCACTTTTTAGCTAAAATTTAATTTAAACTACTCTTAAAACTACTGAAATCACATTTCCAGATATTATCATCCATAGACGGTTATGTATCCAATTCTTTGCGTGACAATGTATATCATTTTATCTATATTCTACAAACATTTCTTAGGAAACTAAATGCAGTTCAGCGTAAAAATGCATAACTCCTTTAAAAACCATCTTTAAGCAATTTACTTTCATACTCAGTAACCCTTACGAATTCTTTTGTGTAGCGCTGCATATGAACTGTAGCCTTTATACACACAGTATAGTATGCATAGATGTAGTGAAACATAAAAGCGCATATCATAATTAAAAATGGGAACAGATGTCATATTCGCCCCATATTGGCGCGATTTTTTTCGGTTGCCAATTTGGCGAAAACATCAACAGCATAAAAAACATAATCCGGGTTACCACATCAAGCAAAATAACGACACTTTGGCGCAAGTTAAGTACGTGTTGCCTATATGATATTGGCGACAGAAAAAAATCGCGCCAATATGGGGCAAATATGACATCTGTACCTAAAAATGCATTTCTAGCAATCATTGCTTATGTACAATACTTCGGAGAAAAGTTTCTTGGCGAGAAAGAAGTTTGCCAACGTATTTTCTGGCAACATATTTACTGCTTCATACTCACAAGCAATTTTTTCCATATGTATACAATTTGGCACAGATGTCATATTGGCGCGATTTTTTTTCCGACGCCAATTTGGCGAAAACTTCAACAGCATAAACAACATTCGGGTTACCATTACAAGCAAAATAACGACATTTTGGTGCCAGTTAAGTACCCGGTGCGTATATGGCATCGGCGTCAAAAAAAAATCGCGCCAATATGGGCGTATATGACATCTGTGCCGACAATTTAATATAAAAAAAGCTATTTACCCATTTTTATAAAGAAACAGAAGTAATTTTTGCACAGATGTCATATACGCATAGGGGTTGGCGTGATTTTTCTACGACGCCAATTTGGCAGAAATCTCGCTTTCGAATACCAGTTACTTATATATTTTTCAATTATTTGCTATCATTTTGAAAAGGAAATAACTATAAATAAATAAAAGTTTAAATAATAACTATAGAACAAAGCAGTTTATATAATTAAAAAACAGATAATAAAAGTAAATAAACAATTTATTAATAAATAAAAACAATAGCCGGGTTACCATAGCAGGCAAAATAACACCATTTTGGGGCCAGTTAGGTATCCCGGTTTATATCTGAAATCTGTGCCGTAATTTGTATATAAAAAAATTATATATATTTAGAAACGATTTTTTTATGCATATGTGCATATATAAACAAAGATAAAAGTTCATTAGATTTGTTTTCATAGCTGTTTGTTTATTTTCGCAACATATCTCACTTTCTGATGCCCGAATCGCGCCAAGCTTTTTTTAAAAATGCGCTATAATGAAAAAGTACTTAAATAAATAATTAACAGAAATAACAAATTATACAAACTAAAACTTTTTATTTCGAGATCAAAGCATTGTTTTTAATTTCGATTAAAAATACATATATCCTTGAATAACTTCAATTGAAATTAGTTTCACAGCTTAATACCTCATTCCATAAATCTAAACAAACACAAGTGATTCATTCATAGTGAAACGTCAAAAATATTAAATCATTGAGGTAATCATTCACAAAGTAAGTTCTCCAACAATCAATGGGCAATATTCTAATGACGTCATAGTAGGTAAAATGGTGGCGGTATCGTTTGTTTATGGTTTGTAATCACAAAGATTTAATTTTGCAATGTCTCTTAGTTACATTATTTTATTGTCATATTTATGAGCTCAGAACAAAAGCCTATTTTTTCATTATTTAGTTATTAAAGACGGAAAAAAATTATAAATGCATGATTTGAAAATTTTAAATAATTTTCTTTCTTAATACTAAAAAATAACATCTGGAAGTAACAGCGGGTTTAAGTTAAATAAATTTAACTGTTTAATTCTGCTGTAATATTCAAAATAACTGTATTTATTAGATATCAGTACTCAACATCAGGGCCCGATTAAACTTTGAAGTTAGAGGAATTACAATGTCAATTCAGGATCTTTCTTTTGGAGAAGCTTTATCATCTTCAGTGTTAGAAATATTATTCCTAGGACTGACATAACACGAGAACGGCCTGCAATTTTACACAAGTTTTTGAAAACTACTTTATATTAGAAATTTTACTAAAAACTGGTTACTTTTTTGTTATAGCGGCCCACACTATTAGGATTATGACAAGTTGCAGCCAATTTCGCCAAAGTCGTAACCAAGATCGTGAAGCACACACATATAATACTATATAATACCATTTCATGAAATCGTATACGATAATTTAATAGTTTTTACCCTTACTTCAAGTGTGTTATTTATTTATTTTTAAGGCTCAACAATCTAAATTGTCCAATATATGAATTTAAAAAAAATGTAAACAAAGATTGTATAGACATGACCGCAAAAAGCCTCAAATCTGCATAACACTTGGAACCAAACTGTGCAGATTAGTGGTCTTCTGCTGTACACAGTTTTTGATAAATGTGTTTCGTTCTTAAAATGTGTTATTTTCATCTATCACCGCGGAACAAGCGAGAAAACTCATATTCTTGCACATGAGTTGTATATATCTTTATATCTAAATTTTCGTCATTTTTGACGGGCTACCTTTCTAGTTTATTAATAAATTGTTTACTTACTTTTATTTTATTTTTTTAATTATATAAATTGTTTTGTTCTATATGTATTAGTTAAATTTTTTTTTTAATTTATTGTTATTCCCTTTTTAAAAATATTGCACAATAACCAATGAGATGCGTTTCATTCAGGTGTTGCATTAAACAATTAAGAAATAATCGCGATTTCTGTGCCACGTACGATAGCATAATATATATAGATTTTCAAGCATGAATTATTTTTAAATTTATCTATCAAGTGTAGCTCGATTACGAAAGATTAATCCGTTTGCTCTTAAAACAATGTAAAAAGTTCAGCATTTGTTTCCGTCTAATGTTCCATAACAAAATTAAAACTTCCTCTATAGAAAAATAAATGAAATAATGTAAATAAGAAACAAATTTAACAGACATGTTATTGAACCACGCGCTTAAAGCACTGAAATGATCGGAAAGACTGCCGTAAGTCGCAAAATCTTGGCCTAATAACTCCTGGCATACGGTGGCATGTGAAAGTATCGTTTTTAATAAATTTTAAAACTTTATTTGTTTGCATAATTGATATTTTTCAGATAAAAATTCTTTTTGATGTTAGTGGACAATCTAAAATATATATTAAATATAAAAAAATAATTACAATTAAAAAGAAAAGAATGGTTTTCACCTATACTCTGTAACCCGAGGAGCTAGGGTTCGATCCCCTACTTAGTTTAAAAACTGAATGTTTTCCTAATTCACAAATGTTTCCAGTTTTAAGTAACAGGTTAGAGTCATGGTTGCAAAAATGTCATTCCGTCACACAATAAGAAATTACTCAAAAATGAAAGAATAAAATCTGTAAAAAAAATTGTTTCAGATATTTTTTTAATCTTTTAGTCAATAACAGTCATGTGCAAACTGAAAAATTAATTTTTGTGTGAAAATAGCTTCAGGGGAATTGCTTTAGCTGTAATTCTACAACTCAAAATGTCATTCCGTCACATATGGCATTGCCCAATTCAGAATTTTGAACTCATTCGCAAACTCTCTGTGCAGTTAGTTTATTCTACTCCATCTCTCAATTAAAAGTTCTTATTCGTTTAAATTTATACGTTATTAGCCCCCGGTATGCTATTTCTTTCTCCCAGCTTATTTTGCCTCCAATAAATAACGTTGCCTTGTATACGCTAGCCGTAAAACAAAAGCCGATGTTTCATTGTGCGATTAAATACTCTACAGCGTTTTTTAAAACTTCTAAGCATCGCACATTTTCAATGTTTATACCGTCGTATTGGGAAAAAAATACTTTTTAATGCAATTTGTATGAAAACTGCATCTCCATTTGTTTTTGAAATATTAATTCTTTTGTAGTTTTTAGCGACATTTGTTTCATTTTGGCAACTCAAGTACTCCATTTCTGTAAAAAGTAAAGAAAAAATTGTTGACAAATAGCAATTATATCTTTTTGTTGCCATTTTCTCATAAAAATTGAAAAAAAAAATAAATAATTAAAATACGTGCTATTTTGAGAAAATATAAATGAAGGATTTATGATAAAACATGGAGCATTTATCTATCTATATTATAAAGGACAAACATATCTGTGCGTAACGCATACGTCATTTTGCGAATGGCAACACTTTGAAATTTGAAATAAAATTTTGGTTTTGTAATTTTCTCTACTGCAAATTTTTATACTTCTAAACATCGCACATTTTAAATTTTTACACCGCCGTATAACGAAAAAAATGCTCTTTTAAACGCAATTTGTTTGAAAGCTGTATCTCATTTTAATTTTAAGATATTAATTTTTTTGTAGTTTTTATTACTTTTTTTGTAATTGTGGCGGCTGAAGTACTCCATTTCTGTTGAAACTAAAGGGGGAAAAATGAAAATAGTAGATTGATGTATCTTTTTGTTGCCATTTTTTCATAAAAACCGAAAAAAAAATTGAAATTAAAATACGTGCTATGTCAAGAATATCGTCTGTTATAAAACCCAGTGAGTTTTGGCTTTATTTCGTTGTTATTTATCAATTAAATGATTTTGCCGTGCCGGGTCCATTGCGAAATATTAATAAACAATTTGCACATTAAAAAAAGTTCAGAATTTCTCCCCCGCTAATTTTCTACCAAGAAATTAAAGCTTCATCAATAAATAAATAAAAGAATAATATATAAAAAAGCACGAATTTAACATATATGTAGTCGAACAATTTAAATTTTTAGAGCCGAATTGGCAAAAATATGTGCACTTTTAAATGTAATTTGTATGAAATAGAGTTGCTAGGCAACTGTTAAAGTAAAAGAGAAAAAATAATCTATATATTGAAAACACAAGATAGCTTTTTTAGACATCTTCCTTGAACTTTCTACTGTACCAATTTTGCTAATAATTCTTTTTTTAAATGAAAGCTGTTCATTTGTAGATGTCTTCGCACTAGCTATTTTTCTAAATATTTTCACTTTTATATTTTTAATTTAATTTGAAAAGATTTTTTGAAATTTCATCAAAATGGTAGCAATCGTATTATTTCCACTGTTGCAGAAAAAAAAGAAATATTGGGGTTTATTTATCCGTATTGATACCATTTACTCATTACAATTAAAATAACTTTATTTTAAGTCTGAACAGAAAATGACGTCACTATTTAAAAAACATTTTCGCTCATAAAGCTAATGTTATAATATATTTTCATTCGGCTGATACCGAATTTGAGACACTTGGCGTAAGTGCCATATTTAAAAGAAAACAATCCTTTTCTTTGATAAAACTATATATTTTTACACGAATACATCTAAAAGACATCAGTTTCTGGAATTTGTACTTCGCGGTACTGAAATTAGACCCTCAAGCCAAAAGAATACATTTTCACATGCAAAGTTTTAGCTGACAAACGGAACTTCACGTTTGAAAATCTATCTAAAGGAAAAATATATCCACGCGTACGTCTGACGTCATTTTGAGAATGACAACGCTTGACGATTAAATGTCGAATTTGCAATCTTTGCTACTGCAATTTTTTGAATTTCTAAACATCGCGCATCTTCAATTTTTACACCCGTTATACAGGGAAAAAAGTCTACTTTCAAATGCAATTTTCTTGAAAACTTTATCTTAATTGATTTATTTATTATGTCTTTTTAAATAATTTTCAAGAATAATGTTTTTTAATCTATATGCATTGCGTACAGGCTCCATTACGGAATAAGCCATTTGCGCTTTAAATAATATAAATAATTCAGCATTAGTCCCTGACTAATTTTTTATAGCGAAATTAAAACTTCATCAATCTATTACATTAAAAAGTGATTGTCCATTTGTATTTCACAGCTGTTCCTCCTAGAATATGGAATGTTGGGTGATCAAATTAACGCCAGTTATCCGCATGGGTTCGAGGATGTTAAACGTGGTCGTAGAATTTTAAAATTTGTTTACTTTTCGAGATATAAATTTTTACGTTATTTTTGATGACATTTCTGTAATGATGGAAACTAAAATTGCTCCACTTTTGTGGATAAAAGAGAGAAAAGGGAAAATGACAAGGATTATTAGGTATCATTGTTTGAAATCATTTTTAAATTGAAATTAACGTATATTTGAACAAATAGTGAAAAAATGATTATAGTTTTCAAGAAAATTTCACGAAATACGAACTCACACATATTCAAGCTTCAGGAATCCGTTTATTTTAGAAACACAAATTCGACTCTCGACTGGAACATTGTGATAAATTCTGTTGACGTCAAAAGAAAAAAAAACATCGTACGTTATTTTCATTTAATTCAAAGTCGTAAAGTAGATTTTCAACCATTGCCTTAAGATGGCTAATAAAACATTTCAGAAGCGGACATTAAAAAGGCGAAAAAGCGAGAAAAAAAAAAAAGAGAAATGTTTCAGCGAGAAAAAAAAAATTCTTTAAATATTTATTTTAATTCATAAATATAAAATGATTCTGAAATATTCGTTCAAACAAATTCATTTTTGTATAAGTTGACCCAAATGACATCATTTCTACGAACTCCGAAATTCGAAGCAAAATCTTGGAAGAGCGAAAAGCTCTAAGCAAATAAAGTTATAGAATATGTGCATTTTTATTGGGAAAGTTTTGGCTTAAATTGTAAATATAACTTATTATTTGAAATATTGTATTTAATAAAATTAATATTGCAATGGCTTTCTAAATTTACAATAAAGTTAAGATTTCATTTTTCGCAAAAAGATGGATTGTCTCATGCAATTCAAAAGCAACACAACGGGTTGCTACGCAACTAGTATATATAAAAGCCGTTCTCTGTGTTTATAGAAATCCTTTATAGAAATCTTTAATTTTTGACCGATTTGCACGAAACTTGCTGTACATGGTCTTTAGAACGTGGAATAGATCCCTGTCACTTTTAAAAAATCATCAGACCAATATTTATCCCTTTTTTCTATCATCTTTCATAATTTAACATTATAGAAATATCTCATTTTAAATTTTCAAATTCAATAGCTTCTTTCCTGTTGCCACACATCTAAAAAATTGCTCAATAATTTTTTAAAAAATGATAACTCGAGTACTTTGTTTTATTAGCCAATAAAAATTCAGACTCGACTGCTATATTTTTACATTTTTGAAATCGACGTCATTCTAATCAGAAAATGCACATTTTTCATATATTTATGTAAAAACTTTAACTAAGCACGTCTTAAAATGACCTTAGAAGTACTTTAGTTGAATGTTAAAAAATCTATTTTAATGAAGTCGTTTCAATATCAAGAATCAAATAAGGAAAATGCTAATAGTAAAAAAAAAAAAAAAAAAAAAAAAAAAAAAAAAATCGTTTGCTAGATATGACGTCAATGTCATCAATATAATTTCAAACTGGCTCTAAAAACTGGATGCTACAATTTATTCCCTATTTCTTTGTAATCTTTAATTATATCATTTAGATAAATGTTTTAATACCTGAAATGCAGTGATAACATTCTACGATTTGTATCGAATACGGTTATATAAAATACGATTTTTGTACGATTTATATTAAATAGAAATTATAGCTACTATTTTTTAGGGTAAGTTTTTTTTCTTTTTTAAACAAAATTTCATGACTGACAGACTTTTTTGTTAGACGTTGAAATAATGGGATGCATTATGTTTAGAGATCAAATTGCAGTAAAAGCGTAATTTATGGTACGGTTAGGTTGTTGCCACCAACAATATGGTGCTAGGCGTTACTCATAGATATGTCTTTTCTTCATAATATTGCATTAATAGCAAACGGATATATCTTTCTGAATTGGGTTACAGGTATATTTTAAAATATATCCGTGATTGAAAATTAATTTAAAATGGATAAACAATCCGTAAATTGAGATAAGCTTTTCAAAAAAAATTACTGAAAGTACTTTTTGTATTCTATTATATTTTGGAATAATCAAATGTGCGATGTTTAAAGGACAAATTGCAGTAAAAGTTAAATTTATGGTTGGGTTAGGTTATTGCCACCAACAATATGATGTTACAGTTACTCATAGTTCATCAATGTCTTTACTTTATAATATTGCATTAAGAGCAAACAGGTATATCTTTCGTAATTGGGCTGCATGTAGGGATGAGATTTCCACGTTTTTGCACACAGGTATATTCTTAAAGAAAATGTTGTTCTGTTAAATCAAGAGAGTGTCCCGATTAAATTAAATATCATTTACTCTAACAAAATACTGGTGTGAAAAAATGCGGAAATCTTATCCCTGGCTGCATGCAAATAAAAAATATCCATGAATGAAAATTACTTTAAAATCCATTCACATGAAAAAATTTGAGATACAATTTTCAAATAAATTTCATTTGACAGAAGCTTTTTCTATTCGACAGTGTGAAAAACGAAATTGTATGATGATCATAAGTTAAAAAAATTTTAGTAAAGTCAAAATTTATGGGTTAGGTCATTGCCATCATCAGTATAATGTCACAATTGGCATTGTGTTTGTAGTTTTTTTTTATATATATAGCAAATAATTGTACTTTAATATATGTTATGACATTTGTTTGGAATATACATTATTATGGTATAGTTAATAGTAGACGCAATTAAAACTATTTTACTTATATTTCTTATCGGTCTTTTAACGATTCGTGAACGGTAATGCACCAATCTCAGTTATTGTCACTGCCGTATTATTTCATTTTAATGTATTTTATCCGGGTGGACCATTATTATTGACACGAGCGAAACCGGGTAGATCTGCTAGTAAACTATATTTAATTTTAAGTATCTATATTAATGCAAATGACGTCATTTTACGTAAAATTAAAGCGTGTGTTTTAAGTCTTAAAATTGAAATATGTTTTGCAGTAGAGTCCCGATTATCCGAGTCCCGCTAAACCTTGTTATTTTCTTCTGGTGGACTGGTGGTTTCTATTTTTATGAAACAGCTATTATAAATGAAACGTTAGGTGAAGATGAAAGAGCAGCCGTAAAAAGTTAGAACTCTGATTTTCTGGTCAGATTGGAAAAACAAATGGCCAATTTTTTTTTTTTTTTTTTTTTTAATTGTGGCCAATTTTTTTCCATTCTGACCAGAAAATCAGAGTTCTAACTTTTTACGGCTGCTCTTTCATCTTCACCAAATGCTTCATTTATAATGGTTGTTTCATAATAATAGAAGCCACCAGTCCACCAGAAGAAAATGAAGAAATGGAAATGCCGGGGCGACAATAAATTCTGAAAAAGCAGAATTCCTGTCTTCTAGTGTATATACTGTGTATAATAAACTCTTAAGTTAAATTTATAGAAGTGTTGAATAATTACACGGGAATCACTATGACCAGTGGCCTATTCAAGGAGTGAGCTGATGGGGCTGCAGCCCCCTCTGAAATTTGTAGAAAATATTAAGTTTAGTTACGAAAGTTTAGCAAATATAAAGAAAATTGTTTAAATGAAATTCAAATGGAACCAGAAAACCATTCCATTTTAGACAGGTTTTCATCTTAGAATGTGTGTTATATAGCAGAGAGCACGAAATAACAATTTCAGCCAAGTTTCCGTTATACACAGGTGCTATTTACACACTTTTTACGGTGTAAAACATGATATGTGGTGATAAAAAGTACATTATTAATTTTAGATTAAAAAATATTGATAAAATGTTTACACTTGCTAGTTTTCAGTTAGAAATCTGTGATTTAAGGCAATGCATAGATTGAGACATCTTTTCAGTATAAACTACAAAGCCTTGAACCATTTTTTTATTCACTTAAATGATTGGTAACCTTGTTATTTAGCTCTTTACAGCACTGTGATCTGTTATTTTATTTGCATAGCATTACAGAATATTGACAAAAAAGGTTGCTCTACGATTGTGTAACTTTTTGGGTAGAAATAAGCTTTATTTTCATTTAAAATACATCATAAAACTAATTGAGTGATACTGAATTTCGAATACACAAAAAGCTTCCTATCAAACACAATTTATGATTAAAAAGAATTCGGAAAATACCATCAAATTTGGCAGTTTAAGCCAATTTTCGGGACGTGGCAGTCTCGGAAAAGTCACCAATAAGGGATCTGTTATTCCAAATGTATTCCATTTATGAGAAAATGAAAAACGCAATGTCATACATGAATGCTCAAAAATGAGTCGTAGAATGTGTTGAAGGAGGTGGGGTGGGGGTACAGTGAGAACGCTCTTAAATATTTTTAATTTTGTTCTTTACTTCGATTTTTTTTACTATTTATTGAGACACCTTTCAGTAGATAATTTTCAGTTTAAAAAATTGTGGCATAACCATGGAATCACACTTGTTAAGACTAAAACCCGCCTAAAACGAAAATTTTTCCAGTCCCATGCGATTCGATCTTAGCTGGTTGGATTGTGTAATAGATGCATTACATGCCATTATAAAAACCTGTTTAAAGCGGAATTGTTACAGTTTCTTGTGATTCCCTCTTAGAAACTTCTACTATATCTCAGCCCCCTCCGAAATGATAAGTCTAGATACGCCACTGACTATGACATTACACTAACACACTAAATCCCTCTTTATCATCCTGAAAGGTTCACCATTTTCGATATAATAATCAGTCAATATCTATTGCATTTCTTATCACAAATGGTACAAAACTAGTTGGCCACTAATCTTCGTAATCCAAGATAATCTCACTTATTAGTAGACAGCAACTTATTTTTTTTTTTTTCCTCCTATCATTTTTTCAAGTAGGAGAGTTTTCTCAAGTTAGTTTTTTCAATATTTATTGTCTTATCTGGAGATGAAGAAAACTGTTATGACCAAAAGTTGTTGAAATGTTCATTACACAAATACTACACTATTAACGTGGGCTAATGCTTCGTTTACTTCCAGAGTTTATCTTGCAGGAAAGAATTAGTGATATTTTTACAAAGATTTAAAAAAAATGTCGTTTCTCTGATAAGTAATCAAAAAGAAAATTTTGTTCTGTTAAAGAAAGGGATAAAAATTAAAAAACTATTTCTGTTGTATGATTTAAAAGAATTTTTTTTAGAAAACAGAAAATGTAATGTTTCTTATTATTATCAAAGTAAAATAAATACAATTAATATATGTATATATGTGTATGTATTTATGTATATATGAAATAATCCAACTGAAACCAGACGATACGGGGAGCTAAAAAAGCTTGATTGTTATACATCCTTCTATATAAAAAAAAGTAACGCTTTGGAAATGGACCAATGAAAATCTGCGTAGATACCGCGAAACGCATTTGATTGGTTAGAACTTTCTGACGATATAAGGGGGTTACCTAAGGAAGGGGGAGGACCGGGATCTGTCGCCAAACGTCGCTACGTTTGTCGCCAACTTGGCGATATATCGCCAAATTTGGCGACAAAAATTAGTCGCCGAAAGTGACGCCAACTTGGTGCTATTTCCAGTATTTCGCCAAATTTCCATAGACTCCCATTGAAATCCAATAGGGTTCACTTGTTTGCAGAAAATCAACAAATTGAGATATTTCAATGCAACAAATCTAATGTTAGCTTATGAATAGAGCTTAATTGAAATATTTACATTATTTTTAAGCACAAGCACTAACTATTTACAATGTACGTAGCTCTCTATATATAATTTTACGCATATATTTTGGCTGAAAAAAGGCGGCGAAATGAAAATTTCAGAGGAGAGGAGATTTACATGATAAGATTATTTACTGTAACTACAAAATAGCGACTTCATTAGGAAGATAAGAAAAAAAATCCAAGTAACTTTAATAAATTTGTTACTTTTTAAATTAAAAATATTTTTTTAATTTACAATATTTTTAATTTTAAATATAAAATCATTAAAAAAAATACCCAATAAAAGGAAAACGATTTACAGAGTTTCAGAGTTTACAGAGAGATCGCCACTGGTTTTTTCAATTATAATTCAATCTTTTTAAAGCCGATCAAATTAGCGTGCTTTTAGAATCTGGGGTGTCTGAACGGGGCGAGCGTAGCTTGTATAGGGGGCAGAGCTCCCTAGTATTACAAAAAAAAAAAAAAAAAAAGGAACAATTAAGGCACAAACACTGATAGCACAGTTATTGGAAAATATCACGGTAAATGAGGAACACATCCTGCCTGTGCGATGTGTTGAAATGACACGGTAAATGCTGAGGATCAAGATGAGGTTCAACAATTATTCTCTTGTGATAAACTACACCTTCCACATGGTGCACGACGTATTTAACTGCTGAATGTACAGCACCAGAAGTAGTGTTCCACCTCGTTGTGATTTATTATGTTTTGAATCAGTTAGGTTTGACGGCACACAGTAGACTTTTTGGTTTTGGCAAACTTAAAACCTGATACGTTCCTTAAATGTGTCTCAAATGTAACTGATTTAAAAGATTACACATCGCAACATGTGTGGTACATCACTGCATCGTTGCATTCCATGCGTTGCATTCCATGCGTTGCATTCCACAGTTGAAAACGTCATGCACTGCGTGCTAGGTGTCGTTCAGCACAATAGGATAATTGGAGAATTTGAACTCGATCGTCAACGACAGCATAACCGCATTTACTGGGAAATTTTCCAATAAATAGGGTATGAGTTTTGCGCCTTGAGTTGTTCTCCAATCCAAACGGGCAACTTTATGACATAAGTTTTAATTCATTTTTGTTCGGAAATGCATGAAACTGGCAGGTGTTGTTATTCAGAAACTGTTTAATCGAAAGACGTTTTTCTTTCTTTCTTTTCCTTTTTTTTTTTCTTTTTAGTAAACACAATAGATCTTTCACGAAATACTGTCAAAGTTGACGTTTTGAACCGAATTTTTCGACGAAAGCAGAAAAACCTGTCAATGAAGGGAGGAAAAACGCCTTGTCACGTGATCAAAAACGTTTATAACTCAATAGGTAAATTATTTATCAAAAAATGGACAAATCATTTCTATCCCAATTCGCTTCCATAGTCAGGTCTACCAATTTTATCCCTTTACGTTTAAAAATGTGTACGTCATTGTGTCAAAAAGTTTCGCTCTTGTTGATCAGTGAACTTGAGAACAGCCTTAATAGTTTCTATTATATTTTTACATTATACATAGCATTTCAAATCTTACAGCGCCCTCTAGCAGCAATTTTTCAAACTAATATCTGTCTTATTTTATTCTGTTTTTATTTCCTTAAATAATATGTAGATAAGTTCTGTTATCATTTGGGATATTCTTTCAGGCTACATATGGCTCCAAATAGAGATACCTATTTTATGACGCCACGATATATACAGGATGTCCCAGGATTATTGGGACAAACTTTAAATAGAGGTACGGGACATCACAAGGATTCAGATTTTCATAAGAACTCATGGTCGGAAACGGCTTCGTTTGCCGTTATTTGGTGGTGTTCACAAGACCCACGCTCTCCTGATTTAAGTAGCATAGATTTCTTTCTTTGGGTGGGGTGCACTGAAAAATGCCGTGTACAACTACTGTGGATAACGGTATGGATCTGGTTGCAAGACTCGTTTGTGTTGCTGCGGATATCCAACAAATTACATACATTTGAGCGAATCAGCCAATCCATGGACCAACGGTGTAATGCATGCATCACTAGTAATGGTGGAAACTTTGAACATCTTTAGTGACATTTTTCACATATCATCTACCACAGCGCATATTAGAAATGAGGCGGGCTCGGCCTGATCCTGAGAATTTTATACCAGTTTTCGGGCTGGCGCTCAAAGTAAAAATTTTATTTATTTACAAATTCAAAAAACTTTCTTCGCTCTATATCGATTCCTATAATCGATTTGACCATAGATTTATGCTAATAATCGATAATGCTAATCGATTATGGTAATATCGATACCTATAATTGATTTTACTATAGATAATGCCTATATCGATTCCTATAATCGATTTGACTATGGATTTAGGCTAATAATCGATAATGTTAACCGATTATGATAATATCCATTCCTATAATCGACTTGACTATAGATTTATACTAATAATCGATTATGCTAATATCTATACCTATAATCGATTTTACTATAGATAATGCCTATATCTATGCCTATAATCGATTTGACCATTGATTTCTGCTAATAATCGATAATTCTAATCGTTTATGCTAATGTCACTTTCCAGGATTACTTTCAAACAGAACTCGTGTATTTCTGTTATAGTTGTACAATGACATTTTAAAACAATAAAAGTTGTGAATTTTACAGATTTATGCCAGTGTTTGGTACCGGGTGTCCTGAAATGGAATGTCTAATTCAATAACTTGCAAATGGTGACAGCTGTATAAAAAATTCTTGCAGGAGGGTTATGTAAGATGTCAGGAGTTTTTTTTTTTTTTTTTTTGCTGTGATTCGTGATTTTAGTTTAAAATAGCAGCGATAGATGGCGCTGCAAGCAACATGCGCATTATTTTGGGTCTCCCCCTTCTCTCAGTATTGATGCGAAGAAGGAGGGTAAATATATGGAGTAGTTTTCAGAGTTCTTATGCGCACTTCCATATATTTAACCTCTTTCTTTTGCATCAATGCTGAGAGAAAAGAGAGGCCAAAAATAGGGCCCTGATTAAGCGCCTATTTCTTGCAGTGCCATCAATCGCTGCTATTTTAAGGAGGCACAGGACCTTTGAGTTTGTCGAAACTATAAAAAACATCGCCTTTTTTCAAAGCACGAAAACACAAATAATATGCAATAAGGTCTTTTTTTTTTTTTTCATTTCACACTAAAGTATATATTCTTAGCTATATTATCCAGAAAAAATAAATGTTGTATACTCAAAATTAATACTTAAAATTTAAAATTAAAAATTCATCTCACTAATGTATGAATTAAAATTATTAAGTGGTGCGCGCATGATAAAACTCTAAATTATGCATATAGAACACGATTTTTGAACAAAATAGAATCATTACACACCTACTTCTAAATTAAAACCAAAATGTATGCAAAAAGTTTTGATTAAAATTTAATTTTAGCACAAAATACAAAAAAATTTCAGGTTTTTCAAGTGCAATAAATATCTAAAATATGTCAATTTTTTTTTTTTTTTTTTTTTTTTTTTTAGCATGAAGACTATAAAGAAACTCATATTTGTCTAATTTTTTAATGCTGTAGCTTATATAGTTTGAAAATAACAGTGCCCGCAAACTCCAAATTTACTAATTCGAGAGAGCGCCTTTACAGTTTCAATATGAAAAGGACTTTCAATTGTACTCACCTTCTATAAATGATTATAACTCAAGAAATAATGCAGATTTTTGAATGGAGTTTTTGCATATTGTTGAAATTTTTTTCAAAAAATCACAATAAAACAAAAATTCGAGAATTGATTTTTTTAAAGATTAAAGGCCCTGTGCCTCCTCAACCCCTTAATTCTCGGTCCCGTCAATATCACGGTCTGAGGTGTCGTTCGTTATTTCTGGTGCCCGTCATATTTCCCGGCTGGAGATTTATTGCCGGAAAAAAAACTTCTGACACCAGAAAAATTTCACTGGCATTGCAGTGTGAAGTCTTTGAATGATAGCGTTTGGGTTTGGTTTTTGCGCTGATAGTGATGTTGGACTTTGTATTGCATGTTTCGAAATATATCACGCTCAAAAAAATTATTAATAATCAAAATTTAATGTATATTATATTATTTAAAATATTATTTGTAAAAATTTTTTTGATGATGATAAATAAAGATCTAAAATGTGAAAAATAAAGGTCTTATTCGCATTAATTTGTATGGTGTAAAACAAACATTAAAATACAGAATTCTCGCATGATAACTTTTCCACAAATATGAATTTGTTCTATAACATCTTTTTTTTTTGCCTTAAAAAAAAACTAATTGCATATTTTATATAGAAACCTTATAATTATTCAATTTCTGTAATAAAAAAATAAGTACTTTTTTGATGATTTTTCCAAATATTAAGCGACCGTTAAGGCGTTAAACTAAATCGAAAATCTCAGTAAAAAAACTCCTGGCAACTTACAAAACCCTCCTGCAAGATTTTTTTAAATAGCTGTCACCATTTGCAAGTTATTGAATTTTAAAATCAGTCAGTCCATTTTAAGACATCCATTATATTTAACACATTCTCTATTTTAAGTAGATTCTTCAGGATTATAAAATTCACGAAACGTTGTCACGATGGAAGCATTCAGGCGTAATATTTATTTCTATGTAAGAAGACGTTTGTAAGGTAGAAAATGGATTTTAAAATGTTATAAACAATTCTATACTGCACAATTCTGGTACTGGGTTCGAGCTCCGAAATAAGCGTCTGAAGTCGGTTTACCTTATTTGATTTTCACAGAAATCACTCGCATTCTGCTAAGAATCAATCAAAAGTAGTCTTCGATAAAATCATGACAGTCTTATACGATAAATCACCTGAAAATTAATGTTTAAAAGCTTTTAAATATCTTCCAATCTCTCTTCTTTCTAAAAACGAAACGTCAGAGTGCTGTCATTGTTGACAAACTATTTTTAGAGAATATGGCAAGAAGTATAGCGGGGAAAATAAACTTTTAAGAATCGAAATTCGTTATAAATTGTACTCGTGTCTGTTCTTAAAAGCTTAAAGTATTTTTTCCGGTGGATTTTCGTTTTAATGTTTTCCTTTTAGCCCCCGGTATGCTATTTCTTTCTCCCAGCTAATTTTGTGTCGTCTTCAAAAAATAGCGCTACGTTGCATAAGCCAGCCTTAAAACAAAGCAGATGTATCATTGTACGATTAAATACTCTATAGCAATTTTTTTAACTTCTAAACATCGCACATGTTCAATTTTTAGACCGTCGTATTGGGAAAAAAAGTACTTTTAAAATTGTTTAAACTTTTGTACTTTTAAATTTGTTTGAAAACTGTATCTCCATTTACTTTTAAAATATTAATTTTTTTGAGCCATTTGCTTAATATTGGTAACGGAAGTACTCCATTTCTATAGAAAGTAAAGGAAAAATAGTTGTAAAATAATAATTATATATTTTTGTTGCCATTTTCTCATAACAACCAAAAAAAAAAAAAAAAATGTAATTAAAATGCGTGCTATTTTGAAAAAATATAAACGAATGATTTCTTTTAAAACATGGAGTTGTTATAAACTATATTAATTTTAAGTATCTATATTAATGCTACAAACAAATGAAGGCCTATGAATCATCAGATAGCCTTTTTTTTGTCGAGTTTCTTTAATGACGGCATCTTTTTTCTTCATTTGTGTATTATTTCGTGATAGTGACGTCCTATGCATGCTTTACTGTAGCTGTTTAAAAGTGGATTGTAAATGTGGAATTCTTAACCGGATACGAATATATGACGCCGTTTTACATAAAGTAAAAGCGTGTGCTTTAAGTCTTAAAATTGAAATATGTTTTGTACTATTTGTATATACATATATTTTTTTTTCATCGGGGGCGACACTAAATTCTGAAAAAGCAGAATTCCTGTTTTCTAGTCTTTCTTTTTTACTCTCACATTTATGTTCTGAAACAAAATACAAGATATTCAATTTTTATATACTTCAAATCACATTTCATGTTATTTCCTAACAGAAAAGACTCGGACAGACTGCTACATTTTACTTTATAATAAAAGATAAACTTACAGAATACATCTTCTACCAATAGATTTTTAAGACTAAGCTTTATGTTTCACGGTATCCTGAGAAATAAATAATGCAACCGTCCATCACTGACTCGGCTACCTCCGCAAGGTGGCGCTGCTACTGCATCATTATCGACATAAATCTGAGATCGCTATTTCGGGTGCGTTCGATGGCGACGCAAATGGCACATTTATCACAGGTAACGCGCGTTTTATGGCCCCCGCCAGAGCTCTCTTGGGAGCATCTTTTTACACAATTGTCAAAAAGTGGATTTGAAATGACAGTGCATTACTTTATCTTTATAAAAAATTTCGATGAATGTAGCTTTTTCAAGATTATGTTATCCCAAAACAACTTGAAAAACTACATCGATTATTCTCTCTTCGTTTGTGTCTCTTAAACTGAATTATATAAGTTGATAAAAAGATAAATGTTTAGAATTCGTTCTCTAATGGTCTCTTAAGTATAATTTCTTTTATGTAAATAGAAATCTATAGGTTTTAAAGATTAAATTTTTAAATTCAAAACGAAATATTGTGATTTATTAGTTTTTCAGGAATAATTTATTTCAAATTGTTTTTTACAGCTAGATAAATTATTCCTCTGTGGTCACTATATGTTTACAGAATTATTTCATTTAAATAGATTTAAAGGAAAGGCATGTAAAAAAAAACGGAAAATGTATACGATTTGTTTTTTTTTTAAATATTTTTTAAATGGTAAGCTTACTTTTGTGAAAAGAGAAATCTACATGTCTGAAAATAAATAGATCAGGCTTAAACTTTATTACCTTCCTCTATTATTATCATCATAATTACTTTTATTCTTAAAACTTTTTGCAAATAGCATAATTCTAATTGCCTAAATCAGGTGCTCAGAGCTAACAACGTTTTCTTGCATAATTCCTTGCCTTCACAAAAACTCTGCAATCAAATACGGCAAAAAGTTGCTATATATAAATACTGATGAGAATTTTTTTTATAAAAAACAAACGTGTCCGTGCGCAACTCTGACGTCATTAGCGAACGGCAAAACTTGGGGATGAAATTTTGTTTTTGCATTTATGCTAATGCAATTTTTTTAATTTCAAACCATCATACATTTCCAATTTTTACACCGTCATATAGGGAAAAAATCTACTTACAAATGCAATTTGTTTGAAAACTGTATCTTAATCGACTGATTTATTATATCTTTTAAAATAATTTTCAAGTATGAATTTTTCTAATCTATCTACATCGCGTCCAGGCTCCATTACGAAATAACCTGTTTGCACTTAATACAGTATAAATAGTTCAGAATTTTCTGTGGATAATTTTTCATAAGGAAATTAAAACTTCATCAATCTACTATATTAAAAAGTGATTGTTCGTTTGTATTTCAAAGCTGTCTTTCTAGAAAATGGAACGTTGGGCGATAAAATTAACGCCAGTTATCCGCATGGATCCGAGGATGCTAAAAGTGGTCTTGGAATTTTAAAATTTGAATTAATTTTCGAGATATTAATTTTTTCGTAATTTTTAATGGCATTTCTGTAATGATGGCAACTAAATGGCTCCAATATTCTGGGTAAGAGGGAGAAAAGGAAAAAAATAGGAATTATTAGATTTTTTTTTGTTTGACATTATTTTTAAATTGATATTAAACTTTTATTGGAATAGATAATGAAAATAATATTGGAACTGAATTGTATTATTCAAGAAAAGTTCAAGAAACAAGGACTTATTTTCACATATTCAAGCTTCAGGTATCAGTTTATTTTAGAAAGCAAAAAATCGTCTGTCGACTGGAACATTGAGATAAATTCCATTTACGTAAAAATAAAAAAATAAATCATCGTAGCTTTTTTTATTTAATTTAAAGTAGAAAAAGAGATTTTTAGCTATTTCCTTAAGATGGCGATTAAAACTTTTCACAGGAACGTTAAAAACAAAATATTTCAGCGAGAAAAATTATGTTTACCTTAGCATTTATTTTAATTCACAAACATAAAATAATTTTAAATAAACTTGAGAAACTGTAATGTACTGGTTCTATTCAATAGCACACTGTCAATAGATGCCGATGTCGCACCTAAATATCTTCCTCTTGCTGCAAGACCGATACATTTTGCGTATCATAAAATCTCTAACAACCAGAGTTCTCGCTGGCTTTTTACCAACATTAGCGATTTGACGAATAGGAAGTAAAAAACAGTAGCCAAACGAAAAGAAATTTTCGCAAAATAGATTCGGCGTGGAACACATACAAATCTTATCTTTATCTTTAAGCCGTGTAAATGTTGCAGACATTCTTTTTGCAGTCTGAATAAAAATTAATAACAGCTATCTTTGATTTACCATTGTGAAAATATACACTAAAAATTGGTATGAGATTTCGACTCTTAACCGATAGAAAAAAATTGACCGGCCAATGATACTTTGCATACAACTAATAAATAGTATGGTAAATGGTTAATTTCAACACCGTATTCCAGCAAAACTCTTCTCTAATTGGCGTTTAATGCAAGTAATTTTCTTTGTGTTTTTACCGGCGTAATGCCGGTGCATAGATAGTGGTTAACTGACAATCGAGAAATACCTATGGCATAATTCTTTCTGTGTCTTTGGCTGCTGCTAAACTGAATTGGTTTTGAGTCAGTATTTCTACAAATAGAGCAACGTAAATGGCACAGAGCGACTGAACATGTTAAAGCGACATCAATCGTTCAGTAACGCAGATAAGAATCTCGACTGTATTAGCATGCACACACAAAACACACACACACACACACAAAAAGAGTAGAAATTGAGCATCCGCAATTTGACGAGTCTCATTGTTCTTTTACTCGCCAAATGGCGTTTTGTCGCGATTTGTCGCAATGGCGAGCGGCAGCGAGAACCCTGCTAACAACCCAGTTAAACTTGCAATATCTTCCACTTCAGATCCCTCCAACTGACAGTATAAAAATCATGTTTTAAGTCAAGATCTTAGCTTTAGACATTTCGGGTATGTATCGGGTATCTCACAACACTTCAAATATCTTCTCAAGCATCGTCAAGTGCCGCTGTTATCAGAGGACTCTGTCTTACATATACACATATGCCTGAGGCCGGTTAAAGGGCTCTCGGCTGAAACTCAGATAGGCGAAGACCTATTTTCTATGCTCCCTGCGTAGGTCTGTCCAGGTAGCTCAGGGCAGGAGGCAGAGATATAACTCTCTCCGGACAGTGGAATGAGAATACAGAGTACTCTAGGCTAGTAACCAACACGCGGTACTAACACTACTGCGGGCAGAGCTTAGTTAAGCTCTAGGTTGTGAAAAATCAACTTCTTCATTTTAACTTTTCTGAATATTTTTATAGAGCTGTATCGCGCTGTAAATAAAAGCTTTTTATAGCTATATACCATCCTGAATTCCTGTCTCATGACGGTACAAAACCAAAGACATTTTTGTATAAGTTCACCCAAATGGCATCATTTCTACCAGCTCTGAAATCAAAAGAAAAATCTTGAAAGAATGAAAGTCTTTTGATAAATAAAGTTTTAGAATATGTGTATTTTTATAGAGAAAGTCTTTGACTTAAGTTGTAAATACAATTTAATATTTGTATTATTGTATTTAATAAAAAAATTAATACCATAATTGGCTTCTAAATTTACAGTAAAGTTAGATTTCAATTTCTCCCAAAAAATCGAATAATTTCATGCTATTCAAAAGAAACGCATAGAGTTGCCAGCCACGCAACTAGTATAAATAATGACAACAGGATTGAACATTCCTGATCTAAATAGTTTCGATTTTTGTACAACACTGCAGTAGGTAAATTTTGAAACATTTTACAATTCAAAAGAAACAAATAGACTTGCCAGCTACGCAACTAGTATAACTAATGACAACAAGATTGGACATTCCTGCTCTAAAGAATTTCTGTACAACACAGCAGTAGGTAAATTTTTTAAATATTTTACAATTCAAAAGAAACCCATAGAGTTGCCAGCCACGCAACTAGTATAAATAATGGCAACAAGATTGGATATTCATGATCTAAAGAATTTCGATTTTTGTACAACTCTGCAGTAGGTAAATTTTTGAAATATTTTACAATTTAAAAGAAACACATAGATTTGCCAGCCACGCAACTAGTATAAATAATGACAACAAGATCGGATATACCTGATCTAAAGAATTTCAATTTTTGTACAACACTGCAGTAGGTAAATTTTTGAAATATTTTACAATTTAAAAGACATAGAGTTGCCACATAGAGTTGCCAGCCACGCAACTAGTACAAATAATGACATCCAGATTGGATATTCCTGCTGTAAAGAATTTCGATTTTTGTACAACACTGCAGTAGGTAAATTTTTGAAATATTTTACAATTTAAAAGACATAGAGTTGCCACATAGAGTTGCCAGCCACGCAACTAGTACAAATAATGACATCAAGATTGGATATTCCTGCTGTAAAGAATTTCGATTTTTGTACAACACAGCAGTAGGTAAATTTTTTAAATATTTTACAATTCAAAAGAAACCCATAGAGTTGCAAGCCACGCAACTAGTATAAATAATGACAACAAGATTGGATATTCCTGATCTAAAGAATTTCGGTTTTTGTACAACTCTGCAGTAGATAAATTTTTGAAATATTTTACAATTTAAAAGAAACACAGAGAGTTACCAGCCACGCAACTAGGATAAATAATGGCAACAAGATTGGATATTCCTGATCTAAAGAATTTCGGTTTTTGTACAACACTGCAGTAGGTAATTTTTTTTAAATATGTTACAATATAAAAGAAACACATATAGTTGCCAGCCACGCAACTAGTATAAATAATGACAAGATTGGAGATTCCTGTGGTAAAGAATTTCGATTTTTGTACAACACATCAGTAGGTAAATTTTTGAAATATTTTACAATTCAAAAGGAACCCATACAGTTGCCAGCCACGCAACTAGTATAAATAATGGCAACAAGTTTGGATATTCCTGATCTAAAGAATTTAGATTTTTGTACAACTCTGCAGTAGGTAAATTTTTGAAATATTTTACAATTCAAAAGAAGCAGATAGAGTTTCCAGCCACGCAACTAGTATAAATAATGGCAACAAGATTGGATATTCCTGATCTAAAGAATTTCGATTTTTGTACAACACTGCAGTAGGTAAATTTTTTAAATATCTTACAATTCAAAAGAAACACATAGTAGCCAGCCACGCAACTAGTATAAATATTGACAAGAAGATTGAATATTCCTGATCTAAAGAATTTCGATTTTTGTACAACACTGCAGTGCTGGAACACATATAACAATAATATGTTCCCGCAACATTTTGATTAAGTCACAGTACAAGTGCGTAATTTGATATTACTGTTGTACAAATATATTTTTATAAAATATAATTATGAGTTTAAAATTGTAATAATTATATGTTTGAGTAAAATAGGAATGGAGTTTCCTACAAAAATTATTAATTTTATTATAAATATTAAATAGATATTTTTAAAAATTGCTTTATATTAAAATACATATGTAATGTCGAGTATATAGTTTGGATCTCAGTAAACAACAATAGCAGAATGATAGCTAGACGCTCTGGCGACTTTTCAGGACAATCAAAAGAAAAGTTTTTTATAATAGGGAATCGTTAAATAATAAAAATGTCGGAAGAAATATACGACTATAGACCACCCAGAGTTTATGGCACGTAATAAAATTAGAGTATATGTGAGGGGCATTTGAGGACTGGCAGCTAATAGGTCTAGCCAAGCATACTAAAAAGTTTTCTCACAACCAATAAGGTAGGGCTATAACAAATTGTTCCGCCCACTACCAAGGTATGAGGAGCAAGAGAAAAGTTTGAAGAAGTAGTCTAAAAAAATATTCCGAAGATGCAAGTGTGGTCCTGATAGCCCTGGAAATGCAAGTACGGTCCTGATAGCCCTGTTGATGAAAATGCGGTCCTGACAGTCCAAGTAATGCAAATGCGGTTCCGACAGCCCTGGTAAAGTGATGGAAAGGTCGAGGAAGTATACTACCTGAACGAGTCTGCTTAAAAGTGCATATCTAAGATAAAATGGATCCTGCCTGCAGCGTCTCGGAGCTATGCTTAAAGTCATGCCGATTTTGCCGCCCTTGTGAGGAGATGCATCGTATGACTACCCAAACCTATCCCGAGTACCGCGACGGCTCTGAAGTCTGATGAAGGAAGGCGATTGACCGTCCAATTACAAGGTACTACTCTAAATTTCTTATACCACAAATGTTATACTCGATTTATAAATATCCATTAAATGATATTTTACGGTACAGTGGTCATATGAGATCCAAACAAACTAGTAATAAAATTTAAATAAGATCTTTAAAATAAAAGAAAATTAATTCTCTTGTTATAAAAAAATAATAAAAAAATAATTCAAATCATTTTGCTAGAGATTAAATTTTCAAGTGTAAAAGTATAACAATGATAAGCAAACTAAAGTTCTGCTTCTATTCTTTGAATAATTAATGTTTATATGTATATAATCTTGTTTAATGTAAATAAAAATATTTAATCAAGAGTAAAATCTCTGTAATTCTTTTAGTGATAAAAATTAATGTGTGTCATTTTATTTGCTGCTTAATTAGAGCTTAATTCATAGGTGGAAGAGACCACGTAAATATTTCACAACGCAAAATTTAATTTATAATTTGTAATTAATTATTTTTGATAATTACAATTTTGCGCGAATATTAATTTAATTTTAAGATAATTATTCGCGTTGCTTTTCCACTAGAATTAATATTAAATTACTTAATAATTAAATATTAAATTTAATATTAATATTGAATTAATATTAAATAAAAATAATATTAATATTATTAATATTACCAATAAATTGTTTTATTTTGAATAATTTTACGGTATATAAAATTATATACCAAGTACTATGCGGCAGCGTGGATGATTTGGATTAAATAATAAATTTTGGTGAGAAATAGATAGGAGTTAATTAGGTGTATTTATCTGTCCAGCATCCCCTACCCCAAAAGTAACATGTTTGAGTAAAATAGGAATGGAGGTTCCTACAAAAATTATTAATTTTATTATAAATATTAAATAGATATTTTTAAAAATTGCTTTATATTAAAATACATATATAATGTCCAGTATATGGTTTGGATCTCAGTAAACAACAATAGCAGAATGATAGCTAGACGCTCTGGCGTCGTTTCAGGACAATCAAAAGAAAAGTTCTTTATAATAGGGAATTGTTAAATAATAAAAATGTCGAAAGAAATATACGACTATAGACCACCCAGAGTTTATGGCACGTAATAAAATTAAAGTATATGTGAGGGGCATTTGAGGACTGGCAGCTAGTAGGTCTAGCCAAGCATACTAAAAAGTTTTCTCACAACCAATAAGGTAGGGCTATAAAAATTGTTCCGCCCACTACCAAGGTATGAGGTGCAAGAGAAAAGTTTGAAGAAGTAGTCTAAAAAATATTCCGAAGATGCAAGTGTGGTCCTGATAGCCCTGGAGATGCAAGTGCGATCCTGATAGCCCTGTTGATGAAAATGCGGTCCTGACAGCCCAGGTGATGCAAATGTGGTTCCGACAGCCCTGGTAAAGTGATGGAAAGGCCGTGGAAGTATACTACCTGAACGAGTCTGCTTAAAAGCGCATATCTAAATAAAATGGATCCTGCCTGCAGCGTCTCGGAGCTATGCTTAAAGTCATGCCAATTTTGCCGCCCTTGTGAGGAGATGCATCGCATGACTACCTAAACTTATCCCGAGTACCGCGACGGCTCTGAAGTCGAAGGAAGGCGATCGACCGTCCAATTAGAAGATACTACTCTAAATTTCTTATACCTCAAATGTTATACTCGAATTATAAATATCCATTAAATGATATTTTACGGTATAGTGGTCATATGAGATCCAAACAAACTAGTAATAAAATTTAAATAAGATCTTTAAAATAAAAGAAAATTAATTATCTTGTTATAAAAAATAATAATAACATGATTCAAATCATTTTGTTAGAGATTAAATTTTCAAGTGTAAAAGCATAACAATGATAAGCAAACTAAAGTTTTGCTTCTATTCTTTGAATAATTAATGTTTATATGTATATATTCTGGTTTAATGTAAATAAAAATATTTAATCAAGAGTAAAATCTCGGTAATTCTTTTAGTGATAAAAATTAATGTGTGTCATTTTATTTGCAGCTTAATTAGAGCTTAATTCATAGGTGGAAGAGACCACGTAAATATTTCACAACGCAAACTTTTAATTTATAATTTGTAATTAATTAATTTTGATAATTACAATTTTGCGCGAATATTAATTTAATTTTAAGATAATTATTCGCGTTGCTTTTCCACTAGAATTAATATTAAATTACGATCACTTGCTTTATTTTGAATAATTTTACGGTATATAAAATTATATACCAAGTACTATGTGGTAGCGTGGATGATTTGGATTGAATAATAAATTTTGGTGAGAAATAGATAGGAGTTAATTAGGTGTATTCTCTGTCCAGCATGCAGTAGGTAAATTTTTGAAATATTTTACAATTTAAAAGATACACATAGAGTTGCCAGCCACGCAACTAGTATAAATAATGACAACAAGATTGGATATTCCTGATCTAAAGAATTTCGATTTTTGTACAACACTGCAGTAGGTAAATTTGTGAAATATTTTACAATTCAAAAGAAACTCATAGAGTTGCCAGACATGCAACTAGTATAAATAATGGCAACAAGATTGGATATTCCTGATCTAAAGAATTTCGATTTTTGTACAACACTGCAGTAGGTAAATTTTTGATATATTTTACAATTCAAAAGTAACACATAGAGTTGCCAGCCACGCAACTAGTATAAATAATGGCAACAAGATTGCATATTCCTGATCTAAAGAATTTCGATTTTTGTACAACACTGCAGTAGGTAAATTTTTGAAATATTTAAAGAACGAACAGTGTTTCTGAATCGGTGCTGTTCCGTGTACATTGTTTTACTGTTAGTCTAATCACGTAGTGGTTACGTGATTCGGTATTATTGTTCCTAGGTTCACTGTCGTAAAAGCGGGAAGGGGAAGACAAAAAACCATTTTAAACGTCAGAATTCATAGTTTCTACGGAAGGAATATCATACATTTATATCTGTTAACCATTTATGTATGAATTTTGAATTCATAAAATTTTTATCTTCTAAAGCATTTTTTGGAATTTTTGAAAGTACATGAGAAGATTTACATAATCATTTAATAAATCTTAGAAGGATTTTAGAAGGATTGAAAGATTTAGAAGGATTCATTAAATTTGAATTTATAGGGATTTTGTGCAATATTTAAAGCCCACTCAAATCTATTATTTTAAATATTTTTCTTAGTATTTTGAAGAATTAGGAAATGTACAAATATAATGTTCTTACAATAGAAATATGTCCGAATTGAAAAATTCTCCCCCCCCCCCCCCCCCCAACGTCAAGAAAGCTGAAAAGATGCAAAGGCAAAAGAAATCATCCTTTTAAAAATATTTTTGTTTTGTGTAACCCATAATGCTATTGGAACAAGAAAAAACTAAGGCATCTATAACTCACTCTAAACTGCATTACTACTAATCACTACCGATGTAATAAATGAATTTTATAACAAGTTATTTTAAAGATAATTATAAGTACCATCAGTAGATAAACTGTTAAAACGAAATCTTTCATAGGTAACTTGAAATTCCGTCTTAGGAATTTTTACTTGTTAAACAAGCACAATAATTATACACATTAAAATGTGTGGAAACATAATTGCTATGGACCGAAACAAAATTCTGTTTTGGAGAGGTTTCCTATTGAGCAATTATAACTCTATAATATTCTTTTCGTCGGGATTATGAAATTGTTACGTTTAAAGCAAGATTCCGTTATAGAGATATACCATTTTCACAGATTTTTCTAAACAAAATACAGTAAAACCTATGCAAACAGAGCAAGACGGAAAAATATTCCATTTTAAACACACTGTAAATTGAAATGTCTGAAATTTAGACACTTAAGTGGCTGAAACGGAGTGTTTAATTTTCTGACGTTTTAAAATGTTCTTATTTTCTCCGATCTTTTTTGTGTCTGAATTTCAGACGCTTCAAGAGTCTAAATCTCAGCCATTTTTTGAAAGCTTTATACGTAGCCATGTTTGAGGACGTTGAATCCTGAAAAAATATTTGGCCATGGTCCTACCCCCTTCACCCCCTTACAACCTCATTTTAGGGGCTCCCAAAGTTGGTATGCAATTTCCGTAAAAAAATTAAAACACCAAATAAAATAAACTAAGACAGACTTGAGCACAGTTAAAAAATACAATTTATAAAGACAATAAAAAACAATTAAAAATACAATATGTAAACGTTGCAATGGATATTTTTTGTACTGATGATGCCTTGCGTGTCGCTTGGCGAAACGTTTACCTATTGTATTTTTAATTGTTTTTTATTGTCTTTATAAATTTTATTTTTTAACTGTGCTCAAGTCTGTCTTAGTTTATTTTATTTGGTGTTTTAATGGTTTTTAAATTCAGACGTTAAATGTATATGTACTGTAAATTTCCGTAAAGCTGATAATTTATATCTTTTTCGTCATCGTACTGATTATTAATCAATATTTTTAACATATAGAGTAGAACAAGATTAATAAAAAAGAAAAGTGCCCAGCTAAACTGATGGCATTAAGTTCACAGACTATTCACACTAATTGTATATTATACTCTTATTTTAAAGAATAATGCCACTCAAAAAATAAGTGAAGGGGAATTAGCCCCCGTTTCCCCCTTTATACTTAACCAGTGAACCTCCAAATCTAATCAGGGAAGCTCCTTATCATAATAAACCGGTATACCAAATTTGGAGCAAATCGAATAATCTTGCAAAAAAAAAAACATTTATCTAAATTAAGGGGGTAAACTAACCCCCCTTTATCCTTAACCAATTAATCGCCAAAACGAATCAGGGAAGCTCCTTAACATAATAAACCGGTATACCAACTTCGGAGCAAATCGAATCATTCTGCATGAAAAACCCATTTATCTAAATTAAGAGGGGCGGGCTAACATCCCTTTTCCCCCTTTACCCTTAACCAATGAACCCCAAAACTAATCAGGGAAGTTCCTTAACATAATAAACCGGTATACAAAATTCGGAGCAAATCGAATCATTCTGCATGAAAAACACATTTATCTGAATTAAGGGGGCGGACTAACCCTGTTTTCTTCCCTTTATCCTTAACCAATGAACCCCCAAAACTAATCAGAGAAGTTCCTTAACATAATAAACCGGTCTACCTAATTCGGAGCAAATCGAATCATTCTGCATGAAAAACACATTTATCTGAATTAAGGGGGGGTGGACTAACCCCGTTTTCCCTCCTTTATCCTTAACCAATGAACCCCCAAAACTAATCAGGGAAGTTCCTTAACATAATAAACCGGTATACCAAATTCAGAGCAAATCGAATCATTCTGCATGAAAAACCCATTTATCGGAATTAAGGGGGGTGGACTAACCCCGTTTTTTCCCTTTTATCCTTAACCAATGAACTCCCAAAACTAATCAGGGAAGTTCCTTAACATAATAAACCGGTATACCAAATTCGGAGCAAATCGAATCATTCTGTATGAAAAACCCATTTATCTGAATTAAGGGGGGGGGACTAACTCCGTTTTTCCCCCTTTATCCTTAACCAATGAACTCCCAAAACTAATCAGGGAAGTTCCTTAACATAATAAACCGGTATACCAAATTCGGAGCAAATCGAATGATTCTGCATGAAAAACCCATTTATCTGAATTAAGGGGGTGGACTAAACCCCTTTTCCCCCTTTATCCTTAACCAATGAACCCCCAAAACTAATCAGGGAAGTTCCTTAACATAATAAACCGGTATACCAAATTCGGAGCAAATTGAATGATTCTTCATGAAAAACCCATTTATCTGAATTAAGGGAGGTGGACTAACCCCGTTTTTCCCCCTTTACCCTTAACCAATGAACCCCCAAAACTAATCAGGGAAGTTCCTTAACATAATAAACCGCTATACCAAATTCGGAGCAAATCGAATCATTCTGCATGAAAAACACATTTATCTGAATTAAGGGGGGTGGACTAACCCCGTTTTCCCCCTTTTATCCTTAACCAATGAACTCCCAAAACTAATCAGGGAAGTTCCTTAACATAATAAACCGGTATATCAAATTCGGAGCAAATCGAATCATTCTGCATGAAAAACCCATTTATCTGAATTAACGGGGTGGGGTGTGGACTAACCCCGTTTTCCCCCCTTTATCCTTAACCAATGAACTCCAAAAACTAATCAGGGAAGCGCCTTATCACAGTGAACCTAGGAAAAAATTTTGAAGCAAATCGGATGTTTCTATCAAGAGTCATCGCGTTACGTACATACATACGTACGTACGTACATACATACATACATACATACATACATACAGAACGGGCGGGCACATTAGCTCTCAGGCTTTGATAGCCTGTGAGCTAAAAATAAAAAATATATGTCTAAATACAATAAAACCAACAGAGATCTATAAAGCCTTTAACTATCAGATTAAGAAACTTAAGTGTCCGAAATTCTTTTACAGTGACATATGTGTCTAAATTTAAGACGCTTCTATTTGCAGTTCAGGTTTCTTTTATAAGGTAGATTTGTACTGTATTCCTTCCGGAAGAATCATAAAAATTCGCCGTTATAGAGAGTTCTGTTGGCACAGGGTTTACTGTAGGCGTTTCACTCGATGCATGCAAATAACCAATAATTGGCAGTACTATATTATACACGGTATTGAAAGAAATTTAAAAGGATTTGTGCATTTTATAAAATGGAGGTTTTTGCCGCCCCGCACGTTGATTTCATAGAACGAGTCTTGGAACTCCGAAAAATCTGGCCGATCCGCGTAAACCGGGATACCTGGTAATACTATTCGAAGTAGCTATCGATTTATAGAAAATAATGAAAAACAAATTACTATAGTGAATGAGTAATAAAAAAAAATATCAGCTGAATCCGTAATTTTCTATAACAGAGTGCAATATCCGGAATAACAAACCTAATATTCTTTTTCATAGATATAACGCACAGAACCAATGCCACACATAGAATGAAGGAGATCCTAAGCTATCTCTTGGAAAAAAGAAACGCTGACCCAAGAAACTTCCTATTGGATCATATTTAATCAGAAAATGTTGTTGTATCACGTGTTGGCCCAATTATAATTTTGCTCGATCATTGTTAATGAAAAAAAAATTGTAAAAAATTGTTTGGCTCAACAAAATTTTCTATTTAAATATGGTCCTATATCATTTTATGTTGATGTAGTGATATCTTGATAGGGCACATTTGAATACATAATAGAATAATATGAACAAGCATTATGAAGCCCATGAAAACCTGAAGTCCTTAGCTACTCGTATGACTTACAAGGGGAGGACCCGATGTCGGGGACACAGAATGCAGTGAACATTTATGTATCGATAGAGTATAGGGTCATTCCACACAAAATGAGTAAATCAGCTGTGGCTGATATGTCACAGATTTCAATAAAAATCAGTATATAAGTAGATCATATCTATTTATGAGTAAATGTAAAATAATAATTTCAGAATTGTTTATTTAAATATTAAAATGTACAGTAAAAGTGTATGCAAAATCGAGGTATTGTCTATATGCTTGAAATTTCAATTTTTATTAATAGCGTTAGGAATACAAAGATTATATTAAAAATTATTTATAATTAAGAATGAATAATAAGTAACAAATTGGCGTAAATTAGTAATTGTGTTTTTATTCCTTAATGAGAAAAAAATATTTTTGAAAATTTTTGAGGGAAAAAATGCAATATTGCTATTGCTCGTTTGTACATGAAAGACAGGCTCTGACAAGTTTAAAATTACTTGACGTTATAGCTGAAAGTATATATTTTAAATATCGGAACTTTCATTCTTGCCTTTTTATTCCTTAATGAAGAAAAAAAATAAATAGTAAAAAATGTTGAAAGAAAAATGCAATACTTCTATCACCTGTTTGTACGTAAAGGATAAGATTTTAAGATATTTAAATTATTTGATATTATAGATAAAAGTGTATATTTTAAAAATAGAAGCTTTTATTCTTGCTTTCAGTTTACTTTTGGCTATTAATTTATTTATTTTAAACTACAGTAAAAAAAAAAAGATTCAGTTGAACAAAAAATTATATATTAATCCTAAATGCATAGATGGTTGCACTACATTTTTTTTTTCTTGAAATTGTGCAATATTGTAAAAAAATGCGCTGGAAAAATTGTGATTTTGTAATTTTTTTTAAGTTTCTAAATTTTTTTAAAGATGAAGGAAATACATGACAACATAAAAACTTTAGCAATTCGATCTTAATATGTAACACTACATCAGGCATCAATTTCACAGATGTTTTTAAGTTCCTTTGATTTTTATAACGTTTTTAATTTTCTCAAAACTGACAAATTTTCAATTTTTACAACAAGTTTAAGATTAATCATGACTTTACCAAATTGTATTTACTAAATAAATATGAAGATAATTTTCCAGAGATTACAATGTCACAAAAAGATTTAATTTATGTTAAATAGTTTTCAAGATACGGAACTTCAAACTTGAAACTTTGAACGATTGTACAGAAGTACTATGTCAGAAGTTTTTTAAATGTCCAAAACTTCCATTTTTTTTTTTTTTTTTTGGTCGAAATATTTTGCAAAGCTGTATTTGAATATGAATTAAATCTGTGTATCAAATTTTATTAAAATCGGTTACTATGTAGCCACGACTTTTTAAAAATTTTTGCTCATTTTGTGTGGAATGACCCTGTTATTAGTATATAAATATCTAACTAAAACATAACTGTGAAAAAAGGGAGCCAAGTTCTGTAAAGACAATGGCAAGAAAAGAAGTGATATCTGAGAGGGTGCCAAGTTCAAATAAAATTCGCTCAAACTTAACTACTGAATTATTATAGCATTGTGTTAATTGTTTAAAAATAAAAGTTATTGATAGCATATTAATAATAGATCTAGAACTTGGCAAGTTTTTATCTACGAGTCATTTATTTTTATTAATGGCATTATTATATCAAAACTTGATATTTCATGTTTGGAGGCCTTAGGCTAATGTCAGACGAACGTCTATTTGCACGCTTTTTTCGTTCTTGGACCCTCCCTAGCGAAGGTGTAGGAAGGCTGTAAGAAATAAAAAAGCGTGCAAATAGACGGTCGTCTGACATTAGCCTTAATTTGAGTGTATTGAGGCTCCTGAAAGGTGTGGAGTTTCTAGAGTGATGACCTAGGACAAGCGTAAATGTGTGTAAGTGTATCTGTCTCTTTGTCTGGCATTAGTCTGTTTGTAATGAGGTTTCTGGAGGGGAAGGATCGCTAGAGTGATAATAAAAGACGAGCGAAAGTGTATCTGTGTGCGTATTTGTTTATCAAATCTTTAACATGACTCATTTGTTTATTGTAATAACAGTATTGAAAATTAAGTATTTCTTAGTTATCCCGTCGACCAATTTCGCCAAATTATATAAATCGCCAAATCACTCGCCAAATTATACACATTGACATAATTTTTATTTTAAATAACGAAAGAACAAATAAATTAGTAAAGCATTAATAAAAATACAAATAAAACATCAAATTAATGGTTTTATTGGCCATTATTGGCATTTAATCTTACAATTAATTAATTAATAGCAACCATTATTGGCATTTAACCTTACAATTTGGCGGCAGTAATTTGGTCGACGGGATAACTAAGAAGTACCGAAAATTATTATAATGACATTGTTATCTAGACACACGGCAGTGTGTCAGCCAAGTTCGCCTGACATAGCCGTGTGTTATTTACACGAACCATTTCGAGCTGTTTTCGTCAAATTTCACTGCTCTACTACTGAAAATCTAGACCTACGTACTTGTTATACGAAATGTGTAGTAAGGCCACCCTAATTACCTAAAATCCAAAATTTTATAAATAACGCATAATTAGTTTCCGAGATAATGACATTTGAAAATGTCTGATAATCGATAATTTTACCACTGACTGACTGACTGACTCACTCACTCATCAAAAAGATCTCGTATATCTACTGCAGCTACAGACTTCAAATTTGGTGCGAAGTTTGTTTACACTATAAAACTAAGGAAAAAAATATAAAAATTGTGAAAATAGATGAATTACCCAACTGGGGGTGCCCATTTTTATTTTAACATTACGTCTATTAGGCGAAATTTTAATTTGCCGTAGGAGTGTACTCTGTTCCGTCGCCAAATACCGCCAATTTTCTCGCCAACATGGCGATATATCGCCAAATTTGGCGACCAAAATTAGTCGCCAAAAGTGACGCCACCTTGGCGATATCTCTAATATTTCGCCAAATTCCCATAGACTTCTATTGTAAACCTATCTACTTACTGGGGGTTTATCTGGGTTTACTTGCTTACAGAAAATCAACAAATTGAGATATTCTGTCCGTCACAGAGCCCGTTCTCAGAAACTATACATGTTGGATACTTGAAATTTTGCATACTTATAGCTGAACACCACACATCATACGACAAATCATAAAATTTTTATAAAGTCGTACATTTAACCCTTTGGCTCCTACATGTGTATTTTAAACAATTCTTTCTAAGTGAGCCCCTAATTAGGTTGGAGGCGTGAAATTTTACAGACTTATAGCTGAACACCTCACATCAAACGACAAATCATAAAATTTTGAAAGAGTCGTACATTTAACCCTTTGGGCTCCCACATGTGTATTTTAAAAAGATAATTTCTAAGTGATCCCTAATTAGGTTGGAGGCATGAAATTTTGCATACTTATAGCTGAACACCTCACATCAAATAGCAAACCATAACAGTTTGAAAAAGACGTACATTTAACCCTTTGGCCTCCCACATGTGTATTTTAAACAATTCTTTCTATGTGAGCCTCTAACAACGTTGGAAGCGTGAAATTTTGCATACTTATAGCTGAACAACTCACATCAAATGACAAATCATAAAATATTGAAAAAGTTGTAAATTTAACCCTTTTGGGTCTCACATGTGTATTTTAAATAATCCTTTCTAAGTGATCCCATAATTAGGTTGGAGGCGTAAAATTGTACATACTTATAGCTGAACACCTCGCATCAAACGAAAATCTATAAAATTTTAAAAAAGTCGTACATTTAACCCTTTGGGCTCCCACATGTGTATTTTAAACAATTCTTTCTAAGTGAGCCCTTAATTAGGTTGGAGGAGTGAAATTTTGCATATTTATAGCTGAACACCTCACATCAAACGACAAATCATACAATTTTGAAAAAGTCGTGCATTTAACCATTGCGCTCCCACATGTGTATTTTAAATAATTCTTTCTAAGTGAGCCCTAATTAGGTTGGAGGCGTGAAATTTCGCATACTTATAGCTGAACACCTCACATCAAACGAGAAATCATAAAGTTTTGAAAAAGTCGTACATTTAACCCTTTGGGCTCCCCCATGTGTATTTTAAACAATTCTTTCAAAGTGAGCCTCTAATTATGTTGGAGGCGTGAAATTTTGCATACTTATAGCTGAACACCTCACATCAAACGACAAATCATAAAATTTCCAAAAAGTCGTACATTTAACCCTTTGGGCTCCCACATGTGAATTTTAAACAATTCTTTCCAAGTGAGCCCCTAATTAGGTTGGAGGCGTGAAATTTTGCATACTTATAGCTGAACACCTCACATCAAACGAGAAATCATAAAATTTTGAAAAAGTCGTACATTTAACCCTTTGGGCTCTCACATGTGTATTTTAAACAATATTTTCTAAGTGAGCCCCTAATTAGGTTGGAGGCGTGAAAATTTGCATACTTATAGCTGAACACACATCAAATGACAAATCATAAAATTTTGAAAAAGTCGTACATTTAACCCTTTGGGCTTTCACATGCGTATTTTAAGCAATTCTTTCTAACTGAGCCCCTTATTAAATTGCAGATTTGAAATTTTGCATACTTATAGCAGAACACCTGAGGCTAGGTGACAAATCATAAAATCTTGAAAAAGTCTTACGCTTAACCCTTTGAGCTACCACATATGTATTTTAAGCAATTCTTTCTGAGGGAGCCCCTAATTAAGTTGGAGACATGACTTTTTGCCTAGGTACAGCTGAATACCCCCAGACCACACGACAAATCATAAAATTTTCACAAAGTCTTATATTATTTACTCCTCCGGGCTCTAACTTGTGTATTTTAAACAATTTTTCTAACCTCTGCCTTTTTCACCCGGGGAGCACTTTTCCAACTTTTGCCGACACCCCTTTGACCATTCTTTCATATTATGCACCATAGCCTTACATATTTTAGTTCCACTTTTTACCGCCAGGTGAGCCTACTTATCTCTAGTGCTATGGGCTCAATACCCTCTACTAATATATCTACGGATAGTATATAAAACGGAGTTTTGTTCGGATAGAGGTTTATTTAGAATAGAGTGCGACCCTGGTTGCGAAATGTGGAACTAACAGATTTTTCAAAAGGATAAAGTGTTTTGAAAGGAATATTAAACGAAACCCTCTGTCCGATCTGTGATCACACTTACCCACTTGTTATTTTCAAAATCATCAGAGAAAAGGATATTTAATTAGTTAAATTTGAAAATCCAGGAAGAGGCAATGTCCTTCCTCTGCACTGCCTCTTTGCCGGCACCCATGGATGAATGATACGTAGTGTGTCATAAGCACATAACTTTATTTTTCACTTTCAGTACAAAAAAGCAGGCCCAGCTATAGGATATTTAATTGGAAATTTTAATATAGGTATTTAATAGGAATTGTTGTTTCAGAAACAATAAAAAATTCGAATCAATGCATTTCGTTTCAAAACATGCATTCAATGTAGCAGTATTAAAATATAGATTTCAGCCGCAAATTGACAGCCAAATAGTTTGTTGTAGGAAATTTAAATTAAAATTGAATGTTGCTTGGTGAATAAAATAGTCACATGTAAACACATTTAAAAGCATTAAGTAAAGTGTCTAAATATATTGTAACTTTACAAAAAGTAATGATATCTAACAAAAACATAACTGTGAAAAAAGGGAGCCAAGTTCTGTAAAGACAATGGCAAGAAAAGAAGTGATATCTAAGTGGGTGCCAAGTTCAAATGAAATTCACTCAAACTTACCTACAGAAGTATTATAGCATTTTTTAAATTGTTTAGAAATAAAAATTATTGATAGCATATTAATAATAAATCTAGAACTTGGCAAGTTTTTGATAAATGTTATGCCTATCAATTTCATGTCTTAATAAAATGATGATGTTAATATTAACAACAATGTCATTATAAAAAAATTAATATAGTTATTATTATAAGCAAATGACTCGTGATAAAGATTTGATAAACCAATAAATACACAGATACACTCCCGCTCGTCTTTGGTTATCACTCTAGCACCCACCCTCCAGAAACCTGAATGCAAACAGACGAAAAGGCCTGAGAAAGAGACAGATACCCTTACGCTTGTTCTTGGTCATCCCTCTAGAGATTGCACCCGTTTAACCCTTCAGGGGCAAAGAGCTTTTATTCGTGACATGCTGAAATGATTGAATCACACCAGAATTTAAAAACAAATTTATTCCAAAATGGGTAAAAGCTTCTTTACACGTATTTAATAAAATTAAACTTTTTAGTCCTGAATTCTAGTGTCAATGTGGCATTTTGCAGTTAAAATTAGGTGGGATATATTTTTTCCCACCACCCTTCAAGGGAAAGGAGCTCACTCAAATGAAGGCTTCCAAACATAAAATAACAAGTTTTGATATAATAATGTCATTAATAAAAATAAATGACTCGTAGGTAAAAACTTGCCAAGTTCTAGATTTATTATTAATATGCTATCAATAATTTTTATTTCTAAACAATTTAAAAAATGCTATAATACTTCTGTAGGTAAGTTTGAGTGAATTTCATTTGAACTTGGCACCCACTTAGATATCACTTCTTTTCTTGCCATTGTCTTTACAGAACTTGGCTCCCTTTTTTCACAGTTATGTTTTTGTTAGATTAATATTATCATCATCATTTTATGAACACATGAAAATGATAGGCATAACATTTATCAAAAACTTGCCAAGTTCTAGATTTAATATTAATATGCTATCAATAAGTTTTATTTTTAAACAATTGACACAGTGCTATAATACTTCAGTAGGTAAGTTTGAGTGAATTTTATTTGAACTTGGCACCCACTTACACATCACTTCTAATCTTGGCAGTATTTTTGTTTTGTTTTTTTACTTTTTTACGGAACTTGGCTCCCTTTTTTCACAGTTATGTTTTTGTTAGATATCATTACTTTTTGTAAAGTTACAATATACTTAGACACTGTACTTAATGCTTTTTAATGTGTTTACAAGTGACTATTTTAGGTACTACTTGATTATCCCGTCAACCAATTTCGCCAAATTATATAAATCGCCAAACTACTCGCCAAATTATACAAATTGACATAATTTTAAGAACAAATAAATTAGTATAACATTAATAAAAATACAAATAAAATGTCGAAATAAAAATGTCTTGGTGACATAACAAACGCATGTAACGTGTTGAATGCCAAGCGAATGTGACATTTACGATCAGTCATTATTGGCATTTAATCTTATAGTTTGGCGATAGTTATTTGGTCGAAGGGATTATCAAGTAGTACCCTATTTTATTCCCCAAGCAACATTCAATTTAATTTAACTTTCCTACAATAAAGTTTTTGGCTGTCAGTTTGCGGCAGAAATCTAATAATGCACCTTTTGCTTAATTATAACATTTATTTGACACACAGTTTATAAACTTGAAAGTAAACAGATAATAATTATTCAAAAATGTAAACAAAAGAATCGTTTCTATGATTCAAATAAATATTGATCATGCGTGAGCGGCTACCATGATGAGTCTAAGCAGTAGTTGGTACTTTCAGAGGCGGAAACGTCATTTGTTATTTCAAATTCAAATATTTCAGTGCTACATTCTAATTTTGTTTTAATGTTTCAAATTTTCTTTTAAACTGACGTCATTTTCACCGATAGAAAGAACTCTGATGCATTTCAGGGCGTGCTACCAAGAAAACTGCCACTAAAATCAAAATAAAATAAAAATAACGTGCTTTCAAATGTGTTTGCTTAATTAAATTTTACATGTTCTGTTTATTCCATTTGATTTTAGTTTGCTCATTCCTTTAAGTAAGTGTTTATGGGATTCTGATATGATTAGTTTATTTTAAATTTATCATTTTAGTTTTTGCATTAACCATTTTTAGGTGCGTTCGTAATTATATAAATACGTAGCACATATAGTCGTCGTTCAGTCCGTCCGTCCGTCCGTCTGTCTGTCCGTCCGCATATAACAGAGCAAAAACTACTCAACCGAATGGTCTCAAATTTTAAATGTATGATTGTTGCAAAATTTTATCGAGCCATTTCAAATTTTTGGAAAATCGGATGTATAGTTTAATTACAGGGTCAGTCAAAAATTTTTCTTTACATTACGGCCAATGGGAAAAATTATTGCAAGTGCATTTTAATGATGTTACAGCCTTCCGAATGGTCTGAAATTTTAAAGATATAATTGTTGCAAAATTTTGTTGAGCCATTTCAAATTTTAGGAAAATCGGATGCATAGTTTAATTACAGGGACAGTCAAAATTGTTCCGTTACATTACGGGGAATGGGAAAAAAATTATTGAAAGTGCATTTTAATGATGTTACAGACTATGCACTTTATGAAGTGCAAAAAATTATACATTCAGTACAATATGGGGTGCAAAAAATAATTATAAAACTAGTTATAGTACGAACGCGCCTCATTTGCCACGTTTGACGAGTAATTTCTAACTTGTTTATAATTAAATAATGTTTAAGCGAAAAATTGATATTGGATGCAATGCAAGACATAATAAAAAAAAAAAAAAAAAAAAAAAAAAAAAACGAAAGTCGGGTGTCCACAGCTAGACTGCCTAGACCCATGGTAGCCACACATCCATGATCAATATTTATTTGAATCATAGGAATGACTCTCTTTTGTTTACATTTTTAATTCTTGAATTAGACGAATTTAAACTGAGGATGTCTCGAAATATATGCGTATTTCGACATATGAATTAGCTCAAGATGTTTTTGTTTTTTCACAATTTGTATAAAAAGGTAAATTTTATGCACCATTATTCAGGAAATTAATTCTCTGAAATTAACGGAAAATGGCTGATATTCAGGTGATTTTGCTGCATGGTCAGCCCGGATTCAACGTTTGGCGCTTTTTTTTTGGCAAATTAAAATTTCGCCTAATAGACGTAATGTCAAAGTAAAAATGGACACCCCAAAGTGGGTAATTAATCGATTTTCAATTTTTTTTTTTCGATTCCTTAGTTTTATTGTATAAACGAACTTCGCACCAAATTTGAAGTTTGTAGGCGCCGTAGATATATACAATCTTTTTGATGAGTGAGTCAGTCAGTGATAAAATTATGGATTTTCAGGCATTTTCAAATGTAATTATCTCGGAAACTAATTATGCTTTATTTATAAAATTTTAGATTCTGGGTATTTAGGGGACGCCTTACTACGCACTCCGTATTACAGGTACGTAGGTCAAATAGATTTTCAGTAGTAGAGTGGCAAAATTTGGCGAAAACAGCTCGAACTGGTTCGTGTAATATAACACACTAGTATGCTAGACGAACTTGGCTGACACACTGCCGTGTGTCTAGATATGAGAGTCATCAAGCGTAATACCCAGGGGGTCTTGAGAAAATAAGCCTCAAACTTTACGTTGCATTTTATAATAAATTTCTACCCTTCGGTAAGAGACTGAATAGAATGGTGGGCATCGTACTGGATTCGAAAAATAGAGTGACTAAACGTTTTTGCGTTCGAATCCCGGTCAGACTCATTTTCCGCAGCGAAAATATTTATCAATAATTTTCAAACCGTAATTGAAAAAAAATATGTATAATAATTGAAATTTACGAAAAATATAAATTAAATATACATTTTGTAGCATACGAGTATAAGTACATTTTACCTAGGAAATCCTGAATGTTTTCATATATATTATAAAAAGTAAAAGAATAAAAAATTCGCTATTCATATTTCTATATCAGAAAAATTTTCTGTCATTTAAAATTATTTACAGTTATTTCAATGAATAATCTACTATTTTTTACATAGAAATAAATCAAAATACTCGAATAAATATATTATAATTTTGTTTCCTTATACAAATATTTCGCATGTTTGACGATTTAAAAAAAAATCATTTGAATTCTTAAAGTGATTTTTTTTTTTATTTTCTGATTTTTAGTTTTGTACATAAAAATTACTTTTAGCAATTCAATATCTTTTTTTAACTTGTTTTTAAGTACATAGACAGTTATTCTTAATATAAACAGAAGAATCCAATATTTAAAAAATTCAAAAATTTAAAAGCTAATTGTTAAAAAAAGCTACATTTTGAAATATGAGAATTAAAAAAAATTACAATTTCAAATAATTAAAGCAACGTTTTATAATTTTATACGACGTATTTAAATTTATTTCACTTTGAAATATGGTAACTTATTTATGTAAAGAACAGTAAATAAATTTTAAAACCGGCACAGTTTTGCTGCTTATAAAAGTACTAGTTGTCTATTGAATTGATAAAAATAGTTATTATGTACGAAATAACTATAAAACCAAAAATCTGAAAAAAACACTAAAAATTTAAAAGAATATTTTTTAAAAAAACATCAGATATTCAAAATATTCGCATAATATAAGAAAATTAAAATAATATAATGTATTTTAATTTATTTAAGTGCATACTTTTTTAAAATTTTACTTTTAATTAAATTTTATTTATATTTTTCGTAAACTTAAAATTATTATACATATTTTTTCAATTGCGGTTCGAAAATAATTGATAAAAATTTCGTCTCAAAAAATAAGTCTAACTGGGATTCGAACTCAAAAACGTTCAATCTTTCAAATTCTCGACTCCAGCACGTTGCCAACCATGCCGCTTGCCAAAGTTCGAAACTTATCTGTTTATAAACTGTAATGTAATGTTTGAAGGTTATTTTCTCAAGACCCCCTGAGTATTGTGCTTGATGACTTTCATATATTTATATACTAACCATACACTATCGATACACAAGCTTTCACCCCATTCTGTGTCTCTGACCTCGGATCCCCCCTTATTAGTAATAAAACTTCTGTAAATTGACATCTAAGCTTCTGTTTAGAAGTAGAACATTTATATCTGATTGTAAAAATTATATAAATTTAAATTATAAATGTAGAAAAGAAAAAAGATATCCCGTACTAACTCTGCCGCGAATCAAAGTATAAAAATGATAGGGGCCGGCTAGATATTGAAACTGTTACAAATTGTGAAATTTTCAATACTAAGACTTGAATTTTACATAATATTTGGATTTTTTGGTAAATTTTACCTTCAGATATCAAACGGAAATTCAGGAAAAATAGTTTCGTAATTATCCAGGTGGAAAAATTTTAAATCTTAATGTGAAATTCATTTTAGTATTAATTACATCTGCAATGCATGTAGCCTTAAGCATAACTCAAAAACAGCCAGTCTTTAGCATATTTGAAACATTTAGAAATCGATTTTTGTTAAACATTTATGAATAGAACGTATATATTTTTTAATATTAATTTTATATTTATATATTTTTCAATGTATATTCGAAAAAAATTATGTATTGTAATCTGTACAAAAGTTAACAGAAATCAAATAATTTCATAATGTATTTATGAATGAAGCGTCATATATTGTTCTTTTAATCCATTTTTTAAATTAAATTTTACTCTTTCTTTCCTTTTATTCAAAAAGCGTAACAGTATTCTTTAAAAGGTAATCTCATGGCGAAATACATTTTCACGTTTATTTCTCTTTGCTTTAACGCGGAAGTAAATTATAAAAAATATTAAACGTATTGAAATATTATTATTTTCAGTTTCGCCTAGTATACATCTGCAATTCAACAACTTAAATTATATATCAAGATTTATGATAGTTACTTTCTCATCTCATTCGATAAAATTTAAAGATAATCTATTTATTTAGGTGATTTATGTGTGTCATTTCCAGCTCATTTTATAAAATTTAAAACATAATATTTTTACTAACAAGAGTTATAACCTACTTATACCATTATATTCAGGCTATAAATTTAAGGTAAATATATTTATGCCAGCAGTAATGAAAATATATTCTAACGTTTTGTAGAAGTTTCAATAGTATTGTATAACAGTGATAGTTGTCTGAAAAAAAAATTGTAGCCAATAATTTTTTTAACAGAAATCGATTCCTAGAAGCTTCAAATATGCAAATCCATAGTTACAGCTCATTTCGTCATGTAGTTTTTGAGTTATGCTTAAAAAACTGTCCATATTGCAATTTTTGTAAAGATTAAAAATGAATTTAACATCAGGAGTTCAAAACTTGACATCTGCATAATTCCTAAACTACTTGATCGATTGACAGTCTGTTTGGTATTTGATGGTAAAATTTATCAACGTTACCAAATATGATGTCAAAATTAGCTGTTAAAATTGAACATTTTTAAGTTAGTTAAAATTTCAATATGTATGCCTCCACCAAACATATTTTTAAGTGCAGTAGAACCTCGATTATCCGAAGTAATTGGGACCGACCCTCTTTCGGAAAATCAAGAATGCTTCAATTTTAAGTTTAAGGAGAGATATATGCAATATTTCTTATTGTGGTAACAGGGGATGCTTAACAAAAATAAAGCTACAGCAAAATAGAAACAAGAAAAAATTACCTGAATTTTAATTTAAAAATTAAGCACCTTTTACATACATCACGTGTTTGAAAAAATGATTTGTTTTTCGCAGTTTCGATTGCCTTTGCTTTGAAGCTCTATTGCGGAGTTTTTTAATCTTTTGAGTTCACCAGTATCACAGTCGTCCTGCTGGTTCAGCCATGCCAAACCTTTTGCAAAACATTCAAAAGCTTGAGAATTGCTACTTTGTTCGTTTTCTTCGTTCCACTCCGCAGCTTACGGGAGCTTAAGTTAAATTCAAAGGAACTCTGAGAAAGAGGATCGAAAATATTTATAAGTACTCGTAGTTTGGAAAGGACCACTTGCACACAAGGAATATTATAGTTAAAAAAAAGGGGGGGGGAACGCGGAAGTAAAAAAAAAATCTTTAAAAAATGGTTTTCGCTTAACCGAGAGTTTCGGAAAAAAGAGGTTCTGCTGTATATCGTTTATATGTAAATGACTAATCGGCTGCATCCAGTATTAATTTTATGCGATGATTTGCGGGACAATTAATTGGGTGGGGTATCTTTTTTCCCCCCATCACTGTATAAATAGATCGTATAAATATTTTTCTCGAATTATTTCATTCGAAAATGGATAGATAACTCTAAACTAGGGGTGGACAACCTTTTTAAGAGAAGGGCCACTTACAAAAATGTCTGGGTTGTCGAGGGCCACATCAATAACACGGAGATAATTCTATTTCGAGGAGGTGATCTGTGACCTATAATCAGATAAAAAATATGGTTTCAGAGGGGGGGTAAGTTTTATCCCTCTACGTTCCCCTACCCAGTCAACATATCCAATTCAGTTGGCAAGGATATATCAGCAGTGTTTACTTTTGTACTATATAAAACAGATATAGCATGGATTATTTTCAAGAAATGATAATATTTCTTGACTTTATTCGGTAATATTTTAATTTTTTAAAAGTGCTAAAAAACAAACATAGGCATGAAAATGGCTAGTGCCAAAAAAAGTGTGAACTTTATGAACGATTTAGGGAGGAGGAGCCTATCAACGAAATTTGCAATTTTTCCGCGTCTGATCAACGAAATTTACGATTTTTCCGCCCCCGATCGACAAAATTCGCAATTTTTCCTAAGCCGATCGACAAAATTCACAAATTTTCCACGTCTGATCGACAAAATTCGTGATTTTTTCGCTTCCAATCGACGAAATTCGCTAAGTTTTCCGCGCTCTATGAACGAAATTCACGATGTTTCCGTGCCTGATCAACGAAATTATTCACAATTCTTAACTGACTGACGAAATTTTTAATTTTCCTACGCAAATTGATGAAATTCACGATTTTTTCCTGTTATAAATGGAGGAAATTCGCGGGCCATACGTTTTCGCATCGCGGGCCACAGGTTGTGCATCGCTACTCTAAACTATGTAGCTATTTCACTGAAAACGTCTTTTTAAAATTCCTATTTGTGCAAAAAGACTTTTTTCAGTTATATCTGTGATAAAACGCAGATATAGGAATCGAATCAATAGGCTAAGAACATGCTTCGTTTCTCAAAAGTAACGCAGCAACTACGTATTTAAAAGAAAGAAAGAAAGAAATATCGACCACTAACTTAGTTGAAAATTGACCATTCTGAATGGGGATCATGCATGCTATTAGAAACATAAATCTGTAAGATACAGCGAGACAGAATTAAGGCTGTCCTCAAACCCAAAAGGATAACATTTTGGCATAAGTTTTAATTTAGTTCTGTTCAGAAAGGCATAAAACTAACAAGTGTTGTAGTTCAGAAACCATGTAATCAAACTGTATTTTCCGTTTTTTTTTTTTTTTTTTTTTTTTTTTTTTTGCAAACGCAATAGATCTTTTAAAATATAGTGTCAAAGTGGGCGTTTTGAACCGAATTTTTACGCGAAAGAAGAATAATCACTCAAGGGAGGGTGAAAAACGTCTTTGTCACGTGATCAAAATCGCCTATAACTCAACAGGTAATTTATTGATAAAAAAAATGGAAAACACAGTTCGATTCCAAATCGCTTCCATAGTCAGGCCTTCTAATTTCATATCTTTCCGTTAAAAAATGAATTTGTAAATGTGTCAAAACGTTTTGCGCTTGTTGAGCAGAGCAGTTGAGAATAGCCTTAACGCAGACTGTAATATAGGGCGAAAGAAAATTCTGTAGCTCTTTTTTCTCTTAGTGTTTAATGATTTTAAATCACTTGAATTGAATTCTTTTTTTCTTTTTAATATCATTAGAGAAAAAGAAAGATAATTAAATTAATTTGGAAGTTTAGGGAGGGGCAATTGTTCTCCCTTGTCCAACTTGCAGGCACCTATGCTTATTTCTTCAGGAAAATAAGACTGAATAGCCAGTACAAGATCTAAAAACAATTTTGACAGCCAATGGTGCAGCCAGGATCTTTATCCGGGAGGTGTTTTAAATTATTATTACTCATAAAGTGAACCAATTCGTTGTGTTGTTCATAAGGTAATGTTTAGTAAATATGTGACACATAAAAATTAACGTAATGAAAAACACAAACATGCATAGCAAGTGTTTAATTTATGTCTATAAAGGTTTCATAAAAGAGCATATCATTCTATCTTCAGGGGAAAAAAAGAAGAGAGGGAGAAATAGCAGTATTAATAACATATGTATTACTTTTCTGTTATTGATCAACTTTTTCTTTTATTATTTTTTTTTTTTGAAATAGAGGTTTCTAATATGAAATATTGAAACAGTTGATTACTTGATTAGTAAAAACTTTGTGCTGTTTATGTTTTTTTTTTTTTTTTTTTTAATATTTACACATCAAATTTTATCTTAATAGAAGAGGTTTTATATGCATCTTATCAGTTTTCAAAATCTCTGGGAGGGGATTTAATCATGAAATACCCCCCCCCCCCTTCTAATTTACTGCACCAGTGCGATAACAATTGTGTACCGTTAAGAATCTTTGTCCTTTTCCGAGGATTATTTGGCTTTCTTTCACACTTACGGTGACAATGGATAAGTATACCCTTGTTACGGACACCAATTATTTTCCCCCTTTTCTTTATCAATCACAAATAATATCTTTCCTTCTTGAGTCCTATCAATCAAATTTTATCTTAAAGCTGAACCGGATTTCCTGCAAGCCGTCATTCGCACCTCAAAATTTTCACTGATTCGACAGCCCGCAAGTCGCATGCCACGCACGTTCTGTCCTTCTTCCGTCACCTGGCTTGACTCTCCCCTGCCTCCCTTTTTATTTGCTTTCCTGCCACACCAAACCAAATCTCATAGACGTTTTGCAAGAGGGAGCAGATTGATTGTATTAGTCACCGAACAATCTAAAGATGGGAGGAGAGGGAGATAAAATGTTCTGTAGAAAGTAGAAAATTTCGATCTAAAAAAAAATTGCTTTTACACTTGAGAAAAGAGGGACTTTTTGACAAGGCTGTCTTAATATATTTAGAAACCCTAGACCGATTGGTATTCGTGTGCCCTACAAATTAATCTATATTCCCTTATTAATTTTCGTAAAAGTATTCATTCAGATGCGAAAATCTATCACTGTGGTGCAGTTCTAAAATGAAATTTGTTTGTATACATATTCAAATCTTATCGACCTACTACGAAATTATCTATAAATATATAAATTTTAAAGGGAAAAAAAAGGGTCATAATTTTTTTTTTGAAAAAAAAAAATATTATTGCCATTCCCCCCCCCCCCCCATTCTGACTAGAAAATCAGAGTTCTAACTTTTTACGACTGCTCTTTCATCTTCACCTAACACTTCATTTATAATGACTGTTTCATAAGAATTGAAGCCATCAGTCCATCAGAAGAAAATGATCCATTCTAAAGGTATAAGTTCGGTCAACTCGGATAATCGGGACTGAACTGTAGCTATATTTATATACATATATTTTTCTGTCATCGGGGGCGACACTAAATTCTGAAAAAGCAGAATTCCTGATTTCTAGTTATTATTTTTTAATTTTATTAAGCCTTTCAGAGTTAAAGTACTTCTGTTCATAGAATGCTGAAATGATTGAATGACACCAGATTTCACAAAGAAATTTATTTGAAAATACATAAAAGCTTTTTTTCACGTATTTAATAAATGAAGAATTTTCACCGCAAAATTCTGGTGTCAATGTGGAATACAGGTATTAAAATTAAATGGTTCAAAAATTAACTACCGATAGTGAAGGGGTTAAATAATTTATTTTCTCCTTTTTTTAATGATTTTAATTTTTTAAAAATAAGAATTATCTTTTCTGCATTAACGGAGAGAAATTTGAATCGGTTCTTTCACAACAATTTGGAAGTCATACAAACTTAAAAAACTCCCTTCAAAAACTACAAGAAACTACGTTTGGTTATCTTATTTTTGCCGAAAAGTTTGTTTTTATTGGAAACTGGAACTGATTTCTATAATTAAAATTTAAAAAATACGTATATGATTGTAACTAATTCTATTTATTATTATAAAAAATGTATTAAATTATTATTCATTTTCTCCACTTCTTTTAATGATTTAAATGTAAAAAATAAACAGCTATATTTTCTGCATTAACAGAAAACTTTGAAGCGGTTCTGTCACAGCTACTTGGACAAAACAGGACTTTGCCACTTAAAAAATTCCCTTTAAAAGCCGCAGGAAATCAGATTTATTATCTTATTTTTTTTGCCGAAAAGTTTGTCTCTATTGGAAACTGGAACTGATTTCCATAATTCAATTTTTATCCGTTTCAAGCATTCAAATCTTTCAAATTTTATGCAATAAAAAATCGATCCGGTTCAACGAGATTTAGCCAGTTTTCTTCTCTTTCTTTTTCTATTTCTCTTTTTTGTTTTGTTTCAAAGATTGTGGAATTGTAGATCAAGCATTATTAAAATATGTTTCGTCTAAAGTACTATTTTTAATCTTTCCATATCTGCATATTTTTGCAACACTTTCCAACATAGCTGAAAAGTGTTTATGAATTCGGTTTGTCTGCCTATTTGTCTATCCGTGCCCTAACTACTGTAAATATATTCAGATTGTCATGCAAATGATATATGTTATTTGTTAGATGATTACTTAAAATAAGACTAATGTAATATAACAATAATCACATTTAAATCATATAATAAAGGTAAAGGAAATCTGCTTACCTTCTTCTTCAGGATCGTCTACGGTAATTTTCTGCTTATCAGGGTAAACTTGGATTAATCCATTAAATGTCTGAAATATCCAGAGTGATTTCACCTGTAAAGAGTTTGTAATTTTTATTTATTATAAAATGTGCATTTTCTTGTTATATGTATCCCAGGAATTTTGCAGCAATTTTGGTTTTAAACTAATATTTTTATATATCTAAAAATACATACTGGAGCATACATTTTTGCTCCTGTCTCGGTTTACACATTCACAGAAATTAACAGAAAATAATACAAAACATTATTTAATCTTGATTAATTACATAAAAATTCAAGGTTATATTACTAAAACACTCATTTTCATTGAAAGTCAATAAATTGTTCATATAGTTTTTATAATGTCAATATTGCAGCTTTATAATGTAAGTGTTTATAAAATTTTGATTGGCAGTTGTAAAGATGAAACAGGAAGTAATGTTCTAATTTCGCAACATGATGGGTGGATAAAGTAAACAGTTTCACTTATTGCAGACATTAAGTGTTTTTGAAAAGCAATTAATTTGATATATGATAAGTTTTATCTATTTCAGAAGAGATTAGCATTTCTAACATTATTGAGCTTTATTATGGCAGGTTTGGTATCGAAAACAAAATGCGTTGCATTTATAGTCCGTTTATAGGGACAGTGAAAAGAATTCCATTACGTGAACGCCTATGGGGAATAATCGTTTGCGATACAGTTTATTGGTGTTACATTAATTTAAACACAGTGAAATTCATATACATCACTGAGGTGAACTACAAGATTTTTACTTTAGAATAGGGTGTGCATAGTAATTGTCATTCATTTACAGCAGCCATACTCAACCTGCGGTATGCGGGCCGCATGTAGCCGGCGACCTATTGTATGCGGCTAGAGACACATAATCATTAATTTATATTTATAAAAATAATTAGGATGTGTATAAAAAGTAATGACCTTCGCCTTTTTTTATATATATATATTTTATTCATGGTAAAGAAAAATCTGTCCTATTATACGTTAAAACATCTTAAATGCTGTTTTTTTAGTCAAAAATTCTTTTTACATGTCTTTTTAGTCTTATTTGTGCTGTAATAAGACTGTGTGCATTTCTTATTCGTCAACACTAATCAAACGTAAGTCCAAATTAATTAAAATTGCACCATATTTCTGCAAATTATTATTATTATTATTATTATTATTATTATTATTATTATTTTATATTATTATTATTTTATTTTATTTTATTTATTTTATTTATTTATTTTTTTATTTTTATTTTTTTTGCATTGAGCAAAAGATTGATAAAAGAAAACTTCCTAATTTATTTTCTTTAGAACTTAAAATTTCCGCATTATTATATTATTAGTTTTATACTTATTATAGAACTAATACTGCTTTTCAGGCTTTAACGTTTGTCGCGGAAAATATTTGGCACCAAAAGTTTCCTACACCACTGTTCCCAAAGAACAAACTTTCGTGTACATTCCTACACCATTTGCGATAGAAATCTATCACGAAGTTTATCGTTTTGAAATAAGGGTGTTAAAACTTTTTGGTAACATTTGTTCGACGATAAATGTTCAATCTTATTGATGATATTCACTTTGTTATATTACTTATATCTTACTATTTAAATTACTCTTTTTTTTTAAACGGATTTTGATACACTAGACAGACTTGACTACATTAAAACATTGAAATTAAATTAAAAAAAATATATAAAAAAATTTAACTAAAAACAAAAATATATGCACTAGAGAACAGGAATTCTGCTTTTTCAGAATTTAGTGTCGCCCCCGGAATTTCATTACTTCATTTTCTTCTGGTGGACTGGTGGCTTCTATTATTATGAAACAGAAAAAAAAAAATTATGGCCCATTTTTTTCCCCCATTCTGACCAGAAAATCAGAGTTCTAACTTTTTGCGGCTGCTCTTTCATCTTCACCTAACGCTTCATTTATAATGGCTGTTTAATAATAATAGAAGCCACCAGTCCATCAAAAGAAAATAACTCTGTTAAGTGAGACTCGGATAATCGGAACTCTACTGCAAAACCTATTTCAATTTTAAGACTTAAAGCACAAACTTTTATTTTATGTAAAATGACGTCATTTGCATTAATATAGATACTTAAAATTAAATATAATTTATAATAGCTCCATGTTTTATCATAAATCCTTCATTTATATTTTTCTCAAAATAGAACGTATTTTAATTAATTTTTTTTTCAATTTTTATGAGAAATGGCAACAAAAAGATATAATTGTCATTTTTTCTTTACTTTCTACAGAAATGGAGTACTTGAGTTGCCAAAATGAAACTAATGTCGATAAAAACTACAAAAAAATTAATATATCAAAAACAAATGGAGATGCAGTTTTCAAATAAATTGCATTAAAAAGTACTTTTTTTTCCCAATACGACGATATAAACATTGAAAATGCGCGGTGCTTAGAAGTTTTAAAACATGCTGTAGAGTATTTAATCGCACAATGAAACATCGGCTTTTGTTTTACGGCTGGCGTATACAAGGTAACGTTATTTATTGGAGACAAAATAAGCTGGGAGAAAGAAATAGCATACCGGGGGCTAAAAAATAGACATTTCGCTGTCCAATGCACAACCTCATCAGTATATGCATCAGCAACAACAGAATCTCGAAACATGTCCTGGACACAGTCAAAGTTATTCTTCAATAACAACAATTAAATTTAGAAAATCAAAAAATCCGACTGCGTAAAAATCGAACTAATTAATTATTTCTCATCAATGTGAAACTATTTTATATATTGCTTACCTACTTTTTTTATTTACTTCTATTGATGACTTTTAAGTTGTGTTTAATTGTTAGTTCCTATCAATAAACACTGTTTTGATGAATCCTATAGATGTCTATGAAGGTTAGAGTTGCAGTAAAGCTAGAGATCCTACCTACACAACTTCCAGGTTGTGTAATATTTAAACGGAGCTTCTGACTGTATAATAGTCAAAGAAACATCGTCTTCATTTTGAAAGACCTATCCAATGATATGCCACTCAATAGGGTGCGTAATTTTTTTTTCGCCTCTACCGCCATTTTGGAATTTATAAAAACAAAATTAGCCTATAACCATCGGACGGTTAAGACGAATCGATAGAGACCTCATTCATTAAAATCCATCTAGCCGCTGGGATGTTTTGAGGGTATAAAGAAATCCACATACCCAGATATGCGTGAAACACATAACCCTTCTTGGCAGTCGGGTAAAAATACAAAATATTCCTTCGGGATCGTTCCAGATTCATTGAGCGTGTAAGTGTATAGTCTAGTCAACCAATTTTCTATGAATAATCTATAGTGATAAGGGTTGCAATTCTTTTTCAAAATCAATGAATATTTGAAGGATGGGGTGTGGTCCGTTGCCAGTGGAAATGTTGCCAGTGGGTTACTTTTTTTAAATTCAAATTTGTTTATTGACACCATTTTTTTGAAATGGTAAAATTCCCCTCTTTTCGCCTTAAATAATATGTCATTAAACAAGATGAATTTTACGATTTCAAAAAAGGGATGAAAATCAAAAAACCTTAATTTAAACAAAGTAGCCCACTATATGTAAAGTAGTCGCATAAAGTCTGCAGTGGTGTAAACAGACCCACAACTACACATGTGACTTTTGTCTTACTTAAATATTGTATTCAAATTCTGAGCGTAATTACCCTACCATGTCGGGCATTAACGCTCAATCGATGGTTATTTAAATAAAACGATTAAAAAAAAATTCCTAAAACTTTTATGTAAATTAGTTGATTGCAAACTGTTCCTTATGCTTTGAAGCTGTAATTCGCTAGTAAAATATTGATTTTTTGTGAAAATGTGACTAGCTATTCATGTTTTCCCTTAATTGAGCGCCATTACCCTACTTCCCCCTACTGACCCGTGAGTTGGTTATCTGTAGACTGAAGTTAAAATAAATTGAAAGTTAATGTCATTTTTCCTTTGAACAACCATGTCCAAAAATGGTAACTTACCATTGACCTCACGCTCGAGAATAAATTTTAAAGATTCTGCAATTAAGTCGGCTGTTGAAAGAATGCCATCCAGGTCACTATCTCTCGCTACAATATAAATATAGTGCAAGTATATTCTCCAAAATCCCAGACGGGGGCCAAGTTCATTAATAATATATAATTCAATTGTTTGAAACACTATTTCGGCGACCACAGCCGAAAGGGGGGAGCCCATAGCGGTTCCGGACAACTGTTTATAAAAACAATCGTTGAACACGAAACAATTTGAAGTCAATCAGAATCTCAATAAGTTAGTAATCTCATCGGCATTTAAATCGGTATTAAAAGGACTATTTCAATAACTTAGCCAAGTAACTTGAAAGACGATAAAGGGGGTATTTTGAAAAATCTATTATTAGGCGTAACATAATATTTGGTTTATGTAGTTTAGGCAAGCCGTAAAATCTTGGAACTAAACCGGTATAACATTTTAATTTTGAAGCAACATTAGTAGAAATTTTCTTAAGCTTTTCATAGATAGAAATAATTAAGTTGATATTACTCTTTTTTTTTTTTTTTAAATCCTTTTATACATGTGTAGCGGGCCACTAAACGTCGCAAACCTATGTTTCCGGGCCGCTAGAAAAAAAGTTGAATATGGTTGATTTACAGGGACAAATAACATAATTCGGTTACACTTCTATCTATAAACAATGAATTCTGGTAGAGCATTTTCATTGCTTGTACGCGTTTTCAAAAGCAACTAATTTTTTAAATATTAGTTGATGTGCATAAATTTCATAGCTCGTATACAGGGCTCCACAAAAGATTTCGAGTACATTTTCTTTTATTGGCGGAAATTGCTTAGAGCGAATTTTCAATTGCTATATGCGTTTTCAAATGAAATAATTTTTGTATACCTAGTATAGTATACAGGGTGTCCACTGTCAACGGTGTCCAATGGCTAATTCCTAAACCGTTAGTCATAGACATATAGTTCCAATTACAAAAATGTTTTAAATGAGGTAAAAAAAAAAAAAAATTAAAAGTGATTTGGTTCAATAAAAAAATTTCTTAAAAAATTACGAAATTTAAATTTTTATACGACCCCCTGGTCCTATAAGTTATATTTAGTAAAATGTTCCTGTTACACTGACAAGTAAGACAAAAAAGTCCCGTTATTCTTCGATTAAAATTGACCGAGTAATAGCTGTTTAAAGTTGGAGCATATTTTTCGCTGCAAATCAGGGGCCATTCACAAATTTAGTAGAAATATAATTTCGTCAGATATATTTAAAAAAAATGGTTGAGAGTAAAATTAACACTGCAATATAAATTTGATATCTTTAATCATTCTGGCATATTAATGCAAAATATACAATTTGTAATAAACATATTAGAAGAAAAAAAAACAGAATTTTTGTTAAATAAAACGATGAAAATTAACAGCTTCAATTCTTTACAAAATGATGCATATTTAAAAATGTTATTAGATTACCCTAGCCTGCAAAAGTTGGGTTATGTTATGATTTTAGCTTTTGATGTTTGATTCTTATGTATTCTGTACCGCTGAATTCGAAAGTTACCTTCATTTTTTACCATCACGTAAAGATTTTTTGCAAATCGTAAATTTTAAAGTTGAAAAAAAAAGAAAAACATACATGCGATTGCTGTGTTTTTAACTTCTGATAATTGATTTCTTTACCTCATTTAAAACATTTTGCAATTGGAACTATATGTCTACGACTAACGGTTTTGGAATTAAACATTGGACACCGTTGAGAGTGGATATCCTGTATATACAAATCTAGTTAAGATCATTTACGAATATTGTTGGTAATTGCAGAATGATGGCTTTCAAATTTGTTATGCGTTTTCCAAATTGCTTACTTAACAATCAACTTTCACCTTATTAAACTGTAAAGTTTCGTTATACAGTAGTCTCAATGTGTTGGGAAGTGTTTCAACATATATCCTTGATGCATGATTTTTCTTTCTTGTTTTTAGAAGATTTGTGGGAATCGTACACTTACTTAGCCTTTTTTATGCTGGTACTTTTGATTAATTTTGATGGCTGTCACACCGGCTGTGCCAATCATGTTGTTTTCAGTTCTACTTATCCGACAGATAAATACCAGACATTAATTTTACAGTAAATGAGGTGCAGGCTAGTGGTAAAGGCATGCATAAATAAAAATTTCTGAACTTAAACCGGTCGAATACACCGAAAACCGAAAAGAAATAACCAAAACTAAGTTAAACAGACAATTTTGCGATAGGTTCGATGTCATTAAAGCCTATCAAGTAAAAACAGCTTGGAAATTGTACTTCAAACGTGGCAAATGAGATGCGTTCGTACTATAACTATGTTGTATAAATATTTTTTGCACCGCATATTGTACTGAATGTATATTTTAATGCACTTCATAAGTGCATATCCATTTTATTCTGTTCGAAAGGCTGTAAGATCATTAAAATGCACTTGAAATATTTTTTTCCCATTGGCTGTAATATAACGGAAAACTTTTGACAACCCCTGTCATTAAACTATACATCCGATTTTCATAAAATCTGAAATGAATCGACAAAATTTTGCAACAATTATATATTTAAAATTTCAGACTATGCTCTGTTATATGCAGACAGATAGACGGACAGAACGACGACTATAGATGCTACGTATTTATATAATTACAAACGCACCTAAAAATATATACAGTTGAACCCGGTTAAGACGCGTTTCAAGGGAGTGGACCTAAGTCGCGTATTAAGCGGGATCGCGTATTAAACGTGATTTGTATAATGTTGCAGGAACTGGGCTTATTTACACATCTAATCGTCTAAATGAACGTTAGAGCTTTCATTGATATGTTTATGGTAAAAAAATGTGTCTTATACATATATTTAGATTTAAATTTAATTGTATTCAACTTTACTCAGTCTATCTTTTTACATGATAGATTGGAATAATAACTGAAAATAAATATGGATTCAAACATGCGGCTTTATTGACGATAATACGTTACAACCAAAGATAAAACAACAAAAATAATTTTTCTGCTAGACTAATTTTTTTTTAACAGAAAGAATAAAAATATTGAATTTTTGAAGCATAATCAAGTTGTTAAAATCATATTTAGTACTTGTTATAATGAGTACCAATATAATATGTCCTTTTTAATGTAAGAAAAAAACTACCCTTATTAATCTTTGTGAAAAGTATTATTAGCATAGCAAAAACTAATGAAAACATAGAAAACATAAAAGAATTATACAACAGCAGTCGTATTTGTTTAACCACTTCACTCCCAGGCTTAATTTCGCTGGTGAATGGCTATACATCAGGCTGTGCGGTGTAATATGTTTGCCTCTTAAATCATTTAATAATCCGTGATATAATAGTAAGGAATTTAAAGTCGTTAAAGGATTTAAACAATTATCATTATACGTATAAAATAAAATATAAAACTTGCACATTATATACATATACTGATATACATACATGCAGTATATACATTGATCAACTGAGTATGATATTGATCAAAATGACTTCTACTGCGCAGTTCTGGAAAATCTTAACAACCAGAACACATTAGCCTAACATGTTTAGTTGCACAAATATGGCATTGCTTTTGGGGACGTTTCTTTCGACCTGCGCTTGGAATCTGAACTAGTTTATGGAGAAATTTAGTTTCGTCTTCTTTGCCGCTACGAGCAGAAAACATTTCTTTATAACTGCCACTGCACTCTATAAGTATTTCTTCGGAACATTTTATAATAAAATCGTTGAGCCTAACATATATTGGTGTACGTAATGGTCGCTGATTACTGAAATGAGAGGACGTACGCAGTGTACGTCCTGGGAGTGAAGAGGTTAATCTATGCAAGTTTCTTTTCCTTTTCCTCTTTTGTATATAACGTGCATTACAAAACATAGTAGTAATATAACATACATTTAAAAACTCACTAACAACAGGTATAATCATCTTTAATCATAATTTTATGACGTATCTGAGCATCCTGAATTCTTCTATGTATCTCTCTCTACTACAATAAAAAATACACGAAACGAGAGACAAAGAATGTTAGAACACGGGATCAAAGAAGAATTGCGGCGTTGCTAATTTAGAGGGGTTTTTTTCAAATTCAAATATCTATCATTATTTTCGAAATGTTCCTTTCATTGATCTGTTATTAAAAAAAGTAAATATTAGTATACAGAAACAGTGCTTTTTATATGAATAAAAAAATCCGCTAAAATGGAAACACTGGAAAAGAAAGAAGGAATTCGCATCTTCACAAATGAATTCGCGTCTTAAACGTGATTTTTTACCACAAAGGACCGAAAAATTTTCGCGTATTAAGCGGGATAGCGTAATAACCGTTCGCGTCTTAAACGTGATATTTTTGCATTAGTCTTACGGGCGATGTTCAAGAGAGCGGAAAAAATCCGCGTATTAAGCGGGATCGCGTATTAACCGTGAGCGTCTTAACCGGGTTCCACTGTATATGATTTTAAATGATTCTATTCAATCAAAAAAAATGGGTTTTTTTTATTTTAATTAATAGTTATTTATTTACTCGACTTCTTGATTTCTTTTAAGGATTTTAATGCTAAAAACAATAAACAATTATCTTTTCTGCACCTAACATAGAGCAATCTGAATTGGTACAGTCACAGGAACATGGACAAGACAAGTGTTTGCCACTTAAAAAACTCCTTTCAAAAACAGCAGGATACCATCAGATTTGGTTATCTTATTTTTCCCGAAAAGTTTGTCTCTATTGGAAACTGGAACTGATTTCCATAATTCAATTTTTATCCGTTTCAAGCATTCAAATCTTTCAAATTTTATGAATAAAAAATCGATCCGATTGAACCGAAATTATACAGTTTTCTTTCTTTATTTTTCTATTTTATTTTTTGTTTTGTTTTCAGAGATTGTGGAATTGTGGTTCAAGTATTTTTAAAACATGCTCTGTCTAAAGCAGTATTTTTCAACCTTTCATACCCCCGTATCTTTGTTTAGAATATTTATGCAAATTGCACTTTTAGTTTAGCAATTTATTTACTGATATTCTTGATTAGTTTTGACATACATAGATCGCAATATCTCTTAATAATTTACGAATCTGATCCAAGACAAACATGTTTTTATATGTAAATTTTATTTAATCAAAAAATTTTAAACGAAATTTAATAAGTATCTTATAGAAAGAAGACAAACTTCCTTATATACATTTTCTGGGTTTAAACATGTTTGTCTTGATTCAGATTTCGGAATAATTCAAGTGATGTTAGCATCTGTGGTTTTCATATTTGTCACGCCGTCTGTGTGGATCATGTTGTTGTCAGTTGCAATTCTCCCACAGATAAATATCATACTCTAATTTTATAGTACTTAGGTCTTGTACAGAATAGACACGAGAAGCACGTGCTTCCTTTAAAATTTTTTAAAGGAGAACGAAATTCAGAAAACAGGGGGCCCCAAATTTTATATTGAATTAATTTCATTCCAAAATTTTAATTTCTTTTCAAATTATTAACCCAGTTATGCATATATATATATATATATATATATATATATATATATAAAGTGTTTCATAAAAATAGCTTTGTTAACTAATTAATTTTTCATACAATGGATCAGTATCAACCACATGACCACAATTGAGGACTTCACAACCATAGTAGACTAAGTCCATTTTGAAAAAAAAAGAGATAGTCCGTTTAGAAGGGGCATAAAATCTATCTTATCTCCTCCCACAGTAAACCAAGTCTGTAAACAGATGACATATATGGGAAAATTTGTGTAAAAAGACTTGGTTCACTGTGGGAGTGGATAAAACACATTGTATGCACCTTCTAAATGGACTATCTCTTTTTTTTTTTTTTTTTTTTTTCAAAATGGACTTTGTCTACTATGGTTGTGAGCCCCTCAATTCCCCAGTTTGTCCTACCAACCAAAGTCGTCAATTTATCAGGCAGTATTACCGTCCAACCATTCAAAATAGAGAAAGTCCAATAATATAATATCTGTAGAAGTTTGAATAATATATGTAGCATTGTCGAGTTTACGGGTATGAAGAAATTTAGGAAACTCTTCTCGAATGAAAGAGGTCCACGAAATTTCACTATACTTCCCATAGCTTTAGATGGTAATGGTACCCTGAAGTATTTGAGTGCGGTTGGTAGTAAAGGCATGCATAAACAAACACCTCATAACTTAAAACGGTCGAATACCTAAACCCGAACAGTAACAACCTAAGTACAATTCGAAAGATTCAGCCTGCCCGAACCCGACCAAGTAGATAAAATGAAATAACCTAGTAGGTGTTAATGTTTCCAATGCAGGACTCTAGTACGTATATAACTATTGTGAATTAAGCGCAGTGAATTCACTGAGCGCATTCATTCACTATACAGGGTTTTCCAAAACGTTTGAAATACGTATTAATTTTTTACCTCTTGGAGATAAGGGGCATTCTCGCAATCTTTTGACTTTTCTGTCCCTGAATAATAATTTTTATTTTAGTACATGTTCTTATGTTTTGTTTTATTTCATATACTGGGGAACATCCCATTGCATGATTGCATAACAATATTAACGAGATAAATAAGTTTTGGACGATGTTGGGGGTCCAAATACCAGGAAAACTCCTATACCGCCACGTGTCCCTGATGCTGATTTTTAAGTTTGGAGCTGTCTGTATAAAATTGTTTCAATAAAAATAATTCGATGTAGGGGAAAGTAGGGGAATGGCGCTCACTTAAGGGAAAACATGAATTGCTAGTCAAATTTCGACAAAAAAAATCAATATTTTATTAACGAAGTATAACTCCAAAGCATAAGGAACAGTTTGCAATCAACTAATTTGCATAAAAGTTTTAGGAATTTTTTTTATCGTTTTATTTAAATAACCATTGATTGAGCGGTAATGCCCGACATGGTAGGGTAATTGCGCTCAGAGTTTGAATACAACATTTAAGTAAGACAAAAGTCACATATGTAGTTGTGTGGGCTGTTCACACCACTGCAGACTTTTTGCGACCACTTTAAACATATTGTGCACACATATTGTGTTACACATATTGTGGGCAACTTTTTTTATATTTAGGTTTTTGATTTTCACCACTTTTTTGAAATCGTAAAATTCTCCTTGTTTAGTGACATATTAATTAAGGCGAAAACAGGGGAATTTTACCATTTCAAAAAAGTGGTGTCAATCAACAAATTTGAATTTTAAAAAAGTTGCCACTGGCAACACTTCTTCTGGAATTCCACGCGAGCGCCATTACCCGTTACCGCCATGTTGGGTTTTAATGCGTTATAATTGCCGTAACAACGCACTACAAAAATAAATAAAAGCATGAAGGTACAGCTAAATGTATATATTTTGTAGGCATAATGAATAAATTAATATTTAAAAATAAGAGTGTACACTTACCTCCAAGTTAGATGTTGTAGAATTTTATAATAAAACAGTTGCAAACTAATAACGTGAGGACACAAAAATACTTTCCTTCTGGCGGTCACTATATCCTTACTGGGAACTTACGATGAAGTTCGCTAGGTGCCGGTACCGATCACACGTTTTCAATTCTATTCTGTTAGAGATATTGGGTGAGCGTCATTAAACTACTTTCCCCTATTTTTTTTCGAAAATGGAACCATTGTTTTATATAAATATGTAGCAAAAAATTAACCTGCACACATTTTTAGGATTGTTATTATTTTTTAAACTCTGTCCCTGGGTTTTAGATTCCTTACCGTCCCTCTTCTAAAATTACACAGAAAATCACTTCAGATGCAGCCACATTAATTTTGTCAACTTTTTTCTCGTGCAGAAGTACGCTAGAGAAAGAATGTCTAAAATTCTTTGACAGAAAATTTACTGCAGAATTTAAATCAGCATTTAAATATCAATTTCAAGCATCGTGGCTTTATTGGTAGTCTTACCGTCCTCAAGGTTTATTCCTACACTTTTCGAGGTAAATTATGTTTTTTTTTTAATTTAATCCAATGTAAATATCTGTTTCTAAAAACCAATGATCATTGTGGCTACCACTTAGCCTTAACATAATTTGCCTAAAATAGGTGGTAATTTTCCTTGACGTTCCATCCTTACCGTCCCTTTTTTCCTATACCTTCCCCTTTTTTTACCTTACCGTCCCTTCTTTAACACCCCTTTAAGACAATGTTATACCAAAATTTTGTACTCAAAATACTACATTGTTATTTATTATTTGAATGTCCTGTGGATACTATGCAAATTCATTATAAGTAAAAATTTAGAAGAAAATAAAAAGTTTTAGTGGTAAAATGGTAAGGAAAATTAAACTCGCAAGTTTAACATAAACCTCAATTAAATTAAAAAAAAAAAAAATTCGCTGCTGACCATTTTTTCTTTATTTTGAATCATTAAGGCATTCGTCTATCAGATTAAAATGTTATTTTAGCAAGTTTAATTTAACCAGATTTTTATTCCCGAAAGTCAAAAGATTGTGAGAATGCCCCATAAGTAAGCAAAGTACATTGTAAAAGTGTTCGAAATAAGATTGAATATTATATTATATTAATGAAATAGTCACCCTCTTTAATTATCAAAAACTTGCACTTTATAAATTTTTATACGAGCTCCCTAGACATAAATGGTGTATCAGAAAGTCTTTCCTTTTGCTAAAGCAAATTTGCAATAATTTAAATTATTGCAGAAAATTTCTTTTTTGCGTCTTTGAAATTAACTGTTATAATGCAGGATAAAAACTGACTTACGTAACTCCTTTTTATACTATTTAAAATGCTACTTCATCAGTGAAAATAGGTACCATACGGCAATTGGTGATGACGTTCTATAGATCATAAATATATTAAGAAATATGAAAAAAAGTGTATCACAAATATACACAAGTAAATTTTACACAGGCAGAGATAAATGTTGCTGTAAATCCTAGAAACTTTATTCAAGAAAAGAAAATTCACAAAGCATTCTTAAACTGTTTTCTTTCTAATACTTTCTGAGCTCTTTTAAAAATGCATTGAAATAGTTTGGAGTACTTTACCATTAATGTTGTTGCAAGTATTTATAATCTTTAGTTTAATGTCAACTGAAAATAATTGGTGGCAATAACTCATTCGTTGTCACAGGGAATATAAAAGAAAAACAGAGGGCACAGAGTCTACACAGTGCTAGTAAAACTATTTTTAGTTTCTGTTTCCAGGCTTATTTTACTGAAGAAATAGGTAACCAAGCGGGGAAAAGAAGGGCAATTGCATTTGCCCAAATTTTTACATTAACTAAATTTTCCTTTCCTTTTCATGATTTTAAAAAGAATAAAAAATCTTCTTAAATAATTCAAGACACTGACAGACGAGGAACTAAGGTTTTTTCCACCCAGTTGAGGTTTACCTACCTTAACCCCCCCCCCCCCCCCCCACCCCCCTCACCTCCATGAAAGGCAGTTTTCAAATCTGTTTTCTTTTTACGTTCATGTTTTTAAAATACGGAGGTTCAGTGAGCAGCCTTCCTGATAAAATAATAATAATAATATACTCTTTCAATTCTCCATTTAATAAAAAGACTGTAGAAGCTTTTTAAAAAAAAGAATTTAATGTTTCTTATTCGTTTCATTTCTGTTATGTTTTTTATATTGATATGTTTAAAAATTGCTTTAGATGCGGGTTTTTGATAGAAAAAAATGTTAGTTTGGTTTATTTCATATTTATATTCTCCATAAAAGAAGAAATAAAAAGAAAAGTGTCCAGTTAAATTGATGGCATTGAGCTCACAGGCTGTTCACACTAATTGTATATTATACTCTTATTTATAAGAATAATGCCGCTCGAAAAATAAATTGTGGGGGAGGGATCAACCCCCCATCCCTTTCCCCCTTTATACTTAACCAATGAACCTCCAAATCTAAACAGGGAAGCGCCTTATCAGAATAAACCTGTTTACCAAATTTGAAGCAAATCGGATAATTCTGCATGAAAAACCAATTTTGCTAAATTAAGGGGGGGAGGATAAGTTCCCAATTTCCCCCTTTATACTTAACCAATGAACCTCCAAATCTCATCAGGGAAGCGCCTTATCAGAATAAACCGGTATACAAAATTTGAAACAAATCGGATAGAAAAACCGATTTATCTAAATTTCAGCCCCCTAATCAGAATAATATCAGAGGTATACCAAAATTTAAAGCAATTCTGATAATGCTGCATGAAAAACCCATTTATCTAAATTAAGGGGGCGGGAGATTAGCCCCCAGTTCCTCTTTTTATACTTAACCAATGAATCCCGAAAACTAATCAGGGAAGCGCCTTATCAAAATGAACCTAAAAAACAAATTTGAAGAAAATCGGATATTTCTAACAAGAGTTATCGCGTTACGTACGTACATACATACATACATACAGAAGCGGCGGGCACATTAGCTCTCAGACTTTGATAGCCTGTGAGCTAAAAAGCTGTTAGGCAATGGACTTAAAGGACCTCACAGACAACAACATAGGATATCTGTTTCAAAATTCTACTTATCTGTATTTTGTTCTGTTAAGGTGTCTCATACCTTTTGAAATCTTTCCAGGCTAGTAAAATGTGATGTGTTTTTGAGTTCTCATCAATTTTTTAATACTTCATTGAAATTGCATAAAACTTTGTAATATATTTGAACCATATCCCAGGTTTCATAAAATGTAGAAATAAACACTTATAAAATAATACAAAGTGTCAACAAATTAGTTGGGAAATTTCGTAAGTTAAGAACTTCCGAAATATTAAATGAAATTAACTAGTTGACTAGTTCAACTAGTAGTAATATTGCCGAAGTTTATTCATAGATGGCGTTAGGTGCCATCACTGACGCTTAGAGAGCGGAGGTGTTATTCAATGGCCACCACGATCAAAAGAACTTTCACGGCTTGATTTCGGTGTATGGGGTTTTGTAAAGGATCAAGTGTACAAGCCGCCACTTCTTACATCCATTCCTGAACTGAAATCGAGAATCTACACTACAATTAATTGGGTCGACGAAAAAATGCTGACAATTCTGTGGCAAGAAATGATTTACCTTTGGGACATTTGCAGAGTCACAAAAGGTAGTTACATCGAACCTTTGTGATAATGGTAAACTTGAACTATTTTTCTATCTTACAACAATATGTACTTTAATCTTTTGAATGTCATTTCCCTTCAATAATCATTCTTTTTGCTCAACTAATTTGTAGACACCCTTTATAATAAAAAAATATAGTTCAGTTAATACTGCAAAATTTTTAACATGTTGTGTTACAATCCGCACGATAACCTAATTTAGAATGTATATATGAACATAAAAATTGTGTTAAACAGACCTGCAAACTAAATTTTATAGAATGTATTATTGATATATAAATTATTTGACAGAAACTATTTAAAAAATTCAATTGAATTTCCAAAATAGAAAAAAAAATGAATTAAAAATTAAAAACACATTGAAAGTATTTAACCATCTCAATAATGTTAATTTATTCTATAAAACATAGTTTAGAGGTCATTTTAACATAAATTTTATTTTCATATATTCATTCTAAGTTTAATTATCGTGCGGATTGTGACATACCATGTGAAACATTTTTGAAATGTTAACTGAACTTTATTTTTTATTATAAGTGTTATTTTTTTACATTTTATAAGTCTATATTGATTAAATATATTACGTAAATTTGTGTAATTTCAATAAGTATTTGAAACCACATCACATTTCAATGTCGGTGAAAAGATTTCAAAAGGTATGAGACAGTGGCGTACGCAGGATTTTATTTCGGGGGGGGGGGGGGCTGACTTAAATTTCCATAATGTTCTACATCTTACGAAACACGTTGAATTGTGTTATAACCAGAAATCATTTTTGCCAATAAGGCCGTAGCCAGGGGGGGGGGGTAGGGGAGGGGGAGGCAGGGGTGACTTTGTTCCGAATTTTCCGAAAATTTGAAAAATTTGGTCCAGTCCGAAATTTCGGATTTAAAAAAAAATCGCGATTTTTGACATGGTCGCCGAAAAAAATCAATTTCATCAATCGTTCGCAGAAAAGAAAAATCTCCAATTTCTTTAAAGGATCAAGGAAAAAACCGTAATTTTGTCATAAGGTCGCGGATAAAATGCGAAGTTTGTCAAAGGATTGCGAAAAAAAAGTCAAATTTCGTAAAATGATCGCGGAGAAAACACGATTTACGTCAAATACTTGCGGAGGAAACGCTAATTTCGTCAAATGAGCACAGAAAAGACCCGAATTGCGTCATAAGGCCGCAGAAAAAACGCGAATTTCATCAAAAGTTTGCGGGAAAAATACGAATTTCGAAAAAAGATTGCTAAAAACACGCATTCCGTCAAAGGAGCTAATTTCGTAAAGGATCGCAAAAAAAGCCAATTTTGTCAAAGGCACATGGAAAAGAGTGAATTTCGTCAGAAGGGCGCAGAAAAGCGCAAATTTTGTCAAAAAGCCGCGGAAAAACGCAAATTTCGACGAAGGATAGCGAAAAAACGCGAATTTGGTAAATGGTCACCGAAAAAGCACGAATTTCGTCAAATGACCACAGAAAATACGTGAATTTCGTCAAAGGGCCGCAGAAAAAACTCAAATTTCGACAGAGGATCACTAAAAAAACACGCATTCCGTCAAAGGGAAGCAGAAAAAAAACGCGAATTTCTTCAAAGGGACACAGAAAAAACGTGAATTTCGCAAAAGGCCGCAGAAAAAACGCGAATTTCGTTAAAGGGCCGCAGAAAAAACTGAAATTTCGACAAATGATCGCTAAAAAAACACGCATTCCGTCAAAGGGAAGCGGAGAAAACGCGCATTTCGTTAAAGGATCGCAAAAAAAAAGAAAAAGCAGGGTCACAAAGAAGGCCACAGAAAAACGTGATCGACAAAAGGCTGCAGAAAAAAGCGAATTTAGTCAAAAAGCCGCGGGAAAAAAGCAAATTTCGACAAAGGATCTAAAAAAACGCGAATTTCGTCAAAGGGCCGCAGAAAAAACGCAAATTTAATCAAGAAGTCGCGGGAAAAACGCGAATTTCATCAAAAAGACGAGAAAAAAACACAAATTTCGTCAAAATTTCGCGGAAAAAACGCAAATTTCGACGAAGGATTGCGTAAAAAAACGCCAATTTTGGCAAATGACCTCGGGAAAAACGCGAATTTCGTCAAAGGGAAGCGGAAAAACGCGAATTTCGTTAAAGATCGCAAAAAAAGAAAAAGCAGGGTCACAAAGAATGGCCACAGGAAAACGTGAATTTCGTTAAAAGACTGCGGAAAAAAGCGAATTTCGTCAAACAGCCGCTAAAAAACGCTACTTTCGTCAATGGAAAAGCGAATTTCGTCAAAGAGCCGCAGAAAAAAAGCGAATTTCATCAAAAAGACGAGAAAAAAACGCGAATTTCGTCAAGAAAGCCGCGGAAAAAAGCAAAATTCGACGAAGGATTTCGTAAAAAAAACGCGAATTTCGGCAAAAATCCGAGGAAAAAACTTGAATTTCATCAAAAAAACGCCGAAAAACCGCGGAAAAAACACAAATTTCGACAGGATCATGAAAAAACCCCGCAAATTTCGTCACAGATCCGCGGAAAAAACGCAAATTTCGACGAAGGAGTGCGTAAAGAAAACGCGAATTTCGGCAAAAAGCCGCAGAAAAAGGGAATTTCTTCAAAGGGCTGAGGAGAAAACGCAAATTTCGTCAAAAAGAAAAAAAAAAAAAAAAAAAAAAAAAAAAAAAAAAAAAAAAAAAAAAAAAAAACGTGGAAAAAACACAAATTTTTGGCATGAAGATGCGACTGAAAAATGAAAGTTAATAAGCTACTTTTACAGTCAACTCTTCCGCACCGGATTTCCTATTTAGCCGAAATCGACTTGTGATTAGCTGTAGTGCTACTGTGCATTAACGTACTTCCGCATTGACAATCTTGGCGCCCGCCGACTGTGAGAGAAATTAAAAAACTCCTTCAATTACACTACTTTTAGATTTGTCGAATTTACTTGTAGGTGTCTTGAACTGACCATATACGTTTTCATTTATCCAATAATATTTATCTATTTTTTATCTAGCTATTTTTCAGTCATTTGAAAATTGATTTTGTGGTTTCAAGTGAATTTGGTCGCAGGACTGAGGAGGATATTGGATTAACAAGAAAAACAAATTCTAGGCATGCCAGAAAATAAAACAAATTTATCTGAAAAAGAAGGAATATCAACCCTTTTTTCATTTCACTGCGATCTCTTCGGAGGTGGAATGGAGCTGTAACCTCATAACCCCCATCGCCATCGACTTCTTTGGGTGTATGCTGGGGCTTCACTGTGCACTAGTATATGGGACTAACCAGAATAGCTGCGTCACAAAAAAAAATAATTTTATCTCAAAAGAAAGAAAAAAAATTAGTTTTTTTTTCATTTTTGACTACTTCGAAAGGGGCCCTATAACCCCATCAGCCCCCTTCCCCTCATTGGGTATACTGTGGCGTAACTGCGCGCTGATATGAGACTAGCCAGAAAGTCTAGTTCGTTGTATTGCAGAAAACAATTGCATTACAAATTTATCTCAAACAAAAAGAAAAAAAAATCAGCACTTTTTTCATTTAATTTTCAACTATTTTGGAAGAGGTCTGTAACCCCATCACCCCCTATCTACTTCTTTGGGTATAATGTGGTGTCACTGTGCACTAATATGGAACTAAACAGAAGAGTGTGGCTAGTCTGTTGAATGATAGGAGGGAAAAAATGCAAATTTATCTTAAACAGAAAGAAAAAAGCAATATTTATTTTTTACTATTTCGGTAGGAGGGGTCTGTAAGTCCATCAGCCGCCTCCCCTTCTTCCGGTATGCTGTGATGCCAATGTGGACTAATATGGATTTAACAAGAATGGCTATTTCGCTGTATGGCAGAAGAAAAATTACAAATTTATCTCAAAGAAGAAGAAAAAAATCAGCCTTTTTTTTCATTTGATTTTCGACTATTTAGGAAGGGGGCACCCCATTAGGCCCTTTCACCTCTTTGGGTATAATGTGGTGCCAGAGTGGCTAGTCTGTTGAATGATATGGGGGGGGGATACAAATTTATCTCAAACAAAAAGAAAAATATCAGCACTTTTTCATTTCATGTTCGACTTTTTGGGGAGAGGGATGTAATCCCATTAGCCCCCTTCTACCTTTTTTGGATATAACGTGGTGTCACTGTACACTAATATGGAGCTACAGCGAAGGGAGCGGCTAGTCTGTTGAATGATAGGGAAGAAAATGCAAATTTATCTTAAACAGGGAGAAAAAATTCAGCACTATTTTTTCATTTCATTTTCTACTATTTCGAGAGGGGGGGGGGCTGTAATTGCAACAGCCCTCCCCATCATTGGGTATGCTGTAATGTCGATGTGGACTAATACGGAGTTAACGAGAATGGCTATTTTGCTGTATGACAGAAGAAAAAATTACTGATTTATCTTTAAAAAATAAGGAAAAAACACTTTTTTCATTTAATTTTTCGATTATTTCTGGTTTGGGGTGGGGTGGGGGGGTAACCCCGTCAGCCCCCTTTCTCTTCTTTGGTGTCAATATGGACTACTATGGAACTAAAGCGAAGGAAGCGCATAGTCTGTTGAACGATAGTGGAAAAATGCAAATTTATCTTAAACGGGGAGAAAAAATTCAGCACTATTGCAAACGATAAAATTTATCATTTCATTTTCGACCATTTCGAGAGGAGGGGGCTGAAATTCCATCAGCCCCCTCCCCAACTTTGGGTATGCTGTGATGGCAATGTGCACTCATATGGTGTTAACGAGAATGTCTATTTTGCTATATGACAGAAGAAAAAATTACAGATTTATCTTAAAAAAGTAAGGAAAAATTACTTTTTCATTTAATTTTTCGACTACTTCGGGAGGAGAGGGGGTGGCTGTAACCTCGTCTGACCCCTTTCTCTTCTTTGTTGTCAATGTAGACTAATATGGGGCTAATGAGAATGGCTAGTCTGCTGTATCATTGAAAAACATTTAATTTTTTTCCAAAAAAGAAAGACGAAAAGCTGCACTTTTTCATATCACTTTCGAAAATTTCGGGGGGGGGGGGCTGTAGCCCCATCAGCCTCCCCCCTTGGGTACGCCCATGGTATGAGATCCTTTAAATACACTGGCCTCCAAAAGTTAAGGTACAGGGACTGGATGCTTTTGATTGCACACATTTTGTCGAATATCTACCAACATTATTGGCGAATTGTTCTTGAACTTCTAGGATGTAAAGAACATGTTTGATTTTATATTTCTCGGTGAAGATTTATTGGGGGGATACAATTAGGGGGCTAATAATAAATTTAATAATAAAGTAATATTTGCGATCACTTATGTAACAGAAAAGGCTGGAAATGGTTTGTCACTGTGGTAAGTAACTATTTGTGTCCTGTTCAAAGTTTGTATGCATTTGTGTAAGCATAGCACTCATATTGGTGAATATGCTAACGTTTTTGTGATAAATTCAAAAGTTTTTTGTTTCTAGCATACAGAGTTTTCAACCAAATTTAACACAACTTTCCGAAAACCTGACAAAGAAAAGTAGCAATAGCATACTGCATTTAAAACATGAATATATTGAATATTTGATGAAAAATGGGCATTTTTATGAGATAATGTTTAACTGCGCATGCGCGGAAGATTTCGGAATTTTTATTTCATAATTTGATAGTCAGTATTTTGGGGCAACTTCTATAAAAAGTTCATTCAAGTGTTGTGAAAACTTAGAAAGATATAGTGAGCTGATTGAAAAGTTGTGGAAAATCCCTTATAATAAAGCTATTTTTAGGAAGCAACTTACTATATCGACCCTATCTTTGAGAATTTTCGTGATATTTGACTGGACTTTTTATATAAGTTGCCTTAAATAGCTGACTACCAAATTATATAATAAAAATTTTAGGATCTTCCACGCATGCGCAGTTAAAAATTATTTCACACAAATGCCCATATCTCATCAAATATTCAACATATTCATATTTTAATTGCAGTTTACTGTTGCTACTGTTCTTTGTCAGGTTTTTGGAAAGTTGTGTTAAATTTGGTTGAAAACTCTGTATGCTATAAACAAAAAACTTTTGGATTTTTCACAAAAACGTTAACATCTTCACAAATATGAGTGCTGTGCTTACGCAAATGCATACAAACGTTGAACCGGACCCAAATAGTCATTTACCAAGTGACAAACCATTTCTAGCCTTTTCTGTTACATAGGTGATCGCAAATATTAGTTTATTATTAAATTTATTATTAGCCCCCTAATTGCATCCCCCGATAAATCTTCACCGAGAAATATAAAATCAAACATGTTCTTTACATCCTAGAAGTTCAAGAGCAATTCGCCAATAATGTTGTTAGATGTTCGATAAAACATGTGCAATCGAAAGCATCCAGTCCCTGTACCTTAACTTTTGAAGGCCAGTGTAGGTGTAGAAAAAGGTTGAATAAATTAAATAAAGAGTATCTCAAATTTATTAAGGCAAATTTTTATGTGGTATTGTACAGGACAAGACGATAAAGTTTGTAAAGAAATTCCACATTGCAATTCACTTTTTCAATCGCATATACACAGTGTCTCACTCCAGTCAGTTTTCATTCATAAATTTAATAACAATGAAGATATTTTATTAATATTTTAGAAAAAATGCGTTTTTTTTTATAAGAAATGGGTTGACATTAAAGGAAGTATCAGAAATGCATTGTAATTCGTTACGTGATACCATATGTACTGTCAGCCACTTTTGGTTTATAGTGTTGCTTGAACTCGAACGGCTGTCTTCTTCACCATTTCTTTTGATATCATGACATTTCACCGAAAGTAAAGTCAGTTTAAAATACTTTTTCAATGTTTTTATGTATGAGGACTTGAGTTTCAAAACTCGCTTTATCCAGAAAATCAAATTTTGGGAAATCGCGGAAAACCTCTGACTGCGTTCATTAGTTTTCATTGTAAACCAAGATTTTACAATACCAGAAATACAAGATAAAACATTTTTTTTTTTTTAATTATACTATTTTTTTATGCAGCTTTACTAATAGAATAGATTGATACAGAAAACTCGATTTTTTAAATTTTGGATAAGGCGAGTTTTAAAACTTACGCCCTCATATATACAGTCGGACCTCGTTTTACCGATACCCGGTTTTCACGTCACCCCGCTTATCACGTCAGTTTTTTAAAGTCCTGATTTTCTATATATGATTTTAATGTAAATAAACTCCGGGTTTTACGTCGTTGAATAATTTTCAACTCCGGATATCCCAGCGGTTTAGGAAAATTTTCCATTTTTCATAATACATCTTATAAGCACGGAAATTAAGCAGTAAGAAAATGTCTTATCCAAACTTTTCACAAAAATGTGTAAAATACCCATTGAGATAAATGAGAAATTTTAATTCAATCATTTGTCTGAATAAATGGTGACTTCTTTTGGTTACACGGCATTTTTCATCCGACTAAAACCAAAGCATTGCATTGCATTGCATTGAAACGATCAGAAATTATCTAACATCCGTTTCTGAAACAACGAAAATTGATTACAATTAATTGTATAACATTGAAAAAGGAATTGTAGGAAGCATATCTAGGGATAAGCAAACCTTAATTCATCAGTATTTCATGTAACAATAAAAAACAAGTCATCATAAATCTGATTTTTATTCTTTTCAATTTTGTTTTTGTGTTTATTTTGTAATGTTTTATTGCTTAAAACTGCAAGAACAGTTATGAATTTAAAATTATCTTAAATTAATTAAAAATACAGCTTTTTATAAACATATTTTTATCCAACTCCGGTTACTGCGACACTCCGCTTATGACGACACTTTTTTCTGGGCATTAGAGTGTCGGAATAACGGGGTTCGACTGTATATACTTTTTTTTATGGCGGGCACTTGGAAACTAAACCATTCGCCACAACAAGGCCAGAAGTGATGGCCATTTGGTAGAGACAATTCACTACTGGACTTGATCTCGTAATTTAGAACCTTGATCAGGTGACGAGATCTTCGCCTGGCTGGTGACGAGATCTAGGCACCTCCAGAGGTATAATTCATAGGGAACTTGGAGGACTTTGCACCCACGACGGATTTTACAAGCACCGGGTTCTATTAGCACACATATATATGGCGGATTTTTAGCTGGCGGCGACCTTTCAACTACAAGTCCGATGATCTGTCAGCTGGGCCACCGTTATGAATCATCATTGTTATAGTTATGAATGAAATCCGGGATTCAGCTTGGAGATTGCATTTTTGACTGAATAAATGAACTGAGATCATGTGAATATTATTATTATTTCTAAACGTTTGTACTGGTAAAGTTTGAGATATCCTGAATATTAAACAACATTAAAATAATCAGTAGAAATACATTACAAATAATTGGTAGACAAAACAAGATATACATTCTTGTTGTCATCTTGAACAAATGATGAATTTCGGAAATGCTTAATAGTTTTTAACCGTTTAAGAAGCTTTTTTATAAAAAAAAAAAAAAAAAAAAAAAAAAATGAAAAATGAAAAAAGCATTGCATCTATGATATGGGAGAAAGCTCGCATTTTGCTTATTAGAAAGGGAAATTGTTTTTCGTGATTCATTGAAAGGATAAAACTCTAAAAGAAAAGAGATTATTCACGTTTGATCAAAAAATAAGAGGAAATAATTGGTGTCCGTAACAGGGTATACTTATTCGTTGTCACTTTAAGTGTGAAATAAAACCAAATAATCTCAGAACAAAGGTTCTTAAGGCAGTTTTCAACTGGTCTGCAAAACGAGCGCAAAACGTTTTGGCACATTTACAAATTCATTTTTTAACGGAAAGATATAAAATTGGAAGACCTCTCTATGAAAGCGATTTGGAATAGAATTGTGTTTTCCATTTTTTCATAAATAAATTACCTATTGAGTTATAAGCATTTTGATTACGTGTCAAATACGCCTTTCATCCTTCCTTGAGTGGTTATTCTTCTTTCGCACGGAAATTCGGTTCAAAACACTTTCTTTGACACCATTTTCTGAAAGATCTATTGCGTTTGCAAAAAAACGAAAAAAAAAACAGTTTTGTTACATAGTTTCTGAGCACATTTCCGAACAAAAATGAATTAAAACTTATGTCATAATGTTGTCCTTTTGGATTTGAGAACAGCCTTAACGGTACAAAAATGCTAGAAATTTATTTATAGATTTTATTTACAGGCTTATTTTTCTAAAGAATAAGGTAAAATATATCCCCCCCCCCCCAAAAAAAAAAAAATAAATAAATAAAAATAAAGAAGTATAGAGTGCATATACCCAAACCGCGCAGGACTCTAGCCGTGCTCTCTCTAATTGTTTAATCTTAAATACCTTTTATTGTGTTTTGAAAATATTAATAATTTTTTTTCTTTTTAACTTTATGAACTATATACAACTGGTTTTCTTTTTCTCTACGATTTTCTTTTCTTTTTAACTCTTTTTATTAACTCTTTTAAATTTTCTCATTTTCATGTAATTAGTATAGTTTAATAACATTCATTACACAAATATTGCCTTCATTTGATGGGAAGGAGATTTCAATAAAATGAAAACTATTGATTTCGCAGTTGATTAATAGACTGTTACTTTTGAGGACCCACATCAAGTTAACAAAACTTGGCCACGCAACAACTACATTTAAAACAATGGCTTCAAAATAAAATGAAAGAAGTTATAAGGTGAAATACCAATATTTCAAATCAACAGAGAAAGATATTATCATATTACTATCATGCTCTCTCACCCACATAATTTATAACTTTGTAACAAATGAATATGCCTCAAAGATTATCTGATGAAAATTTCTCTTCCATTCTCTCGAATTCCGGTTAAAACTCACAACTTCTATTGTTAAAGGGCATGGGACATGCAAGTGTTATCATGCAATAATTTACTCATCCCATAATAGCGCAAAATTTAAAATCTATTGTTAATTTTATTAATTACAAACAACTTAAACACTTTCCAATTTCTCTGATGTCCGTTATTAAATGTATCATTGTTGTAGATTTTAAACAAACCACTGATGCTTGCATTAAAAAAAAAGTCGATTGTTTGAAAGCGTTGTCCGCTCACTGAACGTGCTTTGAATAACAGAAGAGTAGTGGAAGGCATATCCGTTCCGAACGGTAGACCAATGTGACTCGTAAAACTGTCAACAAGTGCAGCAGAAAAACCGCGTTATTTCTTATCAGAACCAAGACGTAGCACGAGATTTCAGTTAAGGGGACCGTGCAGTCATTAAATATTATATTAGAGAGGAGTAATGCGAATCGGTGATGTTTAAATGACAAAATGGGTCGCGTGGCAACTGCGAGCGCATGTGGTACGGGATGGTAATGAAGTTTTTGACACACCAAACACACATTTCTCTCAAGTTAATTGGGTGTTAGATTTATTTAAATACCTAACTAGGCTCTTTATTTAAAAAGCTTTCATTCTGAATGCTAATTGGTGATTCTGGAAGGATTAAACAGAACTAGGAAAGAAGTCAATTGTGGTAAAAGTTATATTTTCTGTTAATAAATTAACTTAATTAATATAAAGAGATTTATTAAACGATAAAGAAAAACAAGTAAGAAAAATCAAGCGTCAAGCATAGATTATGAAACACTTGCCAACATGCCAACACATTCAGAATAATGTAACAAAACTTCGCCGTTTAATATCTTAAAATATAATGTCTAATTCAACCATATGGAAACGCGTAATACATTTGAAAACCCAACTTCAGCTGTTCCCATCTACAATCGGAAAATTATCCGAATACTTTGAGCAACACTGTATATGAATAAAACAGTTAAATTTAAAAGCGCCAGCCGAAATTGAAGACGCACTTCAGCAATTATTACTCAAAGACAGTATTGTTACCGATTTCTTTTGTGTATCCCTGTAAATGAACGACAAATGCTATGAATATCTTATTCTGTCGTAATCCTCTTGTAGCGAAATTCAGCGATTTATATCAGTTTCAATACATTTGAAACAGCGTAATGTCATTAAAATACTCTGCAAACGATTTTTCCCCATATACCATAATGTAATGGAATTCTTTTGGGTTGCCCTGTAAATTAAATACTAGTAAATCTGCAGATCAGGAGCCTCAACGTCAGCTCTGCAAGTCATTGTTTTTAGACATATTCTGGTAATATTCAATTTCCTGCAAACCGTTTTTTAAAGTTTTCAAATTATGTCATTAATTATAAGATTAAAAAATACGAAGTTTTCAGACATTAGAAGCGTTAAATTAAAAACGTTATTATGGAAGGATATTTTGAAATTTTCATGAGCTACTAATTCTGGTATTTTTTTAAATAATAAAGTTTTCAGGGGGCTCCGCCGCCTGAACCCCCGTGGTATCATTCATTTACATATGTAACTTTTTATTGATTGCTCTAATGGTTATCGTAAATCTTAGGTTTCTTTTTACACTTCCGAACCTTATTGTTCAATACTGGCGGACAGTAAAGGATTTACATTGACGCAATTATATTAAAAGTTTAGGTTTTATGAACGAAAATGTAATTTCCTTTTAAAAATAAAATAATTTTCATTAATATTTTCTGAAATGAGGTGGCATTAAGAAGTAACACTCGTAAAAAAAAAAAAAAAAAAAAAAAAAATTTCAGGCAATCTACTTAATATTTGGTTTTTAAGAATGAAAATATTTATTTCCCGATACAATGACGCCATTTTTGTCAGCGACAATTTTGCGGTGCATAATTTTGACGTTTAGACCAATGTCAGACGGGCGACTTTTTATTATAGCATTGTGAATGGATAATACTTAAGCAAAAAAGCAGCAAGAAAGACGCCCGTCTGACATTGGTCTTACTATCAATTTGCTTTGCAAAAGTTTTTTTTTTTTTTTCATTGAAATTTACGATTAAAAATTAAACTTTTCTGTTGACTGTGTGCAGACGATAAACCATGAGATATTAGTAACATTTTTTTTAATAATAAGAATTAATATCATAACATCAGCCCCTTTATTTCAACCTCAAATCGTATTCATTTTATTTTTGATATATGAGATCAAATTCACCTTTTCGTATTTTTGTTTTATTTCTAATATGCAAACGTATTCATGTCTATTTTTTTATTTCATTTTCCTCTTGCACATGAAAATCTTTCAAATCAAAATTAACTGTTTAGGATAAATTATTATTCCGGGATCGGATTCTCTTGGACACGGTAAGAAAAAAAAAAAAAAAAAAAAAAAAAGACTTAAATTTTGTAGCAAAATGTCAATTTATTTTTTATGAAAATAATGAACTTTTTAATTTAAAAGAAAAATATTTGAACATAATCAATAGATCATAGCCTTTCTTTATTTCTGGGGGTAAATTCCATATGTAAAGACACAAAAGCATTAATTCATTCTTTCGACGTTGATTTGACTTCAAACAATTACACATACTTTCACATTTCCGATATTTTTAGGTGTAGTTCCGTTGCTAGGCAACAGTTAAAAGAAAATTAAGACAATGACAAATGTGCATTAAAAAAAAGTTAATTTACAAAAGAAAATATTTTATGTTATTGGAATACATATATCTCAACAAAAAGTTTTCGGTAAAAAAAAGAAAAAGCGCCAAGTTCTCCTTAATGTTTCGGCCAGAAAAAGTAGTGATATCTGAAGTTCGCACAAGTTAAAAGCCAAACATCCCAAATCTTTCATTGAAAATGGCTTCCTGCGACTTGGCCGTTAATGCCTTCTACAGCATTTCAAAATTAATGATTGGAAATTACGCATTTATGAATTATTTAAATACTAAAAGTAATATTAGAATGCAAAAAGGCAAATTCACATAAAGCCATTATAAGTAAAAGATTTCTGATAACTACCATTCAGTTTCAACAAACATTAGTTTTGATTACAGATCATTTAGTCCACTTGTGATTTAATTGTCATTTTGTACGGTCTAAAGCTAAAGTCATTAACGTAAAACCCAAGAAATAAAACAAAATTTACTTACTTAAAATCTCACAATATGTTACATTATATTTTATTGTATAATATTGAAATCTTGTGTATTGATGAAAGAGTTTTTTTCGCTTGAACATTTATTATAGTTTGTTTGCATGCATTAAGAGGTATTCGATTTATAAACTGTTAAAAGCTGATACTAATTATGTTTTAGCAATTAGGGATATTATCTCATGAATACAAGTATTTTGTTATTTTTTAACTTCTAAGCATTTAAATAGACTGAAGTTGTTTAAATGGTTTTTTCAAATGCGTATTTTATTTCTGTACTCTGTGCCACAAAATGCCTAAAATAATCTAAAAATTAGTTGGCATGTAGCTCATTTGCACATATTTGAAAATTTGAAAAACTTTCTCGAAGGCATTAACGGCCAAGTCGCAGGAAGCCATTTTCAATGAAAGATTTGGGATGTTTGGCTTTTAACTTGTGCGAACTTCAGATATCACTACTTTTTCTGGCCGAAAGATTAAGGAGAACTTGGCGCTTTTTTTTTTTTTTTTTTTTTTTTTTTACCGAAAACTTTTTGTTGGGATATCACTACTTTTTGTATGTTTTTTCAAGTTATTCTAAACTATATTAATAGGAAAAAAACTTAAATTTCGGTACTTTCATGTTAGCCGGGAGCAAATCTCCTCATTAGCCTTATGTTTTTTTCGCCAATAGCAGTTTTCATTTTTCACATGTGTAAATTAGAAACAATGCTTTGATTTTCAAATAAAATATTTTGGTTTATGTTATTATTTATTTATTTATTTCTATGTTAAATATTCTATTAAATAAAATGAGGGAAATGCATCTATTTTAAATGAGATGACTGAAAAGTATATATCTTTAAATGAAATGAATGCAATATGAACAATGGAGTTGGGAACAGTATTTGGCGATTTGCCACTTGCTCCCGGTTAACATAAAAATACCTAAATTTATTTTATTGAGCTTTACAAATTTATACTTTATTTCTTTTTATATTAAAGTACTAGCCGCCTCTAGCAAGCAGTATTTACCTTATTAATTTCATGTTAAACGTTGCATCATGTTACTGTTATTCATAATTATTTTACTTGCCCATTCTTTCACCAAGTCGGAAGCTTTAAATCAAGAACTCTTTACGATCATGGAAGCACATCATATATTTTGTGTTGTTATGTATTTCATCTTTCGTGACAAATATCTCTTAACTCACTTATGCATGTTTCCTTAGCAGTTACGATTCGTTCTCTAATGTGGAAATTTTTAATCCTATTAAGTAGTCTTTTCTAATTGGGCTCGCTGCCAATTGTTGTATTTTAACTGATACGACTGGTTACAAGTGAAATGGTTCTTATGAAATCCTTTGAAAATATCTGCATTTGCATTAAACCATATTGATGCTAATATCTTTTTGTTTCACGTTAACCTTTTGAATAGACTCGATTACGGAAGAATAGAAAATCTACCGGCTCACTGTCATGATCCATTTGAAAATCTATCATTCTTCTCATCTGATCGTGTTGAAGAATTAGTCAATGTGCCATGGTTTTAAGATTTTAGCTAATTTTATTCGAAACCTGAAAACTAAAATGATAGGAACTGGATTATAGAAGATTCATTCTAACATACATATCGATTAACAGGTTACATATTATAGAATTATAATAATCATAAAGAGAGCTGGCAGTTTCAGTGCTTTAATAGTTTCCGTAAATTATCTTTATATAATACAGAAGTTTTAGCGATGTAAAGATTAACAACACAGTCACAGTAAGTATAATAACAGTACAATATAATAACAGTAGCAGAGGTTTTGGGCAGTGACGAAACTATTAGCACTTTGGAAATATTAGTACGTTATATCATTTAACTATTCAGATGATATACGGAAAAATAAAAATAGATGGCTTGCATTAATAATTAATTCATTGAAAAATAGGCACTAGTGTCAAATATTCGCCAAGCTTGGCGACATTTAGCAAAGTTTCGCCAAATTTGGTAATATATCATGTCAATTCTCAAATTTGGCGACAAAAAATGTTTTGTTTATTCTGACGTCATAATGATGCATATGTATTATGTATTATACACATATTTATAATATGTATGATGCAAATGTATTACGTATTATAAGCATATGTATAATATGTATGATGCATATGCATAAGTTCATTAACATCACTAAAACGCACTTAAAGGAATAGTGTTCCATAAATAGTAGGGATAATTGCCAGATTGACCAGAGTGCTATGGAGATTAGAATTCCGACATTTATAATAGACCGGGAGGCGTCTGTACACACCATCACCTCATCGAGTTTACAGCTGAAATTTTAGGATTAGTTAAAACTAGATTAGCATATTTAAATGCAACTGGTCTGTTAAGTCATATCTTGGTAGAAACCACCTGAAGACCTAATTTTAGTGGTTAACTGATAGGTTTACTATTGTATATTCCTGCATCCAAAAATTTGGAAACATGGATGAATGGGTGCAGGAAAACCCACCAATTAACCCGTGAAATCGTGTTTGTAGGTGGTTTCTACAAAGATATGACTTGGCAGACCAGTTACATTTCAATACGCTAATCGATATTTAACTAATCCTAAAATTTCAGCCGTCAACTCGATGAGGTGATGATCTGTGCAGACGCCTTCCGGTCTTTAATAAAATTTGTTATAAGGAAGTAAAAGATAGAAAGATGGACAGATAAACTGAAATATTTGCCTTATTAAGATTTTTGTAAAAGCATATAAAAATTCATTCAGCTTGAAATCATGCAACACCTTTATAACTCAGGCTAATTTTCTGTAATCGGGTTTTGGCGACCAACATATCTTATCTATAACTATAATCTTTCTTTTACAGATTTAAAATTAACAATAAATTAACAGTAAATAGGCTAATAATAAAATATAATAACATTAGCAGCGGACTTCAGACGCCGGATCTGTCGCATATCGTTAAAGACAGTTTATTAGTTACACATTTCATTTAATTAAAAGGAAATTTTTAAACTTTCATATGGAATTAAGATATTTTTCCACTATAGGGACCTTGGCATTTTTTAAAAATCTTGGCGCAATTCGGACTTCAGAAACTGAGATATGCTGCTAAATGATATAAACAACTATGAAAACAAACCTGATGAACTTTTATGTTAGTTATATACATATAAACAATTTATTTATGCATGTATAAAATATAATTTTTTATATTCAAATTATTTATGTTGGTATATAAAAATAAATAAACGGGTTCCTTACATTAAATAAATTGTATACATATGGAAAAAATTGCTTGTGTATATGACACAGTAAATAGGTTGCCAGAAAATACGTTATTATCAAATTTTTTTTCTCGTCAAGGCTATTTTCTGTATTTCGCCAAGGCTACTATATCGGAAACGTACCGAATTGTGGTTATATTTTGTTAAATGTTTTATTGTTTTAATATCGTAAATATACCGTACCTATACTGATTAAAATTTTTAGGTATATTCATTTTTTCTATTTAACAAACATCTTTGGAAAAGCATATATACAAAATGTTATTCTGCTTGAAATCACGTGACCCCCTTCAAAACTCTGCAATCGACCTTTGACGAGTTTGGCACAATTGAATGTGTTAAGGAACTGTTTACGGCCAAATGAACACCCCTTGTTTGAAGGGTTTAGAGGCGGAAATTCTGTGTTTTCAGATTTTTCTGGTTAATTGTGCTACAAACCAGACTTACTTGTGAATTTTCATGATTCTACGACTTTTAGAAGTACCTTAGTTATTTGATGATGCGAAGTGAGTCAGTGACAAAAAAGCGCTTTTTCGGAATTTAATATTTCGAAAACTACTAAATATAGAAACATGAAATCGTGGAACCTTAGTTCAGTTTGACCATACGAACATGTGTATAAAATAAAAATTTCTATATCTCTCCCTAAAACGACGTTATGAGGGGGTGAAAAGTATGCCGAAATGGTTCAGGAAAAGGTATCTTACGGCTTGTGCGAACTTGGCGGACGCACTGCCGTGCTCCCAGATAAAATACCTCCATAAGTTATATACCGAATTTAAAAACTCTCACAAATGTATACACAAAATTTCAAACTAATATGAATAATGTATGGTTTTAATTAGGGAATTCCATCGTCCATAATTTATCATTTAAATCTTTCATTCATATGAGCCATTTCCTTTCAACAAATAAAAATGGAAAAATCGTCTGAATTGCTATAGGAAAGCATTAAGGCAAAAAATAAAATGTTCTATACATTCCGAACGAATGAACCAAATTTAACCAAAAACTATACAGCTAAATCCGGGGACCTCACCAACATGAATCCTTAATTTCAAGCTAATCGGATGGTTTTTACGGCAGTTATCGCGAGACAGACAGACTAACTAACTATCTAACTAACTAACTAACAAACAGACGGAAACCAAAAACTTTTCGGGTTTCCACAGTAAGCCTTCACTGACGTTTCGGCAATTAATCCCACATGCTTCGTATGCAATACCAAACATGGTTAGGTGACTCTAAATATGGATTGTCAATTGCATGAAAATCCGAGTATATTTACGGGAATTAGAGCGTGGACAGATGGCCAGACGGATAGACGGCCAGACGGCCATACGGACATACAAACCGAATGCATAAACACTTTTAAACTTTGTTGAAAGTGTTAAAAAAGAGGAGTTGGATCATTATCAGAAAAATGTACAATTTGATCATCACTTTTTAATTTTGAAAATTTGTCCGAAAACTTCTATATTAATTTCTGAGGTAGCTCTTAACTTTACCAGTAATACTAATATAGTGGTCAAGATCATACATTTCAATTTCCATTTTAAATTATATTTAAAAAAATAAAGACCCGCCAAACATGATCCTGAAGTCCACAGACGTGAATTAAGTAACTCTTTTGTTCATTATTGAAATTTCTGTTAAATGCAGTTGCTTGCTTAGAATCCAAAGAACTACGTAAAGATGTAATAACACAGAAAATCATTATTGAAAAGTAATAAACTTTTAATATTGAAAATACATGAACACTAAAATAAATTGTATGAAGAAAGCTAACTAAAAAATAAACTAAAATAAATTTGAGAGAAAAAAAAATTCCATCACAGTTAAATAAAACGTAATGAGCTAAGTCTGACTCAGTGTAATAATAACTAAATTAAGCATTTAAAACAAATTTTTATAACTTGAAAAAATAATGTCATGAATTTTGTTGCCTGATCTTAAAAAGTAGATGCCAACTGATTTTTCGTAGATTGCATTTCCTGTTTAACAAATCCTTTTTATAACTTTCAGCGTTCCCTTAATGTTTACTTCACATTTTGTTTAATCCACTGCTGATAGCTTACAATTTCATCTTCGAATTCATTCCATTTTAATTATTTTGTGAACATTTAAATCATTTTGGTTCTAGACATATTTCTTTTGCCTTTCTGTCATCCGAACAAGTAAGTAATACAAGAAAATAATTTATTTTGGTAAGTTTGCATCTTTTATCACTGTTACTGGACTGACTTTTGTCACAAGAAGATGAAATTTTGCATGCACTGAACAAAAATATGTATAATTCCCTTTACAGTTATGCTGTACTACCCAGAAAGGTCTTAAATGACAAAATTTTGAATAACTCATCATTTGGAATTGTGGAAAATCAGTATTAAATTTCTTATGAAGATTTAACATTGAGTCATGCAGAAAAGGCTTCTGTTTTTTACTTTCTTCTATCTTTACAAGAAGAAAGTATTGGATTCGTGAAAATTTTCTACTTCCGGTTTTCGAAGGATTTATCCGTTTTAGAATGCCCAGAACACGATTTGATGGTTTTTAGAAAATGTCTGTCTGTGAATCTGTCTGTCACTCTGTCATTCTGTCACTCTGTGAGTCTGTATGTGACAAAAATTTTGTGGGCGCTCTATCTCAAGAACTAATGCACGGAATTTCACAAAACTTTATATTTAGTTAGACTTTCATATAAACTGGACCTGATTAGTTTTTGGTGAAAATCGCCCAACAGGTGGCGCTGCTATGTGGCATTTTTCACGATTTCTGCAATAGCTATATCTTAAGAACTACTGCACGGATTTTCATAAAATTTCAGATTTAGTTAGTCCAGGACATAGTTTGGTGCTGATTACTTTTTTGTGAAAATCGCCCAACAGGTGGCGTTGCTATGCTGCATTATTCATGATTATCGCAATAGCTCTAACTCAAGAAAAAATGCACGAATTTTCATCAAACATCAGATTCAGTTAGTCCCTGATATAAATTAGTGCTGTTTAGTTTTTGCTGTAAATCACCCAACAGGTGGCGCTGCTGTGCTGCATTTTTCACGATTCCCGCAAGAGCTGTATCTCAAGAACTATTGCACGGATTTTCATCAAACTTCAGATTTAGTTAGTCCATGACATGAATTGACGTATAAATTAGTGCTGTTTAATTTTTGGTGTAAATCGCTCAACAGGTGGTGCTGCTATGCTGTATTTTTTGCGATTTCCGCAATAGCTTTATCTCAAGAACTAATGCTTGGATTTTCAACAAACTTCAGATTCAGGTACACCTTGATATCATTTTTTGGTGCTTATTTTTGGTGTAAATCGCTCAACAGGTAGCGGTGCTATGCTACATTTTTCAGAATTTCCGTTATAGCTCTATCTCTAGAACTAATGCACGAATTTTCATCCAACTTCAAATTCAGATATACTTTGATATGAATTGGTGCTAAATCGTTGTTATTTCTTCTACAATTTAAATGATTTAATTGACGTGATTTATATAGAAGAAAGTTTTGTGATGGCCACAACATACTAGTTACTTTATTCCTTGTAATTGTTTTTTCCCTGCACACATTTTTGTAGTTACGTCTTGTTCCAGAAATCTAATACCAGCATTTTTTCCTGTCAATGGTTGTTCTCTTTTTATATGTTGTATTTTTATATTTACAAGCACTCTCCAAGATGTTACAGATGCAACTATCTGTTGGTATCTGTAGTGTCATCTGTATTACAATTTTAATTATTATATAGCAATAAAGTTCCTGTATAACAATTAAAATTTGATTTTGGCTTAGCAGAGTTAGAGTGTAGATAACTACCACTTAAGGAATTTAAAACGTTAGAGAATTTAATGGAAGGAAAAATTTAAGTTAGGAAGTCTGTATTAGCATTGCTTATTAACTTTATCAATAAACTTTATCGTTTGCTTCTTAAAATTTTAATTTTAAGTAAAATAATTTAAATAATGACCACATTCTGCCTATTGTAATGTCTATGCACATAGTACTCATATCTGTGTACCTGTCATGTCCACAGGTGTGATGTCCACAGATATGACAATTTCAAGCATTTCTTCTCTTGAAAGAAGTAATTTTGAGCCATACTTTATAAAATAGATATGGTCTATTCTATATAATGCAAATTTACATTATTTTCAAGTATTGATAGCAACATACATTGTTTTATCCTTTTTTTAGAAAGCACAGACGTTATCTTATGATCTGGACAATCTACAATTATTGCAAAACCAGGAAGACAAATAGCCACATATACTTAATCAAACATTTGCTTGTGACTTCTTTGTATAAAATGGCTGTAAAAGAGTTTATATTAGCATTCAAATTGTATTGTGCTGGCATTTGGTCAGTTCTTATGGAAATTTTTATTCTGTCCACAGACAAGAAACTAAAGTTACTGACAATAATAAATTAAGAAAAAAATAATTATTTTGCTAAAAGAAAGAAAAATATACCCCTTATTGATATAACTAAAAATGCTAACTGGATAGTTAACTTTAAAAAGGATAGATATTTTTGCATATACTTGCAAAACCAGAATAGCGACAGTCCACAAACATACGAGATATCACAGTCTGTGGACATACCTAATTTTATTATTATTATTATTTCTTTTTTTAACACGTAAATATATTTAAAAGTTTGTTTTTTACTCTTCATTTGAATTTTGTATTAAAATTATACTGAATAAACACAAATTGGTAGTGACTGATATTGTATGTTTTTTGATAATCGCCCAGTTACGTATTTTAAATAATACATTTTCAACGATTCTCATGAAGTACTGTAGCGCTATCTGCTTGGCCAGAAAGTTGCTACCCGGAGATTTCGCCCCCTCTTTATATGGTTTTATTTCTAGGATTGTTGCTGGAAGAACCAAAGAGCAGTGATTTAATAACTTTTATAACGTAAACAATCCGGGAAAAAAATGTAAATCGTTTAAATTTACCCAAGATTTCGGTGGTACACTCGCTTGATTTCAAGAACTATATTTTACGATGGAGGGATTTATACGCTAATACAGGTTGGGTCAAAAATCCCTGGCAAATTTTTGAATTTAGTATAAAATCAAAAAAATGAAGTCGGTTTTGATTTTGGTTAAAAAGTTAAAATTTATAATTATTTCTTTATACAGTGAAAGAATTTTGAAAAATTAAGAGTATAAGGAACGGCGTAAAGTTTGGAAATAAACACATTATTCTAAGATTTCAGGTTTTTGTTAACTGTGATTAAGCACAGATTCGTGAGGAGTAATGTGAATCGATGACGTTTGAAAGGTGAAATGGGGCACGTGGCAATTGCGATAGCGTGTTTTTCGGGATATAAATAAGTTTTTGACACCTTAAACACACATTTCTCTCAAGTAAATTGGGTGTTAGATTTATTTAAATCCCTAAATAGGCTCTTTATTTAGATAGATTTCATTCTGAATGCTAATTGGTGATTCTGAAAGCATTAAACAGAACTCGAAAAGAAGTTAATGGTGGTAAACGTTATATTTTGTGTTAACAAATTACCTTAATACAAAGATATTTTATTCTCTAACTTCAGTCAAAGAATCTTGAAAAATTAAGAGTCTAAAGAATGGTGTAAATTTTGTAAATAAACAATTTTTCCGGAGATTTCTGGTTTTTGTTATCTATAATTAAGTATACATTCGTGAAGAGCAACGTGAATCAATGACGTTTGAATGGCAAAATGGGACGCATGGTATTTGCGAACGCGTGTGGGTTCGGAAACATAAATAAGTTTTTGACACCTTAAACCTTAAGAGCCTACACTAGTCACTCAAAAAGATCCGGAAGATAATGTTAATCCTATGGGGAAGTTATTTTCAAATATCTCGCTTGAATTTTGATATTTTCGAATGATCTTTTTTTTGCATAGGATAGCTGAGAACGATCTACAACCGAGCTACTTTTTATTTTATTTATTTTGGTTTAATATTAAAAAAAAAATACTTTTACTTTCGGAACCGGTTTGAACCGGTTCTGAAATTGAAACTATCCTAATAAAAAAATATATATATAACCAAAATCAAAAAAGTAAAAACTAGCCCGGTTGTAGATCGTCCTCAGTAAAACTATCCTATGCAAAAAAGATCATTCGAAAATATCAAAATTCAAGCGAGATATTTGAAAATAACTTCTCCATAGGATTAACATTATCATCCGGGTCTTTTTGAGTGACTAGTGTAGGCTCTTAACTGCTGTTAGCGGTATCACAGACCGCTGCTTTTTTAAATTTTCACGGTTTAACTAGTAATTTTCAGTGAAACTTTGTTTCATTTGGAACACTAGGACAATCGCTAAAGACTTCTGAATAGGGGAATTTAATTATAATTGTCTTGTAGGGGCACCGAGCTCTATATGTAAAAGGAGATCTGTCTTCCTATTTTCCAACATGATTTCCAACGGTCAGCGCGGAAGGATACAATCAGGAGGTCAATTTTAGTTCGCATTCATGGCAAAAAATGTTGTTTATCACATTCCCTTACATGATTACAGAATCATTTATTAATTTGATACGCATAACTTAATTAGAGATACCTAAATTAGGATAATAGTAAATGAGAACACTAATATCTAACATTGATAACAAGGACTTTTTTTTTTACCTGTGCCTTGCATGCTTCATTTGTCTTGAAAGGTTCTGACCGCTGACTGAGAACTCCTGTTGTACACGGAGCTCAGTGTGGAGGGGAGACCGGAGGAATGGCGACACCTTAAGGGAATTTAAATTTTTTCACATCAAAAAAAATGTTTATTTTTTAATAGTAAAAATTTTAAAGCAGAATCATGATCTTTACTATCTGACTATCTGTATAAATTTAACCGTAATCATAACTGTAAAGTAAGCACACATAAAAAAATTTCTTTCAACCTCTGTACAGAGGCAGGATTACCCAGGATACTGGGGTAATTCTGCCACTGTATCGGGCTAATGACGCCACTTTTTAATGACCTAGTAAACACATAAAATGGATACTAGGAAACACATAACCTACTGAAAATATTTAGAAAGCATTGTAATTTAGCAGAATAATTAATAATTACAATGTTCCTTCAGCTAGATTTATTAATGTGCTAAGCTTACAATTTAAACCAAATTGCAAAAGTCATCCTTTGCCATGGTGGCGGCATTACCCAGAGAGGGCAATATAGCGAAAATCCCCCCAGCAAAGTCGAAAGAAGAACCGAACTTGTTCAACACATTCCATCAAAATGACGGCGAATGCATGTACATTACGGGTAATATTAACTTAACTACCTAATGTTACAATAAAAAGTGTTTATCTCCACTCATTTGAAACTCCAAAATAAGAAGCAACTAGATGATGACTAAATTTTTTACTAGAACAAACGAACGACGTACAGTCGTGGAAAAAAAGTAAACACCCCCTACTAACTCCTCAACAAATTATCGTAGAAGAAAGCTACTGGTACCGAACGATTGGAAATAAAGTCTACTTTTAAATGATGTATATAAAATTTGCTTAGGGGGCCATCTACATATTAAAACGAACGATAACTTTGTTTTCTTTTCAATAGCAATACACAATTCTGACAGCATAAATGAACTCTACACCCTTCAATTAGCCTAAAAATAAGTTTTTATGCAATTCGTACCATAAGTTTCCGAAAAATTAATTATTTTAAAACGAGTGTATTTTAAGGGCTGTATCCAAATTGAAGTTCGGTACTCGATTGGTAACCGAGAGAGTCCCCTTCTTGATCAAGGCACCTTAAGCACCACTCAAGCAGTCAATGAAGTCGGTTAGATTACAGGACAGCAGAAGAAATTTCAAAATATCTACTCACTTCTATCATAGACGGCCCCTTAAACCATCATTTTGCCGTTTTTTAAGCACAATTTGAAAACTACTTGGAAGAAAAATGTGAAATTTTGGATTTCCATTAAACAGGACTTAATAAATCTAAATCTATCAAAATTGTAGGTTGCAATTCATAATTTTTTCGAATATTAATTTCATAATTCATAATTCATATCATAAAATTATAAAAATTGCAAATTCAGCGTATTTATGTTTGGGTATATTAGAATTATTGCTACACAAACAAATTAGCACATTAGGAGCATAATTTCAGGAGATATAAATAAAAATATGAAAATGTAATTTAACATTAGACGCACTAAATTTTGAATGTTTATAATTCAAAAACTTATCATTCAAATGACTTGAAATTTGGTGTCTAGGCATAATTTGAACCGAAGATTGGAAATATCTCGTTAAAATTGGGTATTGCCATTGAAAAAGATGAAGTTTGGATTCGTTTTAATGTGTAGATGGACCCCTAAGCAAATTTTATATACATCATTTAAAAGTAGACTTTATTTCCAATCGTTCGGTACCAGTAATTTTCTTCTACAATAATTTGTTGAGGAGTTAGTAGGGGATGTTTACTTTTTTTTTTCCACGACTGTACAACAAAATCACTCTCACTCTAGGCACTGTTTCTATTGTTGGCCGCTATAGTGCAGGCGCATTCACTATCTCAAACTGCCGTTAGTTTTTAAACTAGGCGGGGTGGTGCCATTCCCCCGGTCTCCCTTTCATAAAATTTAGTAGAGAAACTGTATTCTATGAGTTAACTTTTAACTGATGTCACGGAAATTGTCACATACCTAGTGTGAAGCGGTCTGTGAGACCGCTCCATCGAAAGATGAATAAAAGGCACGATTAACTCATAGGATGCTGTTTTTGTACTATACTTTTTGCACAGGACTGTAACAATTAAAATTCAACTATTCAAAAGTCTCTGGTGATTGTACTAAAGTTCCGAAAGGAACAAAATTTCGGTAGTGTTTGTAGTTAAACTGAAAATTGCAAGTTAAACTATAAAAATTGAAAACAACCGCGGTCTGGGAGACCGGTAACATCAGTTAAAGATTAAAGGAGCTCTTTATTCATCCTTTGATTAAGAGGTCTCAGAGACCGCCTCACAGTAGTTATGCGACACCTTTTGTCACAGCAGTTAAGGGTTAAACATACATTTCTCTAAAGTTAATTGAGTATTAGATCTATTTAAATGCCTGACTAAGTTTTATAATTCTTAAAGAATGAAACAACATTTGTTAATGGTGATAAAAGTTTTATTTTGTGTAAAAAAAAAAAAAAAAAAAAAAAAACTAAATCAAAATAAACAGATTTGTAACTGCAGAGAAAGAGCTTTTAAAACTTAAATAGTCTAAATGATGGATATATCACATCTGTAGAAACTTTGAAATAAAACTAATATTTCTGATATTTCAGATTTGTTAACAGTACTTAATGTAAGATATTGTTGCAGGACCTGTGGAGATATTAAACCTTTGCCCTCCAGTAGCTCTGTTGTAGGGATATTAAATATATGGTTTTTAAATAGCGTTCAGTGCAAAGGGTTAAATATGTCATTCGGGAACCATACTTTGAATCAATAAATTTGCATGACTAAAAGTGGCGGCTCGTGGCAATTGCCAACGCGTATGGTTCTGGATGGTAATGAAGTTTTTTATGTCCGAAACACACGTTTCTCTCAAGTTAACTGGGTGTTGGATTTATTTAAATTCCTAACTAGGCTTTTTTATTTAAATAGCTTTCATTCTGAATTCTCATTGGTGATTCTGAAAGGATTTCTAGCAGAACTCCGAAAGAAGTTAATGGTAGTAAAAGTTGCATTATGTGTTAACAAATTAACTTAACGCAAAGAAGTTTAATTCTATATGTAGTCAATGAGTCCTGAAAAATTTAGAGTCGACAGAATAGTATGAACGTTGGAAATAATTTTTTTTTAGATTTCAGGTTTTTGTTAACTGTAATTAAGCACACCCTCGTGAGGAGTTATGTGCACCGGCTCCTGAATCCTAGTCCTGAACGCTGTCACAAAAATGGCAGCTGTCGTAGGCAGATTTTGTATGATCCCCAGAATTTAGCTACCAATATTTTCAAAAGTTTTCTTTTACATATTTAATGTCAGAAAGATAAAGAGGTAAAAGCTTAAAAAAATATTGATATTCAATTTCAAGGGATCGTATAAAGACTGAAAAAATCCGCCTACGACAGCCGCCATTTTTGTGCCAGCGTTCAGGCCTAGGATTCAGGGGCATGTGGTAATGTGAAACTAGAAAACAGGAATTCTGCTTTTTCAGAATTTAGTGTCGGCCCCGATGAAAAAAAAATATATATATGTGTATATAAATTGTACAAAACATATTTCAATTTTAAGCCGTACAGCACACGCTTTTATTTTATGTAAAATAACGTCATTCGCATCGGCTTAAGAATTCCACATTTACGATCCACTCTTAAACATCTACATTAAAGTAGGCATAGGACGTCACTATCACGAAATAATACACAAATGCAGCAAAAATATGCCGTCATTAAAGAAATTTGACAAAAAAAAAAAAAAAAAAAAAAAAAAAAAAAACGGTTGTCTAATAATTCATAGGACTTCATTTGTTTTTAACATTAACATAGATAATGCTATGCTTAAAATTAAATATATTTTATAACAGCTCCATGTTTAAACAGAAATCATTCGTTTATATTTTTTCAAAATAGCACGTATTTTAATTACATTTTCTTTCGGTTGTTATGAAAAAATGGCAACAAAAATATATAATTAATATTTTAGAACTATTTTTCCTCTACTTTCTACAGAAATGGAGTACTTCCGTTGCCAGTATTAAGCGAATGGCTCTAAAAACTACAAAAAAAATTAAGATTTTAAAAAATAAATGGAGATACAGTTTTCAAACAAATTGCATTTAAAAGTACTTTTTTTCCCAACACGACGGTATAAAAATTTAAAATGTGCGATGCTTAGAAGTTTAAAAAATTGCTATAGAGTATTTAATCGTAATGCTTTGTTTTACGGCTGGCGTCTGTAAAGTAACGTTATTTTCTGGAGACGACACACGATAAGTTGGGAGAAAGAAATAGCATACCGTACCGGGGGCTAATAATGACATTTGAATGGCAAAGTATAGGGTTACTATAATACAGGCTGACTCGTCAGCCATTTTGTTTTCCACTTAGACCAACAAACCACTGTTGCCCACGCGTCGTGGTCAATCACACTTCTCCTACAGGCAATTAAATGGCGGCGTGTGTCAGCCCGGATTATAGGAGCCTTAGCAAAGTGGGACACGTGGCAATTGTGAACGCGTGTGGTTTGGGAGGGTAAATAATTTTTTGACACCTTAAACACACATTTCTCTAAAGTAATTGGGACTTAGATCTATTTAAATCGCTCATTAAGTCTTCATTTAAATAGTATTCTTACTGAATGCTAATTGATAATTCAAGAATGAATCAACATGATTTGTTAATTGTGAAAAAAGGTGTATTTTTTGTAAAACAAAATTAAACCAAGACCAATAGATTTGTAACTGCATTTAGAGAGCTTTCAAAATTTAAGCAGTCTAAATGATGGGTCTATTACGTCTGTAGAAACTTAGAATTAAAGCTAATATTTCTAAAATTTCAGACATCTGTCAAATGTACTTAACGCAAGATTCAGTTAGAGAAACTGTGCAGTTATTAACCATTTGCACTCCAATGACTCTGCTGTGGGGGCAGTAAATTTAAATATCCTCGAGGGAACAGTGTTAAATATTTCATTCGTAATGTATATCAATAATGTCTGAATGACTAACCGAGTCGTGTGGCAATTGCAAACGCGGGTGATTCGGCTGGTAATGAAGTTTTTGGCACTCTAAGTGCATATTTCTTTCAAGTTAATTGCACGTTAGATTTATTTAAATGATTAATTAAACTCTTCATTTAGACTTTTCCTTTTGAATACTGATTGTTAATTGGGAAAGCACATTAACCAGCACTTGTCGAGAAGATTTCTTAATGGTAATAAAAGTTTATTTTCTAGTAACAAATTAACTTACGGGGACACGGTACCTTTTGAACCTTTTTTAAATTTAAGCATTTTAACCCATTTATGCCTGAATTTTTGTTTTCTCAAATTGGTTGGTAAAAACAATTTAAAAGGTTTTAAAATGAACTGGAAAAATACTAGAAAAAATTACGCTAAAATATTTTTGTATTTATTTGATAAAATGTAAACGTACTAAATATGGGAATATCCATATGTGGAAAAATGCATAATTATATGTTTTGTCTAAATTTATATAAGTTAAGCTTTTAAATCGTATACTATATACGATAATTAGGATCTTTATGAACTATTAAAAATATATATATTTATTTCTTTACAGAGACTAATAATATTATAAGAGTTATTAATAATAAATTAAGTATAATCGTATTTGAGGCTAAAACAATTTTTATTTCAAAATCATCTTGAAAAGGACTTTACATAAATGCCCCTTAAATGTCTAATAGAAATATGTAACCATTTGCGCCTTCCGCCCTATATTTTGTACGTTACAAAAATGCATAAAAAATAGGCTTGGACATATAATTTCGCAATTAAAAAAAATACGTATCTCAAAGAAGTCTACAAGTTAAGATTATGACTTATTTATTTGGATCCTTGATACAGAAAATACAAATCAACTTACTTTTTATATTTCGCTATCTTGAAAAATGAAAAATCTATAAACGCCGAAAAAAGCCCTTCATTTAAGCAAATAAATATCAATCTTATGCTGTCATCTCTCGGTAATAGATAAAGATATTTATAGACCATTATTTCATACAATTTTCATGTTGTAAAGAAAGAGAAAATTTTAAAAATTTATTAAAATTCGAAACGTCCTCAAAATGGGACGCTAGGCATAAATGGGTTAAGGTAAATTTTTGGCATAATAAAGGACTCAATGAAGAAAAATGATTCTATCAAGGTATTGTTCAATTTTCCTGGCAAAATTCGAAAAATGTAATTTTTTTTTTGAAAAATTTAAGTAAATTTTAAAATGTATCTTCTCATACAATTTTGAACATTTTGAGCTATTTTTTTTAAACTATTCGCAGAAGTGTCCTGTATAATTTTAAATATCGGATTTATCATAAGTTAATCAGTTTGGGAGAAAAATATTAAAATGTGCAAATACGTGTAAAATTACAGTAAAAACTGAATTTATTTTACATTTTTATGTGTAAAAAAAAGGAAAAAACTTTTTACTTTATTGTAAATCCGATAGTTTTATCAAATAGGCAATAAGTTACAACAATAAAAAAATTCGAGTGAATTGAAAAATATACATAAAAGTTTTATCAATTTAAACGTGCCTATTCGTCGAAAAAACACAGAGAAAAATCACTTTTAAGTGAAATGGATTTTGACATTTAACTTTTAACTGATGCCACAGAAAATTATCACACAACTAGTGTGAAGCGGTCTGTGAGACCGCTCCATCGAAAGATGAATAAAAGGCGCGATTAACTCATAGGATGTTGTTTTTGTACTAAGCTTTTTGTACAGGACTGTTATAATTAAAATTCACCGATCCAAAATCTTCTAGTGATAGTACTAAAGTTCCAAATGAAACAAAATTTCGGTAGTGTTTGCAGTTAAACTGAAACTTACAAGTTAAACTATAAAAATTGAAAAAAAGCAGCGGTCTGTGAGACCGGTTACATCAGTTAAAGTGTAAAGGGACAGAGATGTAATAAAATCGCTTTAAACTGTATATTTATAATACTTGGATCTTTTCGAAACTTCATCTGAATGTACTAGGGCTAATAAAGCATAATTTAAGCAAAAATTAGAAAATCGATATTTTCGTTATTTTTCACCAAATGAAGGGTACCGAGTCCCCTTAACCCGGGAGAACTCAGTGCATGAGATTTTCTCTCACAGTCGTACTTTTTTAAGACTCTTATTTAAATCATTTTTCATTTTAATTAAAATTTCAAAATGTTTTACAATTATTTTACCTGTTTTGTAAATAAAAGTACTAAGCCAACCAAAAAAAGTTGATATTATATGAATGTAAAGTAAAAGAAAAGCAATTGGGCATTCTCACTAGCGAGTTCTCCCGGGTTAACCCTTTATCGGGGAATGGTAATATATTGAAACATATAATTTTTATTGAAAATTGATCGATTTGCAGTGGTGTTTTTATTACAATATTTTGTTCTTATAATGCACATGAAGAATTTAAATCTTTTTATTTTTAAATAATTTGTTTACAGATTCTGGTGGCAGTGAATCTTTTCAACATTTCAGGCACAGAATTCACTTGCTGATAAAGGGTTAAGACAAGCATATTTGTGATTCCATCCAAAGTGTCTTAAAAAATTACTAAAAAGAGTTTAAATGCCGTCTATTCTCTTTTTGCACAAACTTTGGAAAAAAAAAAATATTTTCGATGCTTGCGAATCATACTAAGCGTGATATTTAGTGACGAAGACCGAGCAGATTTTAAATGTTATATTAATGAGTAGTTATGTAAACCAATGATGTTTAATGTAGTGGCAATTGGAAGCGCATGTGATTCCCGAAGATAAAGAAGTTTTAGTCACTCTAAACACGGTTATTTATCGGTAATTCGGAAAGAATATTAACAGGCACTTGGGAAAAAAGATTTGTTAATAGTAATAAAAATTAATTTCCTAGTAAGAAACTAACTTAAGAGAAGCAGATTTGTGATATCAGCCAAAATGTCTTAAAAAATTAAGAGTTTATATGCCGACTATACTTTGCCTGGTATAAACTTTGGAAATAAATAAATAATTAGGATTCTCGTTAATTATACTAAGCGCGAGACTCACAAGGAAGGTCTCCTTACCGGGCATACTCAAAATATTTTGAAAAAATATATACTAATTAAACTACTTATGTATCTAATAACGGATCAGTCAAATTTAGCGAAGGAATTACAGAAGAAAGTCTGTAAAAAAAAAAAATACTTTTAAGTATTTGGTGCGAAAAGACGAAAGCGAGCAGCACTTTTCCTCGCCAAAAGCAGACAAGTTTTATGCACCTGAAATTGCTTGTTAATTGATTTTTAGAATGCGTGTAAATAGCATTTAATGAATCTAAACTTAAACAATGGGAGAATTTAATAAATACATTTTTTTGTATTACATATTTATGTTGCTTGTTACTTAATTTTTTTAATTTAAAAACAAATTTCATATATAAAAATATTTTCATAAATTTAAGCATATTCCAAAATAAAGGCAAGATAAAGAATATTGCAGTTATTCATTTCAATATCAAAGAAATCGTTGTTTCCATAGCAACAAAATTCAATATACAGTGCTCAAATGGACTTAATTTTGAGATTGAAACAATTTTAATTAATTTAAATTTTGTTTTAATTAATAAAATTTGATAATTAACTTTCATTATAATATTCATTCATTATAATATCCATATGACAAACTATAGTTAAATAAACTAAAACTGACAAAACTAAAGTTATTTACATTAAATGTATTTAAACAAGTTCTATATGAAATATGTTTATCTTAAAGAGTATTTGACATAAAAAAGTATTTTTTGAAATTTTATTCCATCGCCAACCGGTGATAAATCACCAAATATCGAAATTTTCATTATTTTTTTACGGACGCTCTATCGAGTTTCCGCCGAAATTTGTTTTAATAAATAATTCTATCCTCATGAGTAGAACATTCTATAATTTTTTCAGATTTTTTGCAGTATGCCCGTATGGAGACCTTCTTTGTCAGTGACAGGGACCATGTAGTTACTAAATATTACATTAGTGAGAAGTTCTGTGAACCAGTGGTGTTTAAATGAGTGGCAATTAGGAGCGCATGTGATCAGTGATGATAACGAAGTTTTTGTCATTCTAAACACACAATTTCTCTCATGTTGTTAGATTTATTTAAATCCCTAACTAAACTCTTTATTTAGACTTAGACAGTTTTCTTTCTGATTGCTGATCGGTAATTCAGAAAGCATATTAACGGGCGCATAAAAAGAAGATTTGTTAATGGTAATAAAATTGATGTTCATTTAACAAATTAAATTTTGACGAGCAGATTTGGAATTCCAGCAAAAGTGTATTAAGGAAATAAGAATTTAAATGTCGATTATACTCTGTTTGCATAAGCTTTGGAAATAAATAAATATTTCTGATTCCTGTTAATTACGCGAAACTCAATCACAGGAGACCGTGTAGTTTTTAACACTTTCCAACATAGTTGAAAAGTGTTTATGAATTAAATTTATCTGGCCGTCTGTCTGGCAATGTCTTAATTTCATTTAAAATACACGGAGCGCCATGCAATACGTTATTGAATTGCGCCATACGTTATTGAAATTTACTGTGGCATGTATGGTAGGAAGTGTGTAACGTTTAAAGTTCTTTTACAGAGGCACTCAAAAGAAATCCGCTACATTATGCATGAAAATGGTTTGCGTTGTATTTTAATGATTTTGCATTATTACAAAAATATTGATATTCATATGTACATGATTGAAATTCACTGCAAAAGGCTTACTGTAGAGTAGGGTGTGCGTAGCATTCATCGTTATTTTAAAGGGTCATGCAAAATAATTCGGTCACGGTAATATCTATAAATAAAAATTGCTGTACGTGTTTTTTTTTCAGTTGTGGTACGCATTTTTTAATATAACCGATTTTTTAAAATAATTCTTGTTGTGTATAAGTTCTGTAGATCGTATACAAGGCTACACAAAAGATCTTGAGTACAATTCCATTAATTGACGAAAATTGCTGAAGAGGAATTCTCAACTCTGTTATGAGTTTGTTTTCTAACTGAACTAAATTTTAGCATACCATGTAGAATATACAGAGTGATTAAAAAATGTTTACAAAATGACATGGCAAATTAGGCATACAATAAGGATAAAAAATCACATAGGACCATACTGTCGCAAACCATTTATTTAGTTCAAATACAGGGTGCTTCATTCAAACTGAACCTGGGTTGACGGTAATACTTTCGAGAAAAATAAAAAACATTCGAATGAAAATGTAATGATATGTACCCTGTTTTGTGTAAAATGTGATAACATCGCGAAAAGATCTGGAAAAACATGTTGCACAAGCAATCGGTGATACCGTATAAATGGATAATCACAGTCCGAAATTTGGGGCGTCAAATGCATACTGCTGGCGCGTATAATGCAAACTTCTACCCCTTTTGTTTGGTGTTATCCCATTTACAACAAAGGTTAGAATGTCTGTTAAATGTTTTATTATAACATACTTCAGTTTTCTGAAAGTTATTACCGTCAAACCAAATTGAGTTAGGATGAAACATAGAATAAAGAGAAAGAATAGAGATGAAGAGTGGTGGCTGGAGGTGACGCCAAAAATGTAACCCTAAAATCCATTACGTAGGCCCAAACACATTCACGTACTTTCGCAAAAAAAGAAGAAAACTTCTAGTAATACAGTTTTTAGTTCATAATACAATGAAATGCTACTTTAGAATGCTTAAATATAAGCAGATCATTTTGATTTAGAGAAAAAAATGCACAGGAGATGTCAAAGAATTCGATATCTGTTCCACGCGCTTGTTTTGTTTGGGCCGAATGGGGGCATTTAAATTTGAGCGATAACGCACATCATATTACAAATCATTTTTACGGCAACTGCATCTCCATCTATCTCTTTCCTTCATTAGGATGAAACACCCTTGTTCCACGTGCTTGTTTAGTTTGGGCCGAATGAAGGCATTTAAATTTGAGCGATAACGCACATCATATTACAAATCGTTTATACGGCAACTGCATCTCCATCTATCTCTTTCCTTCATCAGGATGAAACACCTTTGTTCCACGTGCTTGTTTTCTTTGGGCCGAATGAGGGCATTTAAATTTGAGCGATAACGCACATCATATTACAAATCGTTTTTACGGCAACTGCATCTCCATCTATCTCTTTCCTTCATCAGGATGAAACACCCTTGTTCCACGTGCTTGTTTTCTTTGGGCCGAATGAGGGCATTTAAATTTGAGCGATAACGCACATCATATTACAAATCGTTTTTACGGCAACTGCATCTCCATCTATCTCTTTCCTTCATCAGGATGAAACACCCTTGTTCCACGTGCTTGTTTTCTTTGGGCCGAATGAGGGCATTTAAATTTGAGTGATAACGCACATCATATTACAAATCGTTTTTACGGCAACTGCATCTCCATCTATCTCTTTCCTTCATCAGGATGAAACACCCTTGTTCCACGTGCTTGTTTTGTTTGTGCCGAATGAGGGCATTTAAATTTGAGCGATAACGCACATCATATTACAAATCGTTTTTACGGCAACTGCATCTCCATCTATCTCTTTCCTTCATCAGGATGAAACACCCTTGTTCCACGTGCTTGTTTTGTTTGGGCCGAATGAGGGCATTTAAATTTGAGCGATAACGCACATCATATTACAAATCGTTTTTACGGCAACTGCATCTCCATCTATCTCTTTCCTTCATCAGGATGAAACACCCTTGTTCCACGTGCTTGTTTTGTTTGTGCCGAATGAGGGCATTTAAATTTGAGCGATAACGCACATCATATTACAAATCGTTTTTACGGCAACTGCATCTCCATCTATCTCTTTCCTTCATCAGGATGAAACACCCTTGTTCGACGTGCTTGTTTTGTTTGGGCCGAATGAGGGCATTTAAATTTGAGCGATAACGCACATCATATTACAAATCGTTTTTACGGCAACTGCATCTCCATCTATCTCTTTCCTTCATCAGGATGAAACACCCTTGTTCCACGTGCTTGTTTTGTTTGTGCCGAATGAGGGCATTTAAATTTGAGCGATAACGCACATCATATTACAAAGCGTTTTTACGGCAACTGCATCTCCATCTCTCTCTTTCCTTCATCAGGATGAAACACCCTTGTTCCGCGTGCTTGTTTTGTTTGTGCCGAATGAGGGCATTTAAATTTGAGCGATAACGCACATCATATTACAAATCGTTTTTACGGCAACTGCATCTCCATCTATCTCTTTCCTTCATCAGGATGAAACACCCTTGTTCCACGTGCTTGTTTTGTTTGTGCCGAATGAGGGCATTTAAATTTGAGCGATAACGCACATCATATTAGAAATCGTTTTTACGACAACTGCATCTCCATCTATCTCTTTCCTTCATCAGGATGAAACACCCTTGTTCCACGTGCTTGTTTTGTTTGGGCCGAATGAGGGCATTTAAATTTGAGCGATAACGCACATCATATTACAAATCGTTTTTACGGCAACTGCATCTCCATCTATCTCTTTCCTTCATCAGGATGAAACACCCTTGTTCCACGTGCTTGTTTTGTTTGTGCCGAATGAGGGCATTTAAATTTGAGCGATAACGCACATCATATTACAAATCGTTTTTACGGCAACTGCATCTCCATCTATCTCTTTCCTTCATCAGGATGAAACACCCTTGTTCCACGTGCTTGTTTTGTTTGTGCCGAATGAGGGCATTTAAATTTGAGCGATAACGCACATCATATTACAAATCGTTTTTACGGCAACTGCATCTCCATCTATCTCTTTCCATCATCAGGATGAAACACCCTTGTTCCACGTGCTTGTTTTGTTTGGGCCGAATGAGGGCATTTAAATTTGAGCGATAACGCACATCATATTACAAATCGTTTTTACGGCAACTGCATCTCCATCTATCTCTTTCCTTCATCAGGATGAAACACCCTTGTTCCACGTGCTTGTTTTGTTTGTGCCGAATGAGGGCATTTAAATTTGAGCGATAACGCACATCATATTACAAATCGTTTTTACGGGAACTGCATCTCCATCTATCTCTTTCCTTCATCAGGATGAAACACCCTTGTTCCACGTGCTTGTTTTGTTTGGGCCGAATGAGGGCATTTAAATTTGAGCGATAACGCACATCATATTACAAACCGTTTTTACGGCAACTGCATCTCCATCTAATTCTTTCCTTCATCAGGATGAAACACCCTTATTCCACGTGCTTGTTTTGTTTGGGCCGAATGAGGGCACTTAAATTTGAGCGATAACGCACATCATATTACAAACCATTTTAATGGCAACTGCATCTCCATCTGTCTCTTTCCTTCATCAGGATGAAACACCCTGTATTTATGACTCAATAAGTTTGTTTTCGACCCTATGTTCCTATGTGAGCTTTTATCTCTGTTGTATGCTTGATTTGAGATATCATTTTGTAAACTTTTTTGAATCACCCTCTATACAAACATATAGAGACCCTATATAGGGCTACGCAAAGAATTCACATATTTTTCTGACTGTGGTTGGTAATTTCTAAAATTGGGTTTTCAAATGTTATACACTTTGCAAATTGTTTACTTAGACATCTTCTATCCCTTTAACCCATTTATGACTGAATTTTTGTTTTCTCAAATTTGTTTATGAAATCACTTTAAAATATTGCAAAATGAATTGGCAAAATACTAAAAAAAATACGCTAAAATAATTTTGTATTTATTTGATACAAAACACAATTTGATACAGTTGATTATAAACGTACTAAATATGGAATATCTATGTGTGGAAAAATACATATATGTTTTGTCTAAATTTTTATAAATTAAGCTTTTAAATTGTATAGCATTATATACTACAATTAGTATTTTTATGAACTATTATAGTCAGCTTACTTTCCATAAGTAGACGCTACAATCTTTTATCAATCGACTCATCACTTCAGAAAAGAAACGCCACTCTATGCTTTAGTACAAAGTAAGGTTTAATGAATCTCTGTACTACAAGACATATTATTATTTACAGGAATACTGAACATATTTACAGCGCCAAAACTGAGAAGAAATGCTGTGATTGCAAATTATTTTATCATTTCCCGCCTCTCACTAAAAGTTCCGGCCGAAAAATAAAGCAAGCAGCTTTTATTTCGAACACCTCTACATTCTGCGTCTCAAAAACAATCTCCCTGCGTAAAAGCTAATCCGCAATGAATTATGGGAAAACCTATTTGGCAGCCCGCTAAACTGTCGTGTGCTGCCATCTAGTGTATCGATATTTAAATATTTGTTACACTATTAAAAAACATATTTATTTCTTTAAGAGACTAATAATATTGTAAGTATAATAATAAATTAACAATAATCGTATTTGAGACTAAAGATATTTCAAAATCATCTTGAAAAAGACTTTACATAAATAACTGTCCCTTAAATGGCTAATAGAAATATATACCCATTTGCACCTAGCTACCTATATTTTGCACGTTACAAAAATACATAAAAAGTATGCTTGAATATATAATTTCGCAATTTAAAAAAAAAAAATACGTATTTCAAAGCAAGATACACAACACAAGCTAAGATTATGACTTATTTATTTTGATCCTTGATACAAAAAATACAAACAAACTTACTTTGTACGTTTCGTTAACTTGAAAAATGAAAAATCTATAAACAACGAAAAAAGACCTTCTTTTAAGCAAATGCCTATCAATCTTATGCTATCATCTCTCGGTAATAGATGAAGACATTTATAGACATTTCATACAGTGTAAAAGAAATCTCTAATTTTTACAGAAAAGAATTGTATTTTTTACAGAAAAAAACTGTTTTGTAGAAAAAGTTTTTTTCTGCAAAAATACTGAATTTCGTAATTTTTTCAGAATAAATCTGTATTTGTTACAGAAAAAAAACTGTTTAAATGAAAAAATACAGTTTTTTTCTGTCAATTAAACGGTTTTCGACTGGCGCCAAAATTGACAGTTTTTTCCTGTGAATTTGACAGATTTTTTTTTTTTACTGTGTACAATTTTCATGTTGTAAAGAAGAAGAAAATTACAAAAATTTATTTAAATTCGAAACGTCCCAAAAATGGGACACTAGGCCTAAATGGGTTAATAAAACGTGAAGTTTTGTTACGATATTCTGAACGTGTTGGAAAGTGTTTCATAAGCTAACTTGATGCATTCTTTTTCGTTCTTGTCATATATTACATTTCTAAGGACTTATGCGAACCAATGACGTCTGAGTGAATGATAATTGCGAGCGTGTAGTGGTTCGGGATAATAATGACGTTATGATACCCGAAACACGCAAATTCTCTGAAGTTAATTGAACGTTAGATTTCTTTAAAACACTAACTAAACTCTTTATTTAGATAACTTTTATTCTGAATGCTAATTGTTACTTCTGAAACAAACAACGCTCAGAAAAAAATGTTAATAGTGATCTAAGTTGTATTTTGTGTTAACAAATGAATCTTAATTTTTTAGGGAAAGTTTAAAAAGTAAAAACGGAACCATTATAAGATCACTAGATGTACCCGTCAAAATTTGACTGTAAATAACTTGAATGTTTCATTAGAAAAATTCTTGAATTTTTAATGAATTGCTTTTAAATTAATTATTGAAATTGTGACAAATTTCTATGTTGCATAATTGATTCCCATTTCTTTAAAGCGATAGAGGGTACAGTCAGCCAAACCTATTCAATGAAGTCACAGAATTTTAACTTTATAATTTACAACCAATTATGCTTCCTGAAATTTAACTAAGAATAGTGGGTAGAGCATTTATTTTTATTTACCATGGTCTCATTTTCTCGAAAAAATAACAGCATTTATTTTTATTTATTTATTATGATTTTTTAACTACATGACCATTAAAAGCTGCCATGAATTTCTTGATTGCCATGAATCCCATTCTCTAAAAACCCAAATTTGAAACTTGGTGCAGCATATAATTTTTATTACTTGAATTTTATTTTACATTTTTTAAATATTAAACAATGGATATAAAGGTAATTTTTTTTTATAGTTCTTATATGAATATCTTTCTTTCTTTCCGTTTCCTTTTTTTGAAGGAAAAGAAAGGCAAGCTTTCCTTTCTGACACACACACACATATAAATAATCTTGATAATGGTCAGAAGGTATAACAAAAATTGTAGATCAGCTCAATTTATTTATTTGATAATTATATTAAAAATATTTTAGCTTAAATATTTTAAATATAAAATTATTATTATTATTATTATTTAAAATATTGGTCAGCGTTAAATTTTATTTAATTATAAAGCATTCAAATAATAATAATAATAATAAAATAAAAATCATATAACTTCTCCTCCTAATAAATATGTTATTATTGAAATAACTTATCGCGAAAAATATTACAGAAATCACTTTGCCGGGCGTTGGTTCGAACCTGCTATCCACTACAAAATATCGACGCTTTAAACTGCTGCGTTAGACCGCTTAGCCACCGAGAACTCATTCGCAATCCCTCTAAATTGAACAGGGTTGATACATGTGCAGATGTCTCGAAATGGGCCTACTTAAAATTTTACCTTTGCGTTTTAATACATATGATGATTTTATAGTTTTTGAAGGTTTTAAAAAACTGAAGAAGGATATATGTTATACAACGTAGATTAAATAAGGCAGTTGTTCGACTTATAATACGGCATCGGGATGCTTAAGCCTAACATGGCCGAAATAAAATGGCTGATTTTAACGAAAGATTATCAAGATCCGGATAAGTTTACTCCGGAAGCGTTATACACTTTGCGCCATTATATATATAATTCTTGTGTCAGTCTATCTGTCGCAGACATTTTACTCGTATGGAACATAGAAAGTTCAAATTGGGAGAAGTAATAAAGACTATTGACCCATATATTTAGAGATTATTAAACATTTCACAAATATATTTAGGATAAATGTAGAGGGGTTAATTATTTTACTTGAGAAAGAAAGAAAGAAAAAAAAATAGATTTTTTCTTTGTATATCGTGTGAAAGCTTTCGTAACGCTGAGCTCAAAAATACATTTCTTTTAATTTTAGGTATTAAACTTCCAAAGATATTGTGGAAAATGTAGCGCAAAAATATGTCTCCCCCACCCCTCTATTTCCGAATTTACGGAAAATAAAATTATGAAAAAATTAGAGGTAGTAGACGTTAATTTAAATCTTTCAGGGAAACTATAGCAATTAGCCTAGGTCACATAGTTTTTGAGAAAAGCTCATTTATCCGTTAGACGCAAATTTCAATTTGCGGGCATTCATCAAAAGTGTTGAAGAGCGCTGGAGGTACCTATCGTAGCAGAAGTATAAAAGCAATCTTAATAAATATTTTCGAAAAAAAAAATCATCTGTAATTAGCCAAGATATTAACCCTTAAAGACATGGACGTTTTGGACATACATAATGACAGGGGCGGGGGTACTCTATGTACCATGTATGTACATGAAATCTAGGCTTTTAAAGCCTAGATAACAACTTTTAAAAATATAGTTGTGTAATGCAATACGCAGTAGCAGTGTAAAAGCAATAAACGTCATATTGATAAAAACAGGCTAATTTAATTAGAATTAATCACATAAATACTATAGGATTCGCGACTAGTTTGCATGAGTGGCTCTCTCAATACGCCTCCCGTGTCTTTAAAAGTTAATTAAAATACTATCAGAAGAAACGCGGCACAGACCAAGGCGGTGTTGCAACTTTACATTCTACTTTCGAAGCGCTCTTAGCACAATGCCAAGTTTAAACTTTGAACAAGGGTTTTGATTTAGCTACACTGTAAGAAGAAAAGATTATTACTACGCTGAATTAAGTTTTATGAAAGGACAAATGATGTTTAAATATGCACTACTTTTATTGTCAGGACCGAATTAAGTTCATCATAAACAGATTAAGATAAGATTAAAAAAAGAGTTCTACAGAATAGTAATATTTGATATTATTTAGCCTTCATATCGCTTTGAACTTTTATGGTATACCCATTAATACATTTCTAGTGTATACAGCTGTACCCAATCCTACGTTGTATTGTTTTTTACTAAGTCTCATTATTCTTTTAGCAATTTTTTTTTAATAATACAGTTAATAATTCATATATTTATTGTACGGAACCCTCTGAGCGCGTGTATTACTCGTACTTGACCATTTACTTTGTTGTTATTTTCTCCACTCATGACATATTTTTAAATTTAGTTTTGCATGGAGATGCATGAATTTTGCAGACTGAAAATTTACAGCCAAGAATTTTGCCATCTGAGTAAGGTAGAATTAAGTAGAGTGTTTTCCCATACAGATACACATAATTGTAGTATAAGTAGTAGCGGTATACATTCATTTTCGAACTCAGTGCTCATAGTGTAAAGGCAGAACACATTTTACATGTGTGAGATAAGTCAGCTACTGAAACCCTAACCTAAAATTTGCAACTAATTTACGTATCATCGTACTGCCGAATAAATTTCCGCGTTAACCGGTTCACCCCTTGATTCCTATTAATACGACGTGTTTTTCATTGAGTATTATTTTATCTTAAAAATTATTTTTCGTTGTATAAGCACCTAACAGTAATAGTATATGTCTGCACATTTATTATAATGGCGTCATGTATGTATTAGCATTTAGTAATAATAATAAAAGTTTCCTCAATTGTCGCTAAACCTTTTACGCTACTTTTATTTGAATCATATGCTTCACTCTTTAAATTTAAACTACGGATTACTTTTCCCATATAATAATTTGTGATACAACATAAAAAATACCTGTAAGTTTTATGTATGTTTAAACTTGTTGTAATATGACATTTTTTAAAAGTCTTTAAAAATTCTTCCTTAGACTATTGTCAATTGAAAAGCACACAAAATAGCTCTTAGGTTAGTGCAAAAATAATGCATGATTTTTCAATTGAAATTTAACCCTTTATGTACTGAATTATGAATTCATGAAAATTTTATCTTCTACACTGTAAAAAAAAATCTGTGAAGTTACTAAAGTTTTTCTAGGAAACTGGGATTCCTAGAACTTTTCATGTAACGGCAACAACAAAATTTCATGTAACAGACACACTTTTGCGCCAAAAATCAAAAAATCTGTAAGGTTACTAAGAATTTTTTTGGAAACTGGGATTCCGAGAACTTTTCATGTAACTGCAGCCAGGTTTACAAATAAAAGTTTAGTAAGATTACTGAAATTTTAGCAGATTCATTTGTAAAGTTACAGATTTTTGTAGCTTTACAAAAACTAGTTTTGTAGATTTGCAGCTTTTTTCGTACAGTTACAGGTGAAAGTTTAGTAAGCATGTAACTTTACATCTGTAGAACTACAGATTTTTTTTTACAGTGTAAAGCATTTTTCGTGAATTTTTGAAACTACATTAGAAGATTTACATAATCATTCAATAAATTTGAGAAGGATTCATTAAATTTGAATTTATAAGGATTTTGTGCAATATTGATATCCCACACTCAAATTTTTTATTTTAAATATTTTTCTTAGTATTTTGTAGAATTAGGAAATGTACAAATATAATGTTCTTACAATAGAAATATAGAAATATTTCCGAATTGAAAAATTTCCTTCCCCTCCAACGCCAAGAAAGCTGAAAAGATGCAAAGGCAAAAGAAATCATCCTTTTAAAATTATTTTTGTCTTGTGTAATCCATAATGCTTTTGGAACAAGATAAAGTAATGCATCTATATCTCATTCTAAACTGTATTACTACTAATCGATGTATTAAATGAATTTTATAACAAGTTATTTTAATGGTACTTATAAGTACCGTCAGTTGATAAATTATTAAAACGCTATAACGAACGCTTTTTACAAACTAAATATATTTAATCAAAGTAAGAGCCATTGCAATTAATGCATATTTGCCAACGATAAACGAGCTTAGTGATTCCTGTGACGTAAAAATCTGGGTTTCTGAAGGCGACAAACCCTTTGGAGTTTGTCGTTTCCGACATCACCTTGATTGACGGGCATTTTCCCCTCAAAATTTTGTCTAGGTGTTTAAAGAAGTGATAGTCGGTTGGCGAGAGGTCCGGTGAACACCGTGGATGAGGTAGTCTTTCGTAGGCCAACGCAAGTAACTCTTGGACGGTCAGTTGCGCGACGTGCGGTCGTCTTTCAACTCGTGCGGCACCCACTTCTAGAGTTTCTGCACCTTGCCAATTTGCTCAAAGTGAGAAACGATACTGGATTAAAATGTTATTTTAATACAATCCAACTGATTGGTAAAGTTGTCATACGAATTGAATATTTCGAACTGAGCGAAAAAATGCCCAGGTCGAGAATCGAACCCAGATCCTTGGCTTACAGTGCCAATGCGCTACCGTTTAAGCTAACTGGGCCGACAACCGGGGAGCTCAGTTGGGTGAGTTGGAAATATTCAGTTCGTATGATAACTTTACCAATCAGTTTGATTGTGTTAAAATAGTAGTTTATCTACGTATCGATCGTTTATATGGAGTTCCTTTATCTGCGGTTTATTCTGTTGAGCGGTCTTCATGGCAGACCAGATGTTATTACCAGCAAGGTTATCTGAGCGAAATATGCTCGCCGGTTGTCAGCCTAGTTAGCTTAAACGGTAGAGCATTGGCCCTGTAAGTCGATGATCTGTTTTCGATTCCCGACCTGGGCATTCTTTCGCGCAGTTGGAAATATTAAATTCGTATAGTAACTTTACCAATTAATTTGATTGTATTAAAATAATAGTTTACCTACGTACCCATCGTTTATATGGGGTTCCTTTACCTGCGGTTTATTCTGTTGAGCGGTCTACATGACAGACCAGATGTTACTACCAATAAAGTTATCTGAACGAAATATGGTCATCGGTTTTCGGCCCAGTTAGCTTAAACGGTAGAGCATTGGCCCTGTAAGCCAAAAATCTGGGTTCGATTCCCGGCCTGTGCATTTTTTCGCTCAGATGGTACTATTCAGTTCGTATGATACTGGAATGGTCATGGTTGAGTTCATTCGTAATTTCTCGAATTGATTTGGTCGGATCTACTTCAAAAACTGCCTTCAGTTGGTCATTGTCAACAACAGAAGGACGTCATTCCTGTCTTGAAGGTCGAAATCTCCTCGATGAAATTGTTGAAACGAAAGGTGAACTGTGGCTAACGTTGATGCATCCCTCGTTCATTCTTCCCTCTCTTCATTAACTTTTCGAGCGGTTTCTCTTACATTGCGACCGAGTTTGAACTCGTAAAAATAAATTTGACGTAAATCTTCTTTTGACTTCTCAGCTTCTGAAGTCAATTAATAGCCTAAAAAAATAAATAAAACAATTAATTTACGAAGAAAATGCTTAAAATAAGCTTTAGAATGATAGATATAATACATACCACTGGAATTAAATTCTGTGTACAAAATGCTTATGAAATAAGTTCCATTGTAAAATCACACATTATTTTTTCATCAATCAAATACATTCATTAGGTTTCAGTAAATAGCATACTCGTTAAATTTGAATAAACCTTAACTTCTGTGATTTGGATAGCTACTCTTAATTTTATTGGCGTAAAAGTAATTTTTTCCCAAAATTGAATGAAAATTGATGGCTGAAAGGGTTAAAATGTCTGCAGTTTGCTCCTTGAGTTGCAATAATTTGATTTTGAAAGTAACTTTTTGATGAATCGTATCTCTGTATAAAACTGCAATTCTTAACACGTTAAGCACCACGTCAGTCACCGGTGACTAACACTGAACTATCTGTTTAAAACACGTCATTCACCGATGACTGACGTCTAAAATATGATCTAAAACTAAAAAAAATATATATTGCTTTAAGTAATTAGGGGCGGTCCATAAATGATGTCACACCTTTTTTCAATATATTTGACACCCCTCCCCCCCTTTGTCACAAAGTGTCACACTTCACCACACCCCCTCCCCTCCCCTTGTCACATGTCACGCTATATTACATAAACATATGCTTGCAGTTCAGAAACAAAACACTACGTTATAGATCATATTTCATTTCAAATTTTATTTTTAAACTTTAACTATGTATTTTAATGATATTTGTGAGCATAACAATAAAAATTATTAGTGTTCTTATTTTGTATGAAATAAGATTTAGGTTTACAAAAAAAAAAAAAAAAATTAATATACAATAGTAATAAAATAGTAATATGAAAGAGCAATTGAAAACATTAGTATTTTGGAATTTGGCTTTAAATCTCATCTTTATGAACACAAAATACTTTAATTTCAAAACAGCTTCAAAATTTAATCTGCTGATTTTTCATGCTTTTACACTGTAAAAAAAAACGGACTAAAAAACGGAAATACTACTGGCAATCTAGACGCCACTACTATTTCCGTTTTTTTACGGAATTTTTACCCATAAATTACAGAAAATTTTCCGTTTTTAATCAGAAAAACGGAAAATTTTCTGTAATTTATGGGTAAAAATTCCGTAAAAAAACGGAAATAGTACTGGCGTCTAGATTGCCAGTAGTATTTCCGTTTTTTAGTCCGTTTTTTTTTTTACAGTGTATTTCAACCAAAATGCGTGATGTCACATTTCTTCTTACCCCCTCCCACCCCCTGTCACAAACTGTCACATTTTCAGGAACCCCCCTCGTCCCCCCCCCCCTCCAAGCGTGACGTCATTTGTGGAAGGCCCCTTACTGAAAATTTATTTAAAATTGACTTACCTTTCATTTATTACAGGATTATACTTTCTTAAAAATTACTTAAAACATTGTAAATTTTTCAGCGCTTCGGTGTCAGTCACCGTGGCTCTCAACGTGTTAATCTAAAAGGTAAAAGAATAAATTTGGTCAAACCATTACTTATTAACTTTTCAAATCACTTAATAACATTAGGACTATTAAAATTTATAAAATCCATGGTAGATAATCACAAAGAAATCATCATTTCATTTTTGCAAAACAACGAAAACTCGATACAATCTGTACAGTAATTATATGCTCGACGCGAAATTCAATAAAAGTCTTTGCAAGTATAAAAAGCATAAGCTCGGCCATTAAGGGGTAAAATTCGTGAGGAGTAACGCAAATCGATAACATCTGAATGACTAAATAAGTCACGTGATTATTGGAAATGATATGGGATGCTAATGAAGTTTTGTCTTCCGAAACACTCATTTCTGTAAAATTAATTGAGTATTAAATTGACTTAAATTCGTAATTAGTATTTTCATTTATAGAGTTTCATTTTAGATTTTAATTGATCATTCTAAAAATATAGACTTATTGGGTAGAAATTTAGTAGATTGTATTAAATTATTATTATTATTATTTAACCTTAATTATGGATATAAAATTTTTATATGAACTTTAAAAATACACAGCTATTCGAGAAATTTAGAATTTCTTCTAATCTCTCTTATAATGAGACTTCCAAATAACAGTATTTCCATTTCGAATAAAATAGTGCACTTTTCTTCTTGTACCATTCTTTTCTTTTTGTACCATTCGTTACAAAATACTTACCATTTATGCACAAATTAATTGTTTTCAACAAATAAAAGTTTGTTAGATTCAGTTTTTTTTAAAGGTTGTTATTGTAGTTTTAAAAAAACCCAGACGATCAAACTATGGGTTACAGAACATATTGACCGGTGTACAGAAAATAAATCAAAACGATTTTTTTTTATTAAAAAGCATTTTTCTATGATAAATATCAGTTATACGAGAGAAAGTAAGTAAGTAGGTCACAAACCGATATGAGAGGTCGGAATTTAGTAGTAATTTCCAACTTGTTTATTGGCTTTTGTGAACCACTTACTGACTTACCCTCGTATATTCAAATAAACTTTGAAATTTATTCTAAGCGACACTTTGTATTAGCCGCAAGCCAGATGTTAATAGTCGAAAAAATCGCCAATCATTTTGCTACTTACAACAGCTTTTTTCGCTTCTGGTTATTTCAGTTTTTAAACACATAATCCGATTACGCGTATATTAAATTTGTGTTATATCTACCCTATCTATATTATAAAGGAGAAACATATCTGTGCGTAACGCATACGTCATTTTGCGAATGGCAACACTTTGAAATTTGAAATAAAATTTTGGTTTTGTAATTTTCTCTACTGCAAATTTTTATACGTATAAACATCGCACATTTTAAATTTTTACACCGCCGTATAACGAAAAAAATGCTCTTTTAAATGCAATTTGTTTGAAAGCTGTATCTCATTTTAATTTTAAGATATTAATTTTTTTGCAGTTTTTATTACTTTTTTTGCAATCGTGGCAGCTGAAGTACTCCATTTCTGTTGAAAGTAAAGGGTGGGGGGGAATGAAAATAGTAGATTGCTGTATCTGTTTGTTGCCAATTTCTCATAAAAACCGAAAAAAATGGAAATTAAAATACGTGCTATGTCAAGAATATCGTCTGTTATAAAACCCAATGAGTTTTGGCTTTATTTAGTTTTTATTTATCAATTAAATGATTTTGCCGTGCCAGCTCCATTGCAAAATATTAATAAACAATTTGCACATAAAAAAAAGTTCAGAATTTCTCTCCCGCTAATTTTCTACAACGAACTTAAAGCTTCATCAATAAATAAATAAAATTATAATATATAAAAAAGCACGAATTTAACATATATGTAATTGAACAATTTGAATTTTTAGAGTCGAATTGGGAAAAATATGTGCTTTTAAATGTAATTTATATGAAATAGAGTTGCTAGGCAACTGTTAAAGTAAAAGAGACAAAATAATCTATATATTGAAAACACAATATAGCTTTTTTAGACATCTTCCCTGAACTTTCTACTGCACCAATTTTGCTAATAGTTCCTTTTTTTAAATGAAAGCTGTTCATTTGTAGATGTCCTCGCACTAGCTATTTTTTTTTAAATATTTTCACTTTTATATTTTTAATTTAATTTGAAAAGTTTTTTTGAAATTTCATCAAAATGGTATCAATCGTATTATTTCCACTGTTGTAGAAAAAAAGAAATATTGGGGTTTATTTATCCTTATTGATACCATTACCTCATTACAATTAAAAATAACTTTATTTTAAGTCTGAACAGAAAATGACGTCACTATTTAAAAAACATTTTCGCCCATAAAGCTAATGTTACAATATATTTTCATTCGGCTGATACCGAATTTCAGACACTTGGTGTAATGCTTCAGTAAGTGCCACATTTAAAAGAAAACAATCCTTTTCTTTGATAAAACTATATATTTTTACACGAATACATCTAAAAGACATCAGTTTCTGGATTTTGTACTTCGCTGTACTATTAGACCCTCAAGCCAAAAGAATACATTTTCACATGCAAAGTTTTAGCAGACAAACGGAACTTCACGTTTGAAAATCTATCTGTATTATAAAGGAAAAATATGTCCGTGCGTAAGGCTGACGTCATTTTGAGAATGGCAACGCTTGACGATTAAATGTCGGTTTTGCAATCTTTGCTACTGCAATTTTTTGAATTTCTAAACATCGCGCATCATCAATTTTCACACCCGTTATATAGGAGAAAATTCTACTTTTAAATGCAATTTGCTTGAAAATTTTATCTTAATTGATTTATTTATTATGTCTTTTTAAATAATTTTCAAGCATAATGTTTTATAATCTATACCCATTGCGTACAGGCTCCATTACGAAATAAGCCATTTGCACTTAAAATAATATAAATAATTCAGCATTTGTCCCTGACTAATTTTTTATAGCAAAGTTGAAACTTCATCAATCTATTATATTAAAAAGTGACTGTCCGTTTGCATTTCACAGCTGTTCCTCCTAGAATATGGAATGTTGGGTGATCAAATTAACGCCAGTTATCCGCATGGGTCCGAGGATGTTAAAAGTGGTCCTAGAATTTTAAAATTTGATTAGTTTTCGAGATATAAATTTCTACGTTATTTTTGATGACATTTCTGTAATGATGGAAAATAAAATTGCTCCATTTTTGTGGATACAAGAGAGAAAAGGGAAAATGACAAGGATTATTAGGTTCATTGTTTGAAATCATTTTTAAATTGAAATTAACGTATAGTTGAATAAATAGTGAAAAAAATATTGTAGTTTTCAAGAAAATTTCACGAAATACTCACACATATTCAAGCTTCAGGAATCCGTTTATTTTAGAAACACAAATTCGACTCTCGACTGGAAGATTGAGATAAATTCTGTTGACGTCAAAAGGAAAAAAAAAACATCGTACGTTATTTTCATTTAATTTAAAGTCGTAAAGTAGATTTTCAACTACTGCCTTAAGATGGCTAATAAAACATTTCAGAAGCGGACATTAAAAATGAAATGTTTTAGCGAGAAAAAAAGTAACTCTTTAAATATTTATTTTAATTCATAAATATAAAATGCTTCTGAATAAATTCGTCCAAACAAATTCATTTTTGTATAAGTTGACCCAAATGACATCATTTCTACCAACTCCGAAATTTGAAGCAAAATCTTGGAAGAGCGAAAGCTCTAGGCAAATAAAGTTATAGTATATGTGTTTTTTTATTGGGAAAGTTTTGACTTAAATTGTAAATATAACTTATTATTTGAAATATTGTATTTAATAAAATTAATATTGTAATGGCTTTCTAAATTTACAATAAAGTTAAGATTTCATTTTTCGCAAAAAGATCAATTGCCTCATGCAATTCAAAAGCAACACAACGGGTTGCTACGCAACTAGTATATATAAAATCCTAATGAAACGAATATATGAAACGAATGAAATGTATCGATTCTTTGAATCGACTGATTAAACAACTGATTTTGTTTCACGGCGATTTCTCCTAAAATATGGAATACTTTGCGATGAAATTAACACCAAAAATCCGTGTTGATCCACAGATCTCAAAACTGGTATTAGAATTTTTAAATTCGAATTAGTTTTCGAAATATTAATTTTTTTCTAATTTTAAATACATTTTTTTCTAATGATGGCAACTGAAATTTTAATCATAACAGAATTTTTTTTTTCATAATTCAGAAAAGGTTACTATTTTAAATTAATTTGGCGACAGTTGGGCCTCCTTTAAATCTATGCTAAGAACGATGCTTTTTTTGTATTTCGTTATCATTTTATTAAATACAAAACTTTCATTTAAAAATGAAACATTTAAATTGATGACTTTCACTTCTTTTTAAAAAAAAAAAAAAACAAAACGAAAAGAAAAATATTAGACACAGATGTCATATACGCACCGGGGTACCTAATTGGCGCACAAATGGCATTATTTTGATAGACATGGCAACCCAGCTATTGTTGTATATTTAATAATAAATGTATATTTACTTTTATTTCTTTTTTTAATTTATATAAATTATTTTGTTCTATAGCAATTAATTATCTTTTTTGCTATTTCCTTTTGAAAAAAATAGAAAATAATTAAAAAATACGGTACAATGTAGTAGTTTTTCCGTCACCCAATTTTGCAAATTATATAAATCGCCAAACCACTCGCCAAATTGTACAGATTGACAAAATTTTTATTTTAAATAACGAAAGAACAAATAAATTAGTATAACATTAATAAATATAAAAATAAAACGTCGAAATAAAAATCACTTGATGACGTAAACACGTTTAACTTGCTAAAAGTCAAGTGAATGTGACATTTACGATCAAGCATTATTGACATTTAATCTTATAGTTCGCGATAGATTTTTTGTCGACGGGATAACTAAGTACCAAAAATGCATATGTAACTGGTATTCGAAAACGAGGCTTTCGCCAAATTTTCGTAAAAAAAAAAAAAAAAAAAAAAAAAAAAAAAATCATGCCACACATGACATCTGGCGAAATATTAAATTATGTAACAAACCATGACATTTAATTTCAACTTCAAATCAATGTTTTAATTTACCACTCGAACAATAAAAAAAATGCTAACTGGCGAGTTGAAAAAAAGATATTGGCGAGATTTGCACCCGGCTTTTTTTCTTTCGGCACAGATGTCATATACGGCCCCATATTGGCGCGATTTTTTTCTGACGCCAATATCATATACGCAACGGGTACTTAACTGGCGCCAAAGTATCGTTATTTTGCTTGATATGGTAAGCCGGATGTTGTTGTTTATGCTGTTGATGCTTTCCCCAAATTGGCGTTGGAAAAAAATCGCGCCAATATGGGGCGTATATGACATTTGTTCCAAACTTTCATATGAAAGGGGAAGGGATCAGATCGTATTTGTTTATGTCATTTGATGACTTGAACTATTATAATATAGATGAAATGATGGGGACAGAATAATATTTGGCGACTTATCACCTATGCCTGGATAGCATTAAAGTATCAAAATGGCACCTAGAGTATAAAAAGCAAAGTGTTCCGCCCGGAACTGCTGATGATAGTCACATGATTTAGGCTATTGTTATGGAGATCGTTTGAAAATATCGGTTGACAAAGACTCTGAATGCTTAATTCATTTTATTTTAGCTTCTTTTTAATGTTTAACTGATCCTCTTTAATCAAAAACGAAAACAACCAGTGGATGTCTTAACAGCAACTAATTCTCCGTTAAATTTTTGCAATCAAAGGGAATTGAATGGAAACCCGTTTACAGGGAGATCTGCACAGCTTTTTCAGTATAATTTAATCTTCTCTAATATTTTAAAAACCCATTAGATTTTTAGATTTTCAGATTCTGCGGTGTCTGAACGGGGGTTGGCGAGCTTAGCTTGCAGGGGGCAGAGCCCCCTAGTTTATATTATATTTTATTTATTTACAGAAAAAGTGTTAATTTTTTTGCTATGATATATTAGCCAGAAACAAACTGAATTATTTTTATTGTTTTAAGTTCAAACGCATTAGTCTTTTTCAATCGAGATGCATGCGATATAGATAAAGAAAAATTAAATCATGCTTGAAAATTATTTTGAAAATCAGAAAAACCATTAAATTGAAATGCAGTTTTCAAACAAATAGTATTTTAAAATTCTTTTTCTTTTCAATTAGACGGTATATAAAAACTGAAATTGTGCGATATTGAAAAGTTTATAAATTTCATGTAAAAGCAAAATTGATTGCTCAAACCGTTGCCACCGTCGATATGATGTCAGCGTTTTTCATGGACATGTTTTTGCTTTATGGTATAGATAAAAATACTATCTTATGATTAGTGGTTTTATCCTTGTTCACACTAGAGATCTGCATGGGCCGGGCCGGGCCGCTAATATCCGAACCCTCAAGCTTAGACGCACCTTGGCGAAAGACGGAGGCTGCCAAATGATTTTGGAAGAAGAGCGTTTTCCGCGCGTGCCCAGCTGCATTATTTTCAGTTCGGCGTGTTATACTTTTTAGATATGTATAATGCAGTTTTAAGATAAGACATCATTAGAATCTTCATATTGACAATTAAGACTTTAATCTCGTGAAAGTAAAATCATTTCGCACCAATTAAACAAATAACTGTGTGGGTCTTATTTAATTAGGATACTTCTGCAGCTTATAATACTTTAATATTATTCATATTCTTTTATTTATTCAGTTTTCTCATGTCAGGTCAAAGTTTTGATTATTAATCACTAAAAAATAGTTTAATATTGCATGATTTAAAAAACGGTGAATCAGAAAATGTTTGTTATGAATTTGTTATGGTTTTTTCCCTCCTGTAGTCAAACTTTTTGTGAGCAAGAAAGAATTTAAAAGTTTCACTGAAAATGTATTTTTATTAACACGTAATTCATTAATTTGATCGGTTTTTTGTGATAATTTTGAAGTAATTTTAATGCATATATAATAAATAATAAACTTCATAAAATATAAATTAAAAAAATAATTCTAATTATTTAAAATGCTTTTTACTATCGAAAGTTTCTTTTTTAGAGCTTGTCTTTAATCATGAAATTAATACTTCAAAAGAGACCTTATTTTGAACCCCTTATAATACTACAAATCACGAATTATTGACAAAATTAATAGACCGCAATTTTTGAAACGATATTTTGAAATTTATAAATGTGTCTTATCTTGATGAATGTTTTATGATTCTCCAATATAATAGAACATAACTAATAATAAAACATTGAAAATATTTTGCATTGTGACTGAATGAAAGTTTGTAATAATGTAAGAGTTGTGATTTAGTAAGTTATGTTAATGGTTCTTCATTAACATAGTTCAAAAACTCCAATTAAGAGATTAATAAATATATCATCATATAATTTAATGCTTATAAATTCTACACATAATGGTACAAAATAAGAACACTTTTTGTGCTATAAATGTTATTCCTCTTCATTTGGTCATCAAGTGCTGTTTTACAGAAAGTACAATCTTCAAATTTTTGAAAAATTCAAGTATTAAAACTGATATTTCAGCTGTCACCCCCCCCCCCTTTCAAATGTGGATAACTTTTTAGATTCCCTATAAAATGTTTTCCAAACGTAGTGTACAAATGAATATTTCACACTCCTAATTTACATATGTAAATCTGGTGAAAATCTTGGCTATCATAACTTTGATATTATTTATAATAATGATGAACTTTTACTGTATTTGTTCATTTTGTCAAAAAATAACTGTAATTGGGTTATTTTCTTTTCAATTTTACAGTGATAATTTATTCAAGATCACATTAATGAAATATATAAAATTATCGTGTCCAATATCATGAAATTACGAATTAGGTCTCTGACATTCTGAGTATTTTTGAGTACTTTAATTATTCAACTATTATCAATATTTAATTTTATTCATAAAAAACTATTCTACATCCAGTTACTTCACATAAGCATTTAAAGTTTTTTTTTTGTTGATACTCTGAAAACAAAAAGCTGAAGTTTAAGTGTTGTTTTTTATTTTTGTAGTAACATATTTTTTTCCTCCTTATTTTTCAGTTCAAGTCAATGCATTTAAAATATAAACTCAGGTTTAGAAATTCTACCATAAATTACAGTTCTTTATCTTTAAGAAGCACATAATAGCAGTTTGATTTGATGCTGAATAGTTTGCCATCCTAATATGGAAGTAGTGCAAGTGAAATTTTAAACGTTACATTTTCAGAGCAATTTATTTATTTTTAATTAAATTTTTAGCAGGGGATTGCGGGGGGGGGGGGGGTAATTTAAATTAAAGTTAAATATTCATTTAATGTTTTCAATTTTTCAGTTTAACAGTCAGACTGATTTAAGGTTAATCTAGATAATTTATTAAAGAAATAATTAAATCAAACGGATTTTTTGACCCCATTTTCTATTTTAAAAAGAAATGCTTACGTATTTTCAAAGTTCGCTATTCATTAAAAAGATTTTGATAAATTTATTGTTTATTAACACAGTACGTTGTTAGTACCAAAGATAGATTACTTTTTTCAATGAGTAGCAGTATTCATCGATCACTAATATTTTTAAATAAATAGATTAAGATTTAGCAATTTGTACTTGTTTTTAAAATATCCATTTCCATTTTACATGAGTGTCAATGGTATAAATCATTTTAAAACATTTATTAGAGGCGAAGAAATTATAAATTTCCATGAATCTGAATGGTTGTCATCATTCTTATAAGAGTAATAAATTTTTAAACGCTAAATCCCTATTTATAAGTGATGTAAAAGAGTTTTTGAAAACAGAAAAACCTTTGAATTAACATGAATTGAAATGCATTGTCAGTAATGTCGATGTCAACGAGCACACGCGCGCAAAGTGCTTTTCTCCCAAAATCATTTGGCACACTCCGTCTTTCGCCAAGGTGCGTCTAAGCTCGAGGGTTCGGATATTAGCGGCCGGTCCGGGCCTAACTTATTTATTTATTTATTTATTTTATTTTATTTTATTTTTTTTACAGAGCCGAGACTGGTTTCGTTCATTTCCAGTCCTAGTTTTGAGCCAGCCCGAAAGAAAATCATTGTCTTAGTATGTCCTGGTCCATTTAAAGGTCAGTAAAATTAGACCTGGCCCAAAAAGTTTTGCAAAAAAATGCATACATTTTGAAATTGCCATTATTCTACACTTAAACATTGAAATTTTTTCTTTTTAAGAATAGTAGATTTCTACGTTTATTAAAATACAGCTAAATTAAAATATAGTAAAACGTGTGAAAAAGAACCTGCCTATGACGGAACTCTGTTTTAAACTGAAAAACGTGTTGATCCATTCAAAATTAATATACTAATACGTAAGAAAAGAATATATAATACATTTACACTTGCTAAGAAGAGAACTTGTCTATAACACATTTTTCTTTCTTTTCTATGCAATTCTGTCTAAGAATATTTTACTGTATAGCCTTTTTCAGATTTTTAACACTTCAATACATGGGATATAGATTAACAATATTAATGATAACTGAAACATTTACTTACAAGAAATAGAGATTCATTAAAAAAATAAATATCGCACACTGCGGAACTTCTATAAAAATGAAGATTATAAAAAGGAAAAAAAATTAAGACTCCCGGTACGTTTAACTCCTGGCACGAGACAAACTTTCAACCAAATCAACGTAAAAATTAATGTTTTGTAGAAATTAATTCGGGCTGAATTTTTAATTTTTGTATAGGGCCGGGCCGAATTTTTCTTTCTATGAGTCGGGCCGGGGCCGGGCCAGCAAATTTCGGCCCGTGCAGACCTCTAGTTCACACGAAAATACGTTAGAATTTAGATCGAATCTTAAAAGCCTAATAGCTGAAACAGAAAATCATATGCATTATGATGCTATAACTGCCATTGAAACTGGAAAATTCTTTTATGGACATCCTGTACAACAATATTTCTGCAAGGAAAATTTTACATTACTGTAGTATAAGTCCACATTATATACACTGTTGAAAATTTGCAGCAAACTGTCCATTGATTCGACTTTTTTATTGTAAACGGTTACATAACCGTATTTTAATATAATTCTGAACATAATATGGACAGATACGTTTAAACCATTTAAGCCTAGCGTCCCATTTATGGACGTTTCGAATTTTAATAAATTTGTATAATTTTCTTTTTCTTTATAACATGAAAATTGTATGAAATGATTATCTATAAATGTCCTTATCTGTTAGCAAAAGATGGTAACATAAGATGGATATTTATTTGCTTAAAATGAAGGGATTTTTCGGAGCTAATAGATTTTTTATGTTCAAGATGGCGAAATGTAAAACAGTAAGTTTATTTTTGTTTTTTCTACCAATTATCCAAATAAATCTATCCATATCTTCTATCTATACTAATAGTATAAAGAGGTAAAGTTTGTTTATCTGAAGGATGTAATCTCTGGAACTACCGAAATATTTCAAAATTAATGATATCAAAATGATTGTGTTAGTCCACGTTCGAACATAGGCTGTATATTAAGACGATGCCACTACCCCAAAGGGGTGTAGGAGCAAAAAGCATTCTAAAAATGAGATTTTTGTGTTACTGAAGGGCCTAGAAACATGGAATTTGGAATGGTAGTTACTTATAAGATATAAAATATCTTTAAGAAAATTTCTTAAAAAATTCGAAATTTAAAAGGGCTGAAAATGCGCAAAAAGCGTTCTAAAAAACGTGCTAAATGGCGATTTCTACGCAATCTCAGGTAGAACAGAACCGATTTCAAAAATAATGGTGTCAAAATAATGATGACAGCCCGCCCCCCCCCCCCCCCCCCCTTGCGCCAACATAGGATATATTTTATGTCGGTTCCACTAACCCAAAGGGGGTGCAGGAGCAAAAGACGTTCTAAAAATTCTACGCAATCTCAGAAAGTACCGAGACGATTTCAAAAATAATGGCGTGAAAATGATGGTGACAGTCCTTGCTCCAAGATAGGCTAATTTTTATGTCTGAGAAACTACCCCAAAAGAAGTACAAGAGCAAAGATCGTTTTAAAAATGCGATTTTTGTATTACTGAAGCGCCTAGAAACATTGAAATTCGCCATGGTAGTTACTTTTTAAATATAAATGATCTCTAAAAACATTTCCTGAAAACAATCGAAATTTCAAAGGGGTGAAAATGCGCGAAAAAGTTCTAATTTGCGATTTCTACGCAATTTCAGGAAGCACCGAACCGATTTCAAAAATAATGGTGTGAAAATGATGGTAAAAGCACTTGCTCTAAGGTAGCAGGGTTCGCAAAAACCCGGGTTTTTTTGAAAAAACCCAACCCACATGGGTTTTTTCGGGTTTTTTCATGAAAAAGCCAATTTTCCCCGGGGAAAATCGGGTTTTTTCAAAAGTACAATATATGTAATATGTATTCTATATTATTTATATATTATATTTACTATACATTGTCCCCTTGTATACAATATAATTGTAATACTATTTTACAAGTTATAAATTGCATAAACTATATGAATTTAAATTAAGTGTCAGTGTTTCTCATAAATTAGTTTTAAATATAATAGAAGATAAAAAATTGTTAATTTGCTTTAAAATCAAATAATGAATAGAATATTAATATTTAAAATATATATGTAGGAAGAAAAAAAGGGGTAAACTAGTCAGATGTGACAATTCCAAAACTTTCCTCTATCTCATACATGTTAATAATTCAAAATTCGCTATCCCAGTGCCTCATCTATGCCCATCACGAGGATTGTAAAATATAGGTTCATTGAATTGGATGCATTTAGCAAGGAGATGTAAGTATCAATTGTTTCAAACAAATCATTGAATTTTGGAACCCACCCTCTTAGATGTCCACAACCAAAATTTCCAACCCAAACAGTATAAAATCAACACCTGTTGTTCAATTAACATCCAAGTCTAATAAGGATCTATTTACATGAAAATGAAACAGAATATTAAGTTTGATTAAATTATGTGCATTAGTTTTTGAGATATAGATTTTGCAAAAATCGTGAAAAATTGAGCATATCAACATTACTTGCTGTGCAATTTACACCTAAACCTAATTGGTAACAGCTTACATCAACGTCTAACTGAATCTGAAGTTTGAAGAAAATCCATGCATTAATTCTTGAGATATTGTGGAAATCATACAAAATTCAGTACAACAGAGCCATTGTTGGGTGATATTCATCAAAAACTAATCAACACCAGTTTATATCAAGGTCTAACTGAATCTAAATTTTTATTCAATTCCATACATTAGTTCTTGAGGTAAGAGTTATTGCTGAAATCATGAAAAAAAATAGCATAACAGCGCTACCTGTTGGGCGATATACACCAAAACTTGATAAGCAACAACTTAACTTGTAACTGAATCTGAAGTTTGATGAAAATCTGTGCATTAGTTCTTGAGATAAATGCAGCGTAGCAGAACCACCTAATGGGCATTATACACCAAAAGCTAGTCAGCATCAGTGTACATCAAGGTCTAACTGAATCTAAAGTTTTGTGAAATTCTGTGCATTAGTTCTTGAGATAGAGCAGCACCCACAAAATTTTTGTCAGATATTTTCTAAAAACCATCAAATCGTCTTCAGGACCTTTTTAAAACGTATAAATCCGTCGTAAACTGGAAGTTGAAATTTTTCACAAATTAAATACTTCTTGTAAAGATAGAAGAAAGTAAAAATACATATCTTTTATTTTCATGAATATAGTTCATTTGAATTTTTTATATAAAGACATTCTTATGATATTGCCTTTACCTATAATTATGTACTATGTATGTATGTATGTTGCCTACTATGTTCTATGTTTGTTAGTAAAGTATTTCAGTGTGCTAAAATACATTTTTATTTTACTTCGGGTGTTTATGTAATAGCTTTTATATATTAATTTTTTTCAAAATTAACTGAAATGACTTAAATTCATTAAATGTATATGTTTAAAATTTTAAATATTTCTGAAAATTGAAAAAACCCACATTATGGGTTTTATAGTGGGTTTTTTCAAGTGGGCCCATTCTGAAAAAACCCACCGGGTTTTTTCGAACTGGGCCCAGCCTTGCGAACCCTGCAAGGTAGGCTATATCTTATGTCTGTACTACCCCAAAGGGGCTGCAGGAGCAAAGAACGTACTAACAATGCAATTTTTGTGTTACTGGATGGCCTAGAAACATGAAATTTGGGATGGTAGTTATTTATAAGATGTAATTGATCTATAAGAACATTTCTTAAAAAATTCAAAATTTAAAAGGGGTGAAAATGCGTGAATAGCGTTCTAAAAAACGTTCTAAATGGCTATTTCTACGCAATCTCAGGAAGTATCAAACCGATTTCAAAAGTAACGGCATCAAAATGATGGCGTTTGTCCCTGTTCTAACATAGGCTATATCTATGTACATGCTACTACCCCAAAAGGGGTGCAGGAGCAAAGAGCAATGCGATTTTTGGTAGTTACTTATATGATATAAATAAATTCTAAGAACATTTCTTAAAAAATTTGAAATTTAAAATGGGTGACGTTCTAAAATGGTTCTACGCAATCTCATGAAGTACCAAACCAATTTCAAATGTGATGGTAGTAATTAAGGGTGCAGCCCTTGCTCCAACACAGGCTCTGTTTCATGTTAGTGTCACTACCACCTGGGGGTTGCAGGAGCAAAAAACATTCTAAATTGTGCTTTTTGTGATACTGCAGGTGCTAGCAACTTTAAATTTGGCTTGGTAATTACTTATAAGATGTAAATCTTCTCTAAGAACAGTTTCTAAAAAATTCGAAATTTAAAAGGGGTGAAAATGCGCAAAAAGCTTTTTAAATTGCAATTTCTACGCAATCTCAGGAAATATGAAATTGATTTCAAAAATAATGGTTGCAAACTGATGGTAACAATCCCTGCTCCAACATAGGTTATATTTTATGTTTTGTCGCTACCACCCGGGCGTTGCAGGAGCAAAAAATGTTCTAAATCAAGTTTTTGTGATACTGAGGGGTCTAACTTTTTGAAAGTTGGCGTATTAATTACTTAACAGATGTAAATGCTTTCTAAGAACCGTCGAAAGAAAATTCCAAAATTAAAAGTATGAAGTGAGCGAAAAGCATTCAAAAAAGTCCTAAAATTATTTTTATGCAATCTTATTAAATACCAAATCGATTTAAAAAATAATGTTTGCAAATTGGTAGTGATAGAATCTGCTCAAACATTATCTATGTCCATGCCACTACCACCAGAGGGTTGCAGGAGCAAAAACTTTCTAAATTGCGATTCCTGTGATACAGAAGAGGCTAGAAACTTTAAATATGGCATGGTAGTTACTTATAAAACATAAATGACTCTAAGAACTGTCTAAAATAAATTCTCTGATCCTACGCAGGCTGTATTTTATGCGGATGCCACTGCCACCTGTGGTTGATAGGAACAACAAACGTTCGAAACAAGCCTTTAATTTTTTTCTAAATTACGTTTTCTATGGAATATTAGGAAATACCAAACCGATTTCAAAATTAATGTCGGCAAATTTATGGTAACAGTCTATGTTTCAACATAGGAATGTTATGTTAGTGCCACTACCAACAAAGAGGTGGTAGACCGTCAGACAAAAAGCTTGGAATCATGGAAGACGGTAGTATTCCGAGTGACGCAGCCTTAAGCCTAAAATCGTATCGTAGAATTCGTAGATGGCGGAACTCATATATACAGCTAACTCGACATCAAAGAAAATGCGAAAAGCCGCCTGTTAATAGCTCAGCAAATATAGGTCCTATTGTTCTGATTTTTTTAAAACAGTCTTATATCTGCAGTCTAATCCTATTCTGAATTTTTTACAATTCTATGTTCAGTATATTTTCAGATCTGTAAACCCATTTTGAAAGCAATTTCGATGGTGTAAGTTTGTCTTTTTTTTTTCTCCGAAACGGTCTAGATTTTTTTAAAAACATTAATATATAAAATAAATCTGTTTTTGATGAAGTGGGTAAGACTAACCTAGTATCTAGGAAAACTCTTAATTTTTATATAATCCGCATAAAAAATTGGATCGCGAATTGCATGTTATTCTATGGGCTAGCAGACACAACATTGCAAACCGGTTTTTTGCGGTTTAGGTCACAGTTAAAAATCTGAATATTGGCAATAAAACTTTTTTTAAACTACAAAAGCAGTTTATTATGTGCTTTAAAATACTTAGATGGATTTTTTTAAATGGAGCAGTATTTTTTAATTATATTTATTTTATTTCATTGTTATTCATAGTAAGGAAACATTTTTTAAGGAGAAAATATTTCACATTTTTTCGAAAATTCTCGTATCGAAATTCGATATTTATCGAAACTTCTCGTATCGAAATGAAAATTCAACGCGTTCGCCATAAGACTTCGCTATGTATCACTACGCGATACGCGAAGTTGATGTTGACTGAAGAAATAAGAAATATCAAAGATCTTGAAATGGTATTCCAAGAGGAGAAAGTGAGTACAATTTCTAATTATCCAGACAGCATTCTTTGCAACAGATCCTTTCTAATTAATAAAATGTTCTGAATTGTTTTTATTTTCAGCAATACTTATAACTGTTTTCCTTACAAAATAATGTTCACGTGTGGCCTAGGTATTGTAATATGTGAGTGTAATACAGATAGAATACCAATTTAATTTTGTGTTTTGAGTTTTCTTTTAAAGAAATTAAACAAAATCTTTCATTTTTAAAGAACGCACAATTTAAATAAAAGGTATGACGAAATCAAAATTCAGATTTCATATTCCGTTTATAAAATGATTCATTTGCGAATCGTTTCTTATAACATTATAAACGAAAATTGACTTAAAACGACGTCTTTTCTGAAATATGGGTATCTTTTGCTTTATAAATAACTCTTTTCAGCTTCAAAAATTAAAGCATCCTAGTATTTTATTCTTATAAAATTAAACCTAAAGGGGGAAAAATCTTATTGCCGTTTATCTCTGTAACAAAAGAAAAACAGAAAAAAAAACCCTGAAGCATTTCTTTTAGGTTAATTGATTACAGCCATGAGTGCAAGACCTTCAGTCTCAGGACTGATTTCAGTCTTGGACATATTTCTGACTGATAGTAAATTCTACTTTATATACTTAAATTATCACGATTAACTCAAAATGAAACATTTTATCCTGACTGGTTGTTTTGAGCTCCTAAAATTAAAAATTTTCATCATGATACTTTTCCTTATTTAGTAATTAAAGTTTATAGATAAATAAGATAAAACAGCTTTTTTGCAAAAGTAAGATACTTGTTTTTATTTAATTTTAAAGTTAGTATGCTTAAAAGAAAGCTTTAAATAATTTACTTTTAAAAAATATAAAAGTAGCCAGCCCCCTTATATGGTGTTTGTGGTAATGAAGTATTATTGTAAATAAGAACAATTCAGAACATGTTACTATTTAGAAAAGATCGGTTTCACAAAATTTCATTAGCAGCTGCATTGTAGCTGTCATGATAATTACACTTTGTATAAACTAATAAAGTGATTACATAGTAAATATTTCAGTTAACCCTTAACCGGAAACATTAAAATCCCGTGCACAAACAGAAACGTGCCGTCTGTGAGACTGCTAAATTTAAAAAAAATTCTATAAAATTTTAAAAGGAAAATAACTCTTAATAATTTACCAAATAGTGAACTTAAACACTTAATATTTACTAGTAATGCATTAACAGGACCAATTTTTCAATATGACAGCATAAAAATAAGTTTTGAATGTCGGAGACAGAAAATATTTTGAAATTACACATTATTGTTCAAAATATAAAATTTTCGTCATGATAATTAAATAAATGCTAATATTTTTATATATTTCGGTGCGATATGAATTAGAAAAAAATATTACGCAGTTAAATTAACAAAACATTTAATAGTAAATATTGCAGCATGTTCTAAACATTTGCATTTTTTATGCATTTTTGACAATGTTGAGTCACTTTTGTGTTCAGAATTTATATATTCATCATCTGAAATACTTTCAAACTTAGTACTTCATCAAACAATCTCAAAGCAGTTTCTTCAGTCTTTTTTAAAACTGTAGCGTACCCGCTTTGACGTCTCCTCCATATCAATACACCAGAGCAAAAAATTACATAAACGGAAACATGAAGTCTCACAGACTGCGTTGAAAATAAAATAATTTTTCTTTCAATAACTAAAAATGCGCAGGTGTTGCAAATGGGTGGGAGAGGCAGAGGACCAGTAGCGTAAGGATTAGATTGTGTGATAAGATTGGGGACGCGCTCATTTTTGTGTAAAGGGTAGATATGTAACGCAACCATCTCACAGACGGCAGATTCCCGGTTAAGGGTTAATATATTAATCTGACTCGCATCTTAAATTAAATATTAAGTTTTTATTCTGCTTTCATTAAACCATTTACTATTCTTTAACATTCCGCATATTCCGACTACAAAAACTCCTTTTAGGTAGATGTCGTATGAAATACTACCTATTGGCGTCGTTCCTATGTTGGAATTTCTGAAAAATTTTTGCAGATCTACACCGATCATGACCCCTAGAGCCCAAAACCACCATCAGTAAAAAACTTTATCTATCTATCTATATATATCACTTTCTTCTGGACACGATAACTTCCACTATTCTGCGCAAATCTCTTCCAAACTGATACATAAAATCGAGAGGCATAAAATCTCGTTCAAGTTCGTTAATGGGCAAAATCTGGTTAAGGGGCTGGAAATAAAGAAGGCTTTTGTAAAAATAGAAAAAAACCCATAACTTCTTAAATTTTGTACATATCAAATCAGTTTTTATTACTCCTAAAAATAGGGCCAAAAATTTATGCATCACAGATTTTTGATAAAATTAAAAATGGGCTCAAGGGGCGCAAAAAATAGGGTTTTTGGGAGAAAAAAATTCATAACTTCGTCAATTCTCAAGATATCAAATTCAATTAATTTTATTATACATCTCCTGAATATTATGTACAACTTTTATATTCACAAGTTTTTGATAGGACCAATTCGTACCGCAAAAAATATTAAAAACGAAAACAAAAAAAGGGGGGTGAAGAAGAAAAATTTCCATAACTCCGTCAATTCACAAGATATAAAATCCCCATGAATTTAACATATATCTTCTTAATATTGTCTTCAACATTTATATAAATAAGTTTTTGATAGGACCAATTCTTAAAGCAAAAAACAAATTAAAAATACATAGCGGTTGAAGAAAAAAATCATCTTATTAAGGGTGTATTCAAATCCAAACTGCTTATTTTCTGACTCATTTTTAAACTCATTTTTGCTCTCAAACGCATCCAATTGATAGATTCTCTTCTTCAGAAACTATATAATGTACCGTAATGATCGATTTTTTTTATAGAGGCAGAATATATTTCAAAAAATGATGTCAAAGTGGGCATTTTGAACAGAAATTTCCGAAGCGATTGTGTTAGAAAGAAAAATATTGCCCTACTGAGAATATAATTGTTTATTAATCAAGTTTCAATTAATTGAAAGAAAAACAAGAACACATGCCGTTTATAAATCTTTTAAAAAATCACGTCAGCAAGTTTCGTATTTTATCTATTAAAAATGAATCTGAAAATGTGCCAGGAAATTTCGAGTTGTTGAGCATGGAAAATTATTTTTTTTTTAATACCGCCTTAACATGATTCGGATAAAACCGGCTATTATGTAAAAATGAAATAAAAACTTGTCAAAAGCGGCGGCCAGATAAGACTGTTAAAGTGCATTTATATCTAATCATGATTTAGTTTTTGTTGGAGCAATTAATATACTTAACTTCGAAATCTACCTCCGCCTGCTGGCCGAGCCGGCAGGGATTATTTTCAATTCCACCTGTACACTGGAGGGTTGCCGTGCCACTTACAGACTGGCGCGTTTATCGCCTGTTGGGCGATAGCATTTGAAAGATTACCACTCTAACATAAAAAAAAAGTAGCAAAATAAGGAAAACAAAATTAGTCAGTTCATTATAAAAAACCCGCTCCATTCTCGGTCGTGGGAGGAACATCACAAGAAAAAAAACCTCGCGAGATTTGATAGTATGTCGGGGGGGGGGGGGGTTGTTCCAAAACGAAAAAAGTCGCAGACATGTTACTTTTGTGCAAAGACGTGGAATTCCGCTTTTTCGGCACATTGAATTTTATCATCCCTGGGATCGGTGCAAATCTGCATTAAAATTTTTTGACATTTTTAGGAGGGGTGGGAGCTAGCGGTATCTGACGAAATGCAACAAAAACGTGAGTACAAACAGCACCAAATTGAGTTAATTTCTCTCTCTTTCTCATTCGACCTTTCCTTTCTTGTTACCTACCACACATTTAGACCACATATAGAACTGAACAGCATGAAAACATAGCCACCCGCAAGCAGTCCTTGTTCAATCACGAAAGCCTGCCACTAAAAATTTTTAATGCAGAAGATGTAATGTATTTCTCAGATGTAAACAAGGAATTTTGCAGTTAAGGAGCACATGTATTTTACAAATATTGCTATTTCTTGGAACACTAAATTTGATACATTATCACCTTAAACACATTATTTTGGAGTAATGAAAACATTGTTATTATATTAAAATTTTTTGTGAATGAGTGTTATAATCAGTAGCAGCTCATTACAGGTTTTTCTTGCAGCACTAAAATGTATACCTTCCAAAAGTTTTTTTTTTCTTTTCTTTTAATAAATTTTGCTAGTAAGTAGCGGGCTTTGCTAGTAAGTCATAATTGTAGCTTGTGGACTTCTTTGAAATACGTATTTTTTTAAATTGTGAAATTATGCGTTCAAGCTATTTTATATAACGTACTAAACATAGGACGCTAGATACGAATGGGTACATATTTTTATCAGCCATTTAGGGGACAGTTATTTATGTAAAGTCCTTTTCAAGATGATTAGCAAACAGATTGTTTTTAAGTCTCAAATACAATTATTCTTAGTTTATTACTACTAATATTTATAATGTTATTAGTCTCTGTAAAGAAATATCTAAAAAATTTGAGCATTTCATAAAAATGCAAATTATAGTGTATAATATACAATTTAAACGCTTATTTTATATAAATATAGACAAAACATATAATTATGCATATTATATTATCACAAATATTATGCATATTTCCATATTTAGTACGTTTACACTTTATGAAATAATGCAAAAATTTTTTAGAGTAATATATTTTAGTACTTTTCCAGTTCATTTTGCAACATATTAAAGGGATTTTGCCAACAAATTTGAGAAAATAAAAATTCAGTCACAAATGGGTTAATAATATGGTCAAGTAACCGTTACCTTTAACCGTCGAATCAAACATTAAGCCAAGAGAAGATATGGGTGTGTAAATTGATGGTACACCATTTAAAATCTGCAGCAAACTGTCCAATCATTTGACGGTATTTAAAGATAACGGTTGTGTTTAATCATATTCTTAAACGTATCTGATCATATTATGGACCCTATTATGTTGAGAATGGAGTTAAATTACGGTTATGTAACAGTTTTCTATAAAAACGGTCGAATCAATGGACAGTTTGCTGCAAATTTTTAACAGCGTATATAATGCGCACTTATACTACACTAATGTAAAATTTTCCTTGCAGGAAAACTGATGTACATAGACCGGGAGCCAGCAGCTCAGACACATGGTTCGTACCACGGTATCTAGAACTAGCGGTAGGGATCACGCGCATCCTTCTTCTCTCTGATGACGTCAGCTGGTCACCAACGTTTCTCTCCTCAGACCCTGAGCAGTGTTGTTTATGCTGTCTTTTACTAGCAGGAGCAATTCTTTTCAGTAAAACGCTCCAATATTTCGTCTTTGATGACAATTATATTTTTCCCATTATGTGTATTTTCAAGGAATTGAATATTTATATTTAGATGTATGTATTGTATATACAACATATATATATTAATATAAACTGACTTAATACTTTTAATTTATAATATAACATGAAATAAAATGTAAGCTTATCAATTAAACCAGCACAAATTTAGTTTCAAATAGTAGAACATCGCGATAAGCAAAATTTTAATGACAACATTATTATGTGAAAAGATTATTTTTGTTTCTTCGCGAATACGTTAAAAGCATATTGACAGGCTCGTAGATTGCTTAGAAAAAAAACTTTGGATGATTTATTAGATAAATACCATGTTGCTTGGCAGAACTATTTTGGGGTGGACTTTTTAAGGCAAAAGAATCTGAATATTCCCGTTTCTGTGCTAGTTTAAATCTTATTAAGTAAATACGCTAACTTCTAAACTGAGAAGGCAAACAAAAGAATGAAAACATCATACGCATTTTCACTTTTGAATTATCATATTTTGATTTTCTTTAATGGCCGGTGCAATGTTAGTATAAAGCCTACGAAGGAACGTCAACCTCTTCTACCGTTTCGCAGGTCACTCTTTTTTTTTATTATTTTAAGGGAAAGAGGCTCTCACAAGCTTAGGCCATATAGACTTGTGATACGAAAAAAACCCTTCCGCAAACTAAAATTCGTTAATCTTGAACAAACGAAACTATTGTATATCTTACACGTATTCGACTCAATATTTTCAGATTATATACATATTTTACAAATTGACTTGATTTATATATTATTGAATTTCTGTTATACACATATACACATTTCTTAAAAACAGAATTTTTATGAATCTTGCCATTAAACACTACTGTACAATTTTCTTCATTTTCTTCACATTTTTTCTTTCTTGGTTCATATTACGCTTAAATTTTTTTTCATTTTACGTTTATTCAAGGCTTTCATTCCAATGAAAGTCCTGGTTCTTACAAATGTCATGACTACAAAGTCATCAAATGCCGGATATTTACTTTTTATTATATCTTTTAATATCTGAAAAACATTCGGTTGTTGGTTAATAAAAGTTCCATGAAACTGGTTAAATACTTTTTCCATTTTTATTACAGCATCAAAACATTCCTCTGTTGGTTTCATTAACAAGCCTCTAAAAATTGTCTGCAGCCAATTTTTTCCAGAAAAGTGGGCATCTTTAGTCAAACTACCATATTTTAGTGCTTTTTCTGGATCTTTCTTTTTAATTCGGTATGCGATATATCCTGCAATCATTTCTAATAATTCTTTTTTTTCTTTCACTATTTCATGTTTAAATTCGGGGAAATTTTAAGAAATTGATTTTGCAATTGTCAGTGAAAATAACTCTGCAGCTTTTCTGACATTCTGTCTTTCTGTTCCAACTGCTAGAATATGCTTCATAGTCAGCTTGTGCGCATACTGCAAGTCCCCTTCACCGCTCTGCATTTCAATTAATTTTACGAAAGGCTCTTTTGTAACTAATTTTCCACTCTGAAGTTTATAGCCGTCATCAATTAGGTGATTCCTTAGTAGTTTTAAAGTATGGGGAATATCACAAAATACCCATACATTTCTCTCTTGAAATGATGGATTTTTCATTGATGAATTATTTGGCGATATATTTAAATCGATCATGAGTTTTCTATTCGATGGCCCCATGTCGGAGACGAATCCTCTAATTTTGAAACCAGTTTTTTCAACAATTAGAATAGTCTCTATTAGCAGTTCCTTTGTTATTGCTGTATCAAAATGATAAAATATTGGCTGCATCCATTTTCCAACTAAACTTCTTATAACCATACCTTGTACATTATTATTTCATCAATTTGATCGAAACATAGTTCACTCTTGACCTTCATTTCATCAGAACTAAGGATGACATCTTTTTCATATTCTTGAAACAAAGTTGCTTGCGCTTTTAAAATACCCTGACTTAGGTTAATAAATCCTGGTGGAACTGAAAACTGCCTAAGACGCCGTTTTATGGCAATTTCGCTGGGAAGAGGAAATTTTAATACATCTCTGACAAATATCATAGCTTTATTTGAGATGCATCTTAGAGTGATGGCCTTAGAAATGCCTTCAGGAGACCAATTAGAACATCTTCCTTTTAATACGAATTGGTGCTGGGTATCTGAAAATGTACCTGTTATTGATTTATACTTGTTCTTTAAGTGCGTTAATTCGCTGTTTGCAGTATTCAAATGCTCTTTTAATTCCACGATTTGAAGTTTTAAATCTTCATTTTCTTTTTTCAAAGATTCTAAAGTAATACGTAGGTTTTCATTATCACATTTACAACTGTTTGTTTTTTCGAAATTTTTTTCTTCATTACTTAAAGGATTTTCAAAATTACCTCTATCATTAGTTGTAGACAAAAGTTCTTCCACTTCTTTACGAACATTGCGTTTTTCTGCTCGTATTCTGCGATGATCATTAAGCATGTCAGGATTTAAAACTGCACTACATGCAAGCAAATTTAAATGAGGAATAGCATCTGGTTTAAGAATAATTTTCCTGGGAAGATTTAATAATTCATTCTTTAAACCACACAAGTAATCATTTTCATCAAAATGGGCCGAACACACTCGGGCTACATGCACAGAAAATGAATCGGCAATTATTAATCCATTTAGATCTGACTTTTCTGTCCTTCGAAAATCTATGGAATTTAATATTTGATTCTTTCTGCTGTCTATCTTGATGACTACAACCAGCTATTGCACAGCAAACCATGATTAGCAAGTAAAATATTGAATCACAAAGAAAACATTCATCTCGAAGATAACTAACTTAACTGACCAATACTTTGAAGAGCGTGGGAGTGAAAGCGTTCTGGTGTCCAGATGACATCAGAGGAGGGAGAGTGTTACTGCGCATACATTCGTGATCCCTACCGCTAGTTCTAGATACCGTGGTTCGTACGGATACCGTTATTTCTCCAGGAAAACTACCAGTATCTTTTTATAGAAAAAGTAGGTTAAACTCGCAAAATTTCGCCTTCTTTTAAGCAGATATCTCTCTATTCTAAAAAAAAAGTAACTTACGCTGTCACCGCCGCCGCCGCCGGTTTTGAATTTTTTGTGACCGGAGGTCTTTCTCCGTTAATATTAAGAAAAATATTGCATACAAAAATATGAAAATTGGCGGTATTATAGAGAAATGTTTGATAAACCCGCTGATGCAGGCAGTTTTCAAATCGAAGAATTATTTTAAGAGATATTTAATGCTAAAGTTGGACAAAGTCGTTCCATTAAAAAAGTTTTATAGGAGCAAAAACTATACATCGGAATTTAATCATTTTTAGATCATTTTATACGTTATAATTTTCCGGTGTGCAGAATACATTTGTTTTTTTAAATTTGACTCATTTTTTCAGCTTTTATTTCTATTTTAAATTCAAATTTTCAGCATTTCGAGAGATATTTTTTACTTATTTTAGAAAATTGTACTAATTTAACCTGTTGCCAACTCTATAAACAGCGCAAACAATAATGTTTGCTTCAAATTAAAAATTTATTTACACGTGACTATTATAAACAGAAAAAAAAACTTTCAAATTAGAATTAAATAATTACGTATAAAAAGCAGAAACTTATTAAAAATTACGTCATAAAAACTATACACGTGAATTTTAAAAGAAAGGATCTCTCTATTCTAAAAAAAAAGTACCTACCGCTGTCACCGCCGCCGCCGGTTTTGAATTTTTTCTGACCGGAGGTCTTTCTTCGTTAATATTAAAAAAAATAATGCATACAAAAACATGAAAATTGGTAGTATTATACAAAAATGTTTGATAAACACGCTGATGCAGACAGTTTTCAAATCGAGGAATTATTTTAAGAGATATTTAATGCTAAAGTTGGACAAAATCGTTCCACTAAAAAAGTTTTATAGGAGCAAAAACTATACATCGGAATTTAATAATTTTTAGATCATTTTATACGTTATAATTTCCCGGTATGCAGAATTAATTTATTTTTTTAATTTAACCCATTTTTCGAGGTTTCATTTCTATTTTAAATTCAAATTTTCAGTATTTCGAGAGATATTTTTTACTTATTTCAGAAAATTGTACTAATTTAACCTGTTGCCAACTGTATAAACAAGGGAAACAATAATGTTTGCTTCAATTTAAAAATTTATTTACACGTGACTATTATAAACAGAAAAAAAAACTTTCAAATTAGAATTAAATAATTATGTATAAAAAGCAGGAACTTATTGAAAATTACTTCATCTATAATTACACGTGAATTTTAACAGAGAAAGGATATTGTAAATTAATAAATTCATTAACATGCGTTAGAAGTCTTAAATAGGAGAAATTACATCACATTTACGTCACATTACACTTATTACGTAAAATGAACAAAAAATAATATTGCAAAACAGTTTAAATTTAAAAATAGCGCGAGACATTTACTTGATATTTTGAGATGAACTTTTCAACTATTTTTTTTTTGGACAGCACAAATAATATTTCATTTCTAATAAAAGTATTTTCACGTGAATATTAAAAAGGGAAAGAAAACTTTGGTGAAAATTACGTCAGATTAAAAACGATATATTTAAAATGTCTTATTTAAAAGGACTTTCTTTTCACTTTGTTAAAAAATACCCGGAGACAAAGACTGTTTACTTAATTCATTTTATATTAGATGATTTTGAAGTGCCATTGTATCTTTTACCAGCAGCTGATTTTTCCATAAAATTCCCCAATCAAAGAGAAATGAATAGAAACCCGTTTATAGGGAGATCGCCTTTGTTTTTTTAATTATAATTCAATCTTCCAAAATCTTTTTAAAGCCGATCAAATTAGCGTGCTTTTAGAGACTGCAGTGTCTGAACGGGGGTTGGTGAGCGTAGCTCGTAGGGGGCCGAGCCCCCTAGTTTTTTATAAGATAATATTGGTGCTGAAAAATTTTCTGGTCTGCAAAATTCAAGGAGGCGTACGAACCATGAGACAACCACCTCTTGGAGTTGGGGGCTGAAATTCCAGAATTAGCTAAAACTCGATTCCCATATTAAAACGCAATCGGTCTGCCAAGTCATATCTTGATGGAAAACACCTAAAACCCCGATTTTAGCGGTCGACTCTTGGGTTTACCATTGTGTTTTCCTGCTCCCAGTCCGCCATGTTTTCATACCTTGGGGTGCGGGAAAACGCAATGGTAAACCTAAGAGTCGACCGCTAAAATTGGGGTTTTAGGTGTTTTCCACCAAGATATGACTTGGCAGACCGATTTCGTGGTGGCTATGTGTGCTCCCAGTCTAACAGGATTCCCGTAAAAGAATGCACCAGTTTCAATGGTATATTATGACAGTTTAATTTAGACTATATACAACAAATCGTACATCAAATTGAAGGTAAACTAATCCAGTTTTTCTTACAAATGTTCAATATGTGCACCATCCGGTACACATCCAACCTAAAGTCCAATTTTTTCCACACTTCGGTTAACAAGTACGGATTAATGGCAGCAATAGTCTCTTCCATTCTGTGTCTCCACTCTGGCAAATCATTAGGTAGCGGCGGAACAAAGTCATGATCTTTTATAAAGCCCCAAAGGAAACTAGTATGTTTTGGCCATCACAAAACTTTCTTCTATATAAATCACGTCAATTAAATCATTTAAATAGTACAAGAAATTACATCAATTTAGCACCAATTCCTATCAAAGTATTTCTGAATTTGAAGTTTGATGAAAATTCGTGCATTAGTTCTTGAGATAGAGCTATAGCGGAAATACTGAAAAATGTACCATAGCAGCGCCACCTGTTGAGCGATTTACACCAAAACATAAACAGCACTAACTGATATCAAGGTATACCTGAATCTGAAGTTTGTTGAAAATTCAAGCATTAGTTCTTAATATAGAGCTTTTGCGAAAATTGCAAAAAATGCAGCATAGCAGCACCACCTGTTGAGCGATTTAAACCAAAATCTATAAAACGACAATTCCGATCAAGACTAACTGAATGTGAAGTTTAATGAAAACCATGCATTAGTTCTGGAGATTGAGCTTTTGTGGAAATCGTGAAAAATGCTGCATAGCAGCGACACCTGTTGAGCGATTTACACCGGAAACTAAATAGCACTAATTCATATTCAGGTATACCTGATTCTGAAGTTTGTTGAAAATCCAAGTATTATTTTTTGAGATAGAGCTAGCGTGGAAATTACAAACAATGCAGCATAGCAGCACCACCTGTTGAGCGATTTACACCAAAATCTATAAAACATCAATTCATGTCAAGAACTAACTGTATCTGAAGTTTGGTGAAAATCCGTGCATTAGTTCTGGAGATTGAGCTGTTGTGGAAATCGGGAAAAATGTTGCATAGCAGCGCCATCTGTTGAGCGATTTACACCAATAACTAATCAGCACCCATTTATATCAGGGACTAACTGAATATAAATATTTATTAAATTCTGTGCATTAGTTTTTGAGATAGAGCGTCCACAAAATTTGTGTCACATACAGACAGACAGACTCACAGACAGACATTTTGTAAAAACATGGTTTTCGGAATCTCTGACCCCTAAAACGTGTAAATCCGTCGAAAACCGGAAGTCGAAAATTTTCACGAATCCAATACTTTCTTCTTGTAAAGATAGAAGAAAGTAAAAATCGCATGGCTCTAACGGCTTTTAAATCTTCAGCCCAGAAATAACGCTTTACACTCAGGAGTCGCTCTTTTGCGTATGTAGTACTGCATGCAGGTCAGTCACAAAGCGGTACTCGTAAATGCGCTTATCTAAAACTGTTTGAGTTATTATTCTTTATTGATGACTTTGAACCAACACTCTACAACGCATGCAATTTACACTATTAAAGTTTATAACTGTGACATTCCTTTATAGATACACTGTACAGTGTCGTAGTAGTAAAAAAACCCAGAGGGTATATGCTATAGACAGAGGGTATAACATTAAAGTCATGAACTAGAGCAGGGTTGGCGAACCTATGGCACGCGTGCCGAACTTGGCACGTAAGGAAACTTCTCTGGCACGCGAAAAAACCTATAGATTATGTTCAGTTTATGGAGAACTATCCATTTTAAGGTTGTTGTTTTTTTCTACAAAAAGTATAGTTTTGTGTAACAGGTATATAATTTACTTTAAAATAATCCGTAAATTTTGAATGAATTAAGGTATTGTAAATTTCAATGAAAGCGCTTTGTAGCGCCATTTTCTCGCCAAACCATTCAACATATAGTGTTTCCCAAATCACTTTGCTTCTTCATGAAATTTCAAAGGTTCTTGAAAATTGAATTTTTAGGTATAGTTTGCATAGTAATATACCTAATTGGCACGCTTCTAGTTCAGATTAGGTTTTATTTTATTTAGGTTTTAATTTTGAAAATTGAATTTAAACTGTTGGTGTAAATATTTATTAAACCTGCTTCTACCTGAAGAACTAAAAATGGTCTGATTTGGAAGAATACAATAAAAGAAAAACTCATTTATAGATTATTAGTGCGGAATTCGATGCGACATGGCTATATTATTGAGTAAATACAGTATAATAAATAAGTTAGGAATCGAATTTAGTATAAATGTAAAAATATTTAAGTAAAAATTCTATAAAGAATAATTATTGGATTTTATGTAGGTTAAAATGTTTCTGGCACGTTAGAATGTTGGTACATAATAATTTTGAAATTTTTGGTACGCATGCTCAAAAAGGTTCGCCATCCCTGAACTAGAGTATACGCTATATCTTTATTTGTAAAACAGAGGGTATACGGAGCTTCTTCAGGGAAGATACGACTGGGACGCCACGCCCACTCACATTAATTTTACTCTAACATTTTATACTTATTTATTATATGTAACTAAATTTTATTCAAGTGTTTATATATACTTTAATTCCTGTGTTTGATAAAACTGTGCAAGAAGTTCGCAGAATTTCAAAGTGTCTAACTTTTTTAGCTCTCCGAAAAATTGTACTTTTCAGCTAAAAAACTCATTAACTCCTAAAGTACTCGAACGATTTCCATTTGGTAGATTTCAAATATAAGATCATATGTGGAAATTTTTTTTTCTTCTGAAAATAGAAAATTTCTGAAAAATTCCTATTGCTCTAAAATAAAAACTTTCAGTCGCTGAAACAAAATGTCTGCCATAAGTCTTGAGCATAATCCAGTGAATAGGGATTCCAAATTTCATCAAAATCGGTCGGGTAGTTTCCAGAAAATGGGTCTTAAACCTCGCACTTTTCCCATAGGATTGCACCTAATCTTGTCTTCGCTTAATAGTATCCAGAAGGTCGGTGTATACATCCGTATACCCCCACTACACCCTTGACCCTGTATTTTAAATAAGGATTCCAATTTCATTTTCAAATTTCAGACTAATTTTTACATATTCCACAGAGGAACAGTTTTTTAAAATATGAGCAAACAGTGTTCGGAAAGGAATTCATCTACATACCAATATTTTAAAGTGGTTTCGAAAACATTCAGAATACGAAAGTTTATAATCAAGTCAATTTTTGCGAACGAAAAATAACTTATGATGTTATTTTACTTCTCATTATGATGATGAATCTGTTGTTTTTTAGTATTTCCCAAATATAAATTATATAAAGCATGACAACAACAAAGCATAATTTATGATCCTTTGTTCTAACAATAACAAAACAAAGGCCAGACATTTTGAAGTGCTTATGCTCTTTTTCACAAAATTTAAAAACATTTCTTTATAAACAAAACAGTCGTAAATTAAGAGATAAACTAATAAATTAGCAAGTTTATTATGTTTTTAAGATTCGTTTTCTTCATTTTATACATAAGTCTGTATCATTTTTATTTATGCATACCATTTTGACTATGAATTTAATACTCACAGAGTATTTCGATAAATAACTTTTTAATAAAGAACAAAAGAAAGAAAAATCCTGAGTAAGGCATAGATTATGAAACACTTTCCAACATTCCCTGAAAATTTTAACAAAACTTCGTTATTTAGGGAAATAAAGTAAATAAGATAACTAACTAAACATTTAAAAAATTGATTTGAGCAGTTACCGTCCATAGCCAAATATGTATTCCAATTCTTTTGAACAGCCCAGTATTTGATCTGTAGGTTGTTATATATACTATATAAGAAGAAAATTTAGTTTAGCAAGAAAGCTCATAACAAGTTCAAAATTCTCTTTCAGCAATTTATACTAATAGATGGAAACATACTTGAATACTTTTGTACAGCCCTGTAATTTACCTAGTACCTTTATTACACTCCACTATTTAGCTAAAATTTAATCCAAACTAAAACACTCTTAAAACTACTGAAATCAAATTTCCAAAAATTATCATCTATAGGCGGCATGTGTCCAATTCTTTGCATGATCCTGTATATCATTTTATCTATATTCTAGAAACATTTCTTAATAAACTAAATGCAGTTCAGCGTAAAAATGCATAACTCGTTTGAAAACCACCTTTAAGCAATTTGCGCTCATACCCAGTAACCTTTACGAATTCTTTTTGTAGCCCTGTATATAAATTATAGCATTTATACACACCATATAATATGCATAAATGTATTGAAACATAAAAGCGCATATCATAATTGAAAATGCATTTCCAGCAATCACCGCTATAATGTATAGTACTTCTGATACAATATAGTATCTGAAATCTTTTGTGTGTCCCTGTAAATGCTATGCACTTCGTATTATACATGAAATAACTTATGGTAAAACTCAGCGACGTATATCAATTTCATTATATATGAAATAGTTTAACATAATTAAAATACGCCGCAAACAATCCCCCCCCCCCTTATATCATTTTGTAACGGAATTCTTTTGTGGGGCCCTGTAAATGAATAATAACTATTCTTTGCACCGCATATTCTACAGAAGTTATATTTTAGTGCACTTCATAAATGCATAAAAATTGTCTTATATTTGGATGCGTGTAACATCATTAAAAATCATTTGAAACGATTTTTTCTCATTGGCCGTAATATCACGGAATACTTTTTTTTTACTGTCCTTGTCGATGAACTAAACATGCTAAAAACTTCATTTGAAATAGGGATCGTGCTAGGGTAAACGTCAATAATATCCAAAATTTTCAGTATATTTACGAGAGTTAGACCGCGTACAGACGGCCAGACAAACCGAAATCATAAACACTTTTAAATTTTGTTGGAAAGTGTAAAAAAGAATAATCCTTTCTATATAACTTTTTATAATTCAGAAAAATACTGAAATAATACCAAGTCTTAAAAGATTTAAGGTAAGTAAACGTGTTTTAAAGTTTAGATATTAAGATAAGCTGTTCTCAAATTGCAAATGCTTACTTTTTGACGCATTCATGAATTAAGTTTTGTTCGTAAACGCATGGAATTAGCAGTTGCTCTTATTCAAAAGCTGTGAAATCGAAAAGTTTTCCATTTTTATCTAATGGCATAGTATCTTTCAGGTTGTGCTAATAAAGTTGGCGTTTTGAACAGAACTTGTGTACACGACAGTCCTAAAAAGTTTATTATGACACAGCAATCGCTTATAACTCAAGATAACTCATTTATCAAAAAATGAAAAAAAATATTTGAATCTAGATATCTTCAATAGTAATATCTGTTGTTGGACAGTACGAACCCTTCGAAACAAAACTCTTAAACTATAAAAAAGACTTTTGAACGATTAGAACTCTGAACTAAAACTTTCCTCGCACGCGAAACAAATGTAAGTGCAATGATACATACTCAGCGAGAACTTACTTTGATTGTGGTGTTCAATGTACAGGCATGTTTTCACTTCCCTCCCCCCCCCCCCTCTGGGACACATAGACAGTTGCTGTTAAAATCTTATTCATGCCGGGTCATTTGTAATTCACGCCCGAATGAAATTAAAATGTTTTCTTTAATATTATAATCAAGATGTAATAAATAACTATACGTGTTGCCTTTTCGATAGTTTATTGCTTCATCGTATCCTGCAACAGCAATATACAAATACAAACAAAAATAATAAACAACATTTAATCATATTTCTTCTTAAAATAAAATCTAGAATCTCGTCGAACTTAGCAGTGAAGGGATGTGGACGAGCTTCAACTCGAGAGCTTCCGGTAGAACTGATCCTAGAAAACAGGTAAGAGGGATAATTTCTTACTTTATTATTTTATATGGAATCACTTTATAACTAAAAAGGGGTCCTTCCAAATTCATAATATCTATAAGTATAATGCTTTTACGTTTAAAAATGACTGTGTAACATGTGTCAGAAATTTTGTAGGAAAAAGCATTTTTTTTTAAGAACACCCTTAAGATTTAAGTTACACATCAAATTATCTAAACCCCCCAGCTCCCAACTCTTTTGTGCAGTAACTTTTGAAAAAAATTGCCGGAGGCAAGTTCTGGCTAGGGTGACTCATAATGAGAGTACCGACATACGCAAAGGCTGGATGCTCAAACTATGTTCAAACAGAATTTATTGCCCAAACTATATGGCAAACCTAAATTCGAGAACTTGGCGTTATTCACCTGGCGAGTTCGAATAGACGAGTGAGAAAAGTTACCCGAAATAATCTTGTATTGGCGAAAATGGCAGTCTCGCTATGATGCTTGACGATTATAAAATCGTTTCAACCAATGCCCAAATCATCTCAGCCAATCAAATGTCACCATTTTCATATAACTGTAACCTAGTTTTAAGCTATTGAATTCTTGAAAAACTAATTAATCTGTTGATATTTAATCAGCACTTGCTGTTATGACTTGATGCTTTTTATAACTTTCCAAACTTCCTGATGCCCTTTAGACTCGTGAATATAAAAAGTGAGTAATGAAAATTTCCCACAATTTGTCTTAGAAAAATGCTTGAAAAGTCTTGTGTAGGAAAATTTTCAAGAATTATTGCTTCCAGTGCACAGTGTATGCTATAGTGTGTAATACTGTAGGATTTGTCCTGATAATTACTTAAAGATTGATCTTGACTTATAACAACAGAGAAATACATCTCTTCTTTTTCTAATTCTATACATTATTTATTACTTACACGGACAAATAATACGATGATTTGATTACAACAATTCGTATACATCAATTACTAAACATATTCGTACATATACATGCTTGAATTGACCTAGAATTCTGACACAAACTCTGTATTTGACCTATAACCGATTTGCAAGCTTTTTGATACGAAATTAATATTAGTGTAGAAGCTGGTGTGAAACAGTAAGAACCAAAAAGAAAAAATTCTTAAAACACCATAAAAATATATAAATCCGCTAGGCCTTTCAAAAGAACTCAGTGTTTCTTCATCAGGCGCAAAGATGTTCTTCTACTTTCAAAGCAAAAACTAGACATAGTGTATAAAACATACATACTATACACAGACTGTTTATTTGACATAAGGGTGTTTCAGAAAGGACTCCCCGACATTGAAATGACATAACTATGAAACATTGAGAGACAGAAAGGTGAAACAAGTGGTATGTTGGACAGACATGTCTGGAACTTGTTATACACGAGTTTACAGAATTAGTTCCAATATTGGACATCAGAAAGAGCTGCAGTCACAGAGAACTGTCTTTGAAATATTGTCTGAAAATATGCTTCGTCAACAGAGGTCAAATCACATTATAATGATTTCGATATGGTCAACTTTCTTAGCAATAACATGGCGCAACTGAAGGGTAAATTTCGAAGTTACTCATTGCAATGTCTCTACTGAAACAGGTGCACACGCCTCACATATGAATTGTTCAATCTGTTCCAACGTTTGAGGATTCTTAGAGTAAACATTGTCTTTCAAGAGCACAAGAAGAATTCATATGTATTGAAATTCAGAAAATATGGAGGCTAGTCCATACCAATGCCATCGGTGGTATTCTTGTTCAATAAAAACATTTTGCTCCAAGGAAAACGACATTATGTTCTTCAATTTCCGTATAATAACTAATTCGATATAACTCCCTTACACATGTCAGCAATGAAACAAACTCACGAATGGACTTTCTGTACTTCTGAGTACTATTTAAAGATTTATGTGCTTGTGCTGCCACCTGTTAGTCAATCTTGGAACTATTAAAATAGAAATTAAAGCCTTTGTGCAGGAATATTAAAAAGCAGAAATCGAACGTTTAAAAATATACAAATAATACGTGAAAATCAGAAAACAGCTTTTTCGAATCTACTAGCGAGATTCTTCTTCAGTGCAAGATAGAGCAAGACACAGCGTGCTAGAAAAAGCTAAGCTGAGCCATCTTCAGTTCGTATCTCAGCTTTGCTTTTTCTAGCACGCTGTGTCTTGCTCTATCTTGCACTGAAGAAGAATGTCGCGAGTAGATTCGAAACAGCTGTTTGCTACTTTTCCCGTATTATTTGTGCATTTTTAAACGTTGGATTTCTGCTTTTTAATCTTGGAACTATTTCCAGAAACCGGTGTATAACAAATTCCAGACCTGTTTGTCCAACATATCACTTCTTTCACCTTTGTGTCTGTTACTGTTTTGCAGTTATGTCATTTCAAAGTTGGGCAGTCCTTTCTAAAACACCCTGTATAACCGATTTCCAACCTTCTTGATAAGAAATTGATTTCAGTAAAAACTGGTGTGAAACAGTAATAAGTAAGTCTTGCTTTTGCTTTCAAAGTAGAAGCGCGTCTTCTTTGTGCCTGATGAAGAGAGTCGGAGTTCTTTCGAAAGGCATAGCGCATGTATATATTTTTATGGTGTTTTAAGAACTTTTTTTTTGGTTCTTCTTGATAATATAAAAACTACCGAACAGCAATCTCTTGCTACTTTTACTTAAATCTTCCTTTTACCAGAAGATCGCCTCATAGCTTCCGAGTTTTCCACGTTCCTCATGTTATACTTTTTTTTCCCATATGATATGCTGTATCTATTAATTGAACCCTTGAGTTTATTAAGTTGCATTGTTGGTGATATTTATTATTTCACAGTATCGATTAATTGAACCCTTCAGTTTATTAAGTTGCATTGTTGGGGATATTTATTATTCCACAGTAGGGGAGACCGGGGTTAGTTGTGCCAAGGGCAAGTTGTGCCATCGAGCTTCCTGTCTGAGCCAATAGGTTGCAGCACATGTCGCGTCATGTGAGTGAAGAGGTTGATTGTCTCAGTGTGCTGCGTATGTTTTGAAGTATAGCGTTGTTTTCGAGATAAAAATATTTTTCTTGTTTTCTATCGTAAAAGTAAATTTTGCGACCTACATTGGAATCGTCATTGCTACTAGCGATACTGAGGTATGTAGACTTCCCTAATATTATTTAAATGCTTATATTTTGAGCTGTTATTCTACGTATTTCATTTGTTAATCATTCTACCATTTCGGAAACTAATGAATAAAGTTCAAAATGGCGTAACGTGGGGCTAGTTGTGACGGAATCTAAGAGGCACGTTGTGACAGTGTCACTAATTACCCCAGCATAATTTTTAATGGAGGTTTTTAGAATTCAGGAACAATTGTGCGAAATTACCAAAGGCGTACTGAAAGAGCTAAATATACTTTAGTAGATTATGATAGGGCTGCAATAGAAGTAAAATCCAGAAAGTGCAGTTTAAGGAAAGACCAAGAACTTTTCAATGTAAACCGAATGTCCTAACGAAAATATTCTTAGACATATGAATAAAAAGAAGAGTACTAATACGGAATGAAATATTGAAATGGGATATGAAGAACCGCGTATGAGATGAGAGCATTCAAGACCAGAATGACAATGAAAAATAAATCGGTAAATGTGCAACTGTTAATAAACCAAGCACTTCAGCAATAGCTTTAATCAATGATGGTGAGATTGCAGGACCGTCTTCAGAAGTAAGAAATCTCATTGAATTAGATGATTCTATGACAATAGCAATGTGTCAGTGGTAAAGACTTACAGAAATAAGACCACTTCCTAAAGCAGGACCTCGAAAAGGCAAGCAATCTATTCGTAAATGTTTGAAGTCTGCCATTCTAACAAGCACACCTGTAAAAGAGACATTTCGAGCAGAGCACAAAGCAAAAGAACGCAGAAACAAATAGAAGAAGGAAAAGCAAAAAAGAAACTGTATGGAAAGGCCAAGCAGTGCATAAAAAAAATTACACCTAGGTTATTGAAAAAAGGGAGGCGCAAGTATTGGATAGCTCTGAAGATGACGAAAATTGCTTATGTCTAGTTTGCTGGGAGCAATACAAAATTTCTAGACCCGGAGAAGGCTTGGTGCAATACATGACATGTAAAAGATAGGCGAATATCAAATGTACCAAAAATGAACCTTATTATATTTCTATTAACTGCAAATCAGACGCTGAAACAACCGATGACAATGAGTGATTAAAATATAGGATACATGCCTACACGTTGTAGTAGGCTATCGAGTCAAAGATCAATATGGCCAAAGAGTAGTGTTGGATTACTTTTTTATTTCTTTCCTGATTAAGACAGATTTTTTTCTTTTTATTGCTTAGTGTCTCTAAAAGTATCTTTATAAAAGATTCTTTTATAAAGTTTAGAAGTGTTTACAAGTCCAATTTAACTATTTTATTTTCATTTGATTTACAATGTTAATAAAACATGAAAGTGTTTTATTGTGCTAAGAACGTTATAAAGGAATAAATTTCTCTTTCTTGATTTAACATATCCCATTTAATCGCCTTTTTAACATAACTTGTATATGTTACAATGTACTTGTATGTGTCATTTATGTGTCGCACAGTGCCCCAAGTATGTCACAACTAGCCCCGTAGCGGGGGTTAGTAGTGACAAATTTCGAGTTTACGCTGAATTCATTTTGTGTTATGAAAAACGTTAATAACGTTAATAGTAGTTTTATAAATATGTTACGCAAGATTTACTGTAATGATATGATACATTAAATGTTTCGCTTCAGTTCAAATCTTACGGCTAATATCAAAAATGTCACTACTAGTCCCAGTCTCCCCTACTATGTAAAGAATAAAAAATAAAACTATAAAACAGGAATTCTGCTTTTTCAGAATTTAGTGTCGCCCAAGATGAAAAGAAAAAAACATATAAATATAAATAGTAGAAAGCATAATTCAGTTTGAAGACATAAAACACACGCTTTTATTTTATATAAAATGACGTCATTCGCATTCGCTGTAGAATGCCATATTTAACAATATTAATCTTAAGAATTCCATATTAGTCTTAAACAGCGTACAGAAAAGTATGCATATGACGTCACTATCACAAACTAATACACAAATCCAGGAAAAAAGCGATGTGGTTATTCAAGAAAGTCGGCAAAAAAAAAAGCATCTAATGATTCATATGTTTGTAACATTAATATGGATACATAAAATTAAATGTACTTTATGATTTTTAATAAAACATGCAGCTATTATAAATTTATATATTTTCAACATAGCATGTATTTTAATTACTTTCTTTTTTCAGTTGTTATGGAAAATGATAACCAAAAGATATAATAATCTACTAGTATTTTCCAACTACATTTCCTTTACTTTTTACGGAAATGGAGTACTTCAATTGCTAAAATTTAAAAAAATGCCGCTAAAAACTGCAAAAAAATTAATATCTCAAAAATAAATTGAGATGCAGATTTAAAACAAATTGCATTTAAAAGTACTTTTTCCCCTATACGACGGTATCAAAATCGATAATGTGCGATGCTTAGAAATTAAAAAAATTTCAATAGAGATTATCCGTATTTAACAGTACTGTATTCATCTGCTTTATTTTACGGTTGGCTTCTGTAACGGAACGTTATTTTTTAGAGACGACACTCTAATTGCTGGGTGAAAGAAATAGCATATCGGAGGCTAATAAGAAATGAAATTGCATATATTTTTATGTATGTGGATTTTCGATATATATGTAGATATATGAGCTATTTCGCATTTTTCGCAAAATCATTAACATCCAGCCACCACACAATTTAAATTTTTACACCGACGTATGGAGGAAAAAAAATGTTCTTTAGTTTGAAAACTGTTTATCAATTTATCTGATTTTTCATGGTTTTTAAAACAATTTTCAAGGATGATTTTCTGAAATTCTATTTCTATCGCGTGCAGCTAGATTACGGAAGATTCACCCCTTTGCTCTTAAAACAATACATTGTTAAACATTACTTTCCGGCTAATACTCTACGGCGAAATCAAAATTTCATTAGTAAATAAATAAATAAATAAATAAATAAATAAAATAACAAAAACCAAAAATAAATTTAACAGATGAGTAAGCGAACTGTAGGCTGAAACACCGAAATAATCGAAATAACAAGAAAGAAAAAATCATGCGTCAAGCATAGACTATGAAACACTTTCTAACATATTCAGAATAATGTAACAAAACTGCACCGTTTAAAAAATTATAATATTACGTCTAATTCAACCCTATGGAAACGCATAACACATTTCAGAACCCAGTTTCAGCTGTTCCCATCTACAATTGGAAATTATCCAAATTTTTTCATCAGCCCTGTATTGGATATATAGATTTGTATCTATTAACTACATGCATGCCAAAATTTAGTTCACTTAAGAAATACATGTACTTCAGTTGAAAATTCCCCTTCAGCATTTTCCTCTAATAAGGAGAATGGTATGTGAATACTTTTGTGGAGCCCTGTATATGATGTATGGCATTTATATATAACGAGTAACATAAAAAAAAATTTAGTTAAATTTAAAGCGCATACCGAATTTTAAAACGCTCCAGCAATTATTACTCAAATATAGCACTGTAACAGATTTCATTTATGTGTCCCTTTAAATGAATAAAAAGTGCTATGAATGCCCTGCTCTAACGTGATCGTAGTGAAATACAGTGATTTATATTAGTTTCAATACATTTGAAATAGCGTAATGTCATTAAAATACACTGCAAACGATTTTAACCCATGCATATACCATAATGTAATGCAATTCTTTTGAGTGCCCTGTAAATGAACTATTAATCCCACATACTTCATATATAATACCAAACATGCTTTGGTGACCCTAAATAACCTTTACCAATTGCATGAAAATCGGAGTATATTTACGAGAGTTAGATCATGGACAGACGGACAGACAAACCGAATGCATAAACACTTTTCAACTTTGTTGGAAAGCGTTAAAAAAGGTTGCATTTATACAAGAACATGTATCAAACATTTTTTCTCCCGTTAGCTGGTTGTAAATTAAAAAGCAAAACATTCCTAAACATATCTGTGAGGTATTTTTTGTTTAAATAATAGTTGTTTGGAAAAAATATTAATTCACACAGATTTATAATCACACTAGCTGACCCGCCCGGCGTTGCCCGGGTCCGTGGTAATATTTATAAAGAAACCTTTAATTTATATGATTTTATATGTAACTAGATTTTATCTGAAACACGTACCCACTCACAGTGTGAAAATGGGGGAGAAGCAGTTGCAAATTGTTGAGATGTTGTGCAAATTTTATTCATAAATTTTTGTAAAATTGTATGCCATAGTCATGAACAAATTAAAATTTTAAAACACCCTCTACTGATGAAAAAATTAGTTGAGAGGAGTGAGTGCTTAATAATGTACAGGCCAAAAGCTTTAAAACGACCTCTGTCAGAAAACAACATATAAAGGATACTCATCGTAGAAAACGCTACAGTTGAAAGGACAATTATCGTCACCTGCCTTCCAAACTCGAAATTCAACTCTCCCACCTTCTTTAAAATTTTAAAGTGTTATCATTCACGTAAGTTAATTTCAATTGTATTCGTTCTTCGTGTTAATGGCAATTTAAATATGCATAGTCGGCCAAGCATGGAACGTGTTTCTTGAACTTTCTATGAAGTAAATAATTTCCGTTCTTGAGCGATAAGAGTCCATTCACGTGCGATTCTTATAAAACTCATAATATATCACAAAATGCACACCATATTAAGTATTTCATGAACTCAAGGATTTTTCACTCAGCTCTTATTCTTTTGTTAATATTCTCTCATCCTAATGAAAACATATGTTATACTTTATTGAATGTTTTCACATTGAAAGGGCAGTGTAAAGTTTAGGCATAATTCAATAAAGCAAAAATTTTGAGTGTTTGTTATTTATAATCTATCTTCTTGTTAATGTTGTTGACTACATTTTTAGACACCCATGAACGGTGAACACATAACATGCGATAAATTGCCACAAATTTTATAAAAAAATCACAAATTTTGTCATAGATTGTTGAAAAAAATTGTGAAATGATCATTAAAAAACACGAATTTCATCCAACGATCTTGGAAAAATAATCATGAATTTTGTGAAACAATCAAAGAAAAAAATTGCAAATTTCATCAAAAGATCACAGAAGCACATGTTGAATTTTGCCAATCTGTCACTCAGGAATATCAGGAACTTCGACAAATAGTTGCAGAAAAAAAAATGCAAATTTCGCCAATCTTGGGAAAAAATCGTGCATTTCGTGAAACGATTGCTGAAAACAGCCCTCGAATTTCAGTAAACAATCGAAGAAAAATATTGCAAATTTCAGCAAAAGATCGCGGAAATGCATAACAAATTTTATCAAAAAAAAAGGCAGAAGCATATGCCAAATTTGCCAATCCGTCGCTGAAAAATATCAGGAACTTTGGCAAATGGTAGCAAAAAATAAAATAAAATAAAATAAATAAATAAAATCACAAATTTCGTCATAGATCGTTGAAAAGAAAATGGACGCGGAAAAGAAAAACAAATTTTGTCACTGATCGTTGAAAAAAAAACCTCGAAAAAAAATGCAAATTTCGTGAAACGATTTAGGGAGGGGGGGGGGAGGGGGATCGTGCCTTTTGTGAAATGATCGCTGAAAAAAAAAACGTGAATTTCAGTAAAAAAAAGAAAAATTTTGCAAATTTCATCAAAAGATCGCAGAAACGCATAGCAAAGTTTGTCTAAAGAGTGCACATTACAAATTTTGCCAATATGTCGCTGAGAAATATCGGGAACTTCGACAAACAGTCGCGGAAAAAAAATCATCAAACTTCGTCACAGATCGTTGAAAAACAAAACGCGAATTTCGTCAAATAATCTTGAAAATAACAATTACTATAAAGAAAAAACAAATTTCGGTAAAAAATCGAAGGAAAATATTGCAAATTTCATCAAAAGATTGCGGAAATGCACAGCAAAGTTTGTCCAAAGAGTGCAGATGCATATGCCGAATTTTGCCAATCTCTCACTGAGAAATTTTGAAAACTTCGTCAAATGGGTGCATAAAAAAAAGAATCACAAATTTTGTCACAGATCGTTGAAAAAGGAAAAAAAAAACACGAATTTCGTGAAACGATCTTGTAAAAACAATCACTATAAAAATAAAACACAAATTTCGATAAACAGTCGAGGAAACTGCAAATTTCATCAAAAGATCGCGGAAATGTATAGCAAATTTTGACAAAAGAGTGCAGAAGCGCACACTGAATTTTGCCAATCTGTCGCTGAGAAATATCGGGAACTTTGGCAAATAGCCGCTAAAAAAAAAAATTACAAATTTCGTCATAGATCGTTGAAAAAACAACATGAATTTCGTCAAACGATTGCTGAAAAAAAAACCCGCGAATTTCAGTAAACAATCGAAGAAAAATATTGCAAATTTCATCAAAAGATCGTGGAAATGCATGGCAAATTTTGTCAAAAAAGTGCAGAAGCATATGCCAATTTTGCCAATCTGTCATTGAGAAATATCGGGAACTTCGACAAATGGCCGCGGAAAAGAAAAACACAAATTTTGTCACTGATCGTTGAAAAAAAAAAAATAAATAAAATGCAAATTTCATGAAACGATTGGGGGCGGGGGGAAGAATCGTGCAATTTGTGAAACGATTGTTGAAAAAAAACCCGTGAATTTCAGTAAACAAAGTATTGCAAACTTCATCAAAAGATCACAGAAACGCATAGCAAAGTTAAAGAATGCACATTACGAATTTTGCCAATCTGTCGCTGAGAAATATCGGGAATTTCGACAAATGGCCACGGAAAAGAAAAATACAAATTTTGTCACTGATCGTTAAAAAAAAAACCCCGCAAATTTCATGAAACGATTTGGGGGAGGGGGGGGGGGGTCGTGCCTTTTGTGAAAAAAAAGCGAGAATTTCAGTAAACGAAGAAAAATATTGCAAATTTCATCAAAAGATCGCAGAAACGCATAGCAAAGTTTGTCTAAAGAGTGCAGATTACAAATTTTGGCAATATGTTGCTGAGAAATATCGGAAACTTCGACAAATGGCCACGGAAAAGGGAAAACAAATTTTGTCACTGATCGTTTAAAAAAAATCATGAAAAAAAAAACTGCAAATTTCATGAAACGATTTGGGAGGGAGGGAAGATCGTGCATTTTGTGAAACGATCGCTGAAAAAAACGTGAATTTGGTAAACGAAGAAAAATATTGTACATTTCATCAAAAGATAGCAGAAACGCATAGCAAAGTTTGTCTAATCTTTGCCTAATGATCGCAAAAAAAAAAAAAAAAAAAAAAAAAAAAAAAAATTGTCACAGATTGTTGAAAAAAAAACAACTAATTTCATGAAACGATCTTGTAAAAACAATCACTGTAAAAATAAAACACAAAATTCGATAAACAGTCGAGGGAATAAATTGCAAATTTCATCAAAAGATCGCGGAAATGTATAGCAAATTTTGCCAAAAGAGTGCAGAGGCGCACACTGAATTTTGCCAATCTGTCGCTGAGAAATATCGGGAACTTTGGCAAATAGCCGCTAAAAAAAAAAAAATTACAAATTTCGTCATAGATCGTTGAAAAAACAACATGAATTTCGTCAAACGATTGCTGAAAAAAAACCCCGCGAATATCAGTAAACAATCAAAGAAAAATATTGCAAATTTCATCAAAAGATCATGGAAATGCATGGCAAATTTCGTCAAAAAAGTGCAGAAGCATATGCCAATTTTGCCAATCTGTCGCTGAGAAATATCGGGAACTTCGACAAATGGCTGCGGAAAAGAAAAACACATTTTGTCACTGATCGTTAAAAAAAAAAAAATGCAAATTTCATGAAATGATTTGGGGGGGGGGGGGGGGATCGTCCATTTTGTGAACGATCGCTGAAAAAAAAAAACGTGAATTTCAGTAAACAAAGAAAAATATTGCAAATTTCATCAAAAGATCGCAGAAACGCATAGCAAAGTTTGTCTAAAGAATGCACACTACGAATTTTGCCAATCTGTCGCTGAGAAATATCGGGAATTTCGACAAATGGCCGCGGAAAAGAAAAACACAAACTTTGTCACTGATCGTAAAAAAAAAAAACAAAAAAAAAACACGCAAATTTCTTGAAACAATTTTTGGGGGGGGGGGGGGGGAGGCGGGAAATCGTGCATTTTGTGAAACGATCGCTGAAAAAAACGTGAATTTCAGTAAATGAAGAAAAATATTGTACATTTCATCAAAAGATCGCAGAAACGCATAGCAAAAGTTGGCTAATGGTCGCAAAAGAAAAAAAAAACGCGAATTTCATGAAACGATCTTGTAAAAACAATTACTATAAAAATAAAACACAAAATTCGATAAACAGTCGAGGGAATAAATTGCAAATTTCATCAAAAGATCGCGGAAATGTACAGCAAATTTTGACAAAAGAGTGCAGAAGCAAACGCTGAATTTTTCCAATCTGTCGCTGAGAAATATCGGGAACTTTGACAAATGGCGACAGAAAAAAAAATCACAATTTCTCTTCATTGAATTACGCCTAAACTTCTAGACTAAACTAAAAGAAAATTCTCCAAGTGTCTGTGACAGATACGTCAGTGGCAGAAAATAATCTGCTGGTAAAATATTTTACAATTGAAGCATTAATTAATCAAACCACCACTTACCTGCAATGTCTTTAAGCATTTTATTAATTTTTATAAATAATAATCTTTGTTTTGTATTGAGTAATAAAGAGATAAACATAATTGTAAAGCGAAAGTTTAGTTTAAGGTGAAAAAGCTTGTAAAAAGCCTACTTTTATGACAAAGAATTTTGTGAAGGGTCCTTTTTTTAAGGTGAAAAGTTTTGTGAAGGATCCTGCTTTGATTTGAAAAAATTTGTGCAGGGTCCAGTTTTGACATAAAAAATGTTGTGAAGGGTCCAGTTTTGACATGAAAAATGTTGTGAAGGGTCCTGTTTTGAAATGAAAAATTTTGTGAGGGGTCCTTTAAAGAACCCAATTTTTCCTAAAGAGATCCCTGTGCTTGTTACATATCATGACTTTGATAAGAAATGAAAACATTTAGTAAAGTGTAAAAAATATGTTTTCTTTGGGATTTGTTATGAAACTCATAATATATGGGGAAGTGGAAAAAAAAAGATAAAAGAAAAACCCAAATAACTTCATTCATTTCCTCTGAAAAGAAATATTTGTTTTATTCCTGTTCTTGGGCGATGACAACATACATCTCTTAATCACCCGAGAACGGAAATTATTTACTGCATGTTTCCATTTCATAGAAAGTACAGTTTTCATCTTACACTAAAATGTACAGTTCTATTTTTACTACGAAATGAAAACATTTAGTGAAGCGTTGATTCAGCAAATTTGAAAAAAAAAATAATTACTTTAAGATCCCAGAAAGTTTAAGAAACATTATACTACTTCATTCTTGGGCGACTATGCGTATGTAAATAGATATTAATACGAAGAAAGAATAACGAATACAATTTAAAGTAACTTACGTGAGTTTCTTATATAAACAATGTAAAAAACATTATAAAATAATGTCAATAAGATTAAATCTTATAGTAACCAAAAAAAAAAAAAAAAAGCATGGGAAATAAACAGTGCAATTTCCAGCTACAGCTAGGATAGGAAATGCAGCCGGCAGCCGCTGTATCTCATATTTACCACCTGCTCTCATTGGCTGGCTTCTTCATTGCCGCGGATTGGCTTAGAGCTGTAAATAGCCTGTAACCATAACGTCTTATTGCAGCGGATTGGCTTAGAGCTGTAAATAGCCTGTAACCCATAACGTTTTATTGCAAATTTCATCAAAAGATCGCGTCTTAGAGCTGTAAATAGCCTCTAACACATAACGTTTTAATTACGTTTTAATTTTTTTTTTAAATATCTAAATTGAAATTTTAAAATCCGGCTGCGAAGTACACTTTCTGAGGACAGCATCAACACATGACAAAAATTTCAGAGGCCTAGGTGCTATAATTTCGGCGCTTGCCTCGGTCAGGCAGGCAGGCAGGCAGACATATCTTGTTTTATATATATAGATTATATATGAGGGCTCTTAACCACAGTAGACCAAGTCCATTTTGAAAGAAAAAAAATATGATATACTCCATTTAGAAGGTGAATGAAATCTGTTTTATCCACTACCACAGTGAACAAAGTCTGTTTTCACTTTACTTTATCATACCGGGTGTCACAAAAATGACTGATGGATTTTAAAATTCAATAACTTGCAAACGGTGATAGATATCTAAAACATTCTTGCAGGAGTGTTATGTAGGATGTCAGGAGTTTTTATGCTGCGATTCTCAGTTTTATTTACAATTAGCATCGATAGATGGCGCTACAAGCAATAACCGCTAAATCCAGGCTCGATTTTTCAGCCTCTCTCTTCATCCATGCGAAAAACGGAGATTAAAATGTATTGAATGGATCCCGAAGTACCAAAAATCGGGTCTGTACTGAGCGCCTATAGAGATCCTACATTAGAGAGAGATTGGACATTGACGAAATGTCCGCCATTTTCGTTACAAAGCAGATGGAACGCCGTACAGCGCAATACATTTTCATCAGCGTCTAACACGTTTTAGTCTATTAAAATTAAGAAAATTTCATTTTATATGCCTTCTGAGAGCCTTCCAGAGCATAAATGTGAGCACATTTCTATTTTAAAGAATAAGAATTTTCAGAAAATGCATTTTTTACTCTAATTTTTTTTTTTTTTTTTTTTTTTTTTTTACAAATTAAAATAGTGGGCAGAGGAAGAATGGGCATGTAAGAACTTTATTTTAATTTCGCAATATTTGAGAAAATAATTTTTAACGAGTATCAGATAGAAAATGAACCATAGAATTGAAAATTTTAAAACTATCTATAATTTATTACGCATTTTAAAACAACAGTAATTATTAAAATTTTCACTATCTTCGCATTGATAATTTCGAAACAATAAAATTTTAACATATCATATACCACTCCTATTTAACTATGTATGTGATTCAAAGTTAATTTAATATGTGCGCTGAAAATATTTTATGATAAGTTTCTATGTATTGCTACTTCTCTTTGATATTCTTTTTAAATACAGAAGTCTGGTAAATATATAGTATTGTAATGAGTATTGCTATCAAAACATTAAATGAAAGTTTAGAAAAAAAAATTAAATAAGGGCACTGCTGTTAAAAGAAAAAAAGAAAAAATCTTAAAAACAAATTCATCAATAAATCAAAATACGATAACTAAGTAAAATCGTACTGCTGCGTAGCGTAAAACAGCTGAGTAAAAAAAAAAAAAAAAAAAAAAAAAAATGCATTTACTGAGAATTCTTACTCATAAAATGGAAATGTGCTCATATTTATGTTCTGAAAGACTCTTTGAAGGGATATAAAATGAAATTTTCATAATTTTAATCGAATAAAAAGTATTACACGCTGATAAAAATGCATTGCGTCCCCACTAAAAATAATCTTAAGATTATCTGAATAAATCTCCACTTTCTGAAGAATTTCTACAAAAATCTGTAGAAATTTTGAAAATTTAGATTTACTTTAAAAATATCTGCAGAATATTTTAAGATATTCTTAGAAATATCTGCAGAAATGGGCCAATTACCTACAGATTTTGGGCCAATTAGCTACAGATTTCCTACAGATATTTTTTAGTGGGGGTCGTACGGCGTTCCATCTACTTTGTAACGAAAATGGCGGATATTTCTTCAATGTCCAATCTCTCTCTAATGTAGGATCTCTAAGCGCCTATTGCTTTCAGCGTCATCTATTGTTTGAAATTCGAACTAAAATCAAGAATCACAGTACAAAAACTCCTGACATCATACATAACCCTCCTGCAAGATTATCTTTAATATCTGTCACCGTTTGGAAGTTATTGAATTTCCATCATATTGATAATCCATCAGTCATTTTGGGGACACCCGGTATATGTCATCTGTTTACAGACTTAGTTTACTGTGGGAGTAGATAAAACAGATTTTATGCATCTTCAAAATAGACTATCTCATTTTAATCAAAATGGACTTGGTCTACTATGGTTGTGAGTCCCTCATATAATTACAAAGCTTTTAATCAATACTGTTATTTTACAACTTTCATTTTGTCTTAGCAATAAATAATTAATTGGCAATCTATATTAAAAAGGACAAACGTGTCCGTCTGTAACGCTGGCGTCAGTTTGATGTTGGCAACAGCAGACGATTAAATTTCTCTTTTACTGCAATATTTTTTTTTAACTTTTAAACATTGCACATTTAAAATTTTTTACACTGTCGAATAGAGAAAAAATTGTACTTATAAATGTAATTTGTTTCAAAACTGTATTACGATTAATATCGCAGTTTACTCATTTTCAACTGTTTTTAAAATAACTTTTAAGCATGAATTAAATAAAAAATCTATCTCTATTCAATGCAGACGATTATGAAAGATAAATCCATTTGCACTTAAGTTAATATAAATAGAGTTCAGCGTTTGTTTCCAGCTGATATTCAATAAAGAAGTAAAAACTTCACAAACAAAATAAAATAATAGAAAAAAATAGAAATTTAACAGACGTGTAGTCAAAATACACCCTTTAACAACTGAAATGATCAAAATTAAAAAAGATCTGCTGTAAATAACGAAATATTTGGCTATTTCTTCGTTTATTAACTCATATGACAGTGACGCTTTTAATGAATTTCAAAATGTTATTTGAATGCAAAATTTATATTTCGCCTTTTAGATCGCTTTTTGCGCATTTTCACCAATTTTTAAATTTCGAATTTTTTAAGAAATGGTCTTAGAGATAATTTATATCTTATAAGTAACTACCATTCCAAATTTCATGTTTCTAGGCTCTTCAGTAACACAAAAATCGTATTTTTAGAATGTTTTTTGCTCCTGCACCTCTTTGGGATTGTGGCATGGACATAAGATATAACCTATGTTAGAACAGGGACTAACACCATCATTTTGATACCATTACTTTTGAAATCTGTTCGGTATTTCCAGAGATTACCTCGAGATTACAAACGAAAAAACAAACTCTACTTCTGTATAATATTAATATAAATTAATCTATTTAAACAAAATATATCAGAAATTACATGTTATCAATTCTATTTTTATTTCATCTTGGAAAAGTCTCAAAATGTAATTATTAACATCTCTCTTACAAATTGATAAATGTTCACCTGACATCTATTGATAGGTTAAAGTAAGTTAATAAAAATTCGGATGTATTTAGACAAAATCATAACTCATACTAGTCTAACAAACTTAATCAATGTTGTAGCTAAATCTCCGAACAACGTGTAATGTCTCAAAAATCTGTTTCCTTTCCCTCATAATTAAGAAACACTTTATGCCGGCAACTATTTTGAAATAAAATTTGTTAGTAATACTCTCTATCCTACTCTTCTCCCCAATGACAGATGAAGCGTCAATTAATTCCTTAAAATCAGGCTAGAAGAGGGAATATTATGAACTTGTATGATAACTGCATGTGAAGGGAGTGGCATAAAAAAGGTTAGTCGCCTTTAATAACTTTTCACTACACCTGGTTGAAGAAAATGCGTCGCAAGTCAGGATTTCGGTTGGTGTCAAATTTCCTTTTTACTTTCTTTTATCTTTACAAGAAGAAAGTATTGGATTCGTGAAAAATTTCGACTTTGGTTTTCAACGGATTTACACGTTTGTCAGAGATTCCGAAAATCATGTTTTTATAAAATGTTTGTCTGTGAGTCTGTGACTCTGTCTGTATCTCTGTCTGTATGTATGTGACATAAATTTTGTATCTCAAGAACTAATTCACGGAATTTAATAACAATTTATATTCAGTTAGTCCCTGATATAAATTGGTGCTGATTAGTTTGTGGTGTAAATCGCCCAACAGGTGGCGCTGCTATGCAGCATTTTTCACGATTTTCATAAGAGCTCCAGAACTAATGCACGGATTTTCATCAAACTTCAGATTCAGTTAGTCCTTGATATGAATCGACGTTTAGTACATTTTGGTGTAAATCGCTAAAACAGGTGGCGCTGCTATGTTGTGTTTTTTGCGATTTCCGCAATAGCTTTATCTCAAAAACTAATGCTTGGATTTTCAACAAACTTTTGATTCAGGTATACCTTGATATGAATTAGTGCTGTTTATGTTTTGATGCAAATCGCTCAACAGGTGGCGCTGCTACGCTGCATTTTTCAGAATTTACACTATAGATAAATCTGAATAACTAATGCACAAATTTTCGTCAAATTTCAGATTCAGGTTACCTTGATATCAATTAGTGCTGTTTATTTTTTGGTGTAAATCGCTCAACACGTGGAGCTGCTATGCTATATTTTTCAGAATTTCCGCTATAACTCTATTTCAAGAACTAATGCACAAATTTTCATCAAACTTCAAATTCAGATATACTTTGATATGAATTGGTGCTGAATTGATGTAATTTCTTGTACTGTTTAAATGATTTAATTGATGTGATTTATATAGAAGAAAGTTTTGTGATAGCTACAACATACTGATTTTTAGGTGCGTTCGTAATTTTACAAATACGTAGCACCTATAGTCGTCGTCTGGTCCGTTCGTCTGTTTGTCTGTCCGCATGTAATAGCGCAAAAACTAACCAACCGAATGGTTTGAAATTTAATATCGATAATGGTTGCAGAATTTTGTCGAGTGATTTCAAATTTTATGAAAATCGAGTCCAAACTTAAAAAGATATTAATAAAAGTTTTCTTCATTCTATTAAATCTTATCATACGTAATTAATTCTATGATATCCCATTATAAGTATTGGTATGGCGATTGCGTCCTATTTAAGATGGATTTCTATTATTTCCGTATTACTGAATTGAATACATAGAATCGTAATAACTTTTGTATCCATGCTTTTTTTGCATAAGGGTGCAACAGCTATTGCACCAAGATCAGAATATTTATAAAACTAGTCATAGTACGAACGCCCTTCATTTGCCACGTTTGACGGACAATTTCCGACTTGTTTTTATTGTAAAACAAGTTTGCTGTACAATAATTATTGTTTTTGTCACCTTTATCACTCTTTAAAATTACAACCATCTTTCATGTTACATTCTTATTAGAAAATAATCGATGGAGTTACATTAAAGTAATTAGTTAAAAGGAAAATGTATCAAGTATTTTTATCATAACAAATGTACTTTTATTTAATAACGAAAAGTCGACAAAAAGGTTATAACTAAAATTTCACAGACATATACCGGGTGTCTAGAAATTAGTCGGGCAATTTCGTAAGTTAAAAACTTCCGAAATATTAAATGAAATTTACTAGTTGAAAGTCAGACTAGTAGTAATATTGCCGAATTTTATTCATAGATGGCGTTAGGTGTCATAACTGATGCTATCGCTTAGCGAGCAGTAATCATTCTCCTTCGGCATTACGATAATGGAGACGTACAACGGTGCTGAAAAAGCGAAATGCTGTCTTTGGTATCACGAAACTCATTCTGCTGTATAAGTACGACGAAACAATGGTGATAATGTTAAACTTGAATTATTTTTCTATTTTCAACAATATGTTCTTTAATTTTTTCCTGTAAATTGCATTCAATAAATCATTCTTTTTGCCCAACTAATTTGTAGACACCTTGTTTTTGCCTTACCCACATACATGGATGTAAATAAGGCCAGATGAATTTTGACAAAATCATAACTTACATCACTCTAATAAGCTACTTAAAGAATACGTTGCTAAATCTCTGAGCAACATGTGAAATCTCAAAAATCTGTTCATTTTTTTTCATAGATAGTGTTCTTTAATAGAACACTTTATTATAGCATCTATTTTGAAATAATATCTACTATTATTGGTGCCTACCATCACACTTCTACTCCAATGAGCCATGAAACGTCAATTAATTCTTCAAAACAAGTAAAAATTAAATTTAAAAAATCAAAAAACCCGACTGCGTAAAAAGCAAACTAATTAATTATTTCTCATCAATGTGAAACTACTTTTTATATTACTTACATTTTTTTTATTTACTTGTATTGATGACTTTTAAGTTGTGATTAATTGTTAGTTCCTATCTATAAACATTGTTTTGATGAGAGCTATAGATGTCTGTGAAGGTTAGAGTTCCGAATCTATGAAGCTAGAGATCCTACCTACACTACTTCCAGGTTGTATAATATTTTAACGCAGCTTCTGACTGTAAAATAGTCAATGAAACATCGTCTTCATTTTGAAAGACCTATCCAATGATATGCCACCCAATAGGGTGCGTAATTTTTTTTCCGTCTCTGCTGCCATTTTGTATTTTACGGCTGCCATTTTAAATTTATGAAAACAAAACCTAGCCTAAACCATCGGACGGTTAAGACGAATCGATAGAGACCTCATTCATTAAAATCCATCCAGTCGTTGGGATGTTTCGAGGGTATAAAGAAATCCACATACACAGATACGCGTGAAACACATAACCCTTTCTGGCAGTCGGGTAATTAGGATGGATGAGGGAAGATATGAACCCTGTAAAATGAGTATGTGTGAAAAAAAGTTAAGAAGTTTTGTCGAGTGTAATAACACTTCAGTATGGCTCATTTTTCATGAAAATGCTTCACATTTAAGCTACATTTCAAGTCATTTCACAGCTATGAAAATTAATAATAAATGTGACTTTTTATATCTAAGAAAAAACAATAGAATTGTTTTCAGGAATCGCAATAAACTTATAAAATGCTGGAAAAAGGAAGATCAATACACAGCGCGTAAATGTTACAGCGAAGTTGGCAGTTATTATTATGCAATATTAAAATATTCATCAACTGAAGTTATACAATAAAGGCAAGATAATTTCCTATTAACACCATAAAATTAAGGCATGCGAAAGACCTTTCGGAAGAACTTTGACTTTCTTCCTTAAGCGAGAAAAGACATGCTACCACTTGGAAGGTATAGTCGCGTCTAACTCCTGCCTATAAAGTGATAGCACGTCTTTATGATTATCTATATATATATTATGCTATCGTACGTGGCACAGAAATTGAGATTATTTGTTAATTGTTTAATGGCAACGCCCAAATGAAACGCATGTCATTGGTTATTTTTTAAAAGGCCTTTGGCAGGATTTAGGCCGAAGTAAATAGGGTTTATTTACGTTTCGCTCTATCACTGTAATTATGGAACTTCAAAATATCATCAGAAATGCCCGTAAAAGATCCCGGCGAATGCTTGAAAGTGAAGAAGAAGCCGAATTAAGAAGAGAAGATTGGATCGAGAACGCCGCAAACACAGAGCCTGAGCGATCGCCAAAATAGGCTAATTAACCGTCGCATGGATGATCGCGTTGCTTCTAAAATCCAAATTACTGATTTCATATCAGATATATTTAAAATACACGTCTTTTATTCATTTCATGTAAAATACAATAAATAAGTAAAGGTATTTTTACAGCATAGGTACTTGGCGAAATAGAGAAAATAAATTTGACAACGTATTTTCTAGCAACCTATTTAATCAAAATACTTTTTTCGAATAAAACTACATAAAAGTTCCCATGATCGCAAAGAGTTCGTACTTTTATGTTAGCTGGGCGCAATTCTCGCCAATAGCATTTTTTTTTATCTCGCCAGCAGCATTTTTTATTTTTCGAGGGGTAAATTAAAACAATGCTTTTGATGTTTGTAGTGTTTGTAATGTAGTGTTTTTTTAATGTTGAAATTAGAAGGTTTGTGATTTACGGTATTATTTATTCTTTTTTTTTTTTTTTTTTTTTTTACTTTTTCTTTTTTTAAAGATTTTTTTTTTTAGGTGAAAGTCATGAATTTTAAATGTTTCAGTTTTAAATTAAAGTTATCCATTTTAAATAAAATGAGTGAAAGGATTACATTTTAGTCCAAATTAATGAAATATGAAAAAATGCAACGGGTACAATGTTTGGCGATTTATCATCTGCACCCGACTAACATAAAAACGCCGAGTTCTTGATTTCTCTATAAAAATCTTCCGATTTGGCGAAGGATTGAGCAAGTAAATTAAATTATGAATAAAAGTAACATGATACAATGCCTAGCATACATTTAAGGGAGATAAGCCTGGTCGCCGCGGGCGGCTAGTAGGAGAATAAAATCGGAAACTGTCTATGAACCGTTAAAAATCTTAATTTTGAATTTATGATCGAAAACCCGAATTTGGCTTTGTGTATGACATCCACTGTTTTTTAAAGAAAAAAAACAGATTGCATCTCTGGTTTTTTATTAAATAATTGGTGTACTTAACATATTTTATCATCCCTTAAGGTAGCGACCATCTTTCGTTTGTTACTAAGTTGCATTAAAGTAATCAGTTAAAAAAATATGTATTGAGTTTTTTTAACACTTTCCATCGTAGTTGAAAATTGTTTATGAATTCTGATTGTCTGTCCGTCTGGTCACACTCTAACTCCCTAAATATACTCACAAGGAAGGTCTCCATACGGGCATACTCAGAAAAATCTGAAAAAAATTACACAATGTTCTTCTCATATGGATATATATTTTTATAATTTTTTTTGGCGGAAACCCGATACAGCGTCCGTAAAAAAATAATGAAATTTTCGTTTATTTGGCGATTTATCACCGGTTGGCGATGAAAAAAAAATATGGTTTCATGTAGGAAAAAACTTTTTATGTTGAATTTGTTTATACAAGTTTAATTTAAATAACTTTAGTTTTGTCATTTTTAATTTGTTTTAACAATAGTTTTGTCATTTTTAGTTTGTTTTAACTATTGTTTGTGATATATATTTATATGTATTTATAATAAAATTTAAATATCATATTTTACGATTTAAAACAAAATTTAAATTGATTTAAATTATTTCAAGCTTAAAAATAAAGCAGATAGAACACTGTCGATTTGATTTTGTTGCTATGGAAACAACGACTTCGTCTTCGATATGGAAATGTTAAATCAAATGTCAGCTAACTATAACTTAAAATAGATATTTGCAACTTTCCAAGCATAGAAAATATTTTTATAGATATGAAATTAAATAACTACAGCAACAAGCAACATATATATGTAATATAAAAAATATATAATACCCTCTTTAATTCATTAAGTTTGAATTCATTAAAAACCGTGCATTCTAAAAAACAATTAATAAATTTTCAGATGCATTAAAATCGTTTGCTTTTGGCGAGGAAAAATCCTGCTCGCCGAATCGCGTGCCACTTTCGTATTTTCGCGCCAAATACTCGAAAGTATTTTAATTTTTTACAGACTTTCTACTGAAATTCCGCCGTTAAATTCGATTGATCCCTTATTACATACATGAGTAGTTTCACTAGCATTTTTTTTCAACATATTCTTAGTATGCTCTGTAAGTAGACCTTCCTTGTCAGATTTGCATGCAGTTGACGTTATTGAGAGTCACCAAATGCACGCTTTCTATTGTAAATGAAGTGCGTAGCCTTAATAGTCCATTTACAGAGGTACTCAAAAGAATTCCATTACATTTTGGACAATAAGGAAAAATGGTTTGCACTGTATTTTAATGAAATTACGCTATTTCAAATGAAATTGAAATTGATATAAATCACTGAATTTCACTACAAGATTATTAATATAGAAGGGGCATTTGCAACCTTTATCTTTGATTTACAGGGGCACACAAAGAAGATCGGTTACAGTTTACAGTACTGTGTTTGAGCAGTAACTGCAGAAAATGCATTTTCAATTTAAGTATGCGCTTTTAAATTTTACTTGTTGTGTACACTGTTAAAAATTTTGCAGCATTCTGGCAGATCATTCGACCGTTTTTTGAAAAAACGGTTTCATAACCATAATTTAACTATATTCTGACCAAAAAATGGCCAATAATATGGTCAGAATAGTGTTAAAATTACGGTTGTGTAACCGTTTTCGGAAAAAACGGTCAAATGACCTGCCAGAATGCTGAAAATTTTTAACAGTGTAGAAATTCTATACATCGTACAAAGGGCTTCACAAAAGAATTCACGTACCATCCTCCTTATTAGAGTAAACTGAGGAAGGGGGATTTTTAAATGTGGTATGCATTACCTAACCGAACTAAATATTTGAATGCATGTAGTTTATAGATAAAATCTATATATCATGTACAGGGTTGCTCAAAGAATTATGATAATTATCCCATTGTAAAAGGAAATGCTGAAACTGAGTTTTCCAACGTGTTAATGCGTTTCAAATGGCTCAATTTGACATCTTATTTCAACTTATTAAACTGTGAAGTTTTTTCCATTATTCTGAATGTGTTGGAAAGTGTTTCATAACCGATGCTTGATGAATGATTTCTTTTCTTTCTTGTTTTGAGAACAAACGTACAGTCGCGGGAAAAAAAGTAAACACCCCCTACTAACTCCTCAACAAATTATCGTAGACGAAAGTTACCGGTACCGAACGATTGGAAATAACGTCTACTTTTAAATGATGTATATAAAATTTTCTTAGGGGGCATCTACATATTAAAACGAATCTAAACTTCATTTTTTTCAATGACAATACCCAATTTTAACGAGATATTTCAAATCTTTGGTTCAAACTATGCCTAGACACCAAATTTCAAGTCATTTGAATGATAAGTATTTGACTTATAAACATTCAAAATTTAGTGCTTGTAATGTTAAATTGTATTTTCATATTTTTATTTATATCTCTAGGAATTATGCTCCTAATGTGCTAATTTTTTTTTTTTTTTTTTTTTTTTTTTTTTTTTTGTAGCAATAATACTAATATACCGAAAGATAAATACGCTGAATTTGCAATTTTTATAATTTTGTGACATGAATTATGAATTATGAAATTAATTTTCGAAAAAATTATGAACTGCAACCTACAATTTTTTTGATGGATTTAGATTTATTAAGTCCTGTTTTATGGAAATCCAAAATTTCACATTTTTCTTCCAAGTAGTTTTCAAATTATGCCTAAAAAACGGCAAAATGATGGTTTAAGGGGCCGTCTATGATAGAAGTGAGTAGATATTTTGAAATTTATTCTGCTATCCTGTAATCTAACGGGCTCCATTGACTCCTTGAGTGGCGCTTCAGGTGCCTTGATCAAGAAGGGGGCTCTCTCGATTAACAATCAAGTACGGAACTTCAGTTTGGATACAGCCCTTAAAATACGCTCGTTTTAAAATAAATAATTTCTCGGAAACTTATGCCACGAATTTTATAAAAATTTGTTTTTCGGCTAAATCAAGGGTGTAGAGTTCATTTATGCTGTCAGAATTGTGTACTTCTATTGAAAAAAACAAAGTTATGGTTTGTTTTAATATGCAGATGGCCCCCTAAGCAAATTATATATACATCATTTAAAAGTAGACTTTATTTCCAATCGTTCGGTACCAGTAACTTTCTTCTACGATAATTTGTTGAGGAGTTAGTAGGGGGTGTTTCCTTTTTTTTTTTTCACGACTGTACCTTTATTTGATAATGAAGAATCAAAAATTTATAATTAAAATTTCATTGACAAATATTCACCTTACACTCATAACCTAGATTAAATAAAGCAGGTTAGACAAAATCATAACTGAAACTATTTTGATAAACTGCTTAATCAATGCGTTGCTAAATCTCCGAGCAACGTGTAATGTCTCCAAAATCTGTTTCATTTCCCTCATAATTAAGAAACACTTTATTCCAGCAACAATTTTGAAATAAAATCTATTATTATTGCTTCTCCGCATCACCCTTATCTCCCCAGTGACGGATGAAGTGTTAATTAATTCTTCAAAATTAGGATAGAGGGAGGAACATATGAACCCTGTAAGATGAGTCTATGGGAAGAGAGTGCCATAAGAAAGTCAATCAAGAGCAATAACTCTTCTTTCAAAAATATGTTTGGCATCTAAGGTACTTTTCGAGACATTCCTAAGCTACGAAAATTAATAACAAATATCTTTTTATCTAAGAAGAAACAATGGGAATTTCTTTTAAAATCGAAGTAAACTGATAAAAAACTGCAAGTAGGACTATTAGCATGAAACACGTAACTATTCCGGCAAAATCGGAAAAGTTGGCAACTATGATTATAGGAATATAAAATTGGAAAACGTCTATAAACCATAGTTATATTATAATTTATGAAGGATAATCTAATTTTGGCGTGGTGTTCGGCACCCACTGTTTTATAATGAAAAACATTGAAATTCCGTTTTTCTATAAAAAAAAAAAAAAAAAAAATTATTTATCTTGACATGGATCATTCGCTGTTTTATGTAATGCCAAATCTTTGCTCTTATACCTTTATTTGAAAATAATCGAAAAAGTAATCAGTTAAAAGGAAAATGCATCGAGTCTTTTTATTATAGCAAAAGTACATTTATTGGATAGTGAAAAATCAAAAAATTTTAATTCAAATTTCATTGAGAAATATTCACCTTATCAGATAAAATGAATCTTGTAAGGTGAATATAATATCTAGATTAAATGAAGCGGGATATATATAGACGGAATCCTAACTCATACTTGTTTGATAAATATGTTTAATCAATGCATTGCTAAATCTCCGAGCAACGTTTAATGTCTAAAAAATCTGTTTCATTTACCTCATAATTAAGAAACACTTTATTCCAGCAACTATTTTGAAATAAAATCTATTATTATTGCTTCTCTGCCTCACCCTTCTCCCACCCCCCGATGACGGATGAAGCGTCAATTAATTCTTCAAAATTAGGATAGAGGGAAGAACATAAGAGCCCTGTAAGATGAATCTATGGGAAGGGAGGGCCATAGACGGTTAGTCGAGTGTAATAACTCTTCACTACGCCTGGCTCTTTCCTTCAAGAAAATGCATGGCATCTAAGGCACTTTTCGAGTCATTTGAAAGCTACGAAAATTGATAACAAATGTGATTTTTTTATCTAAGAAAAAAACAATGTTAATTTCTTTGAAATTCTAAATAAACTCATAAAATACTGGAAGTAGGACTATCAGCATAAAGCACATAAATATTCCGGCAAAATTGGAAAAGTTGGCAACTATGATTATAGGAGTAGAAAATAGGGAAATGTCTATGAACCATTAAAAAAACTTAATTATATTTTCATTTATGAAGTAGAAACCAATTTTGGCTTGAAGTGAGACACCCTGTTTTAAAATGAAAAGAAAAAGAGAGATTGAAAGTCTGGTTTCGTATATAATGATTGTTTGCGTTGACATCACCATTTAAATTATCGATAAACTTACTTGTTACACTGTTATTTGAAAATAATCGAAAAAGTAATCCGTTAAAAGGAAAATGTATCGAGTCTTTTTATTATAACAAACGTACCTTTATTTGATAATGAAGAATCTAAAATTTATAATTAAAATTTCATTGACAAATATTCACCTTTCACTCATAACGTAGATTAAATAAAGCCGGTTAGATAAAATCATACCCCTCATACTATTCTGATAAACTGCTTAATCAATGCGTTGCTAAATCTCCGAGCAACGTGTAATGTCTCCAAAATCTGTTTCCTTTCCCTCATAATTAAGAAACACTTTATTCCAGCAACTATTTTGAAATAAAATCTATTATTATTGCTTCTCTGCCTCACCCTTCTCCCGCCAGTGACGGATGAAGCGTCAATTAATTCTTCAAAATTAGGATAGAGGGAGGAACATATGAACTCTGTAAGATGAGTCTATGGGAAGGGAGTGCTATAAGAAGGTTAGTCGAGTGTAATAACTCTTCACTACGCCTGACTCTTTCTTTCAAGAATGCCTCGCATCTTAGGTACCTTTCAAGCAGAATGAATATACTGCAGCCATTAAGGGAAAAGAGCAATTTCTAATCCGGAGCGTAGCTCAAGCTTCAGGTTTAGTAACCGGATAAACTGCGAGTAGACTTTTGGGATCACTTCCAGTAAGCTTGTTAAAACACCACGTATAGTTATTTAGAAGACCAAGAGAAAAAGTGATGAATTAATACCGAAACCTGAGAAAAAATATTTGGCTTTATATTAATGAAGCTTTAGTTATCTACCCTATCTATATTATAAAGGACAAAACATATCTGTGCGTAACGCATATGTCATTTTGCGAATGGCAACACTTCGAAATTTGAAATAAAAATTTTGCTTTTGCAATTTTCTCTACTGCAAATTTTTAAACTTCTAAACATCGCACATTTTAAATTTTTACACCGTCGTATAAGGAAAAAATGCTCTTTTAAATGCAATTTGTTCAAAAGTTGTACCTCAATTTAATTTTAAGATATTAATTTTTTTGAAGTTTTTATTACTTTTTTTGTAATCGTGGCAACTGAAGTACTCCATTTCTGTTGAAAGTAAAGGGGAAAAAAGGAAAATAGCAGACTGCTGTATCTTTTTGTTGACATTTTCTCATAAAAACTAAAAAAAAAATTGAAATTAAATAGTGCTATGTCCAGAATATCGTTTGTTATAAAACCCGGTGAATTTGGGCTTTATTTATCAATTAAATGATTTTTAGTTTATTGTAATTTAACTTTATAAACGATACAACACTTTCTCTTTCCAAAAATGTATTTTAACGAATATTTGTGACTTATTTTCTACGCATTTACTTAATTCGTATCAAAAATCTGAACAAATGCAATTTTATTAATCGGTGTGTAATTATATTTTCCGAATTTTGGAAAAATATAAATGTATGACTTCTGATAAAACATTGAGCTATTATAAACAAAAATAAACGGTCAAGTGCGAGTATTACTCGCGCACAGAGGGTTCCGTACAATATATATATGAATTAGTAATTGCATTATTAAAAAAAAACCGTTACTAAAAGAATACTAACACTTTATAAAAAATTATGCAAAGTAGGGTTGGGTATAACAGTATATACTAGAAAATTGTAAATGGATATACCATGAAAGTTCAAAGATATGGAACCTAAAAAATTTCAAATACAGCTAATCTGTATAACTCATTTCTACTTTCTTCTATCTTTACAAGAAGAAAGTATTGGATTCGTGAAAATTTTCGAATACCGGTTTTCGACGGATGTATACTTTTTAGGGTATAGAGGTAATGAAAAACACGATTTTACAAAATGTCTGTCTGTGTGTGACGCAAATATTGTGCTGTCTTAAGAACTATTGAACGGAATTTAATAAAACTTTAGATTGATTTAGTCCGTGATATAAATTGGTGCTGATTACTTTTTGGTATAAATCGTCCAACAGGTAGCGCTACTATGCTGCAATTTTCCCGATTTCCGCAATAGCTGTATCTCAAGAATTAATGCATGAATTTTCATCAAACTTTAGATTCAGTTAGTCCCTGATATGAACTGATCCTGATAAGTTTTTGGTGTAAATTACCCAAGAGGTTCCACTGTAACTCAAAACTTTTCACGATTTCCGTAATAGCTCTATCTCAAAAACTAATGCACGAATTTTCACCAAACTTCAAATTCAATTAGAAGTTCACGAAAGTTGTCCCTGATTAGATTTTGGTATAAATCGCCTAACCGGTGGCGCTGCTGTGCTGCATTTATCAGGAAGTATTGACATGTATGAGATAGAAGAAAGTTGTGGGATAGACACATCCGACTAGTTTAATATTATTTTAATCTCTTTATAATGAACTTAATTCGGTACTGACAATAAAAGAAATGCATATTTAAACTTCATTTGTCATTTCATAAAACTTAATTCATCATAGTAATAACCTTTTTTTCTAAAGTGCAGCTAAAACAAAACATTCGTTCAAAGTTCCCATTTGGCATTGTGCTAAGCGCGCTTCGAAAGGAGGTCACAAAATTGCAACGCCGCCTTGGTCCTTGCCGCGTTTCCCAAATAGCTTTTTAATTAACTTTTAAAACCACTCGAGGCGTATTGAAAGAAGCATTCAATGCAAATTGTCGTAAATCCCATAGTATTTATGTAATTCATTCTAATTAAGGGGTCTCAGGGATCTCAAAAATTGGAAAAAAATGAAAAAAAAGAGACCATATTCAACATTTAATAACTTAAAATATATATGATTTTAAAACACAATTTTTATTGAGACGAAAGATATAAGTACGTTCTTTCATTTTATGTATTTAAAAATTTGCAAGATGAAGAATTAGCATTTACAGGGTGCTCCAAACAGTCAGACATTTGATAAACAGAATATTGGTATAACAGCTTACGCGCACGATTAGAAAATAAATATTGAAACTAGAATAAAAATTTTGGTGCCTACTTATGATTGACGGTTTGGCTATGGGTAATCCTCTTAGTCCAATTTTATGTGATATTTATATGCACTATTTCGAGGTCAAACTTTTTGAAATTTTAAAATTTCCGTGCTATGTTCGTTATGTTGATGATGTTTATGTCCTGGTTGAAATGAATTCGGATATTAATCATATTCTCTCTATGAATTCCATTGATCCCTGCATTCAATTTACCTCTGAAATTGAGAACAATAACTGTCTTTCTTTCCTAGATGTCCTTGTTACTCGTTGTGAAAATGGCTTTCAGACTACCGTCTTTCGTAAACCTTTTGCTGTCAGTTTCCCACCTCACAGGCATTCTTCTCATCCCCCTAACCAGAAATTAGCTGCTTTCAATACTTTTGTTTTTCGGGTTATCAATATTTGTTCCACTCCGCAGTTACTTAGTGCTGAACTTACGAGGGTGAATCAAATATTAACCGGAATTTCTGCCGGGAGACCTGAAAGTCACCGCGAGGGCACTCAAACCTCTGCGCATGGCAGGTGGGGATGTCATATGACTATTTATGCGCCAATATGTGCTACCCTTTCCGTTCCTCAGTCGGCATCAGGATGAATAAGGGAAATGTTCACCGCAACGTTGCGCAACGCATTATCGTTAATTTTCTCATAATTGAAGACGTAAGACCGGCAGAAATCTTACGAAGACTTCAAGCACAGTTTGGGGTGACATGCTTGCATAAATCCCAAGTGTATGACTGGCACAGAAAGTTTGTGTAATGATTAACAGAAGTTGAAAACACCCCCTCACGCCCCCCCCCCCCTCGAACAAGTTTGACTGAGGAAAACATTAACGCCATTCGGGACATTCTGTACTGCTGCACGGGTGCTGCCTACTACTGTCAGCTGTTGGATGAAACAAAACGTGCATATCGGCGGAAAAGACGTGAATTTCCGATCAGAGAAGTGATTTTGCTTCATGACAGGGCCCGTCCCCATACAGCCAACCTGACTCGCGAAAAGTTGGAGGAAATGCATTGATCATCACTGGAACACCCTCCCTATAGTCTCCCTGTGATTATCACATGTTTGGACCTTTGAAAGAAGCATTAGGAAGTGAACGATTCGGCGATGACACTGATGATGAAGCCTTCTTGCGCAATTGGATGTAGACATGCCCCTCTTTTTTCTATGATGACGGCATCAAAAAACTTCCGATCAGTTGAGAAAAATGTGCTTTTAAATCAGGAGATTATATAGAAAAATTATATGTAACTTTCTGTTTTGTATCTTGTACCAATAAATTGAAAAACAAAAATTCCGGTTTATATTTGATTCACCCTCGTAATTACATCAAAGGTATTGCTGTTGATCGTGGTTATCCCTCTAATATTATTGATTCTATTTATAAGAAATGGACGAAATCCGCCCATTCTGAAAAGCATTCTAATTCCAACTTTAATACTTCAGTTGTGTTACCATTTTTTCCTAAAATCAGTCAGCAAGTTGCTAAAATCTTAAGAAGGTTTAATTTTAATGTTATTTTTTCTCCTGTTAATAAAATCACTTTTTCAAATCTCAAACACCCCGTTAATCACCTAGATAACTGGGGTATTTACCAAATCTCTTGCCAGTGTGGCCTTTCTTATATTGGCCAGACTAAACGAGCTCTTAGATTTCGTTTAAAAGAGCATGAAGGTTATGTTAAAAATCAGGAGCTCAAACGTTCTTCTATTGCTCAACATTCTTGGTCTTCTCAACATAGGTTCGAGTTTTCTTCAGCCACCATTATCCAAAAATGTTCTTCTAACCTTGATCTTGATTTTTGGGAAGCTTACCACATCATTAAAAATTCTCACTCTTTAGTCAATGACTTATCTAGTACTCCTGATTTTCTAAGTATTTGGAAAGCATTAATTTAATTTCCCCTTTTTTGGTTTCTTTTTCTCTCCTTCTCCGGTAGATGTCGCAACTTGTACACCCAGTCATTTCCACTGCTTCTCTCTCATTGATTGTTTTTGGTGTCTTCGCTACCCACACATGGTATATAAGACAGCGCGTCTCTGTCTATCATTTTCTCAGCCTTGCTTTTTCTAGCACGCTGTTCCTTTTTCCCTATCTTGCACTGAAGAAGAATCTCACTAGTAGATTCGAAACAGCTGTTTGCTGCTTTTCACGCATTATTTGTGCATTTTAAACGTTGGTTTACTGCTTTTTAATATTCCTGCACAAAGACTTTAATTGCTATTTTAATCTACTTCAGTAGTACCGCAGATATTTTCGATAAAAATATCTGCAAGTATTCTTAATATCTGCTGTTTGTTTTATTCTTTTTAAATTCATTTTGACATCAAACTTTAAAATTTTCATTCTAATTAAAGATATGAGAGCAAATTTTATGTAGATTTAAATCCTCGCATTACACTACTTTCCATAAGTAATATTTATTTTGACTAAGATGTGCATACAATTTACAATTTCATTCAAGTCGAGAGATACAACTCTTTCGAATGCTATATATTAGCTTTGACTGAAAGTTAAATGTAATAAATGTCCCTCAGCAATTTGTATAAAACCCTTTGTTTCAGATGATTTTTCACTTAACGCCACTCTTTTCTGAAAAATTGAAGTCATATATTTAGATAAGCTATGAGAATTAACCGTGTTTAGCGAATTGTCTAAAATAAAAATTTTCGTAATATCAAATGAGAATACTTGTTGTACACAACCTCCGAATAAAGCATATATTTTTTTAACAAAATCAATATTTCCATTCATAATTTCTAAAGCGCGATTTTATTTTTCGTACTACTCTATTTTCCGTCAGCAATGTTTATTTTGATTGAGACTTGCACACAATTTACGGTTCAATTCAAGTCGAGAAATATAACTCTTTCGAATGCTATATTAGCTTTGACGGAAAGTTAAATGCAATAAACGTCTCTCCGTGGTTTGGGGACGTGATCCGTTCCCTCCCTCTGCTAAAGAAGTGAAATTCTGTATTTAAATACGCTATAAGAGTCAATCATTGTCATATCTAACATGAAAAAGTATATAATTACCGAATGAAAATACCTATTGTACACAACACCAGACTAAAGGATATTTTTCAACGAAATGAATATTCCCATTCATCATTTCGATCACGTTTGCATAGCTTTCCTAAAATTCATTTTGATATCAGCCTTTTCAATTTTCATCTTAATTAAAGGTAGAAGAACAAATAACACTGCCATTTAAATTCTCACATTACCACATTTTTCCTCAGCAATACAGCAATATTTATTTCGATTTGTTTGGGATACAATTTGCAGTTACACTCGACAGCAGATCGCAATACAGTTCTTTGTATAGCGATATTACTTTCACTTAAGTGAAAGTTAAATGTAATCAACGTCTCTGAGCAATTTGTATAAAATATTGTACTTCAGATGATGTCCCACTTAATACAACTCTCCCCAAAAGAATTGAAATCATATGTTTAGATACGCTATGAGAGTCAGTCATGGTCAGGACATTATCTAACATAAAAGCGTACATAATACCAAATGAGAATGCCTATTATACACAGCCTCAGAATAGGGGGGTATTTTTCAACAAGATCAATATGCCGTTCATCATTTCTATTGTTTTTTTATTTCTCTCTTCCCATTTTTGTACTGGTGCGGAAGATTTCCGATTTCATTCGGGAGCAGCCCCATTTCATGCCACTACTGGTGTGAATATTAAAACGACGCTGCCAATCTATTATGAACAACACTGTCTGCCACCCCCTTTCATAGTAAATAGGAGAGTGGGGGATAGAAACATTCCTTCCCCCCTTACGAAGGGGGAGTTATAAATCATGATGGGGAATTCTTGTTGCCATGGAGATAGTCGATCCATAAAAGTGACAGCAGTGGATACTTCTGTGCCGGCAGACACACTTCGGTTCAGATGAAGGAAAAACACAGGAAGGTGAATCGTCTACTAGGATAAATGCATTTAGTAACGTTTTTAATAATATATTAGGCTTTTTCTGTGGAAAAAAAAAAAAAACAAGTCAGGGGCACGTCATACCCTTTTACTGCATGGTGTATCATATATGATACAGTAAAGCACCAATTATACGTCTTTCAGGGGACCGTTCTAAAAGGACGCATAACTGAGGAAGACGTACAATCGAAACTGTAGTCGTCTAAGGTGTAAAATTTTCGGTTGTAGACATATAGTGCTGGAATCATACAAATTTAATTTTGCTACCAATTTCCGTTGTCTACGATGCGCTATACATTGAAAAAAAAAGTTGAAACAATGAAACAAATTCTAAAATAATCATTTCTAAAATTGAAAAACAAAAGTGAGGATTGTCAAACCTTATATCAGTTGTGTAACTTGAATTACACCTTTTTTTTTTATTCCATTATCGAACGTACAAACATTTTAAATTAAACTAGTCTTTAATCGTCGTCTGACATGCCGATTTACTTTGAGACTAAAACAAAGCATTATGTATGGAGTTAAGTTCCTGGGAAGTTTTCCCACTAGTGTAGTAATAAAAAGTGCGTCAATATCAATGCAGTCCACCATACTGTCCATTCTGTACATCCCACGCCCTCCGCAGGTTCCACGAACTTTAAATAACCCCTGTAGCAGTCGCAGATGTTCTTTGTCTTTCATCTTTCCCCAAATATTGCTTGCAGAAAAGGAAAAAAAACGCCTCTGGGAGAAAAAATTCTCAGAAAATCGGTTAAGACATGAAAGAAACGACGTATAACCGACATTATGCGTCGTATAAACGAAATATTACAAAATTAAAATTCACAAGGATGATTCGGGACCGCACTAAAAAGACGTATAAATGTAAAAGACGTATAAGTGAGAAACGTATAAACGGTGCTTTACTGTATATACAAATAAAGGCTACAGATTAACCCATGTGCAAGGACTAGCGAACCTATGGCACATGTGCCACAGGTAGAACGTGACAGTATATTTTTGATACGGTGTTTATTCAGGTTGTACTTTACAATAGAACGAACAAACAAATTTACACAAATTAAGCTTGCCTATTTTTATTTATTTATTTACTTTTTTTTATGAAAATGAAAAAAAAATATTAACTGCAAGGTAATGAATTCCAATCTATTTGAATAACGGTTCAATTATTTATAGAATTAAGAGATTGGGAGAGAAACGAAAAAGAAGGATTATAAAGCAAGAATGTCAATGATGAAATTATAGCAACTTGGTATAAAAATTGACATTTTAAAATTTTTTCACATCCACTTTGTATAATAATAGACAAGTGCCATAATATAGGCAGAAGGCATGTTAAAATTTGATAAAGGTCCAGGTGGTATAAGTGGGATTAATAGTTCATTTACAGGGGCACCGAGAAGAATCCCTTTACATTATGGTATATTGGGGGGAAACGTTTGCAGAGTATTTTAATGACATTGCTCTATTTCAAGTGTATTGAAAATGATATAAATAACTGAATTTCACTACAAGATGATTACGATAGAACAGGCTATTCATAGCATTTGTTGTTCATCTACAGGGACACACAAAAGAAATCGGTTACAGAACTGTCTTTGAGTAATAATTGCTGGAAGCGCGTTTTCAATTTCGGCATGTGCTTCTAAATTTAACTGTTTTTTCGCTTTTTACTCGTTGTATATAAATTCTATACCTCGTATACAGGGCTGCACAAAAGAATGCAGTCCCCGTTCTCCTTATTAGCGGAATATTGCTGACTGGGAATTTTCAAGTAAAGTATGTATGTATTTCTTAACTGAGCTAAATTTTGTCATGCATGTAGTTAATAGTTACAAATCTATATATCCTATGCAGTGCTTCTCAAAGAATTCGGATAATTTTCCGATTGAAGATGGGAACATCTGAAATTGGGTTTTCAAATGTTTTATGCGTTTCCATATGATTGAATTAGACATCATATTTTAAACTATTAAACGGTGCAGTTTTGTTACACTATTCAGAATGTGTTGGAAAGTGTTTCATAATCTATGCTTGACGCATGATTGTTTCTTTCTTGTTTTAAAATTAAAACGGTAGGTACTTAAAAAACACATGCTACGTATAAAAATAAAGTCTAGTATAGATTAAATTCAAATTTCGCAAATGAACATGGATAAAATTAATAAGCTAATATAAACTTATAAGAATGTTTTGTTTGTTTGACAACATATAAAATTTTAATGCTGTAATAGAAGAGAAAGAAAAAGCATTTTTAGAGTATTCTGAATAGCACTTGAAGTAAACAGTTATTGAAATAAGAGAGAAAAATAGCAAAAAGAGGAATTCGGAAGAGGATCAAAAGATGCAATATTCGTTTTTCTAACTTAGGAAATAAAACAACGAATACGAAATATCATACATCCGGCATAGATTTATGTAACACTTTCAAACACTAACAGGATATTAGTAAGAAATTTCATTTCATTTTCCTAGAATGAAATGAGATATCTAAACTAGAAAACAGAAATTCTGCTTTTTCAGAATTTAGTGTCGCCCCGATGAAAAAAATATATGAATATAGATAATACAAAACCTATTTCAGTTTTAAGACTTAAAACACAGGCTTTTATTTTATGTAAAATGACGTCATTCGCATCCTCTGAAGAATTCCTCGTTTACGATCCAGTCTTAAACAACATCTACAGTAAGGTATTCATAGGACGTCACTATCGCTGAATTCACACAAATCGCTGAATGAACACAAATCCAAAAAAACAGATGTCGCACTCAAGAAACTCGACAAAAATATTCAGCTACCTAATGATTTATACGCCTTCATTTGTTTGTAATACAGATAATTAAATTAAATATAGTTTATAATAGCTCCATGTTTTATAAAAAAAATCATTCATTTATATTTTTTCAAAATAGCACGTATTTTAATTACATTTTTTTTTCAGTAGTTATGGGAAAATGGCAACAAAAAGATATAATCACTATTTTCCAACTATTTTTTCTCTACTTTCTGCAGAAATGGAGTACTTGAGTTGCCAAAAATAAACAAATGGCGCTAAAAACTACAAAAAAATTAATGTCTCAAAGATAAAATGAGATCTAGTTTTCAAACAAATTGCATTAAAATGTACTTTTTTTTCCCCAATACGCGGAATAGAAATTGAAAATGTGCGATGCTTAGAAGTTTAAAAAATTGCAGTAGAGTATTTAATAGTACAATGATACATTTGTTTTGTTTTACGACTGGCTTATACAACGGAACTTTATACTTTGAAGACGACATTTTAATAGCTGGGTAAAAGAAATAGCATACCGGGGCTAATAAGCAACTTAAAAAATCGCATAAATCAGTAACAATTCATTTTTAGTAATTGCTTCCATTAACGGTTAATGTGTTCGAAGTATTTCGTTTTGCCCTATATGCGATCTTTAGAATTTATTCGTACCACCTAATACACTCAAAATACGCAACTCCAACAATTATCGATCTTAGCCAGTAGTTTAATCAAATGCTTTACCGTAAATGAAAGTTAAATGCCACAATTTCTCTAATCTATAGAACAATGCTATAGAATCGCACTTCGGCGATTTCGTTATGTTAGAACATCGTAACATCGAAGTCATCATACCATCGTTAAACTGCACCGCAAACGATTTTTTCCCATAGATCATAATGTAATGAAAAACTTTTATGCGTCCTTTTAAACGAACTACAAATGCTACTTATTCTATACATGTTCTAAATACTTATTCTATGCACGTTTTAATCCATCTTAATGACGTATACCAATTTCATTTTGTTTGAAAATTTGTAACATCAATAAAAGACACCGCAGACGATTTTGCCCCATAGATCGTAATGTAACGGAACTCTTTTCTGTGACCCCTAAAGGAACTATAATGGCTACACACTTCATTTGCAATACAGAATATCCTATACTAAACTTCAATATTACATAAAAATTACATGGCAATCTGAGTTTATTTAGGAGAGTTAGGAACAGCAACTGACAGATTCATCGAATTCACAAACACTTTTCAACTATGATGGAAAGTGTTAAAAAAGAAAATACCTGAGTTAAGAAAACTTGCATCCTCGACATTCTTTACACTTGCAATAAGGACACATTCTGTGCAACTAATCACTAATTATAATTCAAATACAAAAAAGAACGAAAAATCATGCGTCCAGCATAGATTATGTAATACTTTCCAACACATTCAGAATACTGTGTCATTACAATTTATTAACGGGAAAGATGTCTGAATAAACAATTTAGAAATTGCATAATACAATCAATATCAATAGTAGAAAATTTTCCGTATTTTGATGCGCAACCCTGCATAAAGTCTGTAGATTTGTATATATACTACATACACTGGGTTTCATAATGATATGAACAACTAGTAATTTTGTGATATCCTGACAAAAATTCATAAATAATTATCAGAAAACTCCATTGTCGAAAGAAATACAGTACTTTTACATAATACATAGCTGTAAAAGAAATATCAAACTTTAGATTCATTGAAAATGTGAATTATATAAAAAAAATGGTGTTGCAAAATGATATGAACATTGATCGAAATTATCACTAAACGACTATGGAAACTGCACAGGAATATTGAATGCCACTCCGAGAAGGAGGAACCGAAATATGCAAATTAGTTTAGCATATAAAGATACTTCGCAGACTAGGAAATTTCTAAACGTGATCGCAAAGTGAATTCTAGAAGTATGAGTAGTAAAAGCGTTTCAAGTGGTTAGGAGAAAGGGAAAATAGTGGCTGTTAACTATAAAGGACTTTCGGCCAGAGCTATCGCAAAAAAAAAAAATGAAAAGATCTACTGGTGTAATATTAAATTTTCTTCAATTAAAAGAGGATTATGGAGCAAAGAATTCTCTGTGACGGCCGCCAAAGCTGTTCAAAAGGGGGAAAAGAGCCATTATAAAAAGAATGAGCAATGGAAAAACAACTTTAGGCGAACTTTCAAGAGATCCACTGATAGCATTGTCAAAAAGTACCTTGTTCGTAGCAGCCAAGAGCTCTAAGATGATGAGGTACATGAAAAGAAAGCCCCAACCACATATGACTAAAATACATCAGCAAAATTGCCTGGATTGTGAAACGATCACATGTCCTGGAAGTTAGAATATGAAAGAGTAATATTGACCGATGAAAAAAAAAATTAAATTTGGATGATCCGGACGGTTTTTCTTATTACTGGCACGATCTGCACAAGAAACCAGAAACGTTTTCAAAACGGCAGCAGAGTGGAGGTTCACTCATGGTTTGGGCTGCTTTTGGATTTCATGGTAAGATCAATGTTGCGTTTCTCTCTGGCAGAATGAGTTCATTAACCTACCAAGATCTACTTGAAGAAAACTTGCTGCCATTTGCTGAGGAAACTGGCGGGCAAAAACAATGCATCCACTCACAAGACAAACACCACTTGGGAATGGTTTCTTAATAATGGCGTACATGTAATTCCATGGCCATCTGTTCTCCTGATTTAAATCCAATTAAAAATGTATGGAGCCTGCTTGTTAGAGCTGCTTACGAAAATGGAAAACAGTATGCCGCAGTTTCAAAATTAAAAGCTGCTATTATCTTCCACTGGCATGAAATCGATGAAAATATATTAAAAAGCTTGGACCACTCCATGCCTGATCGCGTTTTTACATTAATTAAAAGATCTGGTGCATACACTGGCTATTAATCTATATTTTTGGCCAATGTTCATATCATTATGAAACAACTCAAAATGAAAAAATGCAGTTTATTTTATGTATAAATCGCCGTTTTAGTTGTATTTTGTTATAAAATAAAACGATTTGTTTTGTTTCTAGCATTGATTAAACTTAAGTTTCTTTTGTAACACTTCTTCTTTTTAATGCTTAAAAACTGGGTGTTCATATTATGAAACCCAGTGTAGTATGCTAAAAGTTAGCTCAATTAAACGCATAGCACAGTTCAAAATTCACATTCAGCAATTTTCGTCAGTAAACGGAAATGCACTTGACATATTTTGTGTAGCCTTGTATAGGATCTATAGAATTTATACAACACCAAGTAATATGCAAAAAATATATATATATAGTTTATTTTAAAAACATATACCACAAGTGAAAATGTACTTTCAGCAATTAAATTTCATAGACAGTATTGCAGCTAAATACTTTTGTGTGTAGTTGTTCTACAGTAAGGATCTTGTAGTACAGCTCAGGGATAGAGTAATTCCGGGATTTATGCCGCATATTTTTTTTTGAATTTGTGTATAAAGTCCCATGGTGGACATAAAAATGTTTTGTTTTAATGTTAAATTTAATGTTTGCAACAAAAAAAATTCAAAACAAAAATTAATATTTTTTTTCTAAAACATTACACTACGGCGCATCACCCGTACATTCAGGTGATACGCCGCACTTGTTCGATAGTTATGCTGCGCTTGTAATAAAAAAAGAATGAAATTATAAATAAAAATATTAAAAGAATTATTCATATCTGGGCTATAATTAACGATGTAATAACCAAATGAAACTAAATGAGTACAATGAAACGTATTAGTGGATTCAAATTAATAATTGTTTACCTATTTTCACTATTAAAATTATCGACTTATTTTTTTTACATAAAATTTTAATTGTTATTTCAGCAACAACGTAACATCAATGTATTAAAGAGGGAAAAGAATAAAAGTAAAATTGTATTTACATGATTTATTTGTTAACCCTTTCGGGACCGGCGGACATAAATTTTATTCGGTTGGCGCCACTTTTTTAAAAGAAGTTACTTTTAATTAAATAATCATGAAAATGTTTTAATTAAAGAACACAAATATTACTTTTCTTTTTTACTGGTGCTAGAAACAAATTCTGTATGCTCTTTTTGAAGATGGTTACATGCACCCATGGCCCCGAATGGGTTAATAGACCTGTTTTTTCGACCACAATCTACACAATAAAGTGTCGAAAAAATGCAGTCTTTATGTAACTACTTTTGACCACATGATGCAACGAAGCCAATTACACTTCCCTTTTTTTGGAGTAGCTTTCTAAACATTCCTTGCAAAGAACGTCTGCGTTACGCGTAATCCATTTTTTTTTTTTTAATTATTATCATCTAGACTTTCATCTTTCTTGCCCTTCTTACTTTTTTTTTTTTCGTTTTTCTCCTTTGGTTTTAGTAAACTTGATAACATGCCTAACTTGGTTAGTCTGTGCAAAAAGAAAAGGAAACGTTAATAACACTTAATCATACCGTACAAAAGAAACTTCGGCATGTATACCGGAATTGCTGTGCGGCATGTATCCCATTTTGCATGGTACAGACGTTGCACATCACAGTTGCCTGCCATCGCTAAGGAAAATGGCGTAACCATACACACACCATATACAAACGCTGTACTTAGTTTTGACAACGAAATCATGCATCCATTTAGTAATTAGCGTAAGAAAAGTATTTAAGCATAACGTGTTTAAAAGTTTGGGCAGTGAAATCATGCACTTACGTCAAATTAAGGATTGTACATCTACAAGTAAACATCGAAATGGGATTCACGCTTTACACTGGTTAAAATAATCTCATTGCGCACCTATACTGCGCGTTTAACGACCATCTATAGATAATTACAAGAAATATAATGGGTGCGGCATCTATCCTGGATGCGGCGACTCTCCCGGAGTTACCCTATAGCGGGTGAGACAAAAGATCGTTAAAATTTTAAAAACTCATAAAAAAGGAAGAAATTATGATAAAGGAAAGTGGTTTGCAAGTAAGGGGTCACAAGGTAGTCGGATTTTTTTTTTTTTTTTTTTTTTTTTGTAGCCAAAAAAAAAAAAAAATAGTTAAAAAATCACATGTAGATTGTGTTGACGGACCGAAACACAAGGAACAGGACAACAATACTCTCCAATCATTTGATCTTCCAATAACAAATGTTCAACATGACCTCCAGAACATTCTACGACACAACCAGGTTGTGTCGTAGTACCTGTTCGTGTCGTCAGTGCCCTCTACATGTGGTTTTTAACTATTTTTTTTCTGCTAAAAAAATCCGACTACCTTGTGAGACAGCCGTTTCTTGCAAACCGCACTCCTTTATCATAATTTATTCCTTTTTTATGAGTTTTTAAAGTTTTAACGACTTTCGGCTCACCCGGTATATAAATTTCAATATGTTTAATATTGTGTAATATTCATAAAATACAGCGCAAACGATTTTCCCCCATAGGATAGGCCGTAATGTAACGGAACTCTTTTGAGTATTCCGTAAATGCTACACATTTCATTTTCAATATCGAACATGCCACAGCACACCGAAATACCGGGTGATCCAGAAGTTCCGGGAATTTTGAAATATTAATAATTAGTAAACTATATACAATAGAAAGAAGCGGTTTTCACAGAAATGCTTACACTGCAAATAGAAGCGTCTTAAATTTAGACACATATGTGACTGAAAAAGAAATTTAGACACTTAAGTGTCTTAATCTGAAAATTCAGACATTATAGATGTCTTAATTTAAGATACATAAGTGTCTTACTATGACCATGGTGTAAACGAACTGAGAATAATGTCTAAAATATCCGCAAACGTCTTATTTTAAGACACTTCATTGCTTTAAACGTGTCTTAATTTAAGACGTTTTGATTCTTCTGACGCAATAACCACCAGGGGGCACTAGCACTCCCAGTTGCGCATGCGTTTTAGATGTCTTCGTTCGAAGTGGTATACGTTGTAATTCAAACAAAGTTTGTTTTTATGTACGCGTGTATTTTAATTCGTTTTTTGCGAAATGTGAAGTACTGCGATTTTAATTCGTATTAACTTGGATTATTTATTTATTGAATACATACATCTGACGTGTGTGCTCGACATCAAATGTCTCTTAAAAGCTGTCGTCGATATAAGGGCGGGATAGACACAGAACAGAAGTAGACGACGGTTGAAGATTACACCCGGAAATTCTACAAAGCGTGTGCAATGGGCTTAGTGTTAACTCGTATTAATTTATATCTATAATATTGTGTTATTCATCTTCGTTCTGTCGAAGCTGGCAAAAAAAAAGAAACTTTTGTCTGGCGGGTCCTGTTTTGAGGATGAAACATCTCATTCTTTAAATATGGCTAGTCGGATGTATTATGGGATTACCTTTTAAACTGAGGAAAATCTTTCTCCCTCACTGTGGTTGTGGTAGTTTTTAAAATTTCAAATCGAGGAATATTTCTTACATCTTGCAAACAGCGATTGAAGTAAGTGTTATAATTTCTTTACAGTACTAAAATTAGTGTCTTTTATGATTTTATTTATTGTACTAAACAAAATCTTACATGAAATTTAAGTTGTTAGTTTTGAATCTTTTTGCAAAAAAAAAAAAAAACACTAATTCTAGAAGTATATATTTTTAAATTTATGACGTTGTCTTTTATTACAAATTATGTATTATTTATTCTCATCTTTTTTCTCAAATTTAAAGTAATAACATCACTAAAAAACAGACATATTTAAAAGTTAAGTTCATTCTCTTGTTTTGTTTTGTTTTCAATATGGCAGTTCTTAGTTTCAATGGATCCGGATTGAGATCCCGGGATCCCGCTTTAATTTTAACCCCGAAAATCCCGGAATTTTTACTGGAAAATTCCGGGATTTTCGGGATTGCCTTTTTTTTTCCCCATTGAACAAGATTCAGCTGAAATTAAAAAATATATTTATAAATTTTCGCTTTTGGAAAAGAAAATCAATTGCTTTTCATGAAATTTATATATAATTGAAAATGAATGTTTATCTCAAGTATTTCTTAGATATATTTCTAAAGCTATTAAATCTTTTAATGTGTGAAAACTTTTGAATTGGAAACATAGAAGTAAGCCAGTCAGGAAAAAGGAAATCATTTGTTTATTTAGATTTCGCTGCATGTGTGGATTCGATGGTCATTTTCCAATTAGACTTTACTGATAAGCATCGCAAGTTTGTATCATAGTGATATCATGTGCTAACTTTTCTTTTTTTTTTTTCTTTTTTTTTTTTTTTTTTTTGCTTTAAAGATGTCTTGTTTAGTAGCTCATAGGAATGATAACAATAAGACCATGTGGCAATATAAATTTTTAAAAAATCTAATTTTTTAATGATAAGGATTTTTATTTTTTTTCGGGGGGGGGGGGGTATTTTGTATGAAATTTTCGTAAAGTTGATACCTTAAATCTTGCACTGATTATAATGAAAGTTTTGAACTTTTAGAGTAGGACAAGATTAAAAAACACAAAATATAAATAAACAAAATACCAAAGTAATTTTTTTCTCAATATTAACCCTTTGCACTCGAGGGCTTCGGAGCGGAGCCATTTAAAATTTGTCTTCAAACTCGAGGTCTCCGCTACGGAGACAATGCAAATAATTTTGTGATATAATGTAATCTTGGCTTTTCTAGACAGGTATCACAAAATTATTTGCATTGTCTCCGTAGCGGAGCCCTCGAGTTTGAAGACAAATTTTAAATGGCTCCGCTCCGGGGCCCTCGAGTGCAAAGTGTAAAGTAGAATATTTATTTATTTATTCATAGTTAAGTAGCTGTTGTAATTATCATCTGATATATATGTAAAATTGCCTATGTGGCAATATAATTTTTTAAAAAATCTATTTTTAAATTATATGAAGTAGAGTAGGACAAGATTATAAGAAATATATATATTTATCCATGTACTTTAAAAGCCCTCAATAGCCCTTGCCGCTGAATTTGTACGATAATCGGAGATGTCTGCTTTTGTGAGGTAAAAATATACAAATATGTATGCCATGCGGATTAAAAAAGTATTCGCTAAATAGATGTTTCAGAATAGCTATTCGGGAATGTCCATTAACCTCCACAACGGATACTCCCGAATACCGGACATCTCAATTGAGATAACAATAAAGCAGGGTTGCATTTTTTGCAAAAGAACTTCTTGATTAAAGAATGGGCATACTGGGCCGTGCCCCGCCCCCCTACGATTTTAGTGCCCACAAATTTGATGTGCAATATTTGTAAAGCTTATATTTTAAATCTGTTTCGAAATTGTATTGATTATAATCAATATTTTGAACTTTTAAAGTAAAATAAGATTAAAAATAAAACAAATTTTAAAAATTTAATATTTAGATAAATATTTTTTGTTTTAATCTTGTTCTACTCTTGAAGTTCAAAATATTGATTATAATCAGTAAAATGTCGTAAAAGATTTAAATTATCAGCTTAACAAAAATTGCGTACCAAAATTGGGAGCACCAAAAAAATCAGGTTGTAGGGGGTGGAGGGGGGGACAGGACCCCTGCCAAATATTTTTCCAGGATTCAACGTGGTCAAACATGGCTACGTATGATGCTTACAAAAAAAATGGATGCTATTAAGACGTTTGAAGTGTCTGAAATTCAGACACGAAAAGTGTCTGAAAAAATTCAGACATTTTAAAATGTCTGAAAACTGAACACTCCGTTTCAGACACTTAAGTGTTTGAATTTCAGACATTTTAATTTACAGTGTAGAAACATGTGGGATTGTTTGTTTTTTTTGTTTTTTTTTTTAATGAAACAAGAATATGTTAATTAGTTACACTTTTTGCCAACAGGTGGCTCTGAAATTGATAATATAACTTTGGTATGGTATAATAAAACGTACTGAGAATTGGCATCATGTTCTACCTCGTTTACGGCTACAACAGAAGTTTGGGGGTCTCCCGCTTTTTGACGATCTTCCAATGAAACCGTTTCTTCAAATCTTTTTATCATACGAATTGACCACTTCCAACTGAGCAAAAAAATCACCAGGCCGGGAATCAAACTCAGATCTTTGGCTTACAGGACCAATGCTTTACCATTTAAGGTAACTGGGTCGACAACCGGTGAGCATATTTCGCTCAGATAACTTTATTGGTAATAACATCTGGTCTGTCATGTAGAGAGAGCTGAACAGAATAAATCGCAGGTAAAGGAACGCATGTAAGCGATGGGTTCGTAGATGAACTATTATTTTAACGCAATCAAACTAATTGGTAAAGTTATCATACGAATTGAATACAAAAACGGTAAAGCATTGTCTCTGTAAGCCAAGGGTTCGATTCCCGACCTGCGCATTTTTTCGCTCAGTTGGAAGTGTTCAATTCGTATGATAACCAATCTGATTGTGTTAAAATAATACTTTTTATCATAGCTTTCAGATTTGTAACGGTCATCGGTGCTTTTCCAGTTTTAAATCCACCCATTGTACGATAAGAAAGCAAAGCTAAACTTGCCGATTCATTCTTTTCTTGTCACGCAAAGAAAGCATGTCTAAACATAGGAGTTACACATCAAATTTTGTATCAAAATTCACTTTAAATGCAATTTCTTTAAAAGCATTTGAATATAAACCACCCTTAAAGCGAAATAAAACAATACCTTAGGAAGGATGTCGCGCAATGAACTGATTTGCTTATATAACACATGGTAAAGATAATTTATATGTTTTACAGCAGCGCCATCTGTTGCCAAAAATTTTAACTATTTATTTAAAAAAAAATTGATTATAATCAAAAATCCCACATATTTCGGAGAATAAATGTGAAAACCGCACCTTTCTATTATACATAGTTTTCTAATTATTAATATTTCAAAACTCCAGGAACTTCTGGATCACCCGGTATATCAAATTCATAACAATCTGACTATATTTAAGTGAGTTAGAGCAAGGGCATACATACAGACAAGCAGACAAACTGAATTCATAGACACTTTTCAATTTTGTTGGAAAGTGTTAAAAAGGATTTAGAATAAAAGAAAGGAATGCGCTTTGAAACACAACAAGGAACAACATGCTGAATTCATTCAATGAAAATAAAGCTCTTGAACCTTTGTTCAATGATTTATTAAATCTTCATCCACAATTTGAAAAGTAAATGCGGAAAGTTTTAACTTAGGGAGAACCCAGGTTAATGAGACATCAATTTTCATATGACGCATTGACTTATCATGTTCCCTAGTGTGTAACTTCTTTTCGTGTGTTAGATGTTGACTAATTTCTTTTCCAAACTTATATTGTTGATACTTTAAATTGCATAATAGACAACGGTGATTTTTCTTCGGATTAATAATTCTCATAAATTATTTGATATTTATGCATATTTGCAGAAAAATGTGGCAATAATTATATTTTAAAAGAATAGAACTTGAAGATATATCCATTAAATGATCAATTACTTGTGCCCTCATGATATATCTGGATTGGCTTCAATCCATGAAATGCACTGTGAAGAAATTCGGATTGTTAATTAAACGAAAATACAATTGGGATTTTTGCATTTGTGTGGGATTTTTAATGTGGAATGCGATATTATAATGCAATCTTTAATGTAACGTCAAAAATTTAAATTTGAATTAAAAGTCGAAAATGTCACTGTACTGAAAGTTTTCACTATTCTTGCTAACGGAAATTTTTGGGAAAAATAGGAAATGCAGTCAAAAATGTAGGCGTGATTTTAAAGATGAAAATTGAAGGTTTATGGTAATAAAATATAAAAGAGGTTTTCTTTTATAAAAACTTTTTTAATTTAATCCATATTAGTCACTAGAAGAGGTTTTCTTTTATAAAAACTTTTTTAATTTAATCCATATTAGTCACTAGATATAAAGTTAGGAGTAATGATGTTCAGAATAGTTCTTTGTTTATTTACTAAAATTTCGTCAGTTATGTCCATCAGGATATCAAATGCAATATATTTTATTAATTTCGTTTCAGATCTCTTTCATTATTCCCATGATCCTTTGATACAGAGCATATAGCTATTTTTTTTTTTTTTTTTTTTTTTTTATAAATTCACTCATCTCTCCCTAAAAAAAATGGTTATGGAGAATACAGATACTGAAGAGCATTTGGGATAAGAAAAGTGCAGTTCTCCAAGAATAAGAAATGTTCAATATTGTAGAAAAGAGATGTTATAAAAGATTTCCCTCGGTGACCAGGCGGCACAAAAATTGTTAGGGAAGGAAGTGGAGACGAGTGATTCATGAGGAGTGAGGAAATTCAGGTTTCCATGGAGACCTGGTCGATCCGGAACCGTCTGTCCGAGGACCAAAGGAATAGGTGCCCAGGGACAAGATTCGATCTCATGTCCCTTTTGACTACCGCGTGCTACGGATAAACAAGTCAGCGGCTCGCTAATGGTCTTGGGAAAGGATCATTACATGCTGACTGCCCTTATGTAATCTGTGGATTAGTGTAGGGTTCTAAGTACAGGAGTGTCTTTAGTAGCTACTGTTTAGATGGGTAATAAAAAAGGTCATTTAAATTTATGAAACGAGAATCACTAATTTTATTTTTGTTAACCTTTGCCTTTAACATCCTCCCTTCTTAGCAAGATATAAAAGGCGCAGTCATTCTGTCGCAGTCAGCTGTTAGAGATATAGCGAAACAGCACCAAAAACTGGCGATATGATGCAATTAAAATAATAAAACTTTGTAAAAATCACCATAAAATAAAAACAAAACATAGGGCGCGTTTCGAGCTAAACATTTTTAGCTCGAAACGCGTCCTATGTTTTGTTTTTATTTTATGGTGAATTTTTACAAAGTTTTATTATTTTAATTGTAAGAGATATAGTCTAGGTAAGAAAAATAAAACAGAGGAGAGGTCATTTAAATTTATGAAAAGAATGATTAATTTTGTTTCTTTATCCTTTGCCTTTAACATTGTTCCTTCTTGGGGAAATGTATATCAGATATGAAATGTGGAGTCATTCTTTACGAGATATATTCTAGGTAAGGAAAATGAAGAACAGGAAATATTTAGAATATTAAATATTAAACAGAGGAGCCAGGGGCTCATTAACCGGGGGAAAAAATCATTACATGCTGACTGCACTCATGTTATCTGTGGATTAGTGTGGAAGGTTCTAAATACAGGAGCGCCTTTAGTAGCTACTCTTTAGTTGGGTATTAAAACAATAGGCGTACACTCCATACAATTTCCAAGGAGACTGGACACCCAGAATTTCAGTTAAGAGAATGTCTATTTAATATTTCAATGGCAGAATGTGCAGGGTTGAGGGTTTTCTAGAAAAACTTACCAGCCGAGGATTTAATTTACCAGCCAGCAAAATGCAACGTACGGCTGAAAATTTTTATGACTAAACTTGCGCAACTGCAGAAATAGGTGGTTACTATTATTTCAATGCATTTTCTTCAATGCTATAAAATTAAGAAATATGTACCGTATTTTATGGAAGAAACGCCGCGGCGTTTACGAGTTTAAAAGTTAATTTTTTTCCAAGTGCAGCTTTTACGCCATTTGCGGCGTTTACGATTTTTTTAAATATGAACTGAGTTTCTTTAATTTAAAAATTCATAAAAATATTTAAAGTCGGATATAAATATTTTAAATAAAACTTCAGACATCTTAAGATATTAAAAACGAGGCATCCTACACTGCTCAGAAAACTTTGATTAAAGTTAGGTCAATGTGACGCTGTCGACAAAAGTAGCGCTCCGATGGATGCGGTGTTTACAACGGGTGCGGCGATTACGATATTTTAAAGCTTATTCAGGCCAATTTGAGGAGTGCGGCGCTTCTTTCATAAAATACGGTACAAGAGAGGAAAGTTTAATATAGAATAGTACTTCGTACCATGTTTACATCACAGTAATTTGGAAAGTTGCAAAATGTAACTTAGTAAAAAAATACAGTTTGCGGCATATTTCTGTAGTTTGCAGTTTTCGAAGACTGTCTAAAAATTCACTCGCCCTGTCCGAAAATTTACTCGCCAAAGGCGAGTAAAATGATGTATTTCCCCACCTCTGAGAACGTGTAATCATTTCGTTTGATCGTAGGATTCGTAACTTTTTTTTGCGATTTAATAAAGCTAAGAATTCTGTTCAAATCTATAGTAGATCTGTACGCACACTGTAAAAACACACAATTTTAATTTCTGAAATTGAAATAGGAAATTTTATTTTTGTTAACCTTCGCTTTTAGCATCCCCTCTTCTTGGCAATATATAAAAGTTGCTGTCCTTGATACTTTAAGAGATATATAGGTAAGAAAAATAAAACAGGAGAGGTGAAAATGTAATTTAAATTTACTAAAGGAACCAGTAATTTTGATTCGTTATCCTTTGCCTTTAACATTTATACTTCATAGACAAATCTAAATCAGATATGAAAAGGAGAGCCGTCCTTTGAGAGACATGTTCTAAGTAAGGAAAATAAAGCAGAGGAAATATTTAGAATATTAAATATTAAACAGAGGAGTCAGGTGCTCGCTAATGGGAAAAAATCCTTACACGCTGACTGCTCTCATCTTCTCTGTGTATCAGCTTGGAATGTTCGAAATAAAGGAGGGCCTTTAGTAGCTACTTTTTAGTCGGGTATTAAAAACAAAGTGTGTACAAGAATTTCCAAGAAGTCTAACACCGCTATTTCAGTTAAGAAAATACTTATTTAATGCAGTATTTGTAATTATCTCATTAGTTCATAGATTTTGTAAAATTTTTCAGTGATTAAATAAGGAGGGTTCTAGATAACGGAGGGGCTTTAGTAGCAACTCTTTAGTCGGGTATTAAAAACAAGGAGCGTACTCTCCTTAAAATTTCCAAGGAGCATGGGACAGGTATTTCAGTTCAGAAAATAATGCATAATTTGTAATTGTCTCATTTGATCATAGAATTTGTAAAATTTTTCTGTGATTAAATAAGGCTACAAAATCAGTTAAAATTTTGTAGCAGAACTTACGCTCCCTGTAAAAAAAGCATAATTTAAATTTTTGAAACTGGAATCGCCAATTTTATTTTTTATAAGACTTTAATGTGTTTAATGTGTTTAATGTCTTCCTTTCTTACTAAGATCTAAATGATGCAATCATTCGTGCTGCGAGAGAGATAGTCTAGTTTAAGAAAATAAAACCAAAGCATTATATTTATCTATTTGCACTTAACAATACAATTTATTGCATGAATGCCCCGCTTATAATGAACTGTTATAAGAGTACAGTACAATATGCAATAATTATTGTTCAGCAGGGTAGTGAAAAGCGTATATTTAAACTTAAGAAACGAGATATTTTTTTTTTTTTTTTGCTAACCTTTACCTTTAACATTATTAATTCTTAGGAACATAAAAAAAGCAGCCATTCATGCTGTAAAATATATCATCTAAGTCAAGAAAATAAAGCAGAGGAGATATATAAAGAACAGGTCATTTATATTTATGAAACGAAAATCGCTAATTTTATTTTTCTTAACCTTTGCTTTTAACAACTTTCCTTCTTAAAAGAATGTCGATCAGATATAAAAGATACAGCCATTTATGAAAGTCCAAAGCCCTGTATGCATGTGTTCTAGGCAAGAAAAATAAATAAGGGGAAATATTTAGAATATTAAATATTAAATAGAGAAATCAAAGGCTCGCTAATGGTGTTGAGGAAGGATCATTACATGCTGACTGCCCTTATCTAATCTATGGATTAGTGGAGGGTTTTAAGTGCAGGGGAGTCTTTATTAGCTACTGTTTAGTAGGGTAGCAAAAAAGGTCATCTAAATTTATGAAACGAGTATCGCTAATTTTATTGTTTTTAACCTTTTATATTTAGCATCCTCCCTTTGTAGCAAGATAGAAAAGATGCATCCATCCATGATGTAACAGATATTGCCTAGGTAAGGGAAATAAAGCAGGGGAGAGATAGAAAGGTCATTTAAATTTACGAAACTAAAAATCGCTTTTTTGTAATCCTTTGACTTTAACGTTTTGCTGTTTTAGCAAGATATATATGCGATGTGAAAATTACAGCCATACGCGTTGCAAGAGAGGTGTTATATATAGTGAAAATAAAGCATACGAAGTATTTAGAATATTAATTATGTAAGCAGACCGTATGGCGTAGTATGTAAATTTGTCAAGTTTTGTTTAAAATTATTACATTATTTTAAGCACATGCCTAAAATTTAGCTTGTTTTCTTACTCAATACATTATGTTGTAATGAAAGCATAGTACGGTATGCTAGTATTCATATTGCATCATTCCATAACAAGCATGTCAATTCTATAAAAAAATTGAAGAGTAAGTAAACATTATGTACTGTGGCAGAGTGACTATTTACTCTATTAGAAGAGTACTCCAGAGGACTAGTGAGTTTCGAGATTTTGCATGTTGTCTGGGTGTCCTGTAGCCTAATATTTATGGGTCAATGAGGCCTATTCTATAATTTTTTTAACTTTTCTAAAGTACGTATATATCCCTTGGAATCTGGTTATTCTTGCAGTGTTATGTTAATAAGATAATTGTGGTTGGCAGCACCTATATAAAGTGCTATAGGAAATGGATTCGGTGGATTTGGAATGCATCCTGCTCATGTGTATATGAGTTCTTTCGTGAAATTCAGTCACATGTTATTTTGGAATAAAGTTTCCGACTAGCAGTTTTGATAAAGTTATCGCCTGAGAGCTTTCGCCAATTTGGTAAAAAGTTGAGATTTTTAAATGCGTTCGTAATTATATAAATACGTAGCACCTATGGTCGTTGTTCGGTCCGTTTGTCTGGTCCGTCCGTCCGCATATAACAGAGCAAAAACTACTCAATCGAATGGTCTAAAATTTTAATTATATAATTGTTGCAAAGTTTCGTCAAGTCATTTCAAATTTTATGATGCATAGTTTATTTACAGGGGCACTAAAAGTTTTCCGTTACAATATGGCTAATTGAAAAAAATTATTTCATGTGCATTTTAATGGTGCTATAGCCTTTCGAACAGAATAAAACTGATATGCACTTATGAAGTGCCCTAAAATGTGCATTCAGTACAATATGGGGTGCAAAAAATATTTATAAAACTACACTGCTCAAAAGAATTAGGGGAGCAATCAAAAAAGTGAAGAGAACAGTGCAATACAGCAATATATGGGCATAAAATGGATAGTACATGAGTATCAATGTTCAATACAGAAAAAAAGACGCAAAAAATTTTGTAAAGGAGCTTTTATTCTTCGAAAAAATGGCAAGAACTTGAAAAGATGGTTTAGGGCAACAATTGGGTTTCGTGTAAACACAAGCTGAGCAATTGAATTTTACAACTGAGATAGTGAAACAGACGTTTCTGCAAAATCCCGATTTCTGCACTTATCTCCTTTTTCTAATTTTTGACGTCATAAACTTTAATTTACATGTGAAGTTTTCTTTATCTGTTTTTTACAACGCTTTAAATTATAAATGTTTTATTTTACGTTATTTATCGGTGTAAATATTTACGTAATTTCGTTAAAACCATGTGCTCCCCTAATTGTTTTGAGCAGTGTAGTTATAGTACGAATGAACCTCATTTGCCACGTTTGACGAGCAATTTCCAACTCGTTTTTCGAATAAAGAGTCATCGGAATTCCACGAGATTCCATTTATAGTGATATTATCTATTAAAGTGACTTTCTTGGATACTTGAAAACCGAATGTTGAGGTTATTTGGAGTCTAGTTAAGGGAGTTAAATTAATAAGTTTTGGGAAAAGATTTCTCCACGCCCAGTCTTTTCTAAAATTGAGCTTATGTTTGATTGTCTGCATTTAAATCTACCCGCTCCGCTGCTAATTCCCTGTTTACTGTTACTGTTATAAAAGAGTTGTTGTGTTTGGTTAAATCTGTGTCATGGCCTATTTTCAAACTGACAGCCCGGAAGGGTATGTCACTGTACGATATAATTTTTACAATACTATAAAATACTATTACTATACTATACGATACTATTAAGTACTGTATTATACAATACTGTTAAAAAAAACTAAAAAAAAAAAATAGTTTTTCCATGTAAAGTAAAACCTGCTCGGACGATATATCCATCTCAAAAGGAAGGTCTCCATATGGGCATACTCCGAATTCTGAAAAAATTATAAAATGTTCTTCTCATGAGGATAGATATGTTTATAAAAAAATTTCGGCGGAAACTCGATAGAGTGTCCGTAAAAAAAAATAGTGAAAATTTCGTTATTCGGCGATTTATCAACGGCTGGCGATGAAATAAAATTTATAAAAAACTTTTTTATGTCAAATACTCTTTAAGGTAAAAATGTTTCATGTTGAACTTATTTAATAAATTTAATTTAAATAACTTTAGTTTTGTGTTTTAGTTTGTTTTAACTATAGTTTTATCATATATATATTTGTGATGAAAGTTAACTATGAAATTTTATGAAGTAAAACCAAATTTAAATTAATTAAAATTGTTTTAATCTTAAAATTAAGTCCAATTGAGCACTGTCGTTTCAATTTTGATGCTATGGAAACAAAAACTTCTCCGATATTGAAATGTATAACAGCAGCATTCTTCATCTGGCCTTTATGTTAGAATACGTTTAAATATATGAAAATATATTTTTCAATAAGAAAATATTTTTAATATATGAAATTATTTTTACAGTGATAAAATTAAATAACTGCAGCAACAAGCAACATAAATATATAATATATATATATATATATATATATATATATATATATGTACGTTGTTTAAGTTTAAATCGTTGTTTAAGTTTAAATTCATTAAATACTATTTACACACATTCTAAAAATCAATTAACAAAATTTTCAGATGCATTAAAATCATTTGCTGTTGGCGAGGAAAAGTGCTGTTTGCCTAATCGCGTGACGCTTTCGTCTTTTCGCGCGAAATACTCCAAAAATATTTTATTTTTTTACAGACTTTCTTTTTCTTCTGTAATTCCGTCGCTGAATATGACTGAGCCTTTATTACACACATAAGTAGTTTCATTAGTTTTTTTTTTTTCAAAATATTCTGAGTATGTCCGGTAAGGAGACTTTCCTTGTCAGATAAGTTTCCGTTTTACCTGATTTATTGCCATTTGCTTTTTCCTAGAATCATGAAATTTTTTAACCGTAATTGGGAAGGTGAAAAGCGAAAGATAAAATGGACGTGCGGTCATAGAAAACACATTTAAGGGGCCCCTTCACTGAAATTCCCATTACTCATTACCTAATATAATTACTAAAATACTGTTTTCGCTTTCAGAAACTAGACGCTAGATCCCGGCGTTGCATGTGCGTTTTTAAAAATTGTCTCCTTATTTTTTAAGTATTTGAAATAGCCTATAAACTTTGAAATGTCCTCTTGATGAAATTTTATCATGTTCTTAGAAATACTAAAAATTTAAGGGACGATTTTTTAAAAACGGACATGCAACGGCGGCATCTAGCGTCTAGTTTCTGAGGGTGAAAACCGTATTTTAATAATTATATTAGGTAATGAGTAATTGCGGTTTTAAGTTTTCCCATAGGTTAACATGAGATTTCGCAATCGGGGAGTATCAGTGAAGCGATCCCTTAAACTATGTATCCAAAGCTTACAAAAAAAAAAAAAAAAAAAAAAAAAAAACTAGAGAACAGGAATTTTGCTTTTTCAGAATTTAGTGTCGCCCCCGATGAAAAAAAAATTATATTTATATAAATATACAGTAGAGTCCCGATTATCCAAGTTAATCGAACTTATACCTTTGGAATGGATCATTTTCTTCTGATAGACTGATGGCTTCTATTATTATAAACAGCCATTATGAATGAAGTGTTAGGTGAAGATGAAAGAGCAGTCGTAAAAAGTTAGAACTCTGCTTTTCTGGTCAGAATGGGGGAAAAAATGGCCATATATTTTTTTTTTCATTAATGGCTGTTACAAAATAATAGAAGCCATCAGAAGAAAATAACTTGGATAAAGTGGAAAGTCGGTTAAGCGGACTCGGATAATCGGGACTCTACCGTAGCTCAGATTTAAGACTTAAAACATGCGGTTTTATTTATATAAAATGACGTCATCCGAAACCGCTCAAGAATTCCTCATTTACAATCCAATCATAAACATCTACAATAAAGCATGCGTAGGACGTCACTATCTCAGAATAATACACAAATGCAGCAAAAAGACATCAATTCATTTATGTATATATTTTCAAAATAGCACGTATTTTAATTACTTTTTTTTTCAGTTTTTATGAGGAAGTGGTAACAAGAAGATAGAATTGCTATTTTTCAACTATTTTCCCTTTACTGTCTACAGAAAATGAGTACTTGAGTTGCCAAAATTAAACAAATGCTGCTAAAAACTACAAAAAAATTAATATCTCAAAAATAAATGGAGATGCAGTTTTCAAACAAATTGCATTTAAAATTACGTTTTTTTCCCAATACGACGGTATAAAAATTGAAAATGTGCGATATTTAGAAGTTAAAAAAAATGCTATAGCGTATTTAATCGCACTGCTTTGTTTTACGGCTAGCTTCTGCAAGGTAACGTTGTTTTTTGGAGGCGGCACAAAATAAGCTGGGAGAAAGAAATAGCATACCGTACCGGGGGCTTAAATATATATTTAAGTATTGCGCGGCAGCGCAATACTTATTTATTTCCAGTGTCACTTCTCAATGTTAATTTAACATAGAAAAGCCTATGGAGATCATAACTTTTTCATTTTTTCTTCCCACCTTTTTGTCCCTGATGCCACTCATTTTTTATTCTTTACTAATTCTAATGATATTATAAATTTAAAGTGTAAAAACGTTTGCCTGACGTCAGGGTCAAAACGAATGGTAAAATGGCTTTGCATATGGGTGAATTATAACACAGAGAGAAACATGGGCCAATCTTTTTTTACATTATTCAAATATTTTTCTTAATAATTCCAATTTTCGCTTTTTTCATTGAAAATCAACGGACATTTTTCGTAGAAAATGTAACATTTTTATTTCATTGTTGCAAAAATTTCAAAAGTCGTCATAATAATTTATTTATTTTTAGTTGAAAGACTGTCACGTGAAATATTAAATTGAGCTAGTTTTTTTTTTTTTTTTTTCAAAAAATTAAAAAGGCGTCATAGTGGAAATAAAAAGGATATTTTCAGAATAAGTTTTTGCTTTGGTCAAGTTCATATTTTAGTAAAAGGTTTCTAATGGATAGCTATTTTTACGCAGGTAGCGAACTTAGTGGGGAATTACATAACTTAAATTTTAAAATGTATTTTTTTTTCCGAGGTGAGAACTATTTATACCCCAAGTTAAACTTAGGTAATAATTTTCTGGGGAGATTTATTCCCTTGGGAGAGAATAAAGTTTAAAAATTTAAGTAAAACTTTTATTTTTTATTTTTTACTGTATCACAGATATAATATTGTTAAATATTAGCAGTAAGGATTCAACACAATTTACATTTACATTCATAGCATTCCTGAGTGGGAAATAGGGTATCTAAATTTAAGTGAAGTTAATTTTTTATGTTTTGATTATACATTTTTTACGTTCAGATTGGAAGTTTTTGTCCAAACTAATGCAACCTGCATTACTACAGTGGTGAAACATTTTGAATTACACATTGGTAAATTGTATCCCACATTGTGATGCAATACATCAAAGCCTGATGATGATACTCTCTATTAATTTTGAAATGCGTTCGTCTGAGTGCAGTAGTTATTAAAAAAAAAACTTGACATATTAAACAAAAACATAATTTGAAGAACAAATTAAAAAAACAAAATTTATTTCCTACATTGTTTAAGCCCGAGAAGGGACACATATTAAGTTATTTCATTCCATTAGTTCTACGTTTAATGTTAAATTTTTATAACAAATTAGTTAAGCCAATTGAAGATTAAAAAATAAAAATAAAATTCATACAATATGATACTTAAAACACCCTAAAAAATTAGATTCCGTTCAAATGAAATCGAAATAAATCTAAGAATTTTTTTTAAGTTTTGTATTTTGCATTGCATCTTATCATTTTATGCACACAATTGTCATAAACATAATACACAATCTGCAATACAAATATTTTCAATTAAAAATGTAATAAGATTTATTTCGATTACATTTGAACGGAATCTAATTTTTTAGGGTGTTTTAAGTATCATATTGTATGAATTTTATTTTTAATTTTTAATCTTCAATTGGCTTAACTAATTTGTTACAAACATTTAACATTAAATGTAGAACTAATGGAATGAAATAACTTAATATCTGTCCCTTCTCGGGCTTAAACAATGTAGGAAATAAATTTTGTTTTTTTAATTTGTTCTTAAAATTATGTTTTGTTTAATATATATATATATATATATATATATATATATATACTAATCTAAACTAATAGCTCTGGAACTACCGAACCGATTCCAAAAGAAATGGTATCAAAATGATGGTGTTAGTCCAACTTAGAACATAGGCTATATCCTATGTCCGTGCCACTGGTCAAAAGGGGGTGCAGGGGCAAAAACGTTCTAAAAATGCGATTTTTGTGTTACTGAAGGGCCTAGAAACATGAAATTTAGAATGGTAGTTACTTAAAAGGTACTAATGATCTCTAAGGGCATCTCTTAAAAAAATCGAAATTGAAAATGGGTGAAAATGCCCGAAAAGCGTTCTAAATGACGATTTTTACACAGTTTCAGGAAGTACCAAACTGATTTAAAAAATAATGATGTCAAAATGATGGTGACAACCGTTGCTCAACACAGGCTACATTTTATGTCGGTGCCATTAACCCTAAAGGGAGTGCAGGAGCAAAAAAAGTTCGAAATTGCGATTTTTGTGTTACTGAAGGGCTCAGATACATGGAATTTGGCATGGTAGTTACTTATTAGATATAAATGATCTCTAAGAACATTTCTTAAAAAAAATCGAAATTTAAAAAGGGCGTAAAAAGAGTTCTAAAAAACGTTCTAAATTGCGATTTCTACGCAATCTCAGAAAGTAACCAACCTATTTTAAAAATAAGGGTTGGAAATTGATGATGACAGCCCTTGCTCCAACATAGGTGCTATTTCATGTCGGTGTCACTAACACCTAGGGGTTTCAGAAGCAAAAAGCATTCTAAATTGCGATTTTTGTATTACTGAAGGGCCTAGAATCCTGAAATTAGGTAGGGCAGTTATTTATAAAATACATATGATCTGTAAGAACATTTCCAAAAAAATCGAAATTTAAAAGGTGTGAAAATGAGCAAAAAGCATTCTAAAAAAGATTCTAAATTGCAATTTCTACGCAGGTCAGGAAGTACCGAACCGATTTAAAAAAATAACGGTGTGAAAACGATGGTGACAACTTTCCCTCCAACATAGGCTGTATTTCATGTTCGGTGCCACTACCCCAAAGAGGGTGAAGGAGCAAAAAAATCTAAATTGCGTTTTTTGTAATACTGTAGGGGCTAGAAACTTGAAACTAGGCATGGTAGATACTTATAAGATATAAATGATCTATAAGAACATTTCCTAAATAATTTGAAATTTAAAAGGGGTGAAAATGGACGAAAAACGTTCTAAAAATGTTCTAAATTGCGATTTCTACGCAATCTCTGAAAGTACCCTAGCGATTTCAAAAGTAATGGTTGGAAATTGATAATGACAGCCCTTGCTCCAATATAGGATCTATTTCATGTCGCCGTCACTACCACCTTGCGGTTGCATTTTAAAAGACTTTCTAAATTGTGATTTTTGTGATACTGAAGGGGCTAGCAACTTGAAATTTGGCATGGTAATTACTTATGGGATGTAAATACTCTCCAAGTTCCTTAAAAATTTGAAATTTTAAAGGGGGGAAAATGAACGAAAAGCGTTCAAAAAACGTCCTAAATAGCAATTTCTACGCAATCTCAGGAAATATAAACCGATTTCAGAAGTAATGATTTCAAATTGATAGTGACAGTCCCCGCTCCAACATAGCCTGTATTTTACGTTGTTGTCACTACTACCTGGGGGTTACAGGAGCAAAAAATGTTTCTAAATTGCGTTTTTTGTGTTATTGAGGGAGTCTAACATTTTCAATTTGGATTGGTAATTACTTCAAAGATGTAAATGCTTTCTAAGAATTGTCGAAAGAAAATTCCAAATTTAAAAGGATGAAGTGAGCAAAAAACGTTCTATAAGCGTTCTAAATTACGATTTTTATGCAATCGTATGAAATACGAAACCGATTTCAAACACAATGGTTGCAAATTGATGGTGATAAAACTTGTTCAATCATAAGCTATATTTCATGTCGAGGGTTGCAGGATCAAATAACTTTCTAAATTGCGATTTCTGCGATACTGAAGCGGCTAAAAACTTTAAATATAGCACGGTAGTTACTTATAAAATATAAATGTCCTCTAAGAACAGTCGAAAATAAATTCGGAATTAAAAAGGTGTGAAGCGAAGGGAAGGAGCGAAAAGCATTCTAAAAGTGCCCTAAATTGCGATTTCTATGGAATATCAGGAAATAATAAACCGATTACAGAAGTTATTGGTTGCGAATCAAGAGTGATAGTCCCTGATCCTATACGGGCTATATTTTATGTCGGTGTCACTACCCCCTGGTTGTCAGGAACAACAAGAAATCCTTTAAAAACATTTAAATTCCGTTTTCTAGAGAATATTAGGAAATAAAAACTAATCGTGGTTAATGTTAGCAAATTAATGGTGACAGTCTCTGTTTCAACATTTTTCGAGACATTCTATTTCAATTCTGTGTCGGCATTTTATGTTGGTGCCACTACCACCAGAGAGGAGGTAGACTGTTAGACAAGAAGCTTGGAATTTGACATGATGGTTAATTTTAAGATGTAAATGTGTTAAGATGGTTTCTAAAAACTTCAAAACTTCAAATGAATACTGAAATGAGCGTACGAAATGAGTATAAAAGTCTCAAAATAAATTCTAAATTATCCTTTAATTGAAATTAGTTTTAGTTTTTCTTATTAATTAAAATCCCATTTCTGTCTGTTGCACTTTTATAATGAAGTTTAGTCAAACTGTGGCTTAATTTGTAATTTTTGAAATATTTCAAGAAGTGTTCTGCAAATAAAAAATAGTCATGCAAATATCCATATCACATGGCATATTTCAACTATTACGTGAGCAAAGCCGCGGGGTATGCTAGTATAAAAGAAATAAAATAAATAAAAAATTACGCTTAACAGTGCTGCTTTAGCTTTCTCAGTTACGGATTAAGGAATAAATCTACTGTGATGTCAATAATACATTTAAATATTGATGAAATTGGGATAGATATATTTTTTACTTTACATTGAAAGTGTCACGATAAAACATCAAAAGGTGCATTTTAAAGGAATAAGAGGATAATGAAAAAACACCGCAGTTATATTTGTGAATGTTAGCAAAAAAAGAAAAAAGCCAAACACATCTAGTTTCATTTAGATAACAAATGTGTGTGGAAAAAAAGAAAAGAAAAAAAAATTACTAATCCAAAATGTATCAAGTGATTCGTTATGTCGATTACCTCTAAAATCGCTGATGATAGAGGCATTTCTCCAACTACAAACAAAAATATACAAATCAAGTACAGCTTTTAGATAGAGCATTTGTTTTTACAAGGGGCTCTATATGTATTAAAATACGAAACTAAATTTTTATGCATCCCTCTTCGTTAGGTAACTTATATTTAGAAAAAGGTTGCCACGAGTCTAAGAATGGCAACACAAGAAAGACCAATACAACTGAGGTACAATTCTTTAAATTTTAGAAATTTTCAGTACTTCCTGGAACTAAAAGCACACCTTTCCGTTTGTAGTACCGAAAAATACGAAAAATTAATAGAATATAAACTATTATAACTCGGTAATTTTTTTATTTAAAAGAATGGAATTTCTTTTAATATCCTTCATAGATTCAGGGTAACATTTTCTGAATATAAGTTATGAAAAAAAAGACCATATAAAAAAAATCAGATTTCATAATCTATACCACCCCATTTTAAAACAAATACCGTAGCTGAAATCTGCACTTGGTTTGTATACTTTTTGTAACTGGAAGTATGTTTCTACCAGCAGCGGTTTAAAATATGATTGCCATAACCTCTATTTTGAATTACCTGGTTTAACGTTGCAAAAAATTTTATAATTATATTTTAATCTCTTGAAGTCGCATGCACGGACATGTGTTAAAAACTTGTTGAATGGTATTAAATAATAGCAACATCACAGTCTAAGTGAGGAAAAGAAACTGAATAAGATAAATCTTAAAAAATAATTTCCTAATAAAAACGGCAAAACTACATACCTATTTAACAAATAACAAAGGACGATTTGCGAAATGATAAGGCGATTGTTCTTTTAGCGGCCTCTAATTCTCGCGTGCTAAGGTTTAGATGGACTGCACTTAGGGCGTCTCCCCAGAGCTGTTTGTCACGACATCTTGCACATCGTTCTGTGAAAAGTTGCACAATGTCAAGAAAAATCACTTAAGTCTGAAATAAGTTTAATTGCTTCGGAGGTAATAGCTTATATTGTATGGATTTATTATAAATAGCATTTTTGAAAAAAAAAAAAAACTCACAGCCCTGTGCTGCCAAGTGCAGCCCTGTATATGATGTATAGAATTTATTCACAACAAATTATTTAAATTTAAAGACGCATACAAAATTGAAAAACACTTTCATCAATTATTGTAGTGAACTTTAATGATATAGGTGTACAAGGTGCAATATGTTATGTATCGCCAACCTTTAATTTCTCAACCGTTGGCCGTAGACATATAGTTCCAGTTACAGAAACGTTTCAAATGAGGTAAATATTCATGTTGTGGCATAACTTAAAGTAAAAAATCAATTTTATAAAAATTACGAAATCTAACTTTTTATACGGCCCCCCAGTCCCTATAGTTATATTTAGTAAAAGTTTACACATATCATAGCACATATAACACAAAAAGTTTGATATCTGTACTACAAAAATTGACACAGTTATTAAATTTAAAAGTTTGAGATTTTCGCACATGATTTTTTCTTTCTTTGAGGCAGGTCCAAAATTAAGGGGGGCAGAGGGGGCAAGTGACCCGGGCGCCAGAACGAAGGGGCGCCAAATGAAGATTTTGTTTGTCGATTTTTCTCAAATCTATGTTTAGCCTTTAGCACAGTATTGTTAAAGTCGTCCTGTCTGGGGTATCCTAAAGCAGACCTGCCAACCTTTGAAAATGAGAAATCGTAGCACACAAAATTAAAATTAATCTGGAGGTTGGTTGCTTGGTTTTTCGTGTTTCGCAGCCATCTTTTGATATTCGTAAAAGGAGTAAGGTTAAGTCTTTCAACTCAATATAGTAATTTTTTTCCTCAGAAATTTTTTCTTGCGATTTTTAGAATTTCTTCTCATTTCACAGCGTTTTTTGACAATTGTAAAAGGAGCCTGGTTCCAATTTCTTATCCTAGTGCAGTAAATTTTGATGGATTTCGCGATTTTTTTCCCGCGATCGTTTCAGGATATTCCCAAAGTTTTCCCAATTGGGGAAATTACTTTATTCTGCAAAAAAAAAAAAAAAAAAAAAAAAAAGCGAACTTCCAAGAAATTTCAAAATATTCTTGCAGAAGAATCATAGGTCTCTGGAAGAATTTACAGGGGGGAAATACTGCACAACATTTTTCATTATGCAGGACTTTCCTTTTCGGTGCGCAAATCGTGCGATTTTGCACACTATTTCAAACATTGCCCCTCAAAGAACACACCACTCCCTCCAGAGATTATTAAAATGGCACCCCTGTTGTAAGGGAATGTACTAAGGAAGGGAATATAGGAAGGGATGTACTATAGGAAGGGAATATACAGAAGGGAATAGGAAGGGAATGTACTATAAATATTTCTGTACTATAAATATTTACAGAAACGCGATTCACTCGTGGTTAATATACATAGAGTTTTATGTTAAAAAGTTCGTTTTGTAGCCCCGATTTTTTATTTTTTCCCGTGAGCATTTTTTAATGTCCGAATTTTTGGGCTAATGGCCAATTTTTTAAACTTTCGGAAATGAATACTTTGAAATTTTGGAAATTTCGGAACTGAACTCCTGAAAAATATGCTGCGTGGGATAAAAATCGCAACTAGAAACAAAAAAATGCAGTTGCGGTTTTTTGCAAAAAATCGTAGTTTAAGACCGATTTTCGTAGCATCGTAGTTTACAGGTCCAAATCGTAGCAACTACGATTTTTTCGTAGCAGTTGGAAGGTCTGCCTAAAGCATAGAAGAATCTAAAGATGATGTGGCATAAAGATCCTGTATAAAACGGAATTCTTTTCAATTCCGTTTTTAAGATTTTAATGAATCAATATTTGACAAAGCAGATTACGTAGTTCAGTATTACATATTTTATGATTACATATTTTAAATTTTAAAGTAAGTCGGCTATTAGAAAAATAATAAAATTCTCTTTGTAAATATACTTTGCAGAGGAGGCGGGGGGCGGGGCGTCAAAATTTATCTTTGCCCCGGGTGCAGAAAAGGCTAGTTTTGACTCTGCTTTGAGGGATCAGTTAAAAGACGAATTAAAGTAATTTGAGATCAAAATCAGGGTGCAATGTCCTTTTTACGGGGAAGCCACCTTTAGCCGTAACCGGGGAATCGCCAAAGAGGGTTGTTTCATCTAAAAATTTCAGCTATCATTTATAGAACGAACAAAATTCAAACGCCAAAGTAGGTAGAATCGGCAACCGGAAAATAAAACATACTCACTAAGGACTGGATAAATGGCAGCAGAATTACACCCCGATTTTGATCTCGAATTACTTTAATTCATCTTTTAACTGATCCCTCAGTGAAAGCTAAAATTATGTGCAAAAATCTCAAACTTTGAAATTTAATAACTGTGTCAATTTTTGTAGTACAGATGTCAAACTTTTTGTGTTATATCTGTTATGATATGTGTAAACTTTTACTAAATATAACTATAGGGACTGGGAGACCGTATAGGAAGTTATATTTCGTAATTTTTATAAAATTGATTTTTTACTTTATATAATGCCACAACATGAATATTTACCTCATTTGAAACGTTTTTGTAATTGGAAGTGTATGTCTACGGCCAACGGTTGAGAAATTAAAGGTCGGCGATAGGTAACATATTGCACCCTGTATATCAATTTATATATGTATTTGAATTACAGTAGCATAAATAAAATTTACTGAAAACGATTTTTTCTCATTGACCATAATGTAATGAAACGGAGTGCCCGTGTAAACGAACCATTAATCCTACATACTTCATTTACAATACCAAACATGCCATGGTAAACTTCAATATCATACACTGGCCTGCAAAAGTTAAGGTACTGGGACTGGATGCTTTCGATTGCACACGTTTTGTCGAATACCTACCAACATTATCGGCGAATTGTTCTTGAACTTCTAGGATCAAAAGAACATGTTTGATTTTATATTTATCGGTGAAGATTTATCGGGGGGTACAATTAGGGGGCTAATAATAAATTTAATAATAAAATAATTTTTGCGATCACTTATGTAACAGAAAAAGCTGTAAATGGTTTGTCACTGTGGTAAATGACTATTTGGGTCCTGTTCAACGTTTGTATGCATTTGTGTAAGCATAGCACTCATATTCGTGAAGATGTTAACGTTTTTGTGAAAAATTCAAAAGTTTTTTGCTTATAGCATGCAGAGTTTTCAACCAAATTTAGCACAACTTTCCGAAAACTTGCTCAAAGAATAGTAGCAACAGTATACTGTAATTAAAACATATATATATAATATATTTGATGAGATATGGGCATTTTTATGAGATAATTTTTAACTGCGCTTGCGCGGAAGATTTCAAAATTTTTATTTCATAATTTGGTAGTCAGTATTTTGGGGCAACTTCTATATAAAGTCCAGTCAAATATTGTGGAAACTTAGAAAGATATAGTGAGCTGAATGAAAAGTTGCGGAAAATCCCTTATAATAAAGCTATTTCTAGGAAGCAACTCACTATATCGACCCTATCTTTATGAATTTTCGCGATATTTGTCTGGAATTTTTATATAAGTTGCCCTAAATAGCTGACTACCAAATTATATAATAAAAATTTTAGGATCTTCCACGCAAGCGCAGTTAAAAATTACTTCATACAAATGCCCATATCTCATCAAATATTCAATATATTCATGTTTTAATTGCAGCATACTGTTGTTACTGTTCTTTGTCAGGTTTTTGGAAAGTTGTGTTAAATTTGGTTGAAAACTCTGTATGCTATAAACAAAAAACTTTTGAATTTTTCACAAAAACATTATCATCTTCAAGAATATTAGTGCTATGCTTACACAAATGCATACAAACGTTGAACAGGACCCAAATAGTAATTTGCTACAGTGACAAACCATTTCCAGCTATTTCTGTTACATAGGTGATCGCAAATATTATTTTATTATTAAATTTAATATTAGCCGCCTAATTGTACCCCCCCCCCCCCGATAAATCTTTACCGATAAATATAAAATCAAATATGTTCTTTAGATCCTAGAATTTCAAGAACAATTCGCCAATAACTTTGGTAGCTATTCGACAAAACGTATGCAATCGAAAGCATCGAGTCCCTATGCCTTAACTTTTGGAGGCCATTGTATATCAATTACATTCCAATACGAGAATATTTCTGCGAGTCAGAACACGGACATTACAATCAGACAAACCGAACTCATCAAACCCTTTTCAAATACATTGGAAAGTGTTAAAAAGAAATAAAATTAGTCATAAATCCTCTATTTCTAAAATTGGCTACATATTCTGCTTTAAATTAACATTAGTAATTGAAAAGCGATGCACATATAACAAGTTTTAGGTGAATTTCGCTTGAAATACTACCTATTACAGTCACCCCTATGTTGGAATTTCGGAAATTTTTTGGAGATCTACACCGATCATGACCCCTAGAACCCAAAACCACCCTCAATAAGAAACTTTATCTATCTATCTATCTATATCACTTTTTTATGGACAAGATAACTTCCATAATTCTGCACAAATCTCTTCCAAACTGATACATAAAATCAAGGGGCATAAAATCTCGGTCAAGTTCGTTACTGGGCAAAATCGGACCAAGGGGGTGGAAATAGGGAGGGGTTTTGTGAAAACCGAAAAAAACCCATAACTTCTAAACTGCAATACACATCGAATCAGTTTAAAGTTATTATTACTTCTAAAAAAAAAGGCCAAAATTTTATGTATGTCAGATTTTTGACAAAATTAAAAATGGGTTCAAGGAGTGCGAAAAATAGGGTTATAGGGAGAATAAAATTAATAACTTCTTCAATTCTCAAGACATCAAATCCAATTAAATTTATTATAAATCTTCTTAATATTATCTACAACTTTTATATTGACAAGGTTTTGATAGGACCAAATCGTACCACAAAAAAATTTCAAAACGAAAGCAAAAATGGAGAGGGGGAGGGATGTTGAAGAAGAAAAATATCCATAACTTCGTCAATTCACAACATATAAAATCCGCATGAATTTATTACATGTCTTCTTAATATTATCTACAAATTTTATATTGACAAGCTTTGATAGGACTCTTCCAGAAAAAACAAATTAAAAATACATAGCAGTTGAAGAAAAAATCATTGTAAAGGGTGTACTCAAATCCAAACTGCTTATTTTCTGACTCATTTTTAAATTCACTTTTGCTTTCAAACGCATCCAATTGGTATGTTCTCTTATTCAGAAACTACATAATGTACCGTAATAGTCGATATTTTGCTAGAGGCAGAATATATTTCAAAAAATCATGTCAAATTGGATATTTTGAGCCGAATTTCCTGACGCGATTGTGTTGGAAACGAAAAATATTGTCCTACTGAGGAAATAATTGCTTATAAATCAAGTTCTAATTAATTGAACGAAAAATAAAAACACAGGTCGCTTATAAATCTCTTCAAAAATCGCGTCAGCAAGTTTCATATTTTTTCTTTTAAAAATGAATCTGAAAATGTGTCAGAAAATTTTGAGTTGTTGAGCATGGAAAAGTATTTTTTTAATACCGCTTTAAAATGATTCTGATAAAACCAGCTGTTATATAAAAATGAAATTAAAACTCGTCAAAAGTGACCAGTTAAAATTGTTAAAGTGGATTTAGCTCTAATAATGATTCAGTTTTTGTTGTTGAAATTAGTGCTTAACTTTGAAATCTACCTGCGCCTGTAGTGTTTTTTTTTTTTTTTTTTTTTTTTTTTTTTTTTTTTTTTTTTTTTTTTATTACAGAATTTATTCTTATAAAAAATGTTATTTTATACAATTTACATTAACGACACACTTAAAATTTCATTGAAATATATTTTTCATAGTATTAAAAAAGATAATTCGTTCATAGTAACATGAATTAATTAGCTCTTTTCTAATAATAACTGTCCGGACATAATCTGAAAAGTAAAGAGAACATTCATGAACTACTTAGCGTTTATTGTTCATTATCTATAATACACTAGCCGCCGTTGGCGACCAGATTGGCCCCCCTTATAAGTATTCTAAACATTGTATCATGTTACTTTTATTCATAATTTAATTTACTTGCTCAATTCTTCGTGAAATCAGAAGATTCCGATAGAGAAATTTTGATCGCTGTTTTTTTTATGTTAGCCATGCGCAAGTGATAAATCGCCAAACATTGTTTCTGTCACATGTTTTCGTATTTCATTAATTTTATTTAGAATATAATCCTTTCACCCATCTTATTTAAAATACATAACTTTAATTTAAAACCGAAACATTTAAAATTCATGACTTTTACTTATTTCTTTAAAAAAATAAAACCTAAAAAAAACATTAACCATGACATTTAATTTCAATATCAAAGCTTTATTTTAATTTACCACGCGAAAAATAAAAATGCTAACTGGCGAGTTAAAAACCGCTATTGGCGAGATTTGCGTCCAGCAGACGTAAAAGTAGCAAGAATTCTTTGCGATAATGACAACTTTTATGTAGTTTTTTTTTTAAATAAATTATTTTGATTAAAAATGGTCGTCTTGCAGATGAAAAGTGAATGGGTCAGACCGTAATTTTTTATGACAGTCACATGACTTGGACTGTTATAATATACATTAAATGGTGGCTATGGAACAATATTTGGTAATTTATCACCTGCGCCCGGCCAACATTGAAGGACCAAAAAGGTCGCCTGGAATATGAAAAGCGAAGTGGTCAGAACGGAATTGTTGATGACAGCCACATGACTTAGGCTATTACTATAGAGATTTTCAGTTTCAAGCATATTATTAAAATTATATTCTAGATAGATGCTAACAAGGTATTGCAATTCCTTATTGTCAAATAAATCACATATTTGAAATAGGATTTTGGAAATGGAAACTTCCATTAAATAATTTGAGTTGACATAAAAACCATTTAAAGTACATATTAAGGAGGACGGTGGACGTCATTTTTTTTTTTTTTTTTTCAAATTTTCATGATAGAGGATAAGAACTTTTGTGAAACGATACGTTTCATCTTCATTATATAGAACACCTTAAAAGAAATTTCCAATCGTGTTACAATTTTAAGTTTTTTAAAATTTTAAAAGGAAAATTTAACATTATTATTTATTATTTAAAATACTCCATACGTCTTAATTTTTGTGATATTTCCTCGATTTTGCATTTTGCTCACTTAAAATTCTATTACATACAAATCTGTGTATCGATTTTTTAATACGTTGAATAGTTAATTTTTTCTGAATCCCATATTAATTTTCATCAAAATTTTGCCTTTTAATAAGTTAAAAATCAAATTTAATTATCTAAATAAAAGAAAATAAGTTGAAACTACTGTGAACCAATAACAACTAAATATCTTCTTAAAACACCATCAAAAACTTTTAAATGCGCTAGGCCTTTCGAAAGATCTGAGTCTTTCTTCGTCAGGCGCAAAGAACACGTGCTTCTACTATGTGTCTTGCTGCTGCTTTTATAGTAGAAGCACGCCTTCTTTGCGCCTGACGAAGAAAGACTCAAATCTTTCGAAAGGCCTAGCGCATTTAAAAGTTTTTGATGGCGTTTTAAGAAGAGGTTTTAGTTCCTAACTTAATGAAGTCGAATTTTAAAATGCATACACTGTTTCTTTGTCAGCAATACAGGATTTTTCCTTTTCAGTTTCATGAATTTTGATTAAAAATTAAGACGCATGGATCATTTCAAAAATCTAAAAGCGTAAAAAAATTAGCTTTGAGAAAAACAGATTTAAAGTAGGCATATTAATGCTCGAAAAATTTTTTGTGCACAAAATTCGAATGCTTGTAACTTTGCAAAAAATAATCCCATATGCACGCGATCTTCTGCAAATTGCTCAGAACAAACTGGAGAGTAATAATATGCACAAAAATAATTTTCGATTTTGGGTCAATTTTTGCTCAAATAATTAAGGTCTACGGTCCTCTAAACTGCATAAGAGTAAGTGTCCATACAATATTCACTTAACTGATGTAAAAAAAATATCGAAATAACTTTTACAGTATAATAACTTTGAAAATAAATAATAAGATTTCCGAATAGACATACAAAACTAAATCATGAAACAATTCAAGTGTTTGGCAAAAAATTATAAAAACCATTTTGTGAAAATGTACACTATCTTAAAAAAATTATTAGGATGTTTTACAAATCAAAATAATTTCCATTTATAATATTTCTGATAACTTTAATTAATTTATGATCTAAATGGAAATATATTTCCTTATACAGGATGTCCGGGTTATAAGGATCCAAAAGTTATGGCTTATTATTACGGAACTACCCATTAGAATATAATAGGCTTCACCTCCATGGATTGGAAACCCCTCCGAGATTTTAAAACATTGAACAAAACAAAAAACTGAAACTGTGGATGAGTGGAAAAAGCGTATCATGGAAGCAATTTGTCTAATAACTCGTGATATGCTACGAAACAGGTGGGGAGAACTGAATTACCGTTTAGACGTTTGTCGTGCTACCAAAGCTGCACAAAAAGGTGGCTATTGATATTAAAACTTTGTGAGATGCTATTTTTATTTAAATATATTTTTTAATTCTAATGGGTAGTTCCGTTAAAACAAGCCATAACTTTCAGATACTTTTAGCCCGGACAACCTGTATTTATCTTCTCATTTTTATCGATAAGCTAATACCGTATATTTCTGTGTATAAGACGACTATCTTGAGGCAGTTTTTGGGCTCCAAAGTAGGGGGTCGGCTTATACATGAGTATAAGAAAATAAAAAAAATTATATTCTGAAATGAAAAAGAAATTATGGTAAATGTAAAAATCTTTAGAAATACTTACATTTTTCCATAAATACTTTGAAACTCCATTCTTTTGAAATTAAAAAAGTTACCAATCCAAATTCATCATTCAAATTATTATAAGAATTTTCAAGAAACTCATTAAAATCGCTTTCTTTCATTGGTACAGTATGAATATCCGACAGTGTCTAATTCATCGTCACCACAATCACCGTCTTCTTCAAAAATGGCATCATCTCCAGATCCATCCATCGCATTATTGATGCAAAATTTTTTGAAAGATCAAACGATCACTTCTTGTGGTAATTCCTGCCAAAAGTAGGACATTTGGTTTTTATGAACGAGCAAGTCATATTACAATGAGCGAGACCCAATTAAACAGATTTGGCAGTGCACACTGCACAAAATAGGAGAGAGCAATTATTTCTGAGAGCGTTTCCCCCCCCCCCCCCCTATTATCTATGTTTAAAAAAGTGCTAAGTTTTCGTTCGCTGAATTCTTCATCAGCATTTTTTAACATCGGCTTATATATGGGTTTCCAATTTTGGACGATTTTTCACTGGAAAGTCGTATACTCGGCTTTAATACGGATCGACTTATGCACGGAAACATACAGTAATCTATATCATAAAACAAAAACGTGTCTATGCGTAAAGCTGATGGCATATTGACGGTGGCAACGACTGACAAATATACTTCGCTTTTACTACAAATTTTGAAACTTCTAAACATCGTACAATTTCAATTCTTACACTTTGAATAGACAAATAAAGCGTACTTTCAAATGTAATTTGTTTGAAACTGTATCTAAATTAACTGATATTTTATGGATTGATATATAAATAATTTTCAAGCACGAATATTTCCCGAAAGACTCGTGCATGGACTCGCACCCAGTCCTCACACTTATAGGTGCACTCAACTAGTGATGGGCGATAACGAGATGTTTTTCTCGATTTTCTCGATTGTATGGACATCTCGATATTTTTCGATTGTATAAATTTTTTCTCGATGACTACAGTTTGCAAATTTCTTTTATAAATGATATATTATGTATTATATACGTCATACATTTATCAAGAATAGTCTGCGGGTGAACTGGAATGAGTCGATGTTAATAAAGACTAGGTGACTTCGACCGCTAGCGGGCCCCTCCTTTAATTGGGGACCCTAATTTATACGTAATATTGTAATATGAAATCACGAACAGATTACCCGCTATATACGGCACTGATATATGATAGCAGGCGGGTGTGGTGTGCACGCACTACAAAATCTTGTAAAAAATATAATATCGAAACGAATGAACGTCGGACCAGATCTCTTGGGGGAGGGGTCAAAGCGAGCGGAGGGGCACAGCAGCTGCATAATATGATTAAGTCGTCACAGGTCTTTAGGCCTTTCCAACCATATGTCACATGAGAAGTCTGGATCTGAATTTATAAAAATGCCCTCCCCGTGGAGAGAAAGGGGGGGAGGGGTGCGGGAGGTGGATAGCATGAGTAAGTGGTCATAAGCCTTTCCAACAATATGTCACATGAGGGGTCTCGGCTAAATTTAGAAAAACACCCCCGTGGGGGAAAAGGGGGGGGCGGTCACCGGAGGTGCATTACATCAATAAGTAGTCACATACCTTTCCAACGATATCTCACATGTGGGGTCTTGGCCAAATTTGGAAAAGTGTCCCCGGGTGGGGGGGGGAGTTCAAAATGGGGGGAATGGACACCGGAGGAGCATAACATCAATAAGTAGTCACAGACCTTTCCAACGATATCTCACATGAGGGGTCTTGGCTAAATTTGAAAAAGTGTACCCCGGTAGGGGCAAATTGGGGGAGACTGTCACCGGAGGTGCATAACATCGATAAATAGTCACAGACCTTTCCAACGATATCTCACATGAGGGGTCTTGGCTAAATTTGGAAAAGTGCCCCGGGAGGGGGGGGGGGCAAAGTGGTGGTGGGGACACCGTAGGTACATAACATCAATAAGTAGTCACAGACCTTTCCAACGATATCTCACACGAGGGGTCTTGACTAAATTTGAAAAAGTGTCCCCCAGGGGGGGCAAAGAGTGGGGGGGGACTATCACCGGAAGTGCATAACATCAATAAGTAGTCACAGACCTTTTCAACGATATCTCATAAGAGGGGTTCTGACTAAATTTGGAAAAGTGTCCTCCGGGGGGGGGCAAAGTGGGGGCGGGGCGGCCACCGGAAGTGCATAGCACTAATAAGTAGTCACAAACCTTTCTAACGATATGTCACATGAGGGGTCTTGGCTAAATTTGGAAAAGTGTCCTGAAATTTCATATATTATAAATAATATTTAGCGGAGGCCTCCATAAAAAAATCCGATCTAAAATGATAAAAGCGGAAAAAACTACCCTCGCAGTGGGGGCCAAATTGGGGAGGGGAGGAAGAAAGTCTCATAATATGAAAGAGTCATCCGAGAGCTTACCGATGACATATCACATGACTGGTCCAAAAAAAGTTTGAAAATTGCTCCCCCTCTCTCCCCACGTGGGCCCACTCTTTCACCCCGGAATTCCCACAGCCGCCACTTTAAAATTTTTATGTTCAATAAATAATATTTACCGGAATACTGCATAAAAAACCCATATTTAAAGTGATATTTAAATTTATTATAGAAATCGGCTACGGTTTTAAAAATTTGTTCGCCCCTTCCCCACCCCCCCTTTGGGCGAAGAAAGGTTCATAGTATGAAAGAGTGGTCAAAGGGCTTTTCGATTATATGCCACAGGAAGGGTTTGGTAAAATTTTTAAAATTGCACCCCATGAGTCCACTCTCACGTCCTCCTCCCTCGAAATCACCCGACCCACCTTCCTCTTTGAAAATTTTATATTTAATAAATAATTTTTATCGGAGGGTTCCAGGTATGTGACATCTTGGTAGGGCTAAAATAAGAGAAACTTTTAAAATTAGGTCTTCATTTCACAGCTCATTGTCATGCCTTTTTCTCTATCTCGTCCCTTGGTACTCTCGATAAATTTTCTTACTTTTCTTCTCTGCCGAGGACGAGAGAAATCCTCGAAAAGCTTCTCATAGCGAAATGTTGAAAAGCGCGAGAGAAATCCTCGAAAGGCTTTTCATTGGGAGATTTCGAAAAGGACGAGAGTAACAAGCGAGAGGCTTCCCATCGGGAAAGGTTGAAAAGGGCGAGAGGAAACTCTCGAGAGACTTCCCATCCCGAAAGGTTTAAAACCGCGGGAGAACCAACCATCGAGCAGATTCCCGTCTGGAAGCGTCGAAATGCTGGAAAAATCATCGAGATGAGATTTGCCGAAATGCGAGATGGAAATGAAGCTTTCAGAGTCAAACTTACCGTATTTCTGGTTTAAGTCATAATTTCTCAAAGGAGTCCATCGGCTTATCTAATCTTTTTTTAGCTCACAGGCTATCTAAGCCTGAGAGCTAATGTACCCGTCGGTTCTGTGTGTATGCATGTACTGTACGTACGTATGTATGTACGTAACGCGATAACTCTTGATTAAAATGTACGATTTGCTTCAAATTTTTTTATGTTCATTCTGATAAGGCGTTCCGCTGTTTAGTTTTGACGGTTCATTGGTTAAGGATAAAGGGAGAGAAAGGGGGCTGGTCCCCCCCCCCCTACTTAATTTAGATAAATAGGTTTTTCATGCAGAATTCTCCGATTTGCTCCAAATTTCGTATACCGGTTTATTATGTTAAAGAGCTTCCCTGATTAAACTTGGAGGTTCATTAGTTAAGTATGAAGGGGGAAAAGGGGGGCAGACCCCCTCCTTAATTTAGATAAATGGGTTTTTCATGCAGAATTATTCGATTTGCTCCAAATTTGGTATACCGGTTCATTATTTTAAGAAGTTGCCGGAGGTTTACGGGTTAAGTATAAAGGGGGTTAAGGGGGCTAGACCCCCCCCTTAATTTAGATAAATGGGCTTTTCATGCAGAATTATTTGATTTGCTCATAATTTCGTATACCGGTTTATTATGTTAAGGAGCTTCCCTGATTAAACTTGGAAGTTCATTGGTTAAGGATAAAGGGGGAGAAGGGGGGCTGGTCCCCCACTTAATTTAGATAAATGGGTGTTTCATGCAGAATTACTCGATTTGTTCCAAATTTGGTATACCGGTTTATTATGTTAAGGAGCTTCCCTGATTAAACTTGGAGGTTCATTAGTTAAGTATAAAGGGGGGAAAGGGGGGTTAGACCCCCTCCTTAATTTAGATAAATGGGTTTTTCATGCAGAATTATTCGATTTGCTCCAAATTTGGGATACCGGTTTATTATGTTAAGAAGCTGCCTTGATTAGATTTGGAGGTTTATGGGTTAAGTATAAAGGGGAGGGGCTAGTCTCCCCTTAATTTAGATAAAAGGGTTTTTCATGCAGAATTATTGGATTTGCTTCAAATTTAATATACCGATTTATTCCGATATGACGCTTCCTTCATTAGATTTGGAGGTTCATTGGTTAAGTATACAAGGGCGAAAAGGGGGTAAGTCCCCTCCCCTTAATTTAGATAAATGGATTTTCATGGAGAATTATTCAATTTACTTTAATTTTTTTTCTATGTTTGTTCTGATAAGGAGCTTTCCTGATTAGATTTGGAGGTTCATTAGTTAAGTATAAAAGGGTTAAAAGGGTTAGACCACCCTTAATTTAGCGATATGTTTCTTTTTTTCATGCAGAGTTATCTTATTGGCTTCAAATTTGATATACTGATTTATTATAGTTAAGGAGTTTCCCTGATTAGATTTGGAGGTTCATTGGTTAAGTATAAAAGGGTCAAACGGGGGGATATTTCCCTTCATTTATTTTTTGAGGGACATTATTCTTTGAAATAAGAGTATAATATACAGTTAGTGTTAATAACCTGTGAGCTCAATGCCATCAGTTTAACTGGCACTTATCATTTTATTGCTATTAACCGATGTGGGTTATGAAGCATAGTGGTTTATGTATTCAGTTCTGTGTAGTCCTAGTTTCAAACTTTGCTGTTAAATTTAGTGTCATTTTGCTCCGAATTTTCAATGTTTCTCTTATTTTAGCTCTGCCAAGCTGCCCCATACCTGGAGACTCAGATAAATACTATTTATTAAATATAAAAAGTTCAAAGAGGAAGGTTAGTGAATTCTGGGGTGCGCGAGAGTGCACAAAGGGAGGGGGGGCGGGTAATTTTCAAACTTTTACCAAACCTCTCCTTGACATATCATCGGAAAGTCCTTTCACCACTCTTTCATATTATGAACCTTTCTCCTCCCAGAGTTGAATTCCGGAAGGGGTTCGGGTGGGGGGGATGTAGCGGTGCGGGGGTGACTTTTTTTTTAAATTGTAGAAATTTCTACAATAAATATCATTAAATGAGGTTTTTTAATGGAGCTCTCCGATAAATATTATTTATTAAATATAAAATTTTAAAAGTGGGGCTGCGTGATTTCCGGGTATATTCTAGGATAAAAGAGGGAACTCACGTGGGAGGGGTAGATTTCAAACTTTTTTTGGACCAGTCATTTGATCTATCATCGGAAAGTTTTCGGTTATCATCGCAAAGTTACTCTTTCATATTATGAACCTTTCTTCTTCCTTCCTTAGTTTGGCGCCCCGAGAGAGGCACTTTTCGAACTTTTTTGAAATCGTAGCGTTTTTAAACATTTTAGATCGGATTTTTTTTACGGAGCCCTCCGATAAATAATTTTTAATATATGAAAATTTCAAAGAGAAGGATGGGCAGGGTATATTTCGGGAGGGGGGGGGGGCACGATAATTGGAATCCTGGGAGTTGGGACTCTTTTCTATCTTTTGCTGACATCCCTTATGTGATATATCATTGGAAAGCTCTGTGACTACTATTTCATTTTATATATCGCCCACGCCCCTCCCCTTACTTTGCCCCCGAGCGGGGGCACTTTACTAAATTTAGCCGACACCCCTCATGTGCCATATCGTTGGAAAGTCCTGTGACCACTTATTCATATTATGCACTTTCCTTGCCCCTCCCTCCTACTTTGCTCCCCGCGGGAGTTCGTTTAATGTATTCCAGTCGAAGACTTTATAAAAATGGGGAAATTAAAGATCCAATCTCAAATGACGTAGAAAAATCAATAAAAAATTTTGATCCCTTTTATCATCCTTTAGTTCTTATTTTTGCCACTAGGGGGTGCTTTTGATTCTTATTTCTTTGGCCATTTTGGTACTAATTGCCGAAAAATTCTAATTTTTGATACTTAAACTCCCCTTACCGCTTCATAGCTACTCGCGTTTTTTCAACCAGGGGGCACCCTTACAAGACTTTTCCAGTCTTATGGCTCCTTTATAGTTTCCCTTTGGTTTGTTGTTTTTTTATTCCATCTGTTTTCAGTTACCCTATATTTAATAAAATCTGCCTTATATATATGTAAAAACAATGATTTCAATAATCGATTCTAGAACATCTCTTTTGTAGATTCTCGAAAGTAATCGATGACTGTATCGATTGTGTATTTTACGATAACGATTTTTTTCGATTGGTAAATTTTCGAGAATCGCCCATCACTAAGGCCTATCACTACTATGAAATTGTCGGCCAGAATAATAGCTAAGTTTTCCAATAACTGTTTTTAGCTTTTCTCGTTATAATCGATTGTAAAACATCTCGATTGTAGATTCTATGAATTAATCGATGGCTGTATCGATTGTGATTTTTTACGATGACGATTTTTCTCGATTGTCGAATTCTCGAGAATCGCCCATCACTACACTCAACGAGACTTAAAACTTTTTTTTTATCTTTTATAAAATTGTCAAGACTCAAAAATGTTATAGAGTCTCAGATCTTTAAGGAAGGCTCTACTTCTCTGAGTCAAAATTTTCGATTATTTTTTTTCATCCCTAAAGTATGTGGATCATTGCTGTAAACGTATTCGCGATATTTCAACTTTTTACAATATTGTTTTGCTCATTGAATGCAATGCCATTCGATGAACGTAATGCTATTGCAAAATTTTAAACAAGTTTTTTTCGAAACTCTGAGCGAGATCTTTAAGAAGCAAAACTTTAATTTTGATTAAATATTTTTTAGACCTCGCAAAAGCTGAAAAAATGGTAGAAAAAGCATACCTTTTTTTGTCAAATGACATTCATTTTCCCAGAAATCAAATTTAAACACTTTTCAACATAGTTTAAAAGTGTTTATTAATTCGGTTTGCCTGTCCGTCTGTCTGTCCACGCTCTAATTGGCCTAAATATACTCAGATTTTCATGCAATTGATATATATTAATTATGTTTACCGTTGCACGTTAGGTATTAAATATGAAGTATGTAGCCTTAATAGTTCATTTACAAGGGCACTCATAAAAATTCCGTTGCATAATGGTGAATGGGGAAGAATCATTCGCAGTGTATGTAATGACATTACACTACTTTGGGTGCATTGAAATAGCTATAAATCGCTGAATTTTACTGCATGATGATTACTATAGATTCAGTGGCGGATCTATGGGGGGGGGGCGAAGGGGTGATCGCCCCCTCCCCTTGGCTAATAAAGGGTTTGCGAAACGACATTATGCATCCTCACGGGAAATGACTTGGGGCGGAGCCCGGCACGACCCGCCGGGTCGCGCCAGTTTAAATCAACTAGACTCGGACTGAGTCAGGTCTTCTCTCTATTAGAGACGGACCGTGCCCTGATCTTAATTTTTTCTGCAGATTCGGGTCAGGCCAGACTTCTTTTTCTTCCAGGTCGAGCCTGGCCCGGACTTCATTTTTCCTAGAGGTCTGCACTGACCAAAATTTCCAGGTCGGGGCTCGGCCCAGCCTTCCGTCCGTGTCAGTCTGTATGATAAGCATTATTGGCCCGACCACGATTCGTGCACTCTTCTAAATTCTTCCCTCCGAGTCCAAGTTGGTCTGGCATCTTACTAATTTGTTATTCGTAAAAATTATATTTATGTTGTACATTTGTCTAGCGAAATCTTCAGAAATTTAATTTAATTTGATAAGTTACTGAGATGCATTTTTTGAAATCTACTTTTTTTCTTTGTAGAGGTTTAAAATTGTGATTTTTTTTATCATTCGGTTTCTTTTATTCTAAACTGATTATCTTACTGGATTTTCATTTGAATGTAATTGTCTAAGTCATATTTGTACGTAGTGTTTACGTACATGTACGTAAATACTACGTACAAACGCATAACTGCCTAAATAGTTATTAGTATTATTGTTTTTCTGTATTCATGAATTTCGAACATAATCTGAAAATAAAATATGAGCATAAGTAAGTGTGCTTTATAAATAATTTTAATTGCTAAATGCAGGCAGGGCTGGAGTCGATTTTTTAGCTTTTATACCGGGCCGGTCCAATATATATATAGATTTTATGTGGGCTTGGGCCTGTAAACTTCATCCCGGGTAAACCTCTAACTGACATATCGAAGCCAGCTTTATTATTTTTTTAAATGCTTCTTTCAGCCATCATCCCATAGCTACTGAATATACCGGGTGTCCTAAAATGGACTGACTGATTTTAAAATTCAATAAATTGCAAACGGTGACAGATATTAGAAAAATACTTGCAGGAAGGTTATGTAAGATGTCAGGAACAGGGGTGATTCTGTTCCGAATTTTCCGAAAATTTAACCCTCTCGCTGCGCATCCCGCGATTTCCGCGGCCAACGTAACAGTAGCAAAATTGGCACAACCCGCGATTTTCCCAGCAAATCTTTTTTTATGATCTAATAATTCTATAAAAAGAAAAAAAAAAAAACTCTTATTAAAAAAAACTCAAAACAAATATTTTGGACATATTTTAACTCTAACACTGCAAATGGAGGCGTCTTAAATTCAGACACATATGTGACTGAAAAAGTAATTCAGACATTTAAGTGTCTAAATGTGAAATTTCAGACATCATAGATGTCTAAATTTAAGACACATAAGTGTCTTACTATGATCATGTTATAAATAAACGGAGAAAAATGTCTGAATAATAGTGACATGTCTGAAATTAAGACATTTAGAAATTCAGACACTTAAGTGTCTGAATGCGATACAATTGTATCATATGAGTGATGACTGTACGTACAATTGTATTGCAATATGTATATCAGCGTTATCAGAAAATATTTCAGAATGGATGAAAGATATTTAAAATACTCTTTCATCCATTTAATTTAGTATTTATTTATAAATGAAGAAATCATGGGACATCTGAGAAAATTAGAAAAGTTCGCTTACTAAGGTTTGGAGCTAAGTTATTTTTGGCGCAATAAATAATTAAATAATTGCTTTTCACAAAATATAAAATTTTCCAAAAATTACTTGTTATCATGATCGTATACAGGGAGAATCGCTCACCTAAATACTAAGAGTTATGAGTAGAGGGAGAAAGAAACGTACTGAGGAGCAAGATTTTAGAACATACAGTAAAACCTCCCTAAAGCGACCACGTTCGTTCCAATGAAAAGTGATCGCTCCGAGAGGTGGTCTCTTAATGGAGGTCATGTTTAAATCTAGATTTTAATTTTTGAAAAAAGGTTACAATTAAGGCTACTAAAATTTATTTTTCACGTTAGTAAAAGAAACTATAAAAATTTAAGTATCAAAACAAAAGTTAATTATATAAATTAATTACTGCAGAGTTTAAAAAGTCCTTCCGGCCAGTGCCGGAAGGAAGAGGTAGCTTTCATAATCCTTATTTAAAAAAAGCCAACTTATATCATGCAAACACACGAAGCTCAATTTAGTGGAAACCGAATATAGGAGATTCAATTACTAAATTTTATCAACATAATGAATGAGAATTTCGCGAAATTAATCAGCTTTATCCAAGCTGCTTTTCTTTAAAGTAACTTATATTTGGCTGCCAAATTCGGCAATTTCTTAAAGTGCCTGTCATTTTAAGACAACATGGTGGATGAGGCTAAGCAGTGAACTTGGTCGAGACCTTAGTAATTGCTGTGCACATGCTCACTCACATCGGAATCGGTTAATATATAAGAGTGCTGTCGCATGCAAAAAATCAGATTTTTCAAAATGTCACCCACAATAGAAATTGAAACTGCTATATCTGAGCCATTTTTTAAGGTAAAGACAAACAAAAAATGCTCCTGAATCCTTATATCAAGATCAAATACTTAAGAAAGAAACCTTTTTCAATTTCTAATTTTTTTGCACCTCACTTTAAATATATATATATATTTTAATTTAATGGCCGCCATTTTGAAACAAGATGGCTGATGAATCTGGCCAGCGAACTTGGTCGAGGTGTTGATGTATACTATCCACATGCCTTCTTACATCGAAATAGGCGAATACGTGTGTTATCGCGTGACAAATACAAGATCGTTTCAAAATGTTAGCCATGCTAGAAATTCAAAGTGCTATAAATCAACAATTTTTTAAGATATCAACAAAAGAACAAATTTTCAAAAACAAAAACTGCTCCGGAATCTTTGTATCAAGGCCAAACACATGAAAAAAATCTTTTTCATTTTCCAATTTTTTAATACCTCATTTTGAATTTTAAATTTAATTTTTTTAAAATGGCAACCCTTTTGAAACAAGATGGCGAATGAAGCTGGCCAACGAACTCGGTCGAGACATTGGTATGTACTATGTACAGACCAAGTTACATCCAAATAGGTTCATAAATACGCCTGTTATCGCGTGACAAAAATCGGGTCGTTTTAAAATGTCAGCCACAAGAGAAATTGAAAATGCTATTACTCAGCCATTTTTTTTTAGAAATAGACGAAAGAAAAACTGTTCCGGAATCTTTGTATTAAGGTCAAACACATACAAAAAAAATCTTTTTCATTTTCCAATTTTTTGGTATCTCAGTTAATTTTTTTTATTTTTTAATTTCTTTAAATGGCCGCCATTTAGAAACAAGATGGCGGATGAAGCTGGCCAACGAACTCGGTCGAGATATTTGTATGTACTATGTACACACCAAGGTACATCCAAGTCCTGTTCATAAATACGCCTGTTATTACGTGAGAAAAATCAGGACGTTTCAAAATGTCAGCCACGCTAGAAATTCAAAATGCTATAACTCAGCCATTTCTTAAGATATAGACGAAACAAAAACTGCTCCCGAATCTTTTTATCAAGGTCAAATACATAAGAAGAAAATATTTTTTCAATTTTCAAATTTTGGTACCACATTTCAAATTTAAATTTTTCTTAAAAATTTAAATGGCCGCCATTTTTAAACAAGATGGCTGGTGAAGCTGGCCAACGAACCCGGTCGAGACATTGGTATGTACTATGTATAAACGAAGTTACATCCAAATCGGTTCATAAATACGCCTTTTATCGCGTGACAAAATTCAGGACGTTTCAAGATGTCAGCCACGCTAGAAATTCAAAATGCTATAACTCAGCCATTTTTTAAGATATAAACGAAACAAAACTGCTCCGAAATCTTTGTATAAAGGTCAAATACATAGGAAAAGAATATTTTTCCATTTTCAATTTTTTGGTACCACATTTCAAATTTAAAATTTAAAAAAAATTTTTAAATGGCCGCCATTTTGAAACAAAATGGCGGATGAAGCTGGCCAACGAACTCGGTCGAGAGATTGGTATGTACTATATACACACCGAATTACATCCAAATCGGTTCATAAATACGCCTTTTATCGCGTGACAAAATTCAGGACGTTTCAAAATGTCAGCCACGCTAGAAATTCAAAATGCTATAACTCAGCCATTTTTTAAGATATAGATGAAACAAAAACTGCTCCGGAATCTTTGTATAAAGGTCAAATACATAAGAAAAAAATATTTTTCCATTTTTAATTTTTTGGTACCCCATTTCAAGTTTTAAATTTTTTTAAAAATTTTAAATGGCCGCCATTTTGAAACAAAACGGCGGATGAAGCTGGCCAACGAACTCGGTCGAGACATTGGTATGTACTATGTACACACCGAATTACATCGAAATCGGTTCATAATTACGGGAGTTACAGTGTGACATAGGTCAGATATATATATATATATATATATCAATTTTGAACGGAGGGTGGTTTCGGGGTCTGGGGGTCATGATCGATGAAAATATACCAAAATTTTTTGAAATCGCTTTCCTCCGAACGGCTGCAATAGGTAGCTTTTTTGTAAAGAAAGCTACCTAAAAATGAATACATTGACGTTTGCTTTGATTTTACGGTTTTATATTTTATAACTTTTGTTTCCAAGTCTTTTCGAAGTCCAGTCAATAAATGCGTTTTTTTTTTTTTTTTTTTTTTTGACGGGAACAAATAAAGACGATTTGATTAAATTATGTATTTCTTTGAGAGTTTCCCGACAAAATAGGGCAGGGGAGTTTATCGACCGTCATTCTTAATTTGTCATCAGAGCTCAATTTATTACCTAAAAAGGCACAAAGGGTTTTAAATATTTAAAAGTTACCGGAATAATAAAAAAAAATCTAAACTTAGTTTAGAAGTTTGATGAATAATGCGCACTCTGGAACTATTTTTCTAATAAAATCTTCTTCAAGCGACCAGGACAAAACGGGATTTGTTTCATTTTCTTCAAAGAAATGGGTCGCTCATGGAGGGAGTTCAACTGGGATGGTCTCTGAATGGAGGTAAAATTAGTATTGAGCCTGTGGGAATAAATTTCGTTCCATGAAAAAAATGGTCGTTCAGAGAGGTGGTCGCACAGAGAGATTTCACTGTATATGCCTGGGGTCCACAGCCCAGTCCGCTTTTGTAAAATGCAGAATATGAACATGAAGTAGGCTACACTAAGAATTTATGGCAGAACTCCTCGTGTAAGACAATTTTTAAGAAATTTAAAAATTAAGAAATATTAATCGTTTAAAAATAAGTTTCTAACGATATTTTTCACAATGGAGAACTGATTTCTTTTTCTCTCTCCTCTCTCTGTCTTTTTTTTTTTTTTTTTTTTTTTTTTTGAACTGCCCCTCCTCATTTAAGATAAATTTGATATATATGAACACTAACAGAAGAACAGAATTAAAATCGTCTTCTACGAGAAGTTAAGGGGGGAGGGGGGGCTCCTCTGGAGAAAAATTCTTAGCAGCATTTTCTCTTAGCGTTTAATTAATATATTGCTATTTGGAAGAGAAAAAAGTATTTTTTAAATAATCAAACGTATAGAAAATATAATTAATTAAATTTCAGGGATGGACAATTGCTCTCTTCATGACCACCGAAAATTCGATATGTTATTGTCTAGTTTTACAATAAAATCTTTATTTAAGGTATGTTTTCTATATGTCTAAAAAAAAAAAAAAAACTGCAAAAACTATACTCAAATAAATGTAACACATTAAGAAAAACACCTAATAAAGAAAATAAAACTTTTCTTATTTCTTCTTATTCAATGATTTATTTCTCGCTGATAAAAAGTTCAAATGAGCTCATCAAGCCCTTTATAACGGTTTATAAACAGTAGGCTGAGATCAGCGACTGCAGTGGTAGTTAAAATGTTGATTTCGCCTATTTCTCTTTGTTCAAATACGTCCGTTGGCAACTGGCGCGTTAAAACGGTTCTTTCAATGCTTTCAATGAGGTAGTTCCCTGTTTAACAAAGTTGCCCGCAATTTTTTTATGTGTAACATTATTTATATTCTGTGACTGTGACATATACATAGCTGGAACAGTTTTTTGGAATAATTCATTTATGGAATAATATATGCGATTATTATAAAAATGATACGTTGAGTAATGTGATTGTGCCTAGATGTATATGCAGCTTACTAATACACAGCTTATAAAGTGCATTTTTGGAATTTCAATAATTGTTCTTGATAGATTGGAGAATAAGAATGTGCGAGTGAAATGTGATTCGAAAAAGCGAATTGAATTAAATTCTGCATTATATTAAATTATATCATTATGAAAAAAATATGTTGAATAATGAAAAAAAAAGTCTTCATTATATGTTTTTCAATTATCAGCATTCATCTGAATATTTAGTGAAATATGTAAGAAGAAAGTGTCTATATTTTTGTGTTTCTGTTTATATTACATGGATTTACTTTATTACATTTAAGGAAATACTAAAAAGGTAAGAATGTGATTATTTACAAAAATATAATTTTTATTTGGAAATAGAAATTTTCCTTGAACAATATTAATTATGTAATATTAATTATTTAAATCACATTTTAAAGAATACATGTGTTTATCATATTTGTATCTTTCTATATAGAATAAATATTTTTCAGTATTACAGTGTTTTTTATTATTTTCGACTAAATTTATTTCATTTTCAGGATTAATTAACTAACTTGCTTGATAATTCTTAAAGTATTCGATTTATAAATAAATGTTTTTCATATAAAATAATATCATCATTGCTTAAATCATTGCTTAAGCATTAAAAGTTATTGCTTGTGTACATTGACACCCAAATTTGTCAACATTTTTAGTATTATATTTTTGTCCAAAAAAAGAAAAAAAAAAGCAGTTGCAGCACTATATAGTTTTTGTTGTGGATACAAGCTATTAATCTGACTATAAAAATGTCAGAAAATATTAGCCATTTAATATAATGCCATTTTTTTAATAGTTAATTTTATTTAAAATATTTTTCTATAATAGCTATATAATGATTTACAATAAAATAAGTAAGGAAATAAATCATTATTTACTTTGTTTAATTGCTTAAAATTATTTTTAAGTTTTGTACAACTTCAGATATTGAAAAAGTTATTAATATTGATTTATTGATTGTTAAAAAGAAATTTACAGATTTAGAACGGAAAAAAGACTATTTTCATATTTTAATGCATTTTTCATATAAAATTGGGGGGATTTGTTTTCAACGTTTGTTCATTTTTATAAAAGATACAGAAATAACAATTAAATATGTATTTTTAATGCAAAATAAGTTTTGAAATTAGATGTTATTTCTCTTGCTTGTTATTAAAAATATATATATGTTTAACTTTTTAAAGATAGCTTAGTAGCTCTGGTGATTACCATATACTATATGTAAAAGAAATTGCCTACATGGCAAAATATAATTAAAAAGATCAAGTTATTAAATGATATTGTTATTAATAAACCCTTCCGTTGTAATTTCTAGTTACAGATAATATTAACATGATTTCGTATATGAATTTTTATGTTTAATGACAGATCATTTAATTCTTTTACATTTTCGAAATTAATGTTTTCATGTAACAAAATTAAATTTATGTATAGGAAATGCTATGAACATTTTTGATTCAAGTGGTGGGCATAAAACTTGAAAAATAATTATAAAAGCATCAGAATCGGAGTTATCGTGAAATTTTTAATGTTTTATAAATACATTTTAAATTGTTCCTTTGTAACGCTTTATTAAAAAGTTCGAAATTTCTACAGTATTTAATTGCACGATGAAAGAATTTTTTTTAGACTATGGAAACTTGTTCAAAGTAAAATAACTACATTTATATGTATTTCCTGTGTTTCATCTGTATAACATTTAAATTTTAAGACACAGAAATTTTCTGACAACTTTCAACGTCAAAATTATTCTGATTTTTTATAGGATTATTTTTTATTATCATCGGAGAATGCATCCATTTGCGCAAAGCAATTTATTGTACTTATTATATATCATATTGCATACTTTTAGATTAGGATGAAGTTAATGACAAAGGATATATTTATCCAAACATATATTTACATGTTCAAAAAAATATATATATATATATATATTTATATATTAAGTCATCAATGTGTTTAAATTTTTGTTGCTGTATATGTAGTAGGGGGAAGGGGGGGGGGGTAATGAATGTAAGCCGCTGGTACTGGAACTTATTAGAACCACATTTCCTATACTGTAAAAAAAAAACATTTTCTAACTTTTTTAGAATATATTTATAACTGTATATATTAAATAAAACCTCTCAATAGCAGGCACCCTAGGACCGTAGAATTTGCCCGCTATTTAGAGGTTTTATTTTCATATGTAAAAAAAGTCCAGAGTGTACAAATACCCAGCATACCGAGTACAAATTACACAAAATATGCTTCAATATATTATTAATCTGCTTTTCAATCCACAAATGTTGTGGATTGAAAAAAGTGATCGCTATATAGGTGTCTGCTATTCGAGAATGTCCGTTATTACTGAAGTATACAGTAAAACTTCTATAACCGGTCACTCCCGAATAGCGGACAGCTCTATTTAGAAAAATATAAAGCGGGGTAGTGTTTCTTCTAGAAGCAGGACCTGATTAAAACATGGAAACTAATCCGCGGCCCTGCCCCCTCACCTTCCCATCGATTTTTGTGGCCCCAAATTTGGTATGCAATTTTACGAATTCAATGTTTTTATATATGTTTAGGTTTTTTAGTATTATAACCACATACAAAATTATCATATTAGGATTATAATTTCAGGAGATATTAATAAAAATATGAAAATGCAATTTAACATTAGAAGCTCTAAATTTTGAATGCTTATAATTCAAAAACTTATCATTCAAATGGCTAGAAATTTCGTTTCTAGGCATAGTTTGAACCGAAGATTTAAAATATAGTGTCAAAATTGGGTGCATCTATTGGAAAAAAAAAATTGGTCAAATTTTGATTTGTAGATGGCCCCTTTGCAAATTTTAAATACATCATTTAAAAGTAGACTTTATTTCCAGACGATTGGTACCAGTAACTTTCTTCTATTATTGTTGTCTTCTAGTTGCAGAGTTAGTAGGAGGTGTTTATTTTTTTTTTTCGACTACTGTTCCAATCATGTGGATAAGAAATCGCTTTTGCGACTGATATTGCTTGTGTGATCACAAGCAACGTGGGGAGCAGAAATGAAGGGTACTCAAGTCATAATGAAGGATTTCTGTGTCCAATGATATTTACTATATTATTTATCGTTTCAAAAGAGTCAAATAAACATGAAGTCCATGCAGAATCTTATAACTACTGCTCGTCTCAGGCGCCGATGTGCGGTTGTCAAATGTTTAAGCATTTCTTGGTAATGATAAATAGTATAATAATAAAAACGAAGGGGGGATAAAGAAAAGTAAGTGTTTCGTGCTCAAAATTTTTTTAATGTTCGGATCTCATATGCTGATAATTTTGTGAAATCTAGTGCTAGATTTTATTTAACACAGAAATAAAAATCCAAAAAAGGCTTAAACTAATTGACTGGGAATATCTAATTTAAATAGAAAAAAATTGTGCAACAAAGCAGGGATGGAATTCTTTCCGAAGAAGTGAATCATTTTTTATAAATGGGAATAATTTGTTACCATAAAGTAGAGCTGATTGCAGCATGGACAAACTGGGCTTTTTCTATGGGACGTTAGCTTTACGGACCCACAAATTTGGTATGAAATTTCCATAAAGCTGACATTTTAAATTTGTTTTGATCTTATACTTATTTTAATAAATATTTTGTACTTTTAGAATATGATTAGGTTAAAGAAAAGGATATATTTATCCAAATATGTATTTGATGGCATCGACAGTCTTAATTTTTTTTTTTTTTTTTTTTTTTTTTTTTGTAGCAATATATGAAGGTGGCGGTGGTGGTGGTGGGGGGGGGGGGATAAATACTAGGTCTTTGGACTGGAATTAATTTAATAAACATTTTTGATGCCGTAGGGCATATATGAAATCGCATAAATACATATTTAGGTGAATATATTTATATATATTACCCTATTCTAAAACTACAAAATACTGATTACGATCATAATAAAGTCAAAACTGATATAAAATATCAGCTTTATAAAAATTTTGTACCCAATTTGGGTACCCTAAAATCAGGGGGCAGAGAAGCATCCTAGTTTTACCTCGCTGCAATTAGCTCTGCTTTATGGTAACAAATTATTCTCATTTATAAAAAATGATTCAATGTGGTCAAATATGGCTGCGTATATGACTTAGAAAGAAAAGTGGTCAAAGATGGCTTCATATTGGCAAAAAAAAAAAAGGGCTCAAAGATGGCCGAAATTAAGCACTTGAAATGTCTGAAATTCAGACGCAAGAAGTGTCTAAAAATTTTAAGACACTTTAAAACGTCTGAAAATCGAACACTCCAGTTTCAGTCACTTATGTGTTTGAAATTCAGACGCAAGAAGTGTCTGAAAATTTTCAGACATTTTAAAACGTCTGAAAATTGAACACTACGTTTCAGACACTTAAGTGTCTGAATTTCAGACATTTCAGTTTACAGTGAAAATATATGCAGATTTGAAATGTATAATAAAATAAATGTGCAATTTTTGAACCTATTTTGATGATTAAAAAAAAAAAAAAAAAAAAAAAAAAAAATGCGCAGCGAGAAGCTTAAGGCATTCGGTTCCAAAAATTAAAAAAACTGACCAATCGGAAAATTCGGACATATAAATAATCGCAAGTTTTGATAAATTGTCTCCATAAAAAATCCATTTCGTCAATCGTTCGCAGAAAATAACTTCAATTTCGCCAAAGGATCATGGAAAAAACGCGAATTTGGTCAAAGGGCCGCGGAAAAAACGCGAATTTGGTCAGAGAGCCACGGAAAAAACGCAAAATTCTTCAAATAATCGCGGTAAACGCGAATTTCGTCAAAGGGCGGCGGGAAAAAACTCAAATTTTGTTAAAGGATCGCGGAGAAAACGCGAATTTTGTCAAATACCCGCGAAAAAACGGGAATTTCGTCAAAGGATCGCGAAAAAATGCAAATTTACCAAAGGATCGTGGAGGAAACGTGAAAAATCCATTTCGTCAAGCGTTCGCAGAAAATAACTTCAATTTCGCCAAAGGCACGGAAAAAACGCGCATTTGGTTCCTTCATAGAATCGTGGAAAAAAAGCGAAATTACTCAAAATCGCTTTAAAAACGCGAATTTTGTGAAAAAATCGCTGTAAAAAACGCTAAATTTTGTGTAAGGGTCGCGGCAAAAAAAACGCGAATTTTATCAAAGGCCTGCAAAATTACACTAATTTTGTCAGAGGGTTGCGGACGAAACGCAAATTTCATCAAAGGGTCGAAGAAGTGCGAATTTCATCAAAGAGTCGTGGAAAAAATACAGTAGTCTTTCTAGAAAACAGCACACATTATTATAGGTATAGATTTTAACTTCAAATAATATACTGAACTAACTTTTGAAAAAAAACAACAACAAAAAAAAAAAACAGATTAACCCAAACCCAGCTTGCAGGAATCTACACTCAGCCTGAAAACGATCCGAATCGAAGACAGCTAACTCGACCTGCAACAAAAATAGTTAGTGCCAGGAGAAAATACGGACTGCGGTAACCTTTCAGAAAATTTTCTTTGAATTTCAGAATTTTTTTTTTACTCAGAATTGCCCCTGATGAGTTTTTTTACTGCCATTCTTGATTTTAGTTTGAAATAGCAACGATAGATGGCGCTGGAAACAATAGGCGCTAAATCGGTTCCCAGAGGAGGTAGGCTTAATGACCATTGTTTACAGCGTCATCTCTCACTGCTATTATAAAGTAAAATCAAGAATCGGGGGAAAAAAATCTCCTGACATCTTACATAACCCTCCTGCAAGATTTTTTTAAATAGCTGTCACCATTCGAAAGTTACTGAATTTTAAAATAAGTCAATCTATTTTAGGACACCCGGTATGTTTTTTAATAAGTTTCAAACCATTCTTTGCTGAACTACAACTTATCATAGATATATAGAGACAAGCAGTCTTATACCAAATTAGTATTTTTTACATAATTCTGAAGGTTAAAAAGCATTCCTAAATAATTATTTGGACGTGTCCGTTATCGAGCTTTTACTGTACATAGTTTTTATCTTCAAAAATATTTAGACTTTCTTTTCAAAAATCGGGTCAACCCGAACCCTTCTCGAAAGAGTGAAAACTCAATCCGAAATTGACCCAAACCCGAAATAATGTACGTCGATCTGCCCCAAACCGAACGCGCTAAGCGCAGCTAAAAATAGAAGTCAACCCGACCTGCAGCAGAAAAGTAGAATTCAACCGGGCACAAACCCGACCCGTATCAAAAAAGTAGAAGTTAACCCAGTCCGTAGCAAAAAAGTAGAATTTAAACCGACCCACAGCAAAAAATAGAAGTCAAGCAGATTCAAACGCGACCCACAGCAAAAAAGTAGAAGTTAATCCAAGCAGCAGCAAAAAATAGAAGTCAACCCGACCCACAGCAAAAAGTAGAAGTAACACGACCCGCAGGAAAAAATTAGCCCCGACCCGCGCATCAGATTGGAGTTTCAAAATTTCCAAAATCGCCCCCCCCTCCCCCCGCTCCCTTGACCACATTCGCCCTTGTATAGATTAGGCCATTCATAGCATTTATCGTTTATCACAGAGTACGTTTATTTATAGAGACACACTAAAGAAACCGGTTACTTGTACTGTCTTTGAACAATAATTATTGGAAGTCTTTTGCATGTTACTCATTCTATACCTCGTTTACAGGGCTGCGAAAAAGATTTCTCGTACCATTCTCCTTAGTCTAGGAAATTGCTGAAGGGGAATTTTCAACTTTGATATGTATTTCCTAACTGAACTAAACTTTTGAGAGCATGTAGTTTATAGCTATTATTGTATATATCATACACAGGACTGCTCAAAGAATTCGGATAATATTCCAATTGTAGATAGGAACTGCTGAAATTGGGTTTTTTAATTTTCCAAACGGTTCAATTAGACATCCTATTTCAGCTTATTAAATGGTGAAGTTTTGTTACATTATTCTGAATGTGTTGGAAAGTGTTCTATGCTTGACGCATATGATTTTCTTTCTTGTTAAACTAAATGTAGTTATAAGCCAACGAGAATTTGATGCCTTTTCATAATAGGGTGACCCAGTTTGTTTGAGACACTTATGACTGAAGAAAAACGGCCACTCGATTGGAAGTCCATGACGTGTGCCTTCAGTCGCATAATACATAATATTATTTTTTTTCATAAAAAATTAAATATTTATTTAAAATATCAATTAATATGATGCAAAAAGCCCGAAGGTGATATCTCTTTTCCTTGTAACCGAAATAAATTCGTAAAAATCACGCACATTTTAGGCGAAAGAAGTAGGAGAGGTTGGGTCTGATTGTATAAATTCAATTTGTGACAACATAGGCCAAAATATATATATCAAACAGAAGGGCGTAAAGACATTTTCACAGTCAAGATCAGTCATTCTTAACATTCTCATGACATTTTTAATCGATTGCTGAGAAGTGTCTGATTACATTGTGCAAGTTTACATGTTACCACGCCCAGACAACAACGAAGGTCAGTATGTTTCACAGACAAGTTTAGATTTACGTTCGAGAATGATTCAGGTCGAGTTTTGGTATTGGCAAAATGAGGTATCAATTCCTATAAATCCAACGTTACTGAAAAGCTCTTCTATAGATGAGGGGAAACCAAGATTTGTGTTGATATTTCTTTAAAGACCTCTCGATCGTTGACCTCTGGTTGATCTATGGGATTACAGCGACTGTTGTAGATATCGAAAGAAAATGCAATACAATTGTTAATCGATGTGTCATATCGCTGACTGATTTTATGGTTTTATATTAGGGGTTTTAAATTATTATTGGAAATATTTAAGTGAGATAATACACGCCTAGACAAGCACAGATCACCAATCAATGCACGGCCGTAACTCGAATGATGAAGCGTTATGGGGCAGTGGAGCAGCGAAGCGGCTGGGACAATTGCAGTTATAACGACCCATCTTCAGTGGCTACTATAGTTTTCCATGTTATATAATTTTGTAGACAAGCGTCATTCTGCCCCCCCCCCCTCCTCCCTGTACACTATGACACTCCTAGTAATTGCTTTCTGAGTTAGTAAAAGAATGCCTTTGCATCTTCAATTCTAGCAAATTTCTTTTATGTAATGCTGCATGCAAAGAAAAATTAAAATGAACCAAAAGCAGAAGAAAACGTGAAGAATAACAAAAAAGGCTTTATTTTTGACTAATTAAAAAAGTCGCACTCAGGACTGGAGAGTGTGTGATATTATCATTCTTTGAAGAATCATACGATAATTAAGAATTCGGCTACTACAGTCTGTTATGCTATAGAATTATATGCAATGAATTTTTTAGCACCGGAACAATCGGTCCTCTGCAACCTTCCTCCCCCTCCCTACGCTATGCGAATGCTAAGAAGCGTTTTCTGAATTTGTTAAAAGACATCTTTTAATAAAAAAAAATTAACAATTTTTTTTATATAATACTACATGCAAAGAAAAAGTTTTAATTAAAAAAAGCACAAAAATATGTAAATGATAACGAAAAAGGCTTTATTTTTGACTATTTAAATCAGTCGCACTAAGGAGTGTGCGACTAAATTCTCTAAAAAATCTATCCATAATTGAGAATTTGCACGGCTTTCTTTTTTGTAAACTATTTCCTCAGGTTTTACCATAGATGTCAATTTTTAAGCTTTTCAACACTTTCCAGCAAAGTTGAAAAGTGGTTATAGACTGGGAGGCCTCCTCGTTGAATTAATTGTTGAACCTCGTTGAAATTCCAGAATTATTTAAAATTCGATGCTCATATTAAAATGCAAATGGTCTGCCAAGTGATATCTTGGTGGAAAACTCCTTCATACCCGATTTTAGTGGTTCACTGGCAGGTTTAAAAATGTGTTTTCCTGTTCCCAGTCCTCCATGGTTTCTTACCTTTGGGTGCAGGAAAACACAATGATAAACTTACCGATCAATTACTAAAATATGATCTACAGGTTGTTTCCACCAAGATATGACTTGGCACACCAGTTGCATTTTAATATACTAATTGGGTTTTGTCTAATCCTGGAATTTCAGCCGTCATCGCGATGAGGTAATGGTCTGTGTAGACGTCTCCCGGTCTATTATGAATTCGGATTGTTTGCCTGTCTATCTGCGTCAGTCTGTCTGTCTGTTCGTCCTCTAACTCGCGTAAGTATACATCGCATGCAATGAATATATATTATTGAGATTTACAATGGCATGTTCGGAATTGAAAATAAAGTGTGTAGCCTCAACAGTTCGTTTACAGAGTCACTCACAAGAATTCCGTTATACTCCGGTCTATGGGGAAAATTCTTTTGAAGAGTATTTTAATCATGCTAAATTATTTCAAACATATTACATTCGATATATATCACTCATATATATCATCGATATATATCATCATATATAGCACTTCAAGATGCTTACTATGATCAAAACCAGACCAATGTCAATTTTTTTTCAATGGCAGACCAATTTTTTTTCAATGGCAACACTCAAGTTTAATAATATATTTTAAATCTTCTGTTCAAACTGTGCCTAAAAACGAAATTAGATGATAACTTTTTGAATTATAAACATTCAAAATTTAGAGCGTCTAATGTTAAATTATATTTTAATATTTTTATTAATATCTCCTGAAATTATAAGCCTTATGGGATAAATTTTTATGTGGTTATAATACTAAAAAACCCAAACATAAATAACATCGAATTTGTAATTTTAAAAATTTTATAATATAAATTTTGAATTATGAAATTAATATTCGACAAAAAATATGAATTGTAACCTACAATTTTTATGATAGATTTATTTTTATTAAGTTCTGCTTTATGCAAATTCTCAATTTAAAATTTTTCTCCCAAGTAGTTTCCGAATTACGATTAAAAAACGTCAAATGGATGGTTTAAGGGGCCGTCAAGGATGTGCAGAAAAGCATAATTAATATATATGTATATATATATATATATATATATATATTACTTATTTTATTGAACCTTTTGGGCTGGCAATAGTCGAAACATATTAAGCGAGTGAAAGGGTATTATTGGCAAGAAATAATACATTAATAGAAATGATATAGTCATTATGTAGCAATTCAACAATCGAGTATAGAACTTCAATTTAGATACAGACACTAAAATAGGCTCATTTTGAAATAATTAATTTCTCTTAAACTAATCGTACGAATTTAATGAAAATTTTTTTTGGCTAATTGAAGGGTGTAGAATTTATTTAAGGTATCAAACTTTGGTATTGCTGTTAAAAAAAGTTTGGGTTTGTTTTTATATGTAGATGGCCCTCTAAGCAAATTTATATACACCATTTAAAAGTAGATTTTATTAAGACCAATATCAAAAGACGTCCTTCTAACATTGGTCTTATAATCATTTGGTACCAGTAATTTGCTTCAAAGATAATTTGTTGCAGAGCTAGTAGGGGTGTTTACCTTTTTTCCCCCACGACTGTACATGTAACGTATACAGAGTATATTGATTTATATTGATTTTGTAACCTTTTCAGGTGTGTTCGTAATTATATAAATACGTAGCACCTATGGCCATCGTTCGGTCCGTCTGTCTGTCTTTCCGTCTGCATATAACAGATCAAGAACTACCCAACCGAATTGCCTGAAATTTTAAATATATAATTGTTGCAAAATTTTATCGAGTCAATTCAAATTTTATGAAAATCGGACGTATAGTTTAATGACAGGGACAGTCAAAAGTTTTCCGTTACATTATGGCCAATGGGGGAAAAATATTCCAAGTGCATTTTAATGATGTTACAGCCTTTCGAACAGAATGAAATGGATAGGCACTTATGAAGTGCACTAAAATGTACATTCAGTGCAATATGCGGCGCAAAAGATATTTATAAAACTAGTTATAGTACGAACGCACATTATTTGCCACGTTTGACGTGCAATTTTAAACTAGTTTTTTTTTACATGAGATTTTTTTTTCTTTTCCTTCATTATCCCAAATGGCTTTTGAGAAAAATATTTATTAATTTGTGAGTTATAAAATGCTCTCAAAGTATGAAAATAACAAATAACTACAAGAGCAATTTACTCAAATTTCATCATAATGATGAATACAAATTAAAGAAAATCACTTTTAATATTAAATATTGGTGTATTTAATCATAAAATATAGTACAATTTTACAATCTTATGAACACTATAATTTTATTTTTCCTTGGGAGCAATTTACAACTTTTATACTGATATTATAAATGTATTAAGGAACTGAAAACAAATCATATCCATTTTTCATTAAAAATATCCTTATCTATCCCTACCCCCCATTTTCCCGGAGGAAATATATACTTTACTGTAAAATATAATCTTTTTATTTACACTGACACATTGATTTGTTAAAACGTTACTTATTTTGGAAATCGCCCAGATTATTAGCCCCCGATATGCTAGTTCTTTCTCCCAGCTATTAAAATGTCGTCTGTAAAAAATAACGTTCCGTTGTATAAGCAAACTGTAAAACAAAGCAGATGTATCATTGTACGGTTACTCTACGGAATTTTTTTAAACTTCTAAACATCGCACATTTTCAATTTTTATACCGTCGTATTGAGGAAAAAAGTACTTTCAAATGCAATTTGTTTGAAAACTGCATCTATATTTATTTTTAAGATATTATTATTATTATTTTTTTTGTATTTTATATATATATATATATATATATATATATATATATATATATATATATATATATATAAATGATGTTGGAAACTGAAGTATTCCATTTCTGTAGAAAGAAAAGAAAAAATACTTGGAAAATAGTAATTATATATTTTTGTTGTCAATTTTACATACCAACTGAATAAAAATGTAAATAAAATACGTGCTACTTTGAAAAAAAAAAAATTAATGATTTCTGATAAAATATGGAGCTATTTAATTAACTATATTTAATTTTAAGTATCTATATTAATATTACAAACAAATGAAGGCATATGAATAATTAGTTAGCCGATTTTTTGTGTCGAGTTTCTTGAATGACGACATCTCGTTTTTTGGATTTGTGTATTATTCGGTAATAGTAACGTCATATGCGTACTTTACTCTAGTAGATATTATTTAAGACTGGACGTAAATTAGGGATTTTTCAGCGGATGCGAATGACGTCATTTTATGTAAAATAAAAGCTTGTGTTTTAAGTCTTAAAACTAAAATCTGTTTTGTACTATCTATATTTATATAATATATATTTTTCTTCATCGGAGGGGACACTAAATTCTGAGAAAATAGAATTCCTGTATTCTAGTTATTCTTTCTTTATTTATTTTTGTCTGCAAATGCATTAGCATAAAATTTATCTAACAACAAATTTAACAATTTTGAAGCTTTACAAGAACATTTTATATAAGATAGTAAATTAGCACTTTTTTAAATTTTCTGATTGTTTACGGTTTCTGTAGATATATTTAAAGATTTTACGATAATTGTTTGTGGAGAAGGGTAGATTTTCGTTTTAAATATAGGAGATAGGATGCGACATTAGATATAACAAGTTGGAAATTGCTCGTCAAACGTGGCAAATGAGGTGCGTTCGTACTATAACTAGTTTTATATATTTTTTTTTTTTTTTTTTTGCACCGCCTATTGTACTGAATGTATATTTTAGAGCATTTCATAAGTGTATATCAATTTCATTCTGTTCGAAAGGCTGTAACATCATTAAAATGCACTTGGAATATTCCCCCCCCCCCCATTGGCCATAATGTAACGGAAAAATTTGACTGTCCCTGTCATTAAACTATACATCCAATATTCATAAAATTTGAAATGACTCGACAAACTTTTGCAGCAATTATATATTTAAATTTTCAAACCATTCGGAAGGCTGAAACATCATTAAAATACACTTGCAATAATTTATTCCCATTGGCTGTCATGTAACGAAAACTTTTGACTGTCCCTGTCATTAAACTATACATCCGATTTTCATAAAATATGAAATGACTCGACAAAATTTTGCAACAATTATATATTTAAAATTTCAGATCATTCGGTTGGGTAGTTTTTGCTCTGTTATTTGCGGACAGACAGACTGAACGACGACTATAGGTGCTACGTATCTATATAATTACGAACGCACCTAATAAATGGTGAACGTACATTTGTTGGGTATATATTTTTTACCTTTTCCCCAGTCAAATGTAAACTTTGACATTTTTCCCCCTTTTTATGTGCGTTCGAAATTATATAAATGTGTAGCACCTATAGTCGTCGTTCAGTCCGCCTGTCCGTCTGTCCGCATATAACAGAGCAAAAACTACCCGATTTAATTGTTTGAAATTTAATCTATACAATCGTTGCAGAATTTTTATCGACTCCTTTCAAATTTTATAAAAATCAAATCAAATCTTAAAAAGATATGAATTCAAGTTTTCTTCATTTTATTAAATCCTATCATAAGTCATGAATTCAATGATGTCCCACTATAGGTAATGATTCTTGGTTGCCATGGTGATGATGTCCAATGAAAGATGGAGTCATTATTATTTCCATATTACTAAATTTAATATATAGAATCGTAATAAATTGTGTATTCAATCATTTTTGCATAAGTGTGCAACAGCTATTGCATCAAGATCTGAATATTTATAAAACTAGATATAGTACGAACGCACTTCATTTGCGACGACTGACGTACAAATTCAGACTTGTTTAAATAATCAAGTCATTATCATTAAATCATCATGAGTATTTCTTTTCGTAAAACGCAACTACATAGTCTTCTATTCTTGGTTAATTTTCCAGTGATATTTTAAAGCAAATAATATTTTTAATGATGCAGACGATAATTAAACGTTATTCTGAATTGATGCCACATAGGTTTTGTTTATTATTTTAATTGTAATTTTAATTTTAATCGTAGAAAAAGTCCAAATCGTCACAAAAATGTGCGAACACCATTTGTATTTCTTCTCTGATAGCACAAATGTTTCAATAAAATGAAAACAAATCACATCCATTTTAGATGAACGTTGTCCTCATCTATTTCTACCCCCAATTCTTTGGAAGAAATAAATACTTTACTTTAAATAGAATTCATCCCTTTAATCACATTGACATTGACATATTGATTTATAAAAATTTTACTTATTTTGGAAATCGTCCAAGAGATTGTTCTTCTTTTTTTTTCCTACTGCATTAGCCAGTAATTTATCTAATGACGCTTTTAACAATTTGTAGTAAACCATTTTATAGCAGCTAGTAAACTAGCACATACAAAAAAAAAAAAAAAAAAAAAAAAAAAAAAAAAAAAAAAAAAATCGGATTGCTTTTGATTAAAGTTTAACTCGTCAAAAGGTCTAATTTTATTACATTAATGTTTCAATCGAAATGAAACAGTCAAAATTGCATACTTATTAAGCGTTCAATCTTAATGCTGGATTTGGGCGCAAAATTGACACAGCTGTGCCATCTTGTGGACGGGGATGATAATGCAAATACGTGGGCTTTTAGAGTGACGTCATACTTGACACAATATCTACCTCCTGCGCATATTTTACAAATCTTTACTCACTTATGGAAGATGAATATTGTTTCCCAGATTTATTGCAAAACTTTTTGTTACAGTTTGTTTTTATAAAATTCAGTATAAAAAAATAGTCACAGTATCATTTTAATTTCGCGAGAAAATGCATTAACGCTACAAAAACGTTATTGCCTTTAATCCCGAAACTAAAATGTCATTGTGACTACTTTTTATAAATACACATATTTTTATCAAAACAAACAATACAACAAACAATGTAACAAAAGTTTTTTTGCAATAAATCTGGTAAACAAGATTCACCTTCCTTCAGTGAGTAACGATTTGAAATTCGTAAGTGAATTTTTGACAGATATTCTCTAAATCACTTTGTCTGATAAAAGAAAGAAAGAAAAAAAAAAGAGAAAAAAAATCTGTCTGTCGATTTCAGCAAAATTATTAATGCTGTTGTCTAGAAACACTAAAATATTTAAACAAATAAACGAACAATACTCGTTTAATAGTACAACGATTAATGGATGCATTTTAAATTAAAGTGGTTCCAGATATAAAATGACATGAGTTTTAAATTGAATTAAATATTTGCATTTTAAATAACATGAGTCTAATGAAAATTTTAGGAAATTTATCCTCTGCGCTCGATAAATGAAAAAAAAATTACATAAATTTGATTAATTTATTTATAATTAAATTCTATACATGTTCTAAATATTCATAAATGTTGTACTCTCATCGGGAATACACCCGTGTATATCATTTTTATAATTTTAGTTCATCAGGAATTGAGTAAAAAATCAGACTACAAATTTCTATCTTTACACATTTTAACTAATTTTTATGCGTCATTGTTTATTACATAAAAAAAATAATTAAAAATAGAGCGTATTTAAATCAGCGATTTTTGATAGTACATATTAAATAACATTTTATCGTTTTTATAAAATAAAATAAAAACACGTTACTAACTTCTTTTACTCTTTGGAAAACGAAAAAGATTAATTCTATCAGAAGGAAAACTTTTATTACAATTTCGGAAACTACAGCTATTAGATGGTCAACATTTTGCCATTTTGTAAAACAATATTAGTTCTAAAAAGAACTGTTTAGATTTAAATAATTAACTATTATAAATAAATTAAATAACCAAGAATAAAAATTATTATAATATTCTATATTTTCAACATATAAGTACTACAAACAAATAAATACACAGCACTTAATAGATTACCCACAAAGAAGAAAATAACTAAGCATCTTGCTGTAGTTCAATACCATCCGCTACGCGTCGTGTGACCTTGATTGGTGTGACCTCGCTTTTAATCTTGCGGCTACATTTCCCATTTAAGATAGAACGCTTTCTTTGTATCCTGCTTTGGGAACAGTAAACTCTAAATTTCTTGAAACAGTAGTAATTTATACTCGTGTCATTAAACGGAAAGAAAAAAAATGCCAAAAAGTAATTATGAGTTTAAAAAGTATACAGAAAAGTAATATTAATTATGTAGAAAGTAGAATTTCGAATATAGGATATGTAATGTAAACTTTAAAATGTTCTAAAAGCATATTTTGTAATAGTTCTAATCAATACTTAAAACATTGGGGATTTACTTTGCATGATATGTAACACTTTTCCAATAATCAAATTATAAAAATATTATTATTTGCATATATTTTATGTGGAACGGTACCATCTGATGATGAAACAAATTTAAAACAATCATGAAAAAACTCCAGTGGTAAAAAATTATTTTACTTATTTCCCCTATCGCCCCCCATATCATCTGAATAGCACCCAATTTCACATTCTTCAGCAATTTAAAACCGTTTCAAGAAGTTTCTGAGCACCACAAGACAAAGTAGTACCATTCTAAAGAGGAAAATAGAACCATGATTTTCAGAGCCGAAAAGAATAACAATCCATATCATATACAGTGTTAAAAATCTGCAGCAAACTGCCCAGTCATTCAACAGTTTTTATAGAAAGCGGTTGCTTCAAAATATAACGACTCGTTTTCATTGGTCAGAATAGACATAATTACGTTTATGTAACCATTTTCGATAACAACGATTAAAATGACTAAACAGTTTGCTGCATATATTCAACAGTGTAGAATAGCAGGGTTTACATTTTTGTGTGGTGATTCTAGGGAATTTTACGCAACTATTTATGACTGAGTTTCAAGCTTCAAACGATTTTTAGTTTAAATTAAAAAAATACTAAGCTGTTGGTGCTAGCATAGTTCATTTACACTCTTGCCTAATTAAAAAAAAATAATAAACACAATCCGCCCAAAATTTCCCGGACTGGTTAAATTACCGGCCAATAGACCTGCGTGTCCGCAGGTCATGACAAAATCAGAATTACACTTTGTCTTGTAAAGCGGTACAATTTCAAGTTGCTGTCTGTTGTGTGATGCTAAGTGTGTATGGTTTGTTATAACAGTGTAACCTGATATGCTGGTGCTTACGAAGGTTGAATAACGAACGAATGTGTCAAGTTTGGGAAAAAAGCAGCGAAACACTTCCAATGCTGCAAAATGTTTATGGAGACGAAACCCTAAATCAGTAGACTGTTTTTGAATGGCACAAGAGTCTTAAAAATGGAAGGGAGAGTCGGGAAGATGATGAAAACAGCAGCCATCTGAGAAGCGGTCGGTTACCCGAACAGATCATGAAAGTGAGCGAAAGCCTAAAAAAATAACGTTGTTTCGGTCAGATTTACCGACAGGTATCAGAAAAATCACAATTCATCGGATCCTGACGGAATATTTAAAGAAAAAGAAAGTCTTTTGAAAGCTTTCCCCCACTCTCTGGATGATGATAAAAAAAAGTGCAAGTGTTTCTTTCTTCTAAATGAGCCGTAGTGCTCAACCAAACTCCTTATTCCCCAGATTTATCCTCTTATTACAATTTCCTTTTCCACAAGTTTAAATTGCTCCTAAAGGGGTCCATCTTTAACGGTATTTCGGAAATTCAAGCGACTGCAAGAGACTATTGGACGCACATTGCAAAGGCGGACTTTCAGAAGTGTTTTGATGACTATTGCATTCGTTGTAAAAAGTGTGTTGAGTCTAACAGGGATTATTTCGAACATGGGTCAAAATTTTCATTTCGTTTCTTAAATTTTCATTTATAACATCCATCCGAGAAATATTTGGACACTCCGTGTTTAATATTTTTTTGTTATTTGTAAAATTACTCTTTGCGCATATGACTGTTTTTACAAATGATGCAGTCAGTTATAAATCAGAATGCGATTAGCATACATGCAACCTCCGGCTTTTTTTAAACCAAAAAAATCATACTTTGAACCAGAAAATATGTTTAATTAAATGTGCCTTGCATTAAATAAGGTAAGGAATTGAAAACTACTTATTTCCACTTATTAAATAAATTTCTGGTTCGAAATATAATTTTTTGATTTAAAAAAAGCCGGAGGTTGGCATGTATGGACTAGTTAAGTCATCTTTTGCGCATACTTTGAAGTTTAACAGTTCTAATAGAAGATTTTCTGTGTGGTAAAATTGTTAGATAGAAATACATACTTAAGCAAAACTTATATTATGTATATGCATGGTGATTCAAAACTCCTAAATAAAACTCTAAGGTGAGATAAAACACGCCTAGACAAGCTCAAAACACAATACAATGCATGGTCGTAACTGAAGCAGTGAAGCACTACAGTCCGCTTTCCGATTCTGGAAAGTACCATGTTTTCTACGCATTATCTAACAAATTATTGCTAATTTTATTTATATAGAATAGTGTTACTTACTAGGATGCTAATTTGGAGGAAAATTTAAAGAAGAAATAAAAAATTCACATATTTTGGAAATTGTCCAGGAGATTACTCTTTACTTTTCAACTGCATTAGCCAATAGCTTATCTAATGACACTTTTAACAATTTTTACTAAAACATTTTATAGCAGCGAGTAAACTAGCATATAAAAAAATCGGATTGCTTTCGATTAAATTTTAACTCGTCAAAAGGGTTAATTTTATTGTATTAATGTTTCAATCCTCATCGAACAGTAAATTCTAAATTTCTTGAATCATTAGTAATTTATGCTGGTGTAGGAATTCAGTAGCGTCATTAAACGAAAAAAAATGCAAAAAAGTAATTGAAGAGCTGAGTGGATGAACATGTTATGTTACATTTTCTAAAAAAAAAATTTATCTTTTGGATGAAAACGTTATGTGGTATCCTATCACATGGCGAAGATAAAATACTAAGATTCTATTTCGTCTTGAAGATTTAAGACATTAGTCATTAATATTTAATATTTTAATATTTAATAATGTTAATAATATTAATAATTTTTAATATTTGCGAATTAAATATGAATAAGTTATTCAGAGAGAGTTTAGTACCATACCTGTTAATATTTTAAACACATGGTATCAAACAGAAAATAAATCATTAAAATTTACAGCAAAAACTTTCACTTTAAATGTAATTTTTCTTACTTAACATGTTCTTACACTTAGCTCTTCAATTATGAGTTTAAAAAAAAACATGCAAAAAATCAATATTAATTATGCAAAAAAGTAATATTAATTATGCAAAAAAGTAATATTTCGAATATAGGATATGTAATGTAGACTTTAATGTTCTAATCCGGTAAAGAAAATTTATGAAAATTCAATATATCTGCAAATTTGAAATGACGTACTAGTGAATTATTTCAATGAAATTTACATCTACCCTATAAACATAAAATCCTAATGAAACGAATTTATGAAACGGATATATGAATCGACTGATTAAACAACTGATTATGTTTCAAGCGATTTCTCCTAAAATATGGAATACTTTGCGATGAAATTAACACAAAAAATCAGCATTGATCCGCAGACCTCGAAACTGGTATTAGAATTTTTAAATTCGAATTAGTTTTCGAAATATTATTTTTTTTTTCTAATTTTATATACATTTTTCTAATGATGGCAACTCAACTTTTAATCAAACAGATATTTTTTTTTTCATATTTCAGAAAAGGTTGACATGGTAACACGGCTATTGTTGTTTATTTGATATTAAATGTTTATTTACTTTTATTTCTTTTTATAAATTATATACATTATTTTGTTCTATAATTATTAATTATTTTTTTATATTTCCTTTAGAAAATAATAGAAAATAATTAAAAAATACGGTACTACTTAGTTATTCCGTCGACCAATTTCGCCAAATTATATAAATCGCCAAAACACTCGCCAAATTATACAAATTGACATAATTTTTATTTTAAGTAACGAAAGAACAAATAAATTAGTATAACATTCATAAATATACAAATAAAAAGTCGAAATAAAAATCACTTGATGACGTAAACACGTGTAACTTGCTTAAAGTCAAGTGAATGTGACATTTACGATCAATCACTATTGGCATTTAATCTTATAGTTTGGCGATAGATTTTTGGTCGATGGAATAACTAAGTAATACCAAGAATGCATATGTAACTGGTATTTGAAAACGATGTTTTCGCCAAAATTTCGTAAAAACACGCCAAACCTGCTGCGTGTATATGACATCTGGCCAAATATTACCACTCAAAAAAAAAAAAAAAAAAAAAAAAAAAAGTGCTAACTGGCGAGTCGAAATAAAGCTATTGGCGAGATTTGCATCCGACTAGCGTAACAGTACCAAGAATTCTTTGTAACCATGGCAAATTTTATGTTGTGTTAAACTAATAGAACACAGTCAATACATATTTCAAAATAACGTGCCACCGTTGGATCTTGCAGACTAATGGTATATATATTTTTTAAATATTGTTCCAAGTCATTGATTTTATCGTTTTAATACAAAAAACATTACCACTGACATTATGTACATAGACGCCCTGCCACCATGCACGGAGAAGATAAAAACTTTGCTATTGTTAATATCCATATTAATACTTTAATTAAGATAATTGTTATATCTTGTCTATTTCTAGTACGTAATCTATTTATATAAAATCCAAGTCTCTGTGTGTCCCTCACGATTCCGGTAGGACCACCTCATTGAAATCAGTAATTGTTGAAAAAAGCTAATGCAGGGTTACCACAGTAGCGCCAAATGTTAGCCAACTTGGTGATAGCTGGCTAATTTGGCGAAATTCCCATTTAAAACCATTAATCTTTCATAAAGGAGGTCACCGAAATTTAATTTAAACTCCGCTCTTTTAAGATATTTTTCAAAATCTATGAGTGAGAATTTAAAGTACATCTTTACATCTTCCTCCCGATGCTACTAATAAAATAACCGCCAATAGACGACGCTGTACTGTGTGAGCTCCTAACTGCGCGATTTTGATGTGCTTTAGGTACTTTTCCAGTATAGGTGCCTTGGTGAAAAAGGAAATTTGGCAACATATTTTCCGGGAACCTATCCACTGTTTCATTTTATATACACACGCATTTTTTTTCGATATTTATACGGTTTATTTAATATAAAAAAGACGTTTCTCTAATTTTATAAAGAAACAGATGTGATTTGTACATAAAAACATCAATAATATACATATAAAATAAACATATAAAACAAACAAACACGCTCATCAAGTTTGTTTTCATAGCTGTTTATATGATTTGACAACAAATCTCGATATTTTTCCGTTATACGGACACCATGCCAAAATGTATGCTAATACGCCAATTATTTCAAAATGCTAAAAGATATTTTTAATTTTATGCCAGCAGTTTAATATGAGTTTTATTTTATTGCTTTATTTTATAACAGTTATTTGTTCACTTATTTTAAGTATATAATTGTGATTTAATGAAATAGTTCGTAAAAGTCTGGAATTTTCAAATGTTATATTTTTTAAATGCTCACTTTAGTATCGACAATGTTTTTTCTTTTATTTTTCAAATGCTTCAATTCACGTGATTTTCATTTTGCGCCATCTATTACGCTTGGCGACAAAGGTATCCGTATAACGGAAACGAACCCAAATCTTACTTTTTGATGCCCAAATTACACCAAGCTTTTTTTTAAAAAACGCCAAAGCTCCTACAGTGGAAAAGTACCAAACTGTCTATTATTTTGCGCTATCTGTGTTATAGTTTGTACTATATGTAAGGGGTGTGGAGCGAAGAGTTTAAAAATTAAATATTAAAGTTTCGGCACAGATGTCATATACGCCCCATATTGGCGCGATTTTTTTCTGACGCCAATGTCATATACACAACGGGTACTTAACTGGCGGCAAAGTGTCGTTATTTTGCTTGATATGGTAACCCGGATGTTGTTGTTTATGCTGTTGATGTTTTCGCCAAATTGGCGTATATGACAACTGTGCCAAAGTTTCTATAAAGCAGTATAAGACTAAAAAATTAAGAATAAAATAAATGCAAAATAAGACTAAAGAAGAAAGAAAAATCATGCGTTAAGCATAGAATATGAAACACTTTCCAACACATCCTGAATGCTTTAACAAAACTTCGTTATTTTGGGAAATAAGATAACTAAGTAAACATTTTAGAAGACGCATAAAAAATTTTAAAAATTGATTTCAGCAGTTACCGTCCATAGCCAATAGTATCGTTATTACATGCCGCTATTTAGGCAAAATTTAATTTAAACTACTCTTAAAACTACTGAAATCACATTTCCAGATATTATCATCCATAGACGGTTATGTATCCAATTCTTTGCGTGACCCTGTATATTATTTTATCTATATTCTACAAACATTTCTTAGTAAACTAAATGTAGTTCAGCGTAAAAACGCATAACTCCTTTAAAAACCACCTTTAAGTAATTTACTCTCATACTCAGTAACCCTTACGAATTCCTTTGTGTAGCCCTGCATGTGAACTGTAGCATGTATACACACAGTATAGTATGCATAAATGTAGTGAAACATAAAAGCGCATATCATAATTAAAAATGCATTTCTGGCAATCATTGCTTATGTACAAAACTTCGGAGAAAAATTGCTTGGCGAGAAAGAAGTTTGCCAACGTATTTTCTGACAACCTATTTACTGCTTCATACTCGCAAGCAATTTTTTCCATATGTATGCAATTTATTTAGGTAGTTGTTAGCTATCCCGTCGACCAGTTTTGCCAAATTATATAAATCGCCAAACCACTCGCCAAATTATACAAATTGACATAATTTTTATTTTAAACAACGAAAGATCAATTAAATTAGCAAAACATTAATAAAAATACAAATATAACGTCGAATTAAAAATCACTTGATGACGTAAGAAACACATGATCATGTTTAATGTCAACCATTATTGGCATTTAATCTTCAATTTGGCGACAGTAATTTGGTCGACGGGATAACTAACAAGTACCTTTATTTAATGTAAAAAAAGCTATTTACCCATTTTTTAATTATTTTTTTACCCATTTTTTAACAGAAGTAATTTTGGCACAGATGTCATATTCGCCCCATATTGGCGCGATTTTTTTCCGACGCCAATTTGGCGAAAACATCAACAGCATAAACAACAACATCCGGGTTACCATATCAAGCAAAATAACGACACTTTGGCGAGAGTTAAGTACCCGGTGTGTATATGACATTGGCGTCAGAAAAAAAATCGTGCCAATATGGGGCGAATATGACATCTGTGCCGTAATTTTGCACAGATGTCATATACGCATCGGAGTTGGCGTGATTTTTCTCTGACGCCAATTTGGCAGAAATCTCGCTTTCGAATACCAGTTACTTATATATTTTTAAATTATTTGCTATCATTTTGAAAAGGAAATAACTATAAATAAATAAAAGTTTGAATAATAGCTATAGAACAAAACAGTTTATATAATTAAAAACAGAAAATAAAAGTAAATAAACAATTTATTAATAAATAAGAAACAATAGCCAGGTTACCATAGCAGGCAAAATAACACCATTTTGGCGCCAGTTAGGTATCCCGGTTCATATCTGAAATCTGTGCCGTAATTTGTATATAAAAAAATATTATATATATTTAGAAACGATTTTTGGTACAGATGTCATATTCGCCCCATATTGGCGCGATTTTTTTCGGTTGCCAATTTGGCGAAAACATCAACAGCATAAACAACATAATCCGGGTTACCACATCAAGCAAAATAACGACACTTTGGGGCAAGTTAAGTACCCTTTTCCTATATGATTTGGCGTCAGAAAAAAAGCGCGCCAATATGGGGCGAATATGACATCTGTTCCCGATTTTTTTATGTATATAAGTGCATATATAAACAAAAATAAAAGTTCATTAGATTTGTTTTCATAGCTGTTTATATATTTTGGCAACATATGTCACTTTCTGATGCCCGAATTGCGCGAAGCTTTTTTTTTAAATGCGCTATAATGGAAAAGTACCTAAATAAATAATTAACAGAAATAACCAATTATAGAAACTAAAACATTTTATTTAGAGATCAAAGCATTGTTTTTAATTTCAATTAAAAATACATATATCCTTGGATAACTTTATTTGAAATTAGGTTCACAGCTTAATATCTCATTCCATAAACCTAAACAAACACAAGTGATTCATTCATTGTGAAACTTAAAAAAATTTTAAATCATTGATGTAATCATTCACAAAGTAAGTTCTCCAACAATCAATAGACAATATTCTAATGACATCATAGTAGGTAAAATGGTGGCGGTATCGTTTGTTTATGGTTTGAAATCACAAAGATTTAATTTTGCAATGTCTCTTAGTTACATTATTTTATTGTCATTTTTATGAGCTCAGAACAAAAGCATATTTTTTCATTATTTAGTAATTAAAGACGGAAAAAAAATTATAAATGCATGATTTGAAAAATTTAAATAATTTTCTTTCTTAATAGTAAAAAATAACATCGGAAAGCAACAGCAGGTTTAAGTTAAATAAGTTTAACTGTTTAATTCTGTTGTAATATTCAAAATAACTGTATTTATTAGATTTCAGTAAACAACATCAGGGCCTGATTAAACTTTGAAGTTAGAGGAATTACAATGTCATTTCAGGACTTTTTTTTGGAGAAGCTTTTCTAAATTTCATATATACATGGAAACTCTTCAGTGTTAGAAATATTATTCTTAGGACTGACATAACACGAGAACGGCCTGCAATTTTACACAAGTTTTTGAAAGCTACTTTATATCAGAAATTTTACTAAAAACTGGTTACTTCTTTGTTATAGCGGCCCACACTATTAGGATTATGACAAGTTGTAGCCAATTTCGCCAACGTCGTAACCAAGATCGTGAAGCACACACACATAATACCATATAATACCATTTTATGAAATCGTATACGATAATTTAATAGTTTTTACCTTACTTCCAGAGTAAAATTTATTTATTTTTAAGGCTTAACAATCTAAATTGTCCAATATATGAATTAAAAAAAATGTAAACAAAGATTGAATAGACATGACCGCAAAAAGCCTCAAATCTGCATAACACTTGGAACCAAACTGTGCAGATTAGTGGTCTTCTACTGTACACAGTTTTTCATAAATGTGTTTCGTTCTTTAAATGTGTTATTTTCATCTATCACTGCGGAACAAGCGAGAAAACTCATATTCTTGCACATGAGTTATATATATCTTTATATCTAAATTTCCGTCATTTTTGACGGGCTACCTTTCTAGTCTATTAATAATTACCATTTATGTCTTTTTTTTTCCTAAGTTTTTTTGCATAATTGATCATAATCCTATGTTGTTCTGTAAATATTCGCTGTTTTATTGTTAATGGTATTATGTGCTTCAAAATATTCATAACCAGTAGTCATAAGTAAATATTTTCTGTTAGAAATAGTGTTGTAAAAACTCAAATGGATATGTGTGGATTGTGCAATTTTCTAATAACTAGTGGTCTTTTTTTTTTTTTTCCCTTAGTTCTTATATAATTTATACCTCACATTCTCTACTAGCACGCTCAGACAATTGGGTTGCTATCTGAAATTAATATTGTTATATCTTTTTTTTTAAATCTTTAAATTAACAGGAGTCTAAGTAAACAATTAGCCAGACAGGGTTTGTTGAGCTCAAGCCATTAGGTAGGCCTCCCTGCCTGGTCAGAACTTGAACTTGAACTAGTTTTATTCGAAAAAAAAAATGTTTGATTTTTTAATCAAAATGGAAAACTTACGGTTCTATATTGGCACGATTTTTTTCTGACGCCAATGTCATATACGGAACGGGCACTTAACTGGGGCCAAAGTATCGTTATTTTGCTTGATATGGTAAGCCGGATGCTGTTGTTTATGCTGTTGATGATTTCCCCAAATTAGCGTCGTTAAAAAATCGCGCCAACATGGGACGTATATGACATCTGTGCCAAACTTTCATATGAATGGCGAAGGGATCAGACCGTATTTGTTTATGGCCGTTGATGACTTGAACTATTATAATATACACTGCTCAAAACAATTAAAGGATATTGCAGTTTTAGGTGGATTTTGTATCTGGTAAACTGTTTAGCTGATTGATACATGGCCGACAGACATAGTAGGTTATATGAGAATAAATTACACATGTTTGGCAGTAAAAAATGCATTTTATTGCGCATTTGTGTACTAAAGGAAAAAAACACAATTTGTGCATATGAGAAAAAAAGAATAAGAAAAGGTGTTTTCTTCAAAGAAAACCATTTTCAGTAGGGGGTATGGTTTCCACGGGCGGCCAGCAACGTTGAACACCTTTGAGGCATGGGCTCAATGAGGCTATTAACGACGAGTTGGGGTATTCTGCCCCACTCTTCCAGAAGAGCTCTTTCCAGTTCTTGGAGAGTTTGTGGGGGTTGTTGGCGGCCAGAAACTCGTCTTCCTAGAGCGTCCCAAACGTGCTCGATTGGATTCATGTCTGGAGAACACGCTGGCCATTCCATTCGAACGATTCCTTCCTCGAAAAGGAAATCCTCCACCAGGTTTGCACGATGTGGCCTGCAGTTATCGTCCATTAAAATGAAGTTATCTCCGATTGCTGCAGCGTAAGGAACTACAATAGGTCTGAGGATCTCATCCCTATATCGGCGACCAGTCAGAGCTCCATCTCGAATGATGTAGAGCTCAGTGCGCCCGTCAATGGAGATGCCACCATACACCAACACTCCTCCACCGCCAAATCTGACACTTTCGTGCACGAACGCAGGATTATTCCTACTGCCACGGTCCCTCCAGATGAAAATACGCCTATTATCCGGATGCACAGAAAAACGGGACTCGTCAGAAAACAGAATATTGCTCCATTCATTTCTCCTCCAGTTGACATGCTGGGTTGCCCACTCCCTGCGGTCGCGACGATGCCTTGATGTTAATTTAACACATACCATCGGTCGGCGAGCATACAGACCTACAGCATGGAGCCGGTTTCGGACAGTCTGAGTTGAAATCGTGGTGCCTGTAGCCGAGCGAAGGTGTTTTTGGAGAAGAGTAGCGTTCATGGTTCGGTGTCTCCAAGCTGTTAACGCTAAATACCGATCTTCATTGGGCGTTGTTGCCCGTCTACGACCTTGCCCTGGTCTTCGGCCTGCACATTCACTCTACAAAAAACGGTTCCAGATCCCCGAAATGACACTTTGTGACACTCCAATGGCTTGCGCTACTTTGGCTTGAGTTTGGCTCCCTTCTAACCTACCAACAAATCTCAAAGCTTCTGAATCTGTCAAATGACTTCGCAGATACATCGTACTCATCGAAACAAAGCAATCACTGAATGCCGATCATCCTTGTCTTCATTCTTTTTTATCCAGTTGAAAGTCAAATTTCATTCGCTGCCGCTGATGCGACGTTTTTGACGTCGAACTCAAAATTTGCAATCTCTACAGTTTGAAAACCAGAAAAATTTGCATTTGTGATTCTCTTCTTCTATTTTCGGCAAAAAAATTTCGTTTATATCTTTATTTTATATAAAACTTCAAATATCCTTTAATTGTTTTGAGCAGTGTAGATGAAATGATGGCGATAGAATAATATTTGGCGACTTATCACCTGTGCCTGGCTAACATTAAAGTACCAAAATGGCCCCTAGAGTATAAAAAGCGAAGTGGTCCGCCTGGAACTGTTGATGATAGTCTCATGACTTAGGCTATTGTTATAGAGAGTGTTTTAAAATACCGGGAGACAAAGACTCTGTATACTAAATTTATTTTATTTTAGCTTCTTTTCAAATGTTTAATTAATCCTCTTTAATCAAAAACGAAAACAACCATTGGATGTCTTAACAGCAACTGATTCGCCCTTAATTTTTTGCAATCAAAGGGAATTGAATGGAAACCCGTTTACAGGGAGATCTACACAGCTTTTTTCAGTATAATTGAATCTTCTCTAATATTTTTAAAACCCATCAGATTAGCGTGTTTTTAGATTCTGCGGTGTCTGAACGGGGGTTGACGAGCGTAGCTTACAGGGGGCAGAGCCCCCTAGTTAGAGTATAAAAAAGGAGCCTGATTTTATGTAAAAAGTATATTTTGTAGCAGTTCTAATTAATACTATAAATACTGAGGATTTATTTTGCATAGTATGTAACACTTTTCCAATAACTAAGTTATAAAAACATAATTCTTTACACATCTTTTTTGTGCAACGATATCATCTGGTGATGAAACAAATTGAAAAATTTCGTAAAACAATTCCAGTGGTAAAAAATTATTTTGGTTCCCCGATCGCACCCCACATAATGTGAATAGCACTCAATTTCACCTTCCTCAGCAACTTAAATCCGTTACAAGAAGTTCCTGAGCACCAAAATACAATGTAGAACGCTTCTAATGGCGAAATTATAAACATGACTTTCAGAGCAGGAACGAACAACAATTCGTATCGTATAGAGTGTTAAAAATCTGTAGCAAACTGCCTAGTCCTTCAACAGTTTTTATAGATAACGGTTATTTGAATATATAAAAAGGCGTTTTCATTGGTCAGAATAGACAAAATTACGGTTATGTAACCGTTTTCGATAAAAACGGTTAACATGACAGGACAGTTTGCTGCATTTATTCAACAGTGTAGAACAGCAAATTTTACATTTTTGTGTGGAGATTCTGGCGAACTTTAGGCAACTATTTACGACTGAGTTTCAAACTTCAAACAATTTTTAGTTTAAATTTAAAATATCTTAAACAATCCATATAGTTGGGGCTTACATTGTTGATTTACACTCTTGCCTAAGTTTAAAAATAATACTATACACAGTCATTCCCAAAATTTCCCGGACTGGTTAAATTACCGACCAATACTTAACGTTTCGTGTCCGCAGGTGATGTCAAACGCACGATTACACTTTGTCTTGTAAAGCGGTACAATTTTACGTGTTTGATGTTAAGCGTAACTGGAGTGCAACGTGATCATGTTGGAGCTTACGAAGGTCGAACAACGAACGAACGAGTCAAGTTTGGGAAAACAGTTAGTGAAACACTGCAAAGGCTTCAAAAAGTTTAAGGTGATGAAGCTCTAAATCGGTCTACTGTTTTTGAATGTCACAAGAGGTTTAAAAATCGAAGGGAAAATCGCAAAAAAAAAAAATGAACCGTCCGAGAAGCGGTCGGTCACTCGAACAAATCATGAAAGTATCTGACATCCTAAAAAAATACCGTTGTGTTTCGGTCAGATCGATCGAGGACAAGACAGGTATCAGAAAAAGCACAATTCATCGGATCCTGACGGTCTAAAGGGGTATTAGTGCTCAACTATCCCCCCCTTATTCGCCAGATATATGGCCCTTTTACTATTTCTTGTTCTCCAAGTTTAAATTCCACCTAAAAGGAACCACGCTTAATGGGATTCAACATTCAAGCAACTGCGACCGATTATTTTACACACACCCCAAAAGCGGGCTTCCAGAAGTGTTTTGATAACTATTGCATAATTAGCAAACAAAATAATTAAAGAATTTAACGAATGAATCACAGCTAACAACCTAACACTTAACTGGGATAAAATAGAACTACTGTATCTAAACAGAACACATATAGGAAACCTCCCAACAGAGGACACACACAAAATAGAGGGTATAAAATTTAACAACAGGGAACTCGAAGGAAAGGAACAAATTAAATACCAAGGTATAATAATTCATAAAAATCTCAACTGGCTAACACACTGCCAAACACAATCAGCAAAAGCTAGGAACACGTTCAGCATGGTGAGCGCTATGGTCTCACGGGGATGGGGTCTCAAATCAGACTTATTGAAAATTTGGTATAGAACAGTAGTCGAGAAAACACTGACTTGTACAGCCCCAATTTGGGGACACAACCTTAACACAAGAAGCAAGGAAGAACTAACAACTTGCCAAAGACACTTCCTGCTGGCCATAGTCAAGGCATATCAAACAGCCCCAACCGCGGTCCTTCAGATTCTAGCAGGCCTAGTTCCAATTCATCTACAAGTCAAATACGAAGCAGTATACGGCACAGTCTCAAGGCTAAGGGAAACAGTAAATTTATACGGAACAATACTTAATCATACAGACTATGTTAAAAAAATAAACATATGGCACACACACCCCGCGGAAACGACAGAACCGACCATAGGACACAACTTTAAAGATATCACAATTTACACAGATGGGTCAAAATTGGAATCGGGAGCTACAGGTTCGGCATTCGTGGCATATGAAAAGGAAAAGAAAATAAACACATGGTCAGCACCACTAAGGAAGTTTAATAGCGTTATCCAAGCAGAACTATTGGCTATACTGAAGGCAGCAGAATGGGGGAACACAACAGAAGAAGAATACAGTATTCGCTCGGACTGCATGTCAGCCATTCAAGCACTTAGTAAACCTTTCAATGTTACACAACTAATAGATTTAATACACGAAACAATGAAAAAACCAGATAAAAAGTTCAAAATAAGTTGGGTAAAGGCGCACGTAGGCATACAAGACAACGAAGATGCCGACAAATTAGCAAAACAAGCAGCACAAAATCAGTCGAATAATATACCATATAACTTAGAAAGACCAATATCTAACTTAAAAAGAACAATCAAAGAGCTTATAATAAAACAATGGCAGTTCGAGTGGGATTACGGGGGCAAAGGCAGGACAACATATGAATACTTCCCATCAGTTAACACAAGCAGACTAATGGGCTGCAAACTATTAAGTCAAATTTACAAGGGTCATGGAGCATTCCCTGACTACCTACACAGATTTAAACGCAAAAACATACCAAACTGCGCATGTGGAGAAATTGGAACACCTAAACACTACCTTTCATCCTGCCTGCTAACACAACAACACCATCTGGTCCAAATAACAACAAATAACGAGCAACTTTGGCACAGACAACTAGCAAACAACAAACACGTACAGAACAAGGGTAAATCAGTGGCCAGATGGCTAATTGAAAACATAGACATAATATCACAGTAGGGAAAAGAAAAACAACAACAACAACAAAAAAAAAAAAACACACATCGATTTTTAGCGGGACACCCAACCCCATACTAACAATCTGTCTGTTTCAGGTTATAAAAATTTAAAAAAAAAGAAAAAAAAATGCTCACGTTGAATTATCACTATGATACGTATTTCGGGGCAGCGTGTGAAGAACCTCTTCATGCGGAAAAAAAGGTAAATAATGTTACATCTTTTTATTGTTATTTATAATTTTTTTTAATTTTATGTATTATTTTTTATCTTCTTTTTTTGAACTACGTCTCTCTTTATATATGCGCTTTCTGCAGGAGTTACCGGACCCGCTCCAATGTCAAAGCCCAGGGAGCCAGTTTTTACCCGCTGGGGTACGGTAAAAAGGCGTAGTCTTATGTCCCTTGCAACGTTAAGTTTGTCTATCCGTTCAGCCCAAAAAATTAACAGTTGGTGCAATTTGTCTATCTGCGGAGCCCCATTCCTTGTTTTCTCTAACCCCCCCCCCCCCCCCCCCCCCCAATACAAAAAATAAATAAATAATATAATATAATAAAAATAATAATCATTTTCATTTGACAAGTATGCATCAACAATTAGGCTTCAAAAATTCCAAGCTATCCCAATTAGATCGGGCAGCGGTGGCCAAGCTGGTAGAGCATTATACTCGTAGCAGGACCCAGGCTATGGTCGCAGGACCCAGGCTATTTGCCGGCTAAAATTCCGTCATATACGCTAATGACACCTGGTGCATGTAAAATCCGTCGTGGGTGCAAAGTCCTCCAAGTTACCTGTGAATTATACCTCTGGAGGTGCCTTGCCAGGTGAAGGTCTCGTCATCTGATCAAGATTCTAAATTACGAGACCAACTTAAGTAGCAATGTGCAGGTGCCAAACGACAGGATATAGCGTTAAGTAACCGGCAAAACAAAGTATACACAAACGAGCAGTAGGCTCTGCAAATAGGATGACGAGCGAGGCAACGATGTCAGGTTTATTGCCGCTCGCGGCGATTAGGCGGTCACTTGCCCCGATGTCAGGTACTAAACCCGTTAAGCTGGGGCAACCCGGCAGGTAGGGGCCTGGTCATCGGTTAGAAAGAAAGGAAAGATAACTATTGCATTCGTTGTAAAAATTGTGTTGAGTCTAGAGGGGATTATTTCGAATAAACATGGGTCGAAATTTTCATTTCAGTTATTAATTTTTTGTTTATCGGATCAGTCTTGGAAATATTGAAACACACTGTGTATAACAATTTTTGTGTTTTTTATCAAAGTTACTTTTTGCGCAGATGTCTGTTTTTATAAGTGATTCAGACACAGTTATGATCAGAATGTGGCTAGTTAAGCCATCAATAACTCGCGCATACTTTGAATATTAACAATTCTAATAGAAGATTTTGTGTGTGGTAAAACAGATAGAAATGCAAAATTTATATTATGTATATGCAGGGTGATTCGAAACTGTTTGGGAAAACTTTAAAGTGTAATTGAACACGCCTAAAACACCATACAATGCATGGTCGTAACTCAAGCAGTGATGCTCAACAGGCCTCTTTCTGATTGTGGAAAGAACCATGTTTTGTACACACTATCCTACAAATTATTGCTAATTTTATTTATGTAGAATAGAGTTACTAGTTAGGATTCTAATTTGGATGAGAATTAGGTGAATAAATAAAGAATTTACAGCGTAAGTAGTTCAAGAAAGTTGGAGGGTGGGGGCTGTATCATTAATTGGACCAAATTTCTTTCAGAGAAGTTGAGGGAATCAGAACTCATTGGCAAAACATTAGAGGGTGAGTGAACGTGCCTAAGAAAGCTATTTTCACCGTACAATGCATAGACGTATCGCAAGCGACGAAACGTTAGATGGCGCTATCATTAAACTCGCAAAGCGCGGGCTTTTTACACACATCGTTATTTCTACAGTGGACTGCAAAAAGGATAATTGGTTTTACTCATCATGAAAAGGCAGACATGCATTTCACGCATGATGCTGCAGTTGTGAGCGCTCTGGAAGTCCTAGTTGTATAGTAAACAAGGTTCTCTCCACAATCAGAAAGCCCCTTCTAAAATTTTACTCCTTGCGTTAAGACAATGCATTGTATAGTGTTTTGAGCTTGTCTGGGCGTGTTATATCAGTACTTTAAAGTTTTGCCCAATAATTCTGAACCACCCTGTATAGTTAAATCTTAATATAGAAGAAGGACAACAATCTATTTAGGAACAGATGTCATAAGTTCCCACGGCCGCCATCTTGGAATTTTTCTTGGCGTGAAAACCCCTTTTCCGCCAAGTAGTAAATGTCGCCAAGCACCGGCTTATACGCATGTTTCGCTTAACGAAAACAAAATGTAAATAATAAAATTCGCTAAAGTGGCAATCAGTAATCATGTATGAGCGCTTCGCGCACATTAACCAAAAAAAAAAAAAAAAAAAAACATCACTGCATTCAGCAGTTCTCCCGGTACAGCATTCTCAAAATTCAGCAGTTCTCGCTTTCTAGCAATCTCAAAATGTATAAACTCTTAAAGCAGCAAAATATACATAAAATTATCAACATACCTTAACAGATATCTGCTTTCTTGAAAGCTCCAGGACGAAATCTCTCTCATAACACCACCGTCATTTTCCAAAATAGGCTTATGAATACGCATTGAGACACAATAAACAAAACTTCTTTTCTTCTCAAAATTTCCTCATATTTCTTAATTACCTCAGCAAAAGCGTTTAAACGGATTACAGAAACTATAGTCAGTCAAATACATCCAATAAATTTAACATAAAAACTAGTAAATCTGCAGATCAAGAGCCTCAACGTCATCTCTGCAACTTATTGTTTTTAGCAAACTTTGCGTAATATTAATCTTTTTACAAAAACAAAATTTAAACTTTTTAAATTACACAAACATTTATAAAAGGAAAAAAAATATTTCGATGGTTTCAGACATTAGAAGCGTTAAATTAAACACGTTGTTATGTAATGATATTTTGAAATTCTCACGAGCTACTCATTCTAGTAATTTTTATATAATAAAGCAAATTTCTTCAGTGGGGCGCCCTCTGAACTCCCCGTTGTGTAATTTATTTTGCATTTGTAATTTTCTATTGATTGAGTTAATGATTATCCTATATCTTAGATTCCTTTTTACACTGCGATTTATAAGGATAAGCAACAATTTTGTCAAGCATTTTACGTTATCCTAATATCCATACAGCAGTATTTACTTGCCTGCTAACCACAAACACCTGTATCTAATGGATAAAGAACTTTTGGAAATGTAAACTAAGACATCTAATTTAGAAATCTAATACCTTTATAATTTTTGTTTCCAAAAAATAATTTTCATTACCATTCTGCAATATTTATATCTAAGATCTAATCTAAATATCTAAAAATGTACTCGATAGGATTAACTTACTAAAATAACCCTAAAGTAGGGGGATTTCTAAACCTAACGGTTAATAATTCATCATCGTGTCCACTTCCAATTGACTAAATAGATAAACGTGATTTGGCGCCGTTAAGTATTTTTTGTGATAGCCTTTTAATAGTATCCACATTTAATTTAAAATCGTGATGTTACAAACACCGTTGAAATTTGACGCACCCCTGTGTTCAGGTCAAATTACGAAAGGTTAACTAACCTTTTATTTCCCTTAGCCGGGCATTGTGTTTCATTTTTCGTAATAGGGATTATTTTAATAATTTAATTTATTTTACACTCTACAAGCTGTTACACGGGACGTTGTACACATAGCATTAAAATAGAGATAAATGCATTAAATAAAATATTTTACGCCCCACCAAACATGGCAAGTCTCAGGCTTTTTGCACAACACTATTATCTTACAGAAAATGTTCTTTTAAATCGCGCAAATGTTTCAATTAAATAAAGTGACATTTTTTGTATTAAAATACTGGTATCCAGAACGCCGGAGGCTTGACAGCTCTGCTCCTCTTAATAGAAACATATATAGTTAACCAACACTTTATCACATTTTATAGGAGAGAATACGGAATTTCTTATTTGTATGGCCTTACATATACCTCAGTCATAAAAATGTAAACTTTTGTGCCAATTAATATGCACAATTGCAAAAATGAAATCGCAACCAATGAGAAAAGGAAGACCAAGTAAAATCGTGTAAATCGAGGAATCTTTCTTCGTAGTGTTGGGAAAATACCACTACAAAAATTATTTTAGGTGGTATTTGCTGTGAAATGTTTATATGTATTCATTCTTGTCCTATTTATCTTTTTTATTATTTGTAATTTGCTTATTCCATTTTCCTTTTCACGGAAAATCTTACAAATTAAAATTAACTCTTTGGGAGAAATTGTTATTCCTTTTTTTTTTTTTTTCGGCAACAATAAAGTTTATAAAGTTTAATAGAATAATGTCAGTTTATTCTGTATGAAAATAACGAACTTTTTCATTTATAATCAAAATAGTTGAATACATAAATAAAAATATTATTCTATATAGTATATAAATACTATTTTCATTTCTGCGTTTAAATCAATCTATATGCAAACATCTATACAAAGGCATTAATTAATTCATTCCTTTTAACTTTGATTTCACTTAAAAAACTATACATACTTTCACATTTATGATATTTTTAGATGAGATATAGTTGCTACGCAACGGTTAAAAGGGAAAAAAATGAAATATAAGTAAATTCATAAAATAAAATGTTTTATATTATTCGAACACATGTATAAAATTCCATCATAAGTTATACACCTAATTTAAAAGCTCTGACAAATGTTTTGATAATATTGCAAACTAAAAGGAATAATTTAATACTCTTATTTAAAAATTTCAGCATCCAAAATTTACCATTTAAATCTAATATTCATATGAGCGATTTCTTTCAATAAATGAAAATTTGAAAATCGTCTGACTTTCCATAGAAAAGCATTATGTCACAAAATAAAATGTTCTATATATTCCGAACGAATGAACCAAATTTAACCCAAAACTATACAGCTAAATCCGGGGAGCTCACCAATATACATCCTTAATTTCAAGCTAATCGGATGCTTTTTACGGCAGTTATCGCGGACAGACAGACTAACTAACAAACAAACAAACAGATGGAAACCAAAAAATTTCGGGTCTCCACAGTAAGCCTTCACTGACGTTTCGGCAATAAAAAGACAGGACGATACAACACGATATCAAAATACATCCACAAAATCCACCACTTCTCAGGGGTTGCCAGAACACAACACGTCAGAATACACACGTCACACGGGGTTCCACATATCGAGGTTGCTATAGCTATAAACACCACCAACACTCCAACAAAAAATCGCCAAACAATTCAAAACAACGGCTGAGGGAATAGAAGGCATCTAAGCCTCTATTTATGCCAAATGCAAGGCTGCCACTGACGACTAATTTTTTTAATCCTACCGTAATTTTAAACGAAAATAATCTGTCTTGCCGATTAGTAAAAATCTACCACGAAGATTATTGTTTCGAAATCGTGGTAGACAAAATAATAAAATAAAATGTCGCCAGTCTCAGCTCTGTAAAGGGCGTGCTCATATTATTATAGGACATTTTTTATTTTTCGGAATTTTGATAAAATAATAGCATTTTAGCATCGTATGTATAGATTTCAAAGACATAAAATATAATCCATTACTTAAACTAGTATGTTGTGGCCATCACAAAACTTTCTATTATATAAATTACGTCAATTAAACCATTTAAATCGTACAAGAAATTACATCAATTTAGCCCCAATTCATATCAAAGTATAGTATCTGAATTTGAAGTTGGATGAAAATTCGTGCATTAGTTTTTGAGATAGAGCTATAGCGGAAATTCAGAAAAATTTAGCATAGCAGCGCCACCTGTCGAGCGATTTACACCAAAACATAAACAGTACTAATTCATATCAAGGTATACCTGAATCTGAAGTTTGTTTAAAATCCAAGCATTATTTCTTGAGATAGAGCTATTGCGGAAATCGCAAAAAATGCAACTTAGCAGCGCTACCTGTTGAGGTATTTACACCAAAATGTACAAAAAGTCAATTCATGTCAAGGGCTAACTGAATCTGAAGTTTGATGAAAATCCGTGCATTAGTTCTTGAGATAGAGGTATTGCTAAAATCGTGTAAATCCTGCAAAATGCAGTATATCAGCACCATCTGTTGGGAGATTTACACCAAAACGTTACCAGCACCAATTCATATCAAGGACTAAATAAATCTGAAGTTTGATGAAAATCCGTGCATTAGTTCTTGAGCTAGAGCTATTGCAGAAATCGCGAAAAATGCAGCGTAGCAGCGCCACCTATTGAGCGATTTACACTAAAAACTAATCAGCGCCAATTTGTATTAGGGACTACTCGAATATAAATTTGTTTTAAATTCCATGCATTAGTTCTTGAGATAGAGAGCCCGCAAAATTTGTGTCACATACAGACAGACAGACTCACAGACTCACAGACAGACATTTTGTAAAAGCATGTTTTTCGGAATCTCTGACCCCTAAAACGTGTAAATCCGTCGAAAACCGGAAGTCGAAAATTTTCACGAATCCAATACTTTCTTCTTGTAAAGATAGAAGAAAGTAAAAAATGATACATAATAATAAATTATTAATAAAATTAAAATAGGAGCATTTTGAATTCCACATTTAGCATTGTGAAATTAAATTTAAACCACGACACTGGCAAAAAAACACACCAACAAAAGAGCTAAACGAGAAAGTGACATTTAAAAATTATTAATTGATTAAGAATTTTATAATTAATCAAAAAATAAAATAATAGTTTTCTAAAAAAAGATCGAAAACACCTAGTGATGATAGAGATAATTATAATTCTAGCTGGAGCACTTTAAACAGAGAGAGATGGGGAAAAAAGTGTTACTGACATGAATGTATGGAAATTTTTTAAATCCTCTTACTTTTTCTGCTTAGTATATAGATTTTTCTTAATATCTTTTAATTTTTATCCTTTAAAACAACTCAAAGTGCTTTTTTTTTTCGTTTTGTATTTTGTTAAATTTCGAAGTACCATGAGTACATTTCCTTTTCAGAAGAAAAACGGCAGATAAAAGAAAAAAATAAATTATAAGATCCGGTAAACAAAGCAAAAAGCTAATGACACTATCTTTTATTTTTTATTTTATTTTATTTTATTTTTTCTGTCAAAAGCAAATATTTCTTCCTTTTTCCCGTTCGTTTCTTCTTCATGTGTGAGCGAAAAAAAAAGATTTTAAAAATTAGAAAATAAGTAAATTGTATTTGTAAAATATTACAAATAAAAATCTCAAACAGGGGTTGAATATTTTCTGTCACACAATATGTTATTGGCACAATTTGTTTAATAAAACTGAACGGTGCTGAACGCCTATGTTAAAAAACAGTATAGTTTTGTATTGAAGTTTATTATTATCATTCATATTATTTTATTAACTTTAAATTTCAACTTAAAAAATTATGTTGTCATTGTCGAATTGTTAAATCAGATCTTGAAATAAATAAATAAATAAATAAATAAAATTTTCATTACTTTTATGGGGCCTGGCGTAGCTAACCGAATTTTTTTAATTCATGCCGTGCGGTGCCGAATTCCGCCTCCGCCGTCATTTTATTCACTGAGCAAACATCTACCTGTTTATAAGCCCATGAATAATACTCTAATTATAGATGGTTCCGTAAAACAATAGAAATCTTTTTTCTTCTTTAAAGTTCATGTTGCTGTTATGCTAATTTAAAAAAATTTATTCGTTTTATTTGATAAAGAATGGGTGGGGCAAGATAAAAACTCTGAACTATTTGGAGATGATGAAATAAAGGGTGGTCATAAAAAAAAAACTTCTCCAATATATGAACCCTAGCGGCCTAACCGCTCAACCAATCGAAAAGAAGTTTTAGATATACCTATTTGAAGGTATGCGCTCGAGATCGTGATGATCTAAATCTAAAACAATAAAGCTCTAACGGTTACGGTTACAGTGAAGAAATTTCGAAAATTTCGAATGGCAACACGCATTTTTTTTCATGCGCAAATTCATCAGCGTATTGAAAAACCATAAATGGTGTTAGAATGATACTTACGAGGAACGAAGGAGACGTGTTTTTCCGAAGCCGATTTTATTTTTCACATGTGAACTGAGTAATGTTGCAAGATTTGTTTTAAAATGTGTTTTTGAGTTCTGTTTGAGTACACAAAGTGAAAATAAAAATGTAATTATTTGTTTTAGAGTGATGAATATTACGTTACATAGGAACTGATTAGGATTGAGTGCCACGATATTACACCGGCAATTTTAGTCATACGTGTATCATTCCAACGCCATTTATGGGTTTTCAATGCGCTGATGAATTTGCGCAGGAAAAAAAAGAATGTTGCCATTCGAAAATTTCATGGTAACTGTAACCGTGAGAGCTCTATTGGTTAAAATCATCACGATCTCGAACGCATACCTTCAAATGACTAAATCTGAAATTTCCTTTCGATTGGTTGAGCGGTTATGTCTCTAGGGGTATATATATCAGGGAAGTTTTCTATGACCACCCTGTAGTTGTACGACTGAAAGACAGCTAGGATAAAATTGATAAATCAGAAGAAGAAGGGAAGAAAGACAACGGAAGAGTTAAACAGATGATTCACTCTGAAGCACTAAAGATTGCTGAAGGAATGCTCCGTCAGGACAAGGTGCATCTGATAAGAACATTTTGTTCGCCTACATGGTGAAGCTGCATGAAGACGATTTGAGTGAGACATAGCATACCATCGTGATACTTTTACAGACAAAATATTAGTCATTTCTCCAGTTTTGTACGTAAAGTTTTTAAATTTCTAACATTTTTTACGGTATATTGTACTTTTCTGTGTCCTATATCGTACCAGGACTTTTATTCTGGAAATATGCAACATTATAGATATTATGAAAATTAAATTTCAGCACTTTATTAAATTTATTCCATAAAAATTTCCTTTCTAGAATTATTCTACAATCTTAGTTTATTAAATTATTCCCTATCTTAAATAATATTCAATTCATTCCGCTTACTTAAATTCCTTTCTATTTAAAATGCGTATTTTAATAACTTATTTCCTTTCAAAATTTATTCTAAAAAACATTTCCCTCAATGATTGTTTGTTTTCAAGGTCTTTCATTTCTCAATCGTAAAATGCCCCTATGCATTCTATTAAAATTATCTGTTTGTACCATTTTATTTTATTTTACTAGGGGGCTCGGCCCCCTACGAGCTACGCTCGCCAACCCCCGTCCAGACACCGAAGACTCTAAATGCACGCTAATTTGATCGACTTTGAAAAGATTTCGAAAGATTGAATTATAATTTAAAAAACAGTGGCGATCTCCCTATAAACGAATTTCTATTCATTTCTCTTTGATTGGGGAATTTTAACGCCAAATCCGCTGCGGTACTACTTGATTATCCTGTCGACCCATTTTGCCAAATTATATAAATCGCCAAACCACTCGCCAAATTATACAAATTGATATAATTTTTATTTTAAATAACGAAAGAACAAATAAATTCGTACAACATTAATAAAAACACAAATAAAACGTCGAAGTAAAAATAACTTGATGACGTAGACACGTGTAACAACATTTCAAAATAAGCTAATATAAAAGGAATTAAGTAAAGAGAGTCTTTGTCTCCTGGTATTTTTTAACAAAGCGAAAAGAAAGTTCTTTTAAATGAGACATTTTAAATTAATTCTCAAAATATCAAATAAATGTCTAGCGCAATTTCTAAATTTAAACTTTTTTGCAATATTATTTTGTGTTCATTTTATGTAATAACTATAATGTGACGTAAATATGACGTAATTTCTCCTAAGACTTCTAACGCATGTTAATGAATTTATTATTTTACAATATCCTTTCTCTTTTAAAATTCACGTGTATACTTTTTATGACGTAATTTTTAATAAGTTCCTGCTTTTTATACGTAATTATTTAATTCTAATTTTAAAGTTTTTTTCCTGTTTATAATAGTCACGTGTAAATAAATTTTTAATTTGAAGCAAACATTATTGCTTGCGCTTTTTATACAGTTGGCAACAGTTTAAATTAGTACAATTTTCTGAAATCTGTAAAAAATATCTCTAGAAATGCTGAAAATTTGAATTTAAAATAGAAATAAAACCTGAAAAAATGAGTCAAAATAAAAAAATTAATGCAATCTGCACTCCGGCAAATTCTAACGCATAAAATGATCTAAAAATGATTACACTGCCATGTATAGTTTTTGCTGCTATAAAACTTTTTTAGTGGAACGATTTTGTCCAACTTTAGCATTAAATAACTCTTAAAATAATTCTTCGATTTGAAAACTGTCTGCATCAGCGTGTTTATCAAACACTTCTGTATAAAACCACCGATTTTCATATTTTTGTATGCATTATTTTTGTTAATATTAACGAAGAAAGGTCTCCGGTCACAAAAAAATCAAAACCGGCGGCGGCGGCGGCGGCGGTGACAGCGGTAGTTACTTTTTTTTAGAATAGAGAGATTTTATTCTAAAAATCGTTTGCCGCTCTTTTTCCGGCGAAACTGCATTACACAAAATGTTTTACGTCTGTAAAATATTGTTCTGTCCAGCTTCAGTCTGCTATTGGTCGATTTCCCCATCTCCAGTGCAATAAATACTCGACGCGCCTTATTATAAAACATCAAAACGTGAGTTTAGGAGCTCAGATTTCGTGTCATTTGTTATCTAATAAACATATGTGTGCTCAATGGAAGCGAGACACTGAAATAATAGAATGTTTTTATATCATCTTATCTTATCGTAAGTGTAATTTCAGTTGAAAAAACTATTAAGGTAGACGTTGTGTAATATCGCAACAAGCTGTGATTTGTGGCGGATACTTACAACTGTATTCGATGAGAAGGAACCGATAAATTTTCTTCTGTTGTGGACAGCTGTTTTTTCCCCTCGGGAAATTACCAGTGTTGACCATAAGCCAATCGACATAATAACGACGACTGTATAACAGCTATTTAATGTAGCGATCTCTGAAATATCCACTAAATATTTGATCGAATAGTGTTTTACCTTTCTTAAATATGGAATGATCCAAAAGCTTTATTTCAAATCCTTATGATAGAATGTTACAGAGCGATCTCTGCTTTATTTATTTTAACTACCGAATTATCGTAACATACATTATTCAAGAAATGGCGATTTCTACAATGCATATTTCTTGCTCGTTATGCTCTCAGTTTATATTAGGTTAAGTCTGCAAAACTCTACTGTAATATGATGTAGTATCTCTTTATTCTAAAAAAAAGTAACTACCGCTGTCACCGCCGCCGCCGCCGGTTTTGAATATTTTGTGACCGGAGGTCTTTCTTCGTTAATATTAAAAAAACTGTTGCATACAAAAATATGAAAATCGGTAGTATTATAGAGAAATGTTTGATAAACACGCTGATGCAGACAGTTTTCAAATCGAAGAATTATTTTAAGAGATATTTAATGCCAAAGTTGGACAAAATCGTTCCATTAAAAAAGTTTTATAGGAGCAAAAACTGTACATAGGAATTTAATCATTTTTAGATCATTTTATGCGTCAGAATTTCCCGGTGTGCAGATTGCAGTTAGTTTTTTAATTTGAATAATTTTTCGAGGTTTTATTTCTATTTTAAATTCAAATTTTCAGCATTTCGAGAGATATTTTTTACAAATTTTAGAAAATTGTATTAATTTAAACTGTTGCCAACAGTATAAACAGCGCAAACAGTAATGTTTGCTTCAAATTAAAAATTTATTTTACACGTGACTATTATAAACAAAAAATATAAAAAGCAGGAACTCATTGAAAATTACGTCATAAAAACTATAGTTGCACGTGAATTTTAAATGAGAAAGAATATTGTAAAATAATAAATTCAGCAACATCCGTTAGAAGTCCTAAATAGGAGAATTTACGTCATATTACACTTATTACGTAAAATGAACAAAAAATAATATTGCAAAACAGTTTTAATTTAAAAATTGCGCGAGACATTTACTTGACATTTTAAGATGATCATAATATTTCATTTCTAATAAAAGTATTTTGACGTAAATATTAAAAAGAGAAAGAAAAGTTTGGTGAAAATTACGTCAGATTATAATTGTCAGATTCAAATTATAATTCAATCTTCCGAAATCTTTTTAAGGATGATCAAATTAGCGTGCTGTTAGAGTCTGCGGTGTCTGAACGGGGGTTGACGAGCGTAGCTCGTAGGGGGCAGAGCCCCCTAGTTTAATGAAAGAGTAAATACTGAAATATATCAATAAAAACTGTTACCAATAAATGAAGCAATACCATTCAGTTTTTAATTATTATTATTAGCATAGATTTATACTAAAAATATAAGTAAAAATTACTTTATGACAAAGTAGCACCCTTGGACGGGGTTGAGTTGATCAAATTATCCCCTGTAAAGTGTTTGCAATAGTTTTAAAAACATTCTTTTACATGGGGCTATACAGAGGGACAAATCAATACTTGTTTTCTAAACTTCTGTACAGTTTTGTAAATATAAAAGATGATTTTTAGATATCATGAGTAAACTAGAGTGCATTTATTAGAAAGTGGCAACATTTGCACGTAGTGTATGCTTATATTAAAGTTGTTCATACTATGGCAACCCACATTCCAGAACATTCCATTTCTTTTTTCAAAATCGGAAAAAATAAAATTTGGTTAGCTTAGCAAGATGTTTCGCGTTTTGCTTTTGTTTTTAAATCATCTTGATCAATTACATTTTATTTCCCGTATCCATATAATGCTACTCCATCTTTAGACACACCCTACAGTAAACTAATGCTACCATTTCCGAGATGTCAAATACGTATAAAATGCAAATAATCATATGAATTAATACCCCCCCCCCCTCCACGAGTATATAATGATTTCAAAAGAAAGTGTCAATGAGACTTTTTTAATATATTATCCTTGAGAAACGTATTTTCCTCTATAAACCATTAGTGAAAAGTGGTAATATAATTAAACAATTCGCCAGTAAAACAGTTACATTTTAAAGGCAAACTATGCAATTTCTAAAGAAAGAAATCTAATGAGTTTTCCTTGTAAAATTTTTACCGTTAAACTTGAAACTGAAAAAAAAAAAGGCTAAGAGATATTTTATTGTTAAGTCAAAACTAATTTTCGCACAATTTTTGCTGATGAAGATCTTAAAATAAATTGTTAGATGCTAGAAAAGCATTTCTATTTCTAGAAAAAGAAAATAAAGTTTCAGGTTAGAAAGAATGTTTGAAAGAAATATTTCGAGATACGATTTAAAAAGAAAGATTTCTGTTACAATTACTTCAAAAACAAATCTTACAATTGTAGCTAAGATAAATTTTTGTACTTGCGTGAGTTGATAAAGTAATTTTAAAAGAAAAAAAAAATCCAGTTTTCTGAAAGTTTGTCCCCCGCCTCTCTTTCACTCTTGTCTGAAGATTGGAAGAAGTTCTCTAAGAGCTGAACACTATCGATAATTTCGATAATTCAAGGTTCATTCGGCGGAACTGCACATAGTATTCGATGCTTTTATATATCCGCCTTATATGATGGATGCACGTGTTATAAGATCCAATAAACTTCCCGCTGTGAACGAGGCTGGACCATTTCACGCCATCCACATGAATATCGATACAGGTGTAATCGTTTATAACCCCCCTCTTTGGCTCCGCAAACGGTAGAATAAGGAACAGGATAAGGGGGGCAAGCAGCCCCATAGGGAGGGAGAGATTAATCATTCTCGTTGCCATAGTTACCATGGCGATCCATAAAGCGGTTCGTATTCGATGAAAGGGACCGACCTAGGCAGAGGGATTCAATCTCGGGAAACAAAATTGGAAGGAGGAATACAATTTGGTCTTGATCTTCACTTTGCATGTACTTATCTTGGTTTGTCAGCCTGTAGTGGACATGGAAATGATGATGCCGTAATTTCCCTCATAAGCGATTTCCTCTTCTATTTTGTACAGTTAATTGAAATAATTAAAGTTGCAGTTTAAATAATAACAGGAAAGGAATTAAACGTTCTATAGCAGCTTTTCGTATAAATGTTTCAAATTATCTGTATATTTTTAATTATGTATTTGGAAATAATCTTGTTTTTAATTTAGATATTTTGAAATTTGCGATCGTAAAATAAATAGCTTTTAACTGTTTTTAAAAATTTGTAACAAATTTATACCATTTTATTTTTAATGTTGTTCATCAGATGATGGAAATCCATTCATTATTATTAACCAAAATACATGAAGTACGCTAGAGCACATGCGCGCACAGATTATTTTTCTTATTTCGAAGCTTTATTAAATTTATAACTACATACTTTCACGTATATGGACAGTAAGTGTTCATTTCGACTGAAAGAATGGAGAGATTTTCTATACGTACAGTTTTTGCTGAACAAAATATTTAAAGATTAATTCAACATTTTTGTTGCATTTCATTATTTCCTTTTTTATACCCTTGACAGTAGTAAAAAAGAAGAAAAAATACCTTTCATTTGAAACTTTTTTCTGTTGCACTGCAGCAGAGGCCATGTCTATTCTTTTATAAGGATACTCTAGTGGTCGAGTGAGTTTTGAGACATCGTGTGCGATTATTGTATCTAAACTCTAAAATCTATGAGTGAATGAGATCTATCCTGTCATTTCTTTAAGTTTCGCAAAGTATGTATGAATGTCGGCCAATCTCATTCTTACAGTTTTTTTTTCAATCATATGTTAATTTTGTAACCGTGGCTGTGAAGTTGCTAGATAAATAGTGTGGGAAGAGATGGATTTTGAACGCATCCTGCCTTCCGCTAGTGTTGACTTCAAACAGAACTTATAACTAACACTTTTGATAGAGCCTACTGCTGTGAGTTTTCGCCACTTTGTTAAGAATTTTCATTTTCTACTACGAATAAAGAGTTATTGGAATCCACAGGGTACCGTTTTATAGGTTTTTCCGTTTTAAGTGACAATGGAGGATATTCCAAATATGGGTTCGAGGCTGAAAAAAGTCACGTGATACCGTAATTTACCCAAGGAACTACTAACTGATAAGAAGAGGGAAGATACTACTGCTTTGCCTCATGAACTGTTTCATTGGCTAGCGGGGATTTACATTACACGTCTACGGAGCCTTCCCTTCTTTGCGCTAGAAGTTTTAACCTTGACCACGTGATCAAAACGTAGATGGAATGTCCTCCATTCTTAGTTTCTTGGAGAACAAAAAGGGAGACTTTTTTGAAATCGAGTTAGATGAGTTGAATTTCCTAAGTATTTGGTGAAAGGAAATTCTCCCCTTCTTTGTCTTTCGTAAAATTGAGCTTATTTATAGTCTATATTTTAAATGTACACGCTCTGCATCCAATTCTCTTGTTACTGCAGTAAAATTGTTGTTTTTTAGTTAAATCTGTAGAATGACTTCCTTTCAAGTGAATAGCACTGAAAAGTATGTCACAAATCATCTATATCTATTCTTAATGTGGAATTGTTTATATTTATGCAATATGCACCTAGAACACTCACCTACTAATAAATATGTGAGTTAGCGAATGGTGTGTGCAAAAAGGTTGAAAATTTCAAATAGCATTGTAGTTGGAATTTTTTGGTCCCTGCTATGATCCAACCAAATAAGGTTATTACGAAACTGGATATTAATTCAATTACAGTCGTGAACGTTGTGCTCATTGTAGATACCGAGATCAGTTCGGAAGCTGACAAGATTCTCTTCACAAAACATCTATTACTACCTCTATACTCGTACATGTTATTATTATTATTATTATTCCACAGATCAGACTTTTATTTGACGGCCATTATGCCTAGCGTAACGGATAGTGTAGCTGGTCGCGAGGCGAAATTTACCAGGCAGCGTCGTGGCGGAAATTTACCTGACTGGCATCTTGGCGTCATAGTTGAAGCGCTATATAGTGAATCCCTTTAGTTACTGAATTGCCCGATTCTAGATTGCTATTAACTATGATGATTGGGTTTGTGAGTACGTTGTTACGAGCCGCCTATACATCCGGTCCACGTTCGCACTGAAAAGCGTGAGGGAAGTACATTTATGTAAGGCTGCATAATGCTAATATAAGCTATGGTTGCTAATATGAACCATGACAAGTTAACATCATTCAATTTAAGTCTTTGAGTCATTACTATGTATTATATAAAAAATATATTTATTTTTCCTTTTATCGCAGTCGATATGTTTGTTGTAAACATTTGGTGTTGGCGTACAATACTAAATAAATATCTATTCTAAAATAATATTATTTACAAACCCAAGGGGCGCACAAGGTAGAGCTGCTTCGAGTTTACTTGCTGATCTATATCTCTATTACTATGAAAGAATATTCACAAATAATAGTACGACTTTGGTCACTTTTCATGGTTTTGTTGTCACTAAGGAATTTTCTATCAGTTTTCTTGGTAGTGAATTCTCTTGTCATGGTTAATATTGTCACAACCCATCAATACTCGTACATGTTACATGTTTACAGGGATTTATGAAAATTTCCAATGAAAATAATCAAAATTCCTGAAAAGAACCCCCCCCCCCCCCCCCAAAGAAACAAGAAAAACATATCTCATTTGTGAAGAACACAAAAACATATTATGTTTTCACTGAAATGATTTCAAGTCCACTGCCGAGTGTAAAACATGAATTACTCTGTGCAAGGATGTCATAGTATTTAGCAAAGCGTCTTTTCGTCTATAAACATTTTAATGTAATAAAGTTTACCTGTCGATGTCCCAGCGTTCGACACTTTCTTTTTGGCAGCGATTTTGCCATTAACATCTTGCTTATGAACACAAAAATAGTCATTCTGAGAAAGTTCTAGTTTTTATATAGTGTATCACATTAAAAAGCACGTATTAATCGAAACAAATAAAATTTGCACCATTTATTTTCATTTTAATTGACAAAACAGTAGATGAAGATTATATGTATGTTTATTTTGTACATACTTGTGCAAAAGAAATTATCTGTCTGCAAACAAAATTTTGTTATAGCACGCGCAAGTAACAAAAATACAGTTTTTATAAAAGCGAAATCAAAGTTTAAAAATCGATTGAACTTTGTGTGAAACCTAACATTTCAATGTTAAACTGAAATGTGTAATGGCAAATTGACACGGTTTCAAATTAGAATACTGTTATGGTATCTATTTTGTTCTGTTAAGGATTCAATAACTTTTTTAATGTAAAATACGAAAAAAAAAAGATTTTTGAAGATTTAAAACTGGTGACCTCTTCCATTAAAAGTGATTACACCATAGAGTATGTGGAAAAATCTTCTAAGAACGCTGCTATAATTAGCAAACTTTATTATCCACAAACTATTAAACGACTTCGTAAAAAAACAATCAAATCTTTACAGAAACTATTAAAACAATGTATAATCATATTTTACAATATCATAATCTGTTAAAGATTGAAAAATATTATTTAGGTTGAGCAAAAATATCTGGGAAATTTTTAATCTAATAGTTACCAGAATTTGTATCGTACTGTGTGTCGGAAATAAGAAAAACCCTGAGTAGGTTCCTGCTTTCGAAGGTTCCAAAACTTGTAGGTTAGGGAACTTCATCCATAGGACAAAGAAAGACCGCTAATTTTCGCAATAATCGGTTGAATGAGAGAAAAGAAAATGCGGGTCTTCCCTAAAATAAAGTCGACTGACCAGTTACCTTGACAACAGGACTGATCCGAGACCAGTTCTAGAGTCTTTCTTATCCGAGCCAGACAGTATATAGAAGTACTAGTGGCATATCTATAGGAGTTCAGGAATTTTGGCTTCAAAATGCCTATTGAACAGTATGATTTGCGTGTGTTGATCAAGCAATTATTGGAGAAAAGGTCTAACGACTCTGAAAGCGTCGATGAGATTAATTAGAGTGAAGGTGCTGGTACGGCGGCAAACTTCGTATTTCCAGCCAGTGTTTCCAGATTGGGGACTTTTTAAATTCAGATTACTTGACTATCACCGCTTTGTTAAAATAGTATAGCCCGCCTTATTCTTCTGAATTTTTAATCGATTTTAAATATATCGAATATTTCTATTTAAAAAAAGCGGTGACAATCAACAATCTGGGGACAAGAAAGTCCCCAATCTGGCAACACTCCTTGCAACAAATCCGGAATCTTGCAGAAAGTCGTGGACTATGATGATCTCTACTTTGAAGAATAGTCCTTGTTGCTTTCGTTGTTAATTTGCGCATAACAACGCAACTTTTTGACTTCATAAAAAAGTATGTGCGTTACACGTGCTTAATATGAAATACCTCATCAGAGCTTATTTTCTTATTCACAGGTATTTCATTTTTCATTTTAAACACAATCACACACACGCAAAGAAAAAAAAAAAAAAAACTTCAGATCAAGTAAAATTTATTCTGCTCTTCATTTACAACTTCGTTTTCTCCATAGTTCTGGCTTGTAGCTATATTGGGGTATGTATTTTGTCCTTCAGATTTTGAAGTGCTATTTTGTGGTTTAAAGTATGTGTTAAATACTTCCTGTAATCTATTCTTAGTATTTGACATTCTTGTGTGAAATTGTCGCAGAATGAGCTTAAAATTAAGCAAGATGAGCTAGTCTGACGACAGAAACTTTGTACGGTTGTCTTAAATCATACGAATCACCCCTTAAGATCTTTCTTATGGTGTAACCCATTCCATATTATTTTGTTTCTTTTATCAGTTTATGGTGACTTCTTTTCTTTTTTCTTTTCGTTTCTGTACGTGTTTTGTGTTGATGTTGGAATTATTACACACACCATAGATTTATGGCATTATTAAATAATAAAGTAACTTCAATTCTAAACGCTTCAATTTACTACGCGAATTCAAGGACATCAGAAACACTTAATAAACGCAGCGTACATAAGAAAATAAGCAGTAGATAGTTGGATGATAAGTTCACAATTCAAAATGGCAGTATGCTAAATTTACTAGAATGACATTATAGAAAATTACTTACACATTCTCTTATCAATCGGCAGCCAACCACCTATGCTAAGCTTTTTCTTAAAACCAATCCAACATTGCTCTAATCATGACATCATATCCTTCCATAAGAGCTCGTGCCTCTTACATTGACGGAATAGCTTAAAGTTATTTTGCGATAGCTCTGTGTTAAATGTTCTTCATAGATGGCAGCACTAAAATTTAAATTGGATTCTGTCTGATGCTTCGAATAGGGTAATAATATCAATTTTTTAACACATGGTGGAGCTTAATGTTGGCTATTTGCGATTTTGTAAACTTACAGTTTTGGAATTTTTTACTTTAGTTATGAAATTAAAAAAAAAAATTAAAGTGTTAAGTGGTTATTTAATTATTACGTAATTATTTTCTATTTATATTATTTTAATTGTATTTATCACGGTATTTCAAAATAGATAAACTGTATACATTAGGTTTTAAAATCTGTGTTAACTTAACTGTAAAAAATAACCTTAAACTTATCTAGCTTTTGAATACCATGTGCTGATGTGTATTTGGATAAAATAACTGTGATTTTATTAGGTATTTTGTGTAATATTACTATTTTCCTTGTCATAAATTAATTATTTAAAAGATTGTATTGCTTTTTTCATTTCATAGCATTTAATTTTATTCTGTTTTCATCTTGAAACTATTCTCTTGGTTATATTGGTCGTTAACGTACAGGAGAAAAAAAAATTCAGCTTTTAGCTTTTTTCTCACAGAAAATGACTGATTTCGCTTATATAATTGAATTCTGCACTCTTGATAACGTAATTCAATATATAAGCTTTATAATTATTTTTATCGAAATCCATATTCTTCTTTTTTTCTTAATTATTAATTCTTATTATATAGTACAAGGGACTTTATTTTATATATAGCAGCTTGTTTATTATGTTTTTGGTATCCATTCAGTGTGTTTGGGGACACTGTATTGTTGTAAATTCCTTCATATTATCACAATTATTGATGGTGGTCAGTAATGTTTAATTAATGGTTATATATATATATATAATATATATAACCATTAATTAAAAATTACTGACCACCATCAATAATTGTGATAATATGAATGAATTTACAACAATACAGTGTCCTTAAACATATATATATATATATATATATATATATATTTACAAAATCTCAATATTAGTATGGAATAAAATTTCAGCCCACTTGTGAAAACGATAATTTTTGTCGATTTTTCTTTTCCTATAGCCTTCAGAACGTCACTGGAGAAACACTTCATTGTCCTAGTCCTTGTGTTGATCTCGAACGGGTTGATTGTTCTTTAAACTACAGTCTTGAATTTACAAATTATCCATGGGAAAAGGTTAATAACCTTTTATGCTACATATATTATTTGAGAACATACCATAATATCCTTTGCCTGTTTTTGAATGCAATATCCTGCTCACCATTCAATCTAGTGGGTCATGGTTAGCTCATGGGTCGCGACACTTAATTGGAATCCTGGTTTGCTCTCGGATACTTGTATCTTTCTTAATTCATTTCAATTTGAGCCTCCTCTCTATTTATCTCTCGTGCGCATGAAATCATCATAACAACCACATTACCAAACTAACGAATGTCGACAATATGGACAAAATATTCCTTATCTCCCTATTCTAAAACAAGTAAGAAAAATCATGCGTTAAGCATAGATTATGAAACACTTTCCAACACTTCCTGAATGCTTTGTGAGAATTTGACGATATCTCACATTGAAACTCTCAATTTACAAAGCAGAAGCCAGTATAGGGAATCTAATGCATTTTTACCTAGTCTCCAAATTTCTTCAGAGTCCTAGAAAATGTCGCTAAAGATGAAACAAATATATCAATTTCAATCAATCTTTGCAGAGGACTCTAGGGTGAAAGGAACTCCTTTATTTAGCGAGAGAAATATTCCTTTGATATTTACGAGGATTTCTTTCCCGTGGGAAACTAGATAGTGAAACCAGATATTAACAAGGCGTCAAGATTCCTGACTGCAGCCTATAGAGAAAGGGCTTGTTTATGAGCTCATGGTCACGGACGGTGAGTGGCTAATGGGAGTGGCTTTTGTCCGAGACGGAAAAACGAAACTGATAAAAGGGGATGCAGGAGCATTCTCGGGAGTTCTTTGGTTTTTTGAGTTCTTTTTCGGAAGCTGAGGCTCCGAGTAGATTTTAGCCGTGTTGAGGAGAAATCTCTCACGGGCACAGTAAAGCGGTAGCCTGGCGTGGCGGTAAAATTTCTCCACCCTGGAGAAAGACATCGGAGGTCCCTAGACCTTGATCGGACATTCACTGAAAGGGCGACATTCCTGTCGCGTATCACCGACTCTCATCTTCAAGAATTGTGAAGTATAAATATATAGAGACATTCTCTCTGAAAGCTATTTGCCACTCGAGGACTGGACTTGATTCTACAAATACATTATTGACAGCTGAACTCGAACCCATTTATGAAGAATGTTGTACATACGTCTTATTTAATCTAGAAATCCTTATTTAATTGTTTTTGATAAAATAAAATATTTTTTCGATATTGATAAGACTCGGCCGTTGAAGTAGCCCGCTACCACACCACCTTACGACATCGGCTCCGTTACAGCTTTAACAAAACTTCGTTATTTAGGGAAATAAGGTATATAAGAGAACTAAGTAAAACATTTTAGAAAACACATAAAACATGACAAAACTAATTTCAGCAGTTACCGTCCACAGCAAATATATATTCCAATTTTTTTGAACAGCCCTGTATTTCATCTGTAGGTTGATATATATAATATAAATACAGAAATTTAGTTTAGCAAGAAAACACATAAAAGGTTGAAATTTCTCTTTCAGCAATTTAAACTAATAGATGGAAACCTACTTGTATACTTTTGTAAAACCCTATAGTTAACCTAGTACCTTTATTACACGCCACTATTTAGCTAAAGTTTAATTCAAAGTAAAACACTCTTAAAACTACCGGAATCACATTTTCAGAAATTACTATTTATAGACGGCCATGTATCCAATTCTTTGCGTGACCCTGTATGTCATTTTATATATGTTTTACAAACATTTCTTAGTAAACTAAATGCAGTTCAGCGTAAAAATGCCATTACGAATTCTTTTGAGTAGTCCTGTATATCAATTACAGCATTTATACACACCATATACAATGCATAAATATAGTGAAACATAAAAGCACATAACATAATTAAAAATGCATTTCCAGCAATCATCGCTACTTTACAGTACTTCGGGTACAATACAGCATCTCAAATCTTTTGTGTGTCCCTGTAAATGCTCTGCATTTCGTATTATCCGTGAAATAACTTATAGTAAACCTTAGCAACGTATATAAATTTCATTATGCATGTAATAGTTAAACATAATTAAAATACGCCGGAAAAAATCCCCCCCCCCTCCCCAATATCATTATGTAACGGAATTCTTTTGTGCGGCCCTGCAAATGAATAGTAACTATTTTTTGGGCCGCATATTGTAGAGAAAATGCATATTTTAGTGCATTTGGTAAATGCATATACATTTTAGTATGTTTGAAAGCATGTAACATCATTAAAAATCATTTTAAACGATTTTTTCCCATAGGCCGTAATGTAACGGAAAATTTTGACTGTCCCTGTAAATGAACTAAACATGCTACAAACTTCATTTGCAATAGGGTTCGTGCTATGGTAGAGGTCACTAACATCCGAAAAATTTCAGAACGATCCGAGTATATTTACGGGAGTTAGAGCGCGTACAGACGGACAGACGTACAGACGGACAGACAAACCGAAGTCATAAACACTTTTCAACTTTGTTGGAAAGTGTTAAAAAAGTAACTAACTCTATGACCGCCGCCGGTTTTGAATTTTTTGTGACCGGAGGTCTTTCTTCGTTAATATTTAAAAAAATATATTGCATACAGAAATATGAAAATCGGTGGTATTATAGAGAAATGTTTGATAAAAATGCTGATGCAGACAGTTTTCAAATCGAGGAATTATTTTAAGAGATATTTAATGCTAAATTTGGTCAAAATCTTTCCATTAAAAAAGTTTTATAGGAGCATAAACTATATATAGAATTTAATCATTTTTAGATCATTTTATACATTAAAAGTTCCCTGTTGTGCAGACTGTATTTATTTATTTTTTTAATTCGATTCATTTTTGAGGTTTTATTTCTATTTTAAATTCAAATTTTCAGCATTTCGAGACATATTTTTTACAACTTTTAGAAACTTCAATTGGATATTTCAATTTAGGATTTATTTCATCTAATTCAACTAAGTTGGTTACTTTACAAGGAATGAATGCACGCACTCACCAGGTACTTTTTTTAATTTTCAAATTTATTCTGTACAATAAAGAAAGAATCTATACTGTATTAATCCCCAAAATCTTATATATATAACTCCTGGTCCGTCGTCATCCGGAGAAAATTAGTGATAATCTTATTTAATTAATATATTATCATGAAAACCAAAGCAGAAACTGCTGCTGAATCGAAATTTCTTTTTACTGTCAAAGAAATAAAGAGATTTAGTGCTGAAGTTACTGACGCAATTGAGAAACTTAAAGCTAATTGAGAAATTGAAATCTGAGCTAATTAATTTAGTGAATGAATTAAAAAAATCTTATTTTGGCGTAGCTGAAGAAAGTGTAAATGCGTTATATGATAACTTTACTGAAGCTAAAGATATAGTTGTTGATGATTTAGTTAAAATTGAACAATTTTTAGAAAATCAAGGGGTAAAAGCACAAGAAATTCAAAGTGCAGCTAATAATAACTCAAACATAGGTGTTAATACCAATGCTTTAAAGCTTCCGAAGTTAGAGTTATCCATATTTTATGGTGATGCCACTCAATGGTTAACATTTAAAGAGACATCTTTAACTGCAATTCATAAAAATGAATCTCTTTCAGATCAGTTGAAATTTTCTTATTTAATAGCCAGTGTTGAGAATTATCCTTTTAAATTAATTTCTGGGGAAAATTATAAAGAAGCTTGGGAAACTCTAGTTAATAGATATGATAACCGTAAGAATTTGGCATATTCATTGCTGTCTACATTTGTTAATGCCAAACCATTGAAATCGCCCTCGCAGAAAACTATTTGAGAGCTATTGGATACGTGCATTGAAGTGATTCGAAATTTAAAGTCTTTGAAATTTGAATTTAATGAATTTGTTGATTTGATTTTAGTGTATATTGTACAGGCGAAGTTTGATGAATCCTTAAAAAAGCAATGGGAATTATCATTAAATAATGATTCGTTTCCAACTTATGAAATGTTAATGACATTTCTCGAAAAACAGGCTCGTAGTTTGCAGAGCTGTAATAGTGAATTTTTTAAAGGTGAATCCAAATCTAATCAAAAATTTGAAAATAAGGTTCAACATTTTTCAAAAAAATCTGACGCCAATGCAGTTGTAATGGATAATGTAAATAAAACTCTAAATCTTTCATGTGCACAGTGTAAAGAATTGCACCCACTATAAGTGTCCAGAAATTTCAAAATTATCTGTTGATCAACGTTGGAATTTAGTTAAATCTAAAAAGATTTACACCAATTGTTTACGATCAAATCATTTCGTAGCCGATTGTCTTATTAGTACTACTTGCAAGCATTGTAACTGTAAACATCATACACTTCTTCATCGTGATCAGTCTATCCCTGCATCACAGAATTCTTTCAGGCAACAAGATCGCGTTACAACACCAAATGCTATTGTTAATTCTAATGTATCGAATTGTTTCACTTCTCAATCTTTCAGTGTAAATTCTCAAACATTGTTGGCTACAGCCATTATAAGAGTTAAATCTAAACCGGGAGAATTTATTCCTTGCAGAGCGATGATAGATAGTGCTTCTCAAAAAAGTTTACTTTCTAAAGCTTGTTGTAAAAAATTTGGTCTTCCATCAAGGCCTACAAATCATAAAATCTCAGGAATCAATAATTTAGTCGCAGAAACGGCTCTTCAAGAAGTGTCCTTGACATTCTCTCCACATTTCAATAATGAAACTTTTCAGTTAGATGCATTAGTTGTTAATCAGATTACAACCAATTTACCAATTTTTTTTATTACAACTAAATATTGGCCACACATTGAAGGATTGAACCTTGCGGATCCTAATTTTCATTTGTCCAGTCCTATTGATATACTTATAGGCGCAGATTTATTTGCTAACATCATAATAGGGGAATCAATTCTCGGACTTAAAGGATCACCGAGTGCTGTTAATTCTAGACTGGGTCTGGACTTCAAGAAAACCCCTTGCTTAAAGAGCAGTATTTATCCTTCATGCTAGAATATATCGACTTAGGGCACATGGAACTTGTACCAGATTCAGAAATTTCAAATCCTGATCATTTTTGCCTCCCACATCACGGGGTGTTAAAAGAAGATAGTTCTAAAACTCGGCTAAGAGTGGTATTTGACGCATCTGCTGTTGGTTCAGAAGGCCGCTTTTTGAATGATTATCTAGAGATAGGTCCAAAATTGCAACCAGAAATCTTTCCTCTACTGTTAAGGTTCAGAATGCATCAAATCGCCTTTAGTTCTGATATCGAGAAAATGTTTAGGCAAATTTTCGTCAATCAAAATCATGCAGACTATCAACGCATTCTTTGGAGATTCAATTCAGATGAAATTATTAAAACATACAGGCTGTTGACCGTTACGTACGGTACTTCTTGCGTTCCATTTTTGGCCATTAGGACATTACACCAATTAGCAAATGACAATGAGCAAAATCATGAAGAAGCCTCTCAGATAATTCGGAAATGTACGTACGTAGATGATCTACTTTCCGGTTCGGATTCAAAGGAAAATGCCCAAATTTTGGTAACTGAATTAATCGAAGTTATGAAAAGCGGAGGTTTTAATCTACGAAAGTGGACTTGTAATGATCCAGAAGTAATAGCTCATTTACCAGATGAAATGAAGGCTTCATCGCAAAAAGTAATTCAGGAAGATGATACCGTTAAAGTCCTCGGACTACTTTGGGATTCTTCCAAAGACATTTTACAAATTCATTTTAATGATTTTAAAGAAGTAAAAACAAAAAGTGATTTGTTATCAGTAGTGGCTACAATATTTGACCCCTTGGGGTTCCTAGCTCCTACTACAATAAGATTAAAGATCATGTTGCAAGATCTTTGGAAAGATAAGATTTCGTGGGATGAAGAAATCCCAGACTCCATACTACAGGTTTGTAATGAGTTTTTATCAGAAATTCATTTGTTAAAGTCAACTGAAATACCCAGATATATTAATTCTTATAATCAAAATGATGTCAAAATTCAGTTACATGGCTTTTATGGTAGCTCAGGTAAAGCTTATGCTGCTGTTACTTACTTGCGTGTTATTACTCCTGACGAAGTATTTGTCAATTTGATTGCAGCTAAAACTAAAGTCAATCCTATAAAACCTCAAACACTGCCACGTATTGAGCTTTGTTCAGCTCTTTTACTAGCCAAGTTGGGCTCAGTCATCATCGATACTTTGCAAATAAACTTTGACAATATTTATCTGTGGACAGATTCCCAAATTGTTCTCAGCTAGTTAAAATCACCTCCCTTAAAAGGAAATCAATTCGTCCTAAATCGAGTGTGTCAAATCCAATCGTTAATGCCGTCATGTGAGTATAATCATATTCCAGGTATTCTAAATCCTGCAGATTCAGCTTCTAGAGGTATTTCACCACGAAAGCTTCACCATTCGCTATGGTGGCATGGGCTTCCATGTCTGCTATCAAATGAACCAATCCCAATACCTTTGTACAGTCCTCCGATATCGGAGTTAAATCCAATAATTCAATCTGTCAGCAACGTAACTCAAGTAATTGCCCTTCCAGACTTTATTCTTAAGTTCTCCAAATTCTCTAAGCTATCAAGAGTCACAGCGTGCTGTCTTAGATTCGTCTATAATGCTAGACATAGTGTACAAAAATATCTCGAAATCTGAGTGCACAAGAAATCTCTGATTCTATTCAATGTATTGTGAAATTAGTACAAATTTCTGAATTCTATACCGAGCTTAAATTATTAAAAGAAAGAAAGCCCTTACCAAGTAATAGTAAATTATTATCATTAAATGTGTTTTTAGATTCGAGTGATATTATTCGAGTTGGTGGAGGTTTGTAACAGCATCAGTCGTTAAGTTTTGATAGAAAGTATCCTATGCTACTTCCGAAAAATCATGTTATTACTAAGTTATTGATAAAACATGTCCATGAGCAACATCTACATGCAGGTACACAGCTAGTACTTGCAATAATACGCCAACAGTACTGGTTTATCAACGGTCGTTCTACTGTACGACAAGAGCTCCATAAGTGTGTGCTTTGCAAACGCCTTAAGTCTCAAGCTTGTCAACAAATGATGGGAGACTTTCCCGTTGACAGAATCACCCCCATTCGTCCATTTTCTAAGGTGGGTTTAGACTTTGCAGGACCCTGTCTAACTAAACCAAATTTGCCAAGAGGTAAGATCAAAATTAAATCTTATTTAGCAGTATTTGTCTGTATGTGCACTAAGGCGGTACACCTTGAGTTGGTATCAGACTTGTCTTTGCAAGCCTTGCTAGCAGCATTGAAGCGATTTATCACGCGTAAAGGTCTACCGTCCGATGTATATTCAGATAACGGTAAAAACTTCACAGGTCTGGCTAATCAGTTAAAGCAGCTATTCCAATATTTGAAAGAAAATGAAGTTCAAGAATTTCTTTCGAGCCAGAAAATCAATTGGCATTTCATCCCTTCATATGCACCACACTTTGGTGGGCTATGGGAGACAGCTGTAAAGCTTACTAAAAATCACATACTAAGAGCATGTAAATCTAGTGTACTGAATTTTGAAGAATTAACTACTTTGCTATGTCAAATTGAAAGTTGTATAAATTCAAGACCCTTAACTCCTATGTGTTCGGATCCATCGGATCCACGTGCATTAACTCCAGGTCATTTTCTAATAGGAGCACCCCTCCTTGATATTCCAGAATCTTCGAATACCAGAATTCTAACATTAAATGCTCGGTGGCGCTTGATAGAAAAAGCAAAGAATCAATTTTGGTGTAGATGGTCACGTGAATATCTTCAACATCTCCAACAGCGTCCAAAATGGACTACTTCACGAACTAATCTACAAGAAGGAGACTTGGTGATTGTTCATGATCGATTTCACACCATGTGATGGAAGTTGGGCCGCATTCTAAAGACTTTTCTTGGTCCGGAAAATCTTGTTCGAGTTGTTTTGATTAAAACAGCTGACGGCGACATCAAGCGTCCCATTTCAAAGGTGTCCCCTCTCCTGCCGGGGGCGGAGGATGTTAAATAGTAAAATGACTTTTTAGTAATAACAAATCGCTGTAGATGGCAGCACTAAAAAACTGAAAATACTTTTTTCTGAACTGAGCAATTTACTGCTTTAAAAATTAAGACTAAAATTAATTCAAAATCATATTATTTTAACTTTTTTTTTTATTTTAAAATTCTTATTGTCATTTTTAAGTATTGTGTACATTAATATTGTCTTTTGTTTTTATTTTTATTAGATAACTTTCTTCTGTATTTTTGTGCTTTTGTGCGAACCTGTTCAAAGTTTAGAATGTTATGATTCTGAAAGCTAAAGTGTGAAAATCAAATTCGATTCGATTAAAATATGAAAGACAAGTTATTCGTAAATCGTTTGAGTAAATTCTTTATTTTTTAAGTGTTATAATTCGCTATTCAAGCCCAAAATCTTCAATTGGATATTTCAATTTAGGATTTATTTCATCTAATTCAACTAAGTTGGTTACTCTACAAGGAATGAATGTACGCACTCACCAGGTACTTTTTGTTATATTTCAAATTTATTCTGTACAATAAAGAAAGAATCTATACTGTATTAATCCCCCAAATCTTACAGGGTATTATTTTAAATTGTTGCCAAATTTCAAAACAGCACAAAGAATAATATTTCCTTCAAATTAAAAATTTATTTACACGTAACTATTATAAACAGTAAAAACTTTGAAATGAGAATTAAATGATTACTTATTAAAAACAGGAAAGTATTGATAATTACGACATAAACTATATTTATACGTGAATTTTAAAAGAGCAAGAGAATTTTAAAATAATAAATTCATTAATATGCGTTAAAAGTCGTGAATAGAGGAAATTACGTCATATTTAAAATTGCCAAACCATAATATTTCCAAACAGTTTAAATTAAAAACTATATTCCACATTTTGAGATAATCCTTTAAAAATTATTGTTGAGAATTCTAAGATAGCGCAAATAACATTTTCTTTCTAACAACAAAAGTATTTTCACATGGATATTAAAAATAAAAATAAAACTTTGGTGGAAATTACGTCAGATTTAAAACGATACGTTTAAAATGTCTTATTAAAAAAAAAAAAAAAAACTTTCTTATAGCATTGTTAAAAAATACCGGGAGACAAAGACTATTTACTTAATTCATTTTATATTAGCTTATTTTCACATGTTTCACAGATCTGATTTAATCAAAGATGAAAACAACCCGTTAGCACTGAGATCGCACCTGTTTTTCCTTTAATTATAATTTATTCTTTCGAAATTTTTTTAAAGCTGATCAAATTAGTGTGCTTTTGCTTTAGATTTTGCGGTGTCTGAACGGGGTTGGTGAGCGTAGCTCGTAGGGGGCAGAGCCCTCTAATTCAATAATAAAAAAAAAAAATAAAAAAAAAATTATTATTATTGAAATCCATTAAAGAAAGATAATCACGCACATCATGATAGTGCTCTTTTCTATTATCTAAAGTCATCGGTTAATTTGCGCACAATCTTTTTACACTATGTCACACTGTAAAAAAAAATCTGTGAAGTTACTAAAGTTTTTCTAGGAAACTGGGATTCCTAGAACTTTTCATGTAACGGCAACAACAAAATTTCATGTAACAGACACACTTTTGCGCCGAAAATCAAAAAATCTGTAAGGTTACTAAGAATTTTTTTGGAAACTGGGATTCCGAGAACTTTTCATGTAACTGCAGCCAGGGTTACAAATAAAAGTTTAGTAAGATTACTGAAATTTTAGCAGATTCATTTGTAAAGTTACAGATTTTTGTAGCTTTACAAAAACTAGTTTTGTAGATTTGCAGCTTTTTTCGTACAGTTACAGTTGAAAGTTTAGTAAGCATGTAACTTTACATCTATAGAACTACAGATTTTTTTTTTACAGTGCAGGAAATAAAGCCTTTATTGTAACTCTGATGTAACTTAGTACACCGGTGTGATATAGCATAAGTTGTGATATAGGTAATTCAACAATCATTATTTTTGCTTAATTTGCATAACATTTTCCACGACATAAAGTAAAATGCGTGGAGTAACCTCATCTTTCCCTATTTTTTTTAAAATCAAGTATGCATCATTAGTAAAATTCCGAAGTAGACTAATGATTGAAAAGTGAGAAAGAGTGGAGGGAGATACATTTTATTGTAAACACGTAACATAACAATTTATCATTAACAATATTAATTACAGAAATTGAATACGATAAAAGAATTACTTTTGTGCAAATTTGAATTGCCATTAGATTAACTGTAAAATGTTACATGGGGAAATACAGTGTTTCAATTTGTCAGCATTATTTTTACGTTACAGGAGAATAAGAAGCCATTTTATGAGTTAATGATGAGAGTAACTAAAGGCTTGATATCGGTAGTCATGATCTGAAAGCTATAAAAAAGGTTCATAAATTTGTTTTACTGACTGCTTGTCTGGTTTTAACGATTCATTAGTTTTCTGAAAGAGCTAGATTTGACCAGTATTTAAAACAAAACATTTTATACTCGAAATTATATTTCTTTATATATTTATTTAATAACCCTATTATTATGCAAATGATTTTTATGTTTATTTTATATTAATGACCTTTTAAGATTAACCTATAAGGTTTTTCTAATTGTCCGTGTTTATGAATATATTTGTACGAAATAAGACAATTTACTATAAAGTAGAGATAGGCGTTATTAACGTATTAAGATAAATAACAATTTTATTGTTTTATGGTTTATTATTTAGTAACAGATTAATGGAAAGCCCTGTGAAATTTGGAATGCATATACATATCCTGTAAAATATTAAAAAAATAAATAAAAGCTGAAACAATTGTTTTTTAAAAATGTATATTCACATTATAATCTGTATATACAGGGTGGTTCCAATTAAAGTATCCCTGTTTGGGACGCCCTAGCGAGAGAAGCAATGGATGTAACGTCTTCATATTTGGAGGATATATATATCAGACCATGGGAAACTGATTGGTGCAAAGAAAAAAATTAGTTCAAAGAAAGCCCGCTAAGGGAAAATGAGGCGCTGCGATCGGTTTAAGGTAAAGAAAATGTAACATGATCAATGGTGTAAACTTCTAGGTACCAATAGACCGATTCCCATCAATAAATTTTATTAGAATTATTCGCTTAAATTTTATTAGTATATGCTCCGATTAATTTTATTAGTATTATTATTAGGCGAAGAATACTAAAAATTTAGTGGTGGGAATTTTTTTTTTTAAATGTTAATTACCCACACCTTGCATTCTGTGCTTATTTGTTTGCGCCCGCAGTACCTGAGAACAAAGTTTGCATAAGAGGCGGGCTAAAGGACCGTCGTAACAGATAAAAAGAAAGGCGAATAGGTTCGAAACGTTATGAGACCCCCAGGGTGGTTCTCTCGTTTCCTGAACGTGCATTGCTGCTAAAGCTTTTTTACCAAAATGACAATAACGCTGCCAAAACGCTTCGTTTGTACCGACAGCAGAAATCTTTGCGTACGTCCAGTGACACCATATGCTCTGCGACTAATGGTCAAACGCATTGAGGAAGCTAGTAGATTTGCAGTTCAAGCAGGCCGAGGACGAAAAAAAAAGATACCGCAGGTGATGGATGATGTCGCAACCGCTGTTGTTGAGCAGGTTAGTAAAAACACAGCAGGAGCATCTAGTGTTCTAGCCGTATCAAGGCAATAGGATTTGCCATACACTACCGTATGGAGGTGCATGCGTATAGCACTCGAGGCCTATCCGTATAAGACACGTCGCTTCCAAGAATTAAAACCTGGCGATAACCATCTTCGTGAAACGTTCGATTTGACGTTCTTGGCAGAGATGGAGGTGGATAAAATTGGCCATGGAACATCATATCGACCGATGAGGCTCACTTTTAGATGTATGAAATGGTGAACACACAAAACTGCTGTATCTGGTCTACTGAGAATCCTCACCATATCTAACAAATGCCCCTGCATCCTCCACATGTTACTGTGCGGATCGGCTTCACTACGATCTTTTTGATTGGGCAATTTATCTTTGAGGAAATCACTCCTCAGAAACCAAAAAACCTGTTCCGTAAATGCAGCACGTTATCGGGACATGTTGCAAAAAATAGTCATTCCAGAACTCCAGCAGCGTGGGTGCCTCGCTACAACAACATTCCAACAAGATGGTGCACCCCCTCACATTGGACGTGAAGTTCAAAAATTGCTGCGAAGTCATTTAACGGAGGGTCGCAATATCAGCCGTGCATTTCCTACTAGATGGCCTCCATGTTCGCCTGACTTGACCCCGTGTGATTTTTGACTTTGGAGTTACCTCAAAGATAAAGTTTTTCGAGGAAGCATAGGAAATCTGGCGGATTTGAAGATCCAGATCCTCTTGCAAGTGCGCAGCATCGGTCGCGATCAGTTACACACCGCTGTGGATCATGCGGTGACACGGTTTCACATTTTGGCGCTGAAGCAAGGTGGACATGTTGAATCTGACCTGTGAAAACTTGGTGTGCTTTGTGTTACCACGCGCGTTTCTTTCCTTTGTGCTGTCGCTAACAGTTTTTTGGGATCTTCAGTTTGTGTGTAGAAAAATGTAATAACAAAATTAATTACCGACACCTCGTATTCTGTTCTTTATTGGTTGCGTCATATTCAAGTGTGTTAAAATCTAGGCGAGAATGGTCCAATTCCCACCACTAAATTTTTAGTATTCTTCGCCTAGTAAGAATACTAATAAAATTAATTAGAGCATATACTAATAAAATTTAAACGAATAATACTAATAAAATCTAAACGAATAATACTAATAAAATTTATTGGTGGGAATCGGCCCATTGACACATACATGTTTACGCCCTTGGTCATGTGACATTTTCCTTACCTTAAACCGATCGCAGCGCCTCATTTTCCGTTAGCTGCCTTTTTTTGAACTAATTTTTTTCTTTGCACCAATCAGTTTCCCATGATCTGATATGCATATCCCTCAAAAATGATGACGTTACATCCACTGCTTCTGTCGCTAGGGCGTCCCAAACAGGGATACTTTAATTTGAACCACCCTGTATATTACGCTATCGTACGTGGCACAGAAATTGCGATTATTTGTTAATTGTTTAATGGCAACGCCCGAATGAAACGCATCTCATTCGTTATTGAACAGCATTTAATGCATCTCCATACCTATAAGGGGGGAAGTATCATAGGGTAGGTACCCTGTTCTGTCGCCAAATGCCGCCATGTTTGCCGTGAACTTGGGGATATATCGTCGAATTTGGCGACCAAAATGAGTCGCCAAAAGTGACACCAACTTGGTGATATCTCTAATATTGACCGAATTCTCATAGACTTCCATTATAAACCAATAGGGTTTACTTGCTTACAGAAAATAAACAATTTAAGATATTTTAATGCAACTAAAACTAATATTAGCTTAAGGGATTATATTATTTTTATATATAAAAGGGAGTCCAAGTAAATTAAATTATGAATAAAAGTAACATGATACAATGCTTAGCATGCTTTCTCAAACATAATTTTTAAGGGAGACCAAACTCGTCGCCAAGGGCGGCTAGTAAAAATAAAATTTCCTAGATCTGTTTTCTATATTTATAGAAAATTGACTAAAAGAACGTACCTTCGAATAAAAGAAGTACTATTTTAAACGATTATGAAAGTGTGAAAGGGAAAATGAAGAAACAAAATCATAAACAACTGAAGACGCAGACTTAAATATACCCTTCCAAGTCATTAAAAGTGAGGGAACGAAATCACTAAGGACTTCGCAATGAAAGGACTTCTAAGGACTTCGCATGAAAAACGCATCTCACGAGTAACCAATCAAAGTCCAATTCGCATTTTGCTTGAAAGCATCTGTTTGATTATTTATTTCTCTGTAACTGTTACAGTCTCTGGCAATCGTATTTAACTTGACAGTTATTTTATTGCAGCTAATCATTATTGTTCATTAACACTTTCCAACAAAGTTGAAAAGTGTTTATGACTTCGGTTTGTATGCCCGTCTATCCGTCAGGCCGTTTGTCCGTCTGTCCACGCTCTAACTCTCGTAAATATGCTCGGATCGTTCTGAAATTTTTGGATATTAGTGACCTCTACCATAGTACGTTCCCTGTTTCAAATGAAGTGTAGCATGTTTAGATCATTTACAGGGACAGTCAAAAGTTTTCCATTACATTACAGCCAATGGGAAAAATCGTTTCAAATGATTTTTAATGGTGTTACACTCTTTCAAACATAGTAAATTGATATTCATTTATGAAGTCCGCTAAAATATGCATTCTGTTGAATATGCGGTGCAAAGAATAGTTATTGTTCATTTACAGGGCCATACAAAAGAATTCCGTTCATAATGCTATAGGGGGGATTGTTTGCGATGTATTTGAAAAGTTTTCAGATACAACATTGTATCTGAATTACTGTATGTTAGTAATGATTGCTCAAAATGCATGTTTAATTATAATATGCGCTTTTTTCACTAAATTTATGCATACTATAAAGTGCGTATATAAATGCTATAGTTCATATACAGGGCTAAAGAAATGAATTCGTAAAGGTTACTCAGTATGAGCATAAATTGCTTAAAGGTAGGTTTTAAAAAAAGTATGCATTTTTACGCTGAACGGAATTTAATTTACTAAGAAATAGTTGTAGAATATAGATAAAATGATATACAGGGCCACGCAAAGAGTTGGATACATGGCCGTCTATGGGTGATAATTTCTGGAAGTGTAATTTCAGTAGTTTTAAGAGTGTTTTAGTTCGAATTAAATTTTAGCTAAACAGTGGCATGTAATAAAGGTACTAGGTAAACTACAGGGCTGTACAAAAGTATTCAAGTATGTTTCCATCTATTAGTATAAATTGCTGAAAGATGAATTTCAACCTGTTATGCATTTTCTTGCTAAACTAAATTTTTCCATTATATAGTATATACATATCAACCTACAGATCAAATACAGGGCTGTTCAAAAGAATTGAAATACATATTTGGCTATGGACGGTAACTACTGAAATCAGTTTTTTAAATGTTTTATGCGTTTTATAAAATGTTTACTTAGTTATCTTATTTACCTTATTTCCCTAAATAACGAAGTTTTGTTAAAGCATTCAGGAAATGTTTCATAATCTATGCTTAACGCATGATTTTTCTTACTTGTTTTAATAATATAACTGCTTTCGTTCAGTACCAAGGAAAAATCTTTTTAACATTTCAAAATGATATAAGTTTTTAAAAAAAATGCGATTTGTTGTGTAGATGAATAAGCTTACGTGGAATCATTGAATTCGGATTTTTTTTTTTTTTTTTTTTTGGAACGGAAAGTAAAAGATGTTTAGTAAATGATATGCGAATGATATGGACTGGGCAGGTGATTTTTAATTTCGATCTCATTGCATTAGGTAGAATTAGTGGTCAGAAGTTTGGACATCTTTGGCGGGCGCACTTGGCAAGTTACGGTTTCTTTGCATTTGAATATTTAAAAGTGATATTGCTATATACTCATAAAGTTTGCACTGTAAAAAAAAATGGTAACGTTCCATGTAAAATCCAGGAACGTTTCGCCTTTTCTCAGGTTTTCAGAATAATTTAGCTCTTTCCTGTGAAATTCTGGTTTTCTTATCTGAAACGTTCCTGAACCCCGAGCAAAAGGTGAAAACAGCAAAACGCTGCGGCCGCCATTTATTATTTTTTTGCTATAATCCGTTGCTCGCGCGCGAGTGTCGAAAACGAATTACTTAAATGAATGTAAAAAAATCAATATGGAAAGCAAATAAATCAATAGACGACATAATCCTTTATGTCTTTATTGTCAAGACAATTCAGATGAAAATACAATACCTCTGTGACATCGCTAAGAGATTATCTCTCGTACTTGTCTGTGGAACGTTTAACGAGCAGATCATGTAAAAAAAAATACACCTATTATTTGGATCTCCATTAACCAGGGGACCATCAAACATGATTCTCACCGATTTTGATTAATTTAAAGTATGTTTTAGAGTTCTTATCTCTAATTATTCTTGTGAAAGGATTTCTTCAAATGGGCCTTAGATTTTGAGAAATTAGATGCCGAGGTTTAGCATACGTTTCAAATACCCATTAGTTTGCAGCTCTCAACGTGTCTTTCGTGGTGTGGACGCAGAAAGCTCGCACGCCACCCGTACGGCTCGAGTTCGATGCTACCTCTGGACTTTTTTTTTCTTTTTTAATTAATTTTATATTTTAACACTTTATTACAATTTGATTTAAATTTGATATATATTTGACACTTTGAATTGCTGCAAATTTGAATTTTTTTTTTTTTCGGAAAAATTATACAATTACGTTTAGGTTTGTTTTTTTTTTCATGAAAATTTATATGCATTTTATCTAACTTGTAAACTAACATAATTACTGACGAAAATCCAAAATATTTTATGTCTAGATTTTTTTTTTAATTATTATTTACATTTATATATTTTTATATTTTAAGCAAAGTTCAGAAACAATATATCATATATATATTTACTTTATTGAATTTTAACTGAAAATTTATTTTTTCGTGTAAATTATAAATAATAATTTTGATGTCAATTTCAAAATATTTTTTCATTCTAACAAATAATGATAATAAAGCGAAAATTGTCAACTGGAAATGTAAAAATCGTTTGCGGATCCCGCATTCTGTGAAATGTCAGTAATGTTTTGCTGTCAACAGAAATATTCCTGGTATTTCGCAGGAAACTTACTGGCATTTCTGTAGAAAGTTTTTAACATATACAGTAAAGTTACAGTCATTTTCAAGAAATGTTTCTTGGAAATAATGGGCAACTCAGCTGCCCATTTTTTCTCAGGAAAGTTGCGGAATTTTTTTTACAGTGTGAGGAACTTTTCTTTTTGTTCTGACGCAAGATATTTTATATTTTTTTGGCCATGTATTTTAATTTAATTTAATTTTTACTTTTTTTACTTTATCATATTGCATTTTTAAAACATCAGTGCTGGAAAATATTTTTATTCCCGTCATTTTATTTTACTGAAAAAAGAATGAAAGAAAATTGCATCGTGTAATTTGTGAGTGCACTTAATTTTAATACAATTGTAATTAATAACTTTTTGATAATAATATATATATAATATATAGATAATAATATAATTGTGATTAATAACATTTTGATTTATAATAATAATAATTTGTAAACATTAGTTTTGTCATTTTTAGTTTGTTTTAACTATAGTTTTGTTATTTTTAGTTTGTTTTAACTATAGTTTGTTATATATATTTATATATATTTATAATGAAATTTAAATAACATATTTTACCACTTGAAACAAAATTTAAATTAATTTAAATTGTTCCACGCTCAAAAATAAGGCAGAAAGAGCACTGTCGTTTTGATTTTATTGCTATGGAAACAACTTCTTCGATATGGAAATGTATTATTGCAAACAAATGTCAGCTGCCTATAACTTAAATTAGATATCTGCAATTTGCAAAGCATAGAAAATATTTTTACAGTGATAAAATTAAGTAACTACAGCAACAAGCAACATATATATGTAATATGAAAAATTATATAATAAACTCTTTCATTGATTAAGTTTAAATTCATGAAATACCTGCATTCTAAAAAACAATTAATAAGCAATTTTCAAATGCATTAAAATCGTTTGTTTTTGGTGAGGAAAAATCCTGTTCGCCAAATCGCTTGTCACTTTCGTATTTTCGCGTCAAATATTCGAAAGTATTTTATTTTTTTACAGACTTTCTACTGAAATTCCGCGCTAAATTTAACTGATCCTTTATTATGTCCGTTCATCTATACTTCTATACTTCCTATTATAAAGAGGGAAAAATTGTTTATTTGTCGGAGGTAAGCTCTGGAACTACCGAACCGATTCCAAAAGTAATGGTATCAAAATGATGGTGTTAGTTCAACTTAGAACATAGGCCATATCTTATGTCGGTGCCACTGCCCCAAAGGGGGTGTAGGAGCAAAAAACGTTCTAAAAATGCGATTTTAGCGTTACTGAAGGGCCTAGAAATATGAAATTTTGAATATTAGTTACTTATAAGATATAAATGATATCTAAGAACAGTTCTTAAACAATTCGAAATTTAAAAGGGGTGAAAATGCACAAAAAGCGTTCTAAAAAACGTTCTAAATGGTAGTTTCTACACAATCTCAGGAAATATAAACCGATTTAAAAAATATTGATGTCAAAATGATGGTGACGACGCTTGCTCCAAGATAGGCTATGTTTTATGTCGGTGTCACTACCCCAAAGGGGGTGCAGGAGCAAAAAACGTTCTAAAAATGCGATTTATGTGTTACTGAAGGGCCTAGAAATATGAAATTTGAAATATTAGCTACTTATTAGATATAAAGGATTTCTAAGAACAGTTCTTAAGCAATTCGAAATTTAAAAGGGGTGAAAATGCACGAAAGTCGTTCTAAAAAACGTTCTAAATGGTGGTTTCTACACAATCTCAGGAAATACCAAACCGATTTAAAAAATAATGGTGTCAAAATAAGGGTGTCAAAATGATGGTGACAACCCTTGCTCCAACATAGGCTATGTTTTATGTCGGTGCCACTACCCCAAAGGGGGTGCAGGAGCAAAAAACGTTCTAAAAATCCAATTTTTGCGTTACCGAAGGGCCTAGAAATATGAAATTTGAAATAAATAAAAACATACATTTATTTTACTTAAATAGGTGTCACAAATATAAAAATTAAAATATGTTGACATGTTTCGGTTTAATAGTAAAAACCGTAATCATAACACACACATAATCAATAGAAATGAATGACACTGTGTACCAAAAATAATCTAAAAACCAAAAAACATAAAAATGCAAAAACATTGCGCCCTCTATGATCTCAAATAGCCTACGCTACTGCGGCTCCCTCTATCAGACTCCCTTTTTAAGTATTTATTAAGGAATTCCAACCATAAAATTGGAATATCAACGGATAAAGAATCATTACACACAGTATCCCTCCTAGAATATATCTCAATAGATTCCCGGATGATTGACTTGCGGTATAAACTCGAAACAAACAATAATCTACTGTCTCTGAAACAAATATTAACCCCCCTCTTTAAAAATAGCCTTGATAACGCAGTCTTATCCCTACCAAATTTTATATCAGATTCATGCTCTTTCCTCCTAATCCCAAACTTTCTACCTGTCATACCAATATAATAATTAATACCCCCCCCCCCAATAATATTATATTGGTAATTTCCTTACAGTCATGTGAATGTGACATTTACGATCAACCATTATTGACATTTAATCTTATAGTCTGGCGATAGATTTTTGGTCGATGGGATAACCAAGTAGTACCGTTTTAATTTGCCACTCGAAAATAAAAAAAAATGCTAACTGGCGAGTTAAAAAAAAGCTATTGTAGAGATATGCACCCGGCTAACATAAAAGTACCAATAATTCTTTGCGATCGTGGCATCATTTATATAGTTTTATTCGAAAAAATGACTGATTCTTTAATCAAAATGGAAACCTTTATTATGAAAAGCGAAGGGTTGTAATTGTTTATGGCAGTTACATGACTTGGACTATTATAATATAAGTGAAATGATGGCGATAGAATAATATTTGGCGACTTATCACCTCTTGGCTAACATTGGCATACACTACCAATACAGTACCAAAATGGCCTCCTGGAATATAAAAAGCGAAGGGATTCGCCCAGAACTGTTGATAATAGTCACGTAACTTAGGCTATTATTATAGAGATCGTTTTCAATTCTAAAAACAGCGCAAAGAATAATATTTCCTAATGATTAAAAGTTTATTTACACGTGATTATTAAAAACAGGAAAAACAACTTTAAAATTACTATTAAATGAGTAATTGTTAAAAGCAGGAAAATATTGAGGATTATGTCTTCAAAAATTTGAAAATTGTATTTACACGCGACTATTAAAAGAGAAAGGAAACTTTAAAGTAATAAATACATTAATATGCGTTTAACCCTTTCAGGAGCAAGGTACTTCTATTCGTAAAAAGTTGAAATCAGTGAATGGCACCAGAATTTACAAACAAATTTCGAAATACGAAAATGCTTTTGTTCACTTACTTTTTTTTTTTTTGACACCCAGCCAGGACTCCAACCGTGAGGTTTATGGAACTAATGTCCTGGCGGGAAAAAAAAACCCTCCACAATCCAGCTCCGCGCACTACCAAAGGACCGGGCAAACCAACGGCATATATAATAACAAAATAAATAACAAAAGCATAAACTCTTATACAAAAATAAAACATAGCAACTCGCTATGATCAACAATATACAAAAGGCATATTTAGAGATTACCATGCAACTTTTACAGGAGTGTGGGTTTATGGGTAACTCCACAACCAACTGAAAAACAGAAACAATATCAATAACGGAAGATAGTCCAATAAAATAAATAGTCCTTAAAATCAAAAATATTTAAAAACTTAAGTTCATAAAATGCAGGAACAACTGATAGCCAATGATTAACAACCACTACGCAGCAAGATCAATAATCAGTCCGCCAGTACGTAGGAATCCATCCACAGCACTACAGCTACCAGCAAGGGTTGCGTAATAGATAAAACTTCCAAACACTCACAACGTGAAGAATAGGCGTGTCCACCAGAACCACTGTATATGAACAAGTTCAATAATATTAGAGAGTCCAGTAAAAAAAAAATCAAAGTCTGTACATAATGTTCATAAAATCTGAGTCTTTAAAATCGAAAGTTTTAAAATACAAGGGAGATTGATAATACTTGTGGAACTTGGTAACTATAATATACTTGAAAATTTTCATTAATAGACTGCTTTAGAACCGATATTTTATAAAAGAATACTTTGCATTAAGTGCATTATATATCGCACATAACTTGCTGTAGTTTTTCTTGTCAAATAGGACTCTTCTGAAATTATAACTGATACTTTGTGAATTATCAAAATGAAAGAAAAATGGTACCACAGGGCATCTGCCAAAAAGGTAATGATGTACATTACCCACGCTGCCACAATCACAGAGTGCATTACTTCTTTTTCCAATTTTAAACAAATATTCCGGGAAGCTTCCATGAGCAGAAACAAAATACTGAATAACTTGGCTCACACAAATAAAACTGTCATCTACTTTTTTAAGAACTTTGTAGGTGTCACTTCCTTTAACGCTGTGTCTCCAATCTTCTTGCCAATCACTACGTATATTTTCCAAACAAATTCTCTTCACCCATGAGATAGGAAATTTCACCTCTTCCACTACATCAGCAACCGCTGGATCTATAGCTTCTTTTGCCAATTCATCGGCCCTCTCATTTCCTGGATTACCAATGTGTGCTCTTGTCCATCCTAGGGTAAGCTCCTTTTCTGGATGACTATTGAAATTATCATAGATGTTCTTTACAATGTTATTAATTGGAAAGTTTCTCTGAAGAACAAGTGTGGAAGCCTTGTTATCTGTAAACAAGTAAGCCATAGTAAAATGTGAGGACATAAACCAATCAATAGCATATCTAATAGCAGTTAATTCTGCTTGATAAATACTGTTTCTTCTATTCAGAGAGATCTTGAAATCAAAGATAAAATTATTATTATATAGTACTGTGAACGCTGCTCCGACTCCCTCCACCATCTTAGATCCATCTGTATAAATGAATGGGTGTTTCTCGTTTATAAAATAATGATCACTTTTATCAGTTATTATCAGGTTTTTCAGACTCGTATAATCTGGATAATCACAGGTACCAAGGTCATGCATGATATTATCTTTCTTGATTTCTATGTCACCATCATAAATACTCATTTGTCCATTTAGGACCTTATGTTTTATCACACCATGTTTCAGCTTAATATAGATTGAGGCGACGCCTGCCAGAACACATAATGCCGCTGTGGAGACTGTTCTATACGCCGAGATGATAGAAAGCAGGCCCAATCGTTGACTAGAACTCAGTTTACTCTTGCCATGAATATTAAGATCCTGCAGCCACACTTCATATCCATAACTTATTTGTTTCTCTATAACAGCACAATACCAAATTTTTCTGTAGGTCGCCTGTAATCCCCTATCTCTAACCACAGTCTTCTTGATGTTGGATGTCAAGCTTCTCACTTTTTCTCTAACTTTCTCTATATGCGCAATCCAGTTAAACTTGCTGTCAATCGTAACTCCAAGATAATCAATTGTGTCCTTAACTGGAATACTGTTACGATCAATCTTGAATATAGGGCGTCTTTCTTCAAGTAAGAATCGGCCAAAAAGCATGCTTACACACTTTTCACCGCTAATCTTCAAAGACAACTCATCACAGATTTCCTTGAACCATGCGATCCGTGCATTCATCTGTATTTCAAGTTCCCGTCTTGTATCAGCTCCTGCAAAAATAGTAAAGTCATCGGCATAAGAGATAATTTCTTGATACTTTGTCCTATATTTCTTGATAAGAAAATCCGCCACAATTAGCCATAATAAGGGTCCAAGGCAACTGCCCTGAGGACAGCCTCGATATAGAACAAACCAGATAATGCCATATGTAAACTTAAAGCCAATCTTTCTTTTACTGATATAATTCTTTAAGATGCGCTTCAAATATGCTGCTATGGGTAGTGAATCTATCAGATTAGCCAAAATCTCCCAAACTACTGCATCGAACGCAGCCTGTATATCTATAGATGTCATCGCGTAGTATTTATAATCTTTTAAGTTATTCTTTACCAGATTTCTCAAATGCTCAAGGGCAGAAATTGTACTTCTTTTCTCCCGGAATCCGAATTGGGCATCATCAAGGAAATTTAAAGATTCTAATTTCGGCATTACACGTATTTTTATTATCCTCTCTAACAACTTGCCAAAGATACAAAGTAAAGTTATAGGTCTGTAAGACCTAGCTGAACGACCGTCTTTGTTGCGTTTCCGGAAGAAAATAACAACACCGTTTTTCCACAGTTCGGGAAAGTGTCCAAACTTTAAACAGACGCTTAGCAATCTTTTAACATAATTCTTACTCTTTCTACAAATGTTTTTCACTATGGATGCATCCAAAGCGTCGTAGCCCGGTGCTTTGTTATTATCTTGCCTTGAAATTACATAATTTAGCTCTCTATTAGTTACATCCTTACAATCAACATTATTAAAAACCTGTGATGTAAAATCATGGATATTTGCAGGTACGTTATCTATTCCAAAATGCTCCACCATCAGTGACCTTGCGGCCTCGTCGTAGGAGTCAAAACACTCAGAATCATCTAATTTAGTAAAAATATAGTCAGTATGCCTTGTAGCTTTCCCAGATACAAATTTATATAGAGTTCCAAAGGAATCGTTAGTTTTGTTACAGAAATTTTCCCAAGAAGTCTTCTTCGCTCTTCTAACATTCTTATTATAAGCTCGTCGTGCATTCTTGTAAGATTCTCTCATATCATTATCATCCGGGTTCTTAACATAACGCTTATACATTGCAGAGACCTTATTCCTCTGTGTTTTCAAATCCTGAGTAAACCACCTAATAGTCGATTTGTGTGATAACACACCTTTTCTAAAGCACTTCTCAGCAATTCTGGTGACATCAGAGATAAAATCTTTTACATGTACGTCTAATTCCTCTGTGTTCTTCACCTCGATAAGACCGTTTAGCCAGCCATTTTCTGAATCTTTTATATAAGCATTAAATTTTTTGAAACTTTTATTCTTAGTCTTGAAGCGAGTGTTTGTTTTACCAACTGGTGTAAAACCCAAAGAATATACTATATACCTGTGGTCACTAAAAGAGAAATTTTTGTCATCAACCATCCACTCTTGTATATCACTGCAAACTTCCAGTCCAGCCAATGTAAGATCAGGTCTACCATGCAGAGAGCCTTGAACAAAGGAATAAGGGGCGTCGATGTCATTGACGATAACTAAATTCTTATCCATAAGATATTCTAGCAGAATTTCCGTTCTTTCAGATTGACGAGAATAGCCAAGTTCAAGCAGGGGAACGTTGAAGTCACCAGCTAGAAGCATATTATCAAAACTTTCGAAATGGTTACTCAAATCATTGAAATCTTTGTCTAAGTTACCACTAGGGGGAGAGTACTGAGAGCCGATATAAACAATTTTATCTAAAACATTTAAAGAAATTACAATGGTATTATCTAGCACCAGAGAGCTGATAACGGCATAATCCTTGTTAGTTATAATTATAGCAGAATCAAGAAGACCAGAGAAATAAACGGGCCAATCAGTTGGGATGCCAGAGGCAACACCATCTGATACATAAGGATCTTGGCAAAGTATGATATTAATATTATTAGCGATAGCATAATCTGATACAGCATCATTTGCATCTCTGCAATGATGTAAGTTAACCTGAACAATCCTAATTCCACCAACAGGACCATCACCAACATCGCCGCCCTTAGCTTTTGTTCACTTACTTGATAAAAGAAAAATTTCCCTTCCAATATTCAGGTGCCAATGTGGCATTTAAGAATTAAAATTAAGTTGTCCAAAAATGAACCACCGCCCTTGAAGGGGTTGAAGCAGTAAATTGTATTAAGTTAAGGTTTTATAACGCTGTTAAAAAATACCGGGAGGCAAAGACGCTGTTTACTTAATTCATTTTTTTTTTTTTTAGCTTCCTTTCAAATGTTTAACTGGTCTTCTTTAATCAAACACGAAAACAACCATTGGATGTCTTAACAGCAACTGGTTTGGCCTTAAATTTTCGCAATCAAAGGGAATTGAATGGAAACCCGTTTATAGGGAGATCGCTGAATGTTTTTTCATTATAATTCAATCTTCTCTAATCTTTTAAAAACCGATCAAATTAGCGTGCTTTTAGATTCTGCGGCATCGAAATGGGCGTTGGCGAGCGTAGCTTGCAGGAGGCAGAGTCCCCTAGTTTTCATATAAACTGAAATGTAATTAATTCATCAACGTCACAGAATGATTCTCTAATTATACGAATTGCATCTGCTTAAAAAATGTTTTAGATATACGTACCTTGATTTATCGTTTATAATGATTCTTGTAAATGATCATCTGTTATACTAGAAATTTGTCAAAGACGTGGTTTGAAACTAAAAGTTTTCAATTATTATTAAGTCTTCAGCTTTTAATAAGCATGTGAAAAGCGTCTTCAAAATTTATTCCTGTATGCATCATTGCTTGCTTTACAACTTGCAGTCATGACTGATAATTATAAACAGCGAAGTTCTTAGCAGTGAATAAAGAGCCGATAAAGCTCAGATCAAGGAGTAATGTGTGAAATTTCCGATGGAAGAAACGCGATTTTTGGAATACAAATAGTTTCGGTCCGGCCGAATTTTCAGCAACATTTTCTCCGAAAATTCGTTTCGGCGAAACTCAAATTTTGATTCGAAAACGTAAACGAAACCGAATTTTCGTTCGGTCTCTAATTAAAACGTATGTTGAGAGAATACATAGCGATTAGCTATACGTTACAAAATAACAGGATGTTGGAACCTGTTTGTTGCCTATGCAACTGTGGAACGATACAACAAAGCAAAAGTGAAGCAAAAGTATCTTTATTTTCTATCTCTACTATAAAGGCGCAGAACAGATTTGTTTCATTAGGTGCGTTTGTAATTATATATATGCGTATAGCACCTATAGTCGTCATTCAGTCCTTCTTTCTGTCTGTCTGTCTGTCCGTCTGTCCGTCCGCATATAACAGAGCAAAAATTACCCAACCGAATGGCGTGAAATTTTAAATATATAATTGTTGCAAACTTTTGTGGAGTCGCTTGAAATTTTATGAAAATCGGATGTAAATTTTAGCTACAGGGACAGTCAAAAGTTGTCCGTTACATGACGGCCAATGAAAAAAAAATATTTAAAGTGCATTTTAATAATGTTACAGCCTTTCGAACAGAGGAAAATGGATACGCACTTATGACGTGCACTAAAATATACATTCAGTACAATATGCGGTGCAAAAAATATTTATAAAAATAGTTATAGTACAAGCGCATCTCACTTGCCACGTTTGACGTGCATTTTCCAATTTGTTTTCACTTCTTATCATTTTTAGGTAGCTTTCATTACAAAAAGCTACCTATTGCAGCCGTTCGGAGGAAAGAGATTTCAAAAAAATTTGGTATATTTTCATCGATCATGACCCCCAGACCCCGAAACCACCCTCCGTTCAAAATTGATATATACAGGGTGATTCAGCTCGTCGGTGACAAACTTTAAGGATCGATAGAGCACACCTAGACGAACATTTTTGAATAGGGAATGTAGGGTCCCTGACGCGATGGTAAGGCGCTAGGCGCTTTCGAAAATTTGGGTGCCGAAATTCGAAACGTCATAAAAACTAGGGAAATGGTTAGATTTTCTTGCTTGTTGCGTCGAAATGATTCTGTTTGTTTAGACTTTCTTCAGTACCAATTTGATAAGCGTATCTCTTAAAACATGGATAGGGGGCGCTGCAGACTTTGGAGAGCTAGACAACAACTTTAAGCCCGTTATTTTGATAATTTAACACATGCTCGCCAAAGTTTATACTCTAACTTAAAGTTTGAACCCAAAAGTAGAGCCCTGCAAAAAGCGTAAGAGCCGGAATAAAATGTCAAAGTACAGGGTGGTCGAAACTCGAAGGCTCCTAGGAGATAAACAAACAGATTTCTTGACTTATGGCATGCATTTTCATGATTCTGTTTGCTGGGGCTCTCTGAAACTCAGTTGAACGGTACAAAAAGAAACATCGATAGGGGGCGCTTTGGGCAAAAAACATAATTCGTTGACATTTCGGACGCTAACTGGAAACGGGGCGCTACGATCAGTTAGTAATAATGAAAACACATTTTCTACCTCTGCTCAACACTTCTGAATAAATTTAGACCAAAAACATCAATGATACTGGAAATTTATTTACAAAAAATAACACTACAGAAGATGCTCGAAATTCCGACCTTGGGCCATGATGCAGGCTTCGCACCTCCGTCGCATTGAGGAGTGTGTGTTTCCAACAATGCCAGGAGTATCTCTGATCTGCCCTGCAGCTGCCACAATGCGCGCCACAAGTTCTTCAGCACTGCTGACAGGTGTATGGTATACCTCGGCCTTCAGGTAACCCCAAAGGAAGAAATCCAAGCAGGTGAGGTCTGGTGATCGGGCAGGCCAGTGAACTGGACCCCCACGCCCGATCCACCGCTGGCCATACCTTGCGTTTAGATGGAGACGCACGTCGTTCGTGTAATGGGCCGGAGCTCCATCGTGCTGGAACCACATCTGGCGACGCGAACCTTCGGGTACGTGCGCCTCATCCAGAAGCTGCGGCAGCACTTGATCCAGGAAAACTTGATCCGTTCCATCCTACTACCGATCTGCAGACAAGTAACCCGAAGCTTAAGTAGGTACCGCACGTTCAAAAGACGTGTCTGCGCATACAACTACGTCATCTCGCGTTGTCGTCTACGCATTACGTATCTTTTGCATATCGATATGGTACGATATCTTTTGCATAAATCAGCAAAAAGCACCTTATGTAAATTTTATTGCGCGCATTGTGCATGATTGAAACCAGCTATGTTTGTTAAAAAAAACAAACAAACTGCAGTTTTAATAGCTTCTTATGATAAGTAAATTACTCTCTTGTTTTGTTTCTAACTGATCGTAGCGCCCCGTTTCCAGTTAGCGTCCGAAATGTCAACGAATTATGTTTTTTGCCCAAAGCGCCCCCTATCGATGTTTCTTTTTGTACCGTTCAACTGAGTTTCAGAGAGCCCCAGCAAACAGAATCATGAAAATGCATGCCATAAGTCAAGAAATCTGTTTGTTTATCTCCTAGGAGCCTTCGAGTTTCGACCACCCTGTACTTTGACATTTTATTCCGGCTCTTACGCTTTTTGCAGGGCTCTACTTTTGGGTTCAAACTTTAAGTTAGAGTATAAACTTTGGCGAGCATGTGTTAAATTATCAAAATAACGGGCTTAAAGTTGTTGTCTAGCTCTCCAAAGTCTGCAGCGCCCCCTATCCATGTTTTAAGAGATACGCTTATCAAATTGGTACTGAAGAAAGTCTAAACAAACAGAATCATTTCGACACAACAAGCAAGAAAATCTAACCATTTCCCTAGTTTTTATGACGTTTCGAATTTCGGCACCCAAATTTTCGAAAGCGCCTAGCGCCTTACCATCGCGTCAGGGACCCTACATTCCCTATTCAAAAATGTTCGTCTAGGTGTGCTCTATCGATCCTTAAAGTTTGTCACCGACGAGCTGAATCACCCTGTATATATATATATATATATATATATATATATATATATATATATATATATATATATATATATATATATATATATATATACACATATATACATATACATATATACATATATATACATACATATATATACATATATATATATATATATATATAAAAAAAAAAAAGCGGGGCTCTTGTATTATTACTATTTTTTTGTTATGTATTTTATGTGGATGTTGATTTGATATTTTATATGTAAGTTGGAGATTTTCATTAATATTATAATTAGCTTAATTATTCATTAATCTAATTTACAATTATTTGTTATTAAATTCTAATTTACTAAGGACAATATCATATTAATTACTAATAGTATGCCACTCTTAGTTTAATGTTTTTGAATGTCCCATATTCATACTTTATGGATTTTTATGGATGTCTGAAAATAATCCACATTCTATATTTGTGCGTTTTAAGTAATGGGATTTTAAGTATTATTTAACCTTCTATATACTTCCACATGTTTGATATTTCCTGTTCATTTTATAAATATCTTATATATAATTCATTAAAAAATAATTTTTAGATAATTTTTAATAATTATTTATATTAATTATTACTGAATTTATTTTGTTTTATAGCATATAGATATATGCTATATATTATCAATGTTCTAACATTATTTAAACTCTTAGTTTAGTTTAAATAATTTAGCTAATAGAACATATTGTATGCTTTTAAATTTTATTAACAATAGTTTTAAATACTTTGTGTGATTTATATTAGGTTTATAATTCTCTCTATATAAGGATTTGTTTGGTTTTACTGTTTTAACAGTTATTTACATTCAAAAGCTTGCAAATTTTTATCTTGCGATAGATGTTTAATATAATTATTAATAGATGGCAGCACTAAAATTGTATCTTTCATATTGCTCTTATTTTTAATTTTTCTAGCTCCATTTTAGTTATATTTTATGCACCAGGGTGTATTTTTAGCTAAATTTTGACGATCTTGTTAAACTGTTATCTATTAATTTAATAGTGCATTTTAAATAATGTAATTAATTTCTATATATTTTATATTAGATTAAATTTGTTTTACAAGGTATTTCAAATATTATTTCAAAATGTATTAACTGCATCCTTTGGTATCATTTACTGTGATTTCTTAACTGTTTTATTCACCTTAATCTTTTTGATATACTGGAAGACATGTGCACATGGATTTTTGTAAAATACTGAAATATTAATCGGTATGGTGTTTATTATTTCTATTTTATATCCTATAAATATTTAAATACGTTTTATTGATTCTTCCATTTCATATTATTTGTTTCTATTCTGCTTTCATTTTTAATCAATTCACTTGATTTTAGTGGTTGTTCTATAATTCTCTATATATAAGGATTTGTTTGGTTTTGCTGTTTAAACAGTTATTTACATTCAAAAGCTTGCAAATTTTTATCTTGCGATAGATGTTTAATATAATTATTAATAGATGGCAGCACTAAAATTGTATCTTTCATATTGCTCTTTTTAATTTTTCTAGCTCCATTTTAGTTATATTTTATACACCAGGGTGTATTTTTAGCTAAATTTTGACGATATTGTTAAACTGTTATCTATTAATTTAATTGTGCATTTTAAATAATGTAATTAATTTCTATATTTTATATTAGATTAAATTTGTTTTACAAGGTATTTCAAATATTATTTCAAAATGTATTAACTGCATCCTTTGGTATCATTTACTGTGATTTCTTAACTGTTTTATTCACCTTAATCTTTTTGATATACTGGAAGACATGTGCACATGGATTTTTGTAAAATACTGAAATATTAATCGGTATGGTGTTTATTATTTCTATTTTATATCCTATAAATATTTAAATACGTTTTATTGATTCTTCCATTTCATATTATTTGTTTCTATTCTGCTTTCATTTTTAATCAATTCACTTGATTTTAGTGGTTGTTCGGGCACAGGGGAAAATTAATTTTAGCTTTAGCTTATTTCTCCCACAGAAAACAACCATTTTGCTTATATCATTGAATTCTGTGCCCTCGATAACGTAATTCAATGTATAAGCTTTTCAATTTTTGTCGGTGTCCACTTTTTTCTTTTTTCTTCCATAATAATTCTTATAATATTTTTTTTTTTTAATACTTACAGCTTTAATTCATAATAATTGACGGTGGCAGGTTATGTTTAATTAATGGTAATATATATATATATATATATATATATATATATCTGACCTATGTCACACCGTAACTCTCGTAATTATGATCCGATTTCGATGTAATTCGGTGTGTACATAGTACATACCAATGTCTCGAGCGAGTTCGTTGGCCAGCTTCATCCGCCATTTTGTTTCAAAATGGCGGCCATTTAAATTAAAAAAAATAAATAAAATTTGAAATGTGGTACCAAAAATTTAAAAATGGAAAAATATTTTTTTCTTATGTATTTGATCTTTATACAAAGATTCCGGAGCAGTTTTTGTTTCGTCTATATCTTAAAAAATGGCTGAGTTGCAGCATTTTGAATTTCTAGCGTGGCTGACATTTTGAAACGTCCTGAATTTTGTCACGCGATAAAAGGCGTATTTATGAACCGATTTGGATGTACCTTGGTGTGTATATAGTACATACAAATATCTCGACCGAGTTCGTTGGCCAGCTTCATCCGCCATCTTGTTTCAAAATGGCGGCCATTTAAAAAAATTAAAAAAATTAAAAAATTAAAATGAGATACCAAAAAATTGGAAAATGAAAAAGATTTCTTTCGTATGTGTTTGACCTTAATACAAAGATTCCGGAACAGTTTTTGTTTCGTCTATATCTAAAAAAATGGCTGCGTAATAGCACTTTGAATTTCTATTGTGGCTGACATTTTAAAACGACCTGATATTTGTCACGCGATAACAGGCGTATTTATGAACCGATTTGGATGTAACTTGGTCTGTACATAGTACATACCAATGTCTCGACCGAGTTCGTTGGCCAGCTTTATTCGCCATCTTGTTTCAAAAGGGTTGCCATTTAAAAAAAATTAATTTAAAATTTAAAATGAGGTATTAAAAAATTGGAAAATGAAAAAGATTTTTTTTATGTGTTTGGCCTTGATACAAAGATTCCGGAGCAGTTTTTGTTTCTGAAAATTTGTTCTTTTGTTTATATCTTAATTATAGCACTTTGAATTTCTAGCATGGCTAACATTTTGAAACGATCTTGTATTTGTCACGCGATAACACACGTATTCGCCTATTTCGATGTAAGAAGGCATGTGGATAGTATACATCAATACCTCGACCATGTTCGCTGGCCAGATTCATCAGCCATCTTGTTTCAAAATGGCGGCCATTAAATTAAAAAATATTATATATATTTAAAGTGAGGTGCAAAAAAAATTAGAAATTGAAAAAGGTTTCTTTCTTAAGTATTTGACCTTGATATAAGGATTCAGGAGCATTTTTTGTTTGTCTTTACCTTAAAAAATGGCTCAGATATAGCAGTTTCAATTTCTATTGTGGGTGACATTTTGAAAAATCTGATTTTTTGCATGCGACAGCACTCTTATATATCAACCGATTCCGATGTGAGTGAGCATGTGCACAGCAATTACTAAGGTCTCGACCAAGTTCACTGGTTAGCCTCATCCACCATGTTGTCTTAAAATGGCAGGCATTTTAAGAAATCGCCGAATTTGGCAGCCAAATATAAGTTACTTTAAAGAAAAGCAGCTTGGATAAAGCTGACTAATTTCGGCGAAATTCTCATTCATTATATTGATAAAAATTAGCATTCAATCTCCTATATTCGGTTTCCACTAAATTGAGCTTCGTTTGTTTGAATGATATAAGTTGGCTTTTTTAAAATAAGGAATGTGAAAACTACCTCTTCCTCCCGGCACTGGCCGGAAGGACTTTTGGAATATTGAATCCTGAGGAATGGCGAACGCATTTCTTGATCCCTGGTCAGCGTCATTACATGCTCTTAGAATGTTTCGCTGCTATTTGGGATGTGACTGTCAGTTTTCAGAAAGTTCAAGTCGATTGATTATAGATGGACATCGAGTATTTATAGATTTTGAAAGTACTGTTTTGAGAAAAAAAAAGAAAAGACTTTTTCGTAAAAGTTTACTCGCTGTGGGACGCTCTATTTATATAGCTCTAAAATTTCCCTTTTAATCTCGATATCAATTTCTAACTAATAAATTACGATTTTCGTGTGCAAAAAGGGTATTTTAAATTACGCGACAAAAGTTAAATAAATAAATAAAATCTAAATTTTGAATAACTCAAATTGGGGTTATCCCTTAACCCTCTAATATCCCTGGTAGCATATATGCTCCATCACTGTTACTAGTTACGCTATATATTTTTTATTAAGATTGTTTGATTTCTACCAATTTTTTTGAATAGAAATATTTGTCTTATTTAATGTCAGATTAAATAAGATGGATACTTTTGTGTAAAAAGCGTAATTGTAGTCAAGCATCCGAATAAAAAATCTCGCGCAACTGGCAACAATGATGGGGCATATATCGCAGTGGCGTGGCGTGAAAATTTTCGGTGGTCATCGCAATTATTTAAGTTTGTGGTGAAAAATTATTAACTCTAAAATTCAATGATTGAATGTTCAAAAAAGAAACTTTAAATCTTACCTTCACTTATACATGAACTCCAAATGTTCTGCTAAAACTGGATCGTAGAGTTTTAAAAGCTTATTAAGAGTTTTAAAATATTGCTTGGTCATCGCCGCATCCAGCGATGACCGGACGCCACGCCACTGCATATATGCTATACCAGGGGCTTTAGAGGAAATAATATTTCAATTGATTTACAGCAGCACACTTGTGTGTCTCGACACACAGGGCCGGTGCAATATCGCGCGGGGATCTGGCAGATCAATTATCCAAAGTCTCTAAATGTAATAATGGGCTGATAAAAAAAATTTTTTAATTGCGTATATACCGTAGAATAATTTATAATTTAGATTATTAAATGTACGAAAAATACCATGGAGCTTCTTTCACATGGCATGTGCGTAATTATTTTTAATTTTTAAAAATCTTCTATCTTTTACAATATTTTAAATATTTTTTTTTTTTTGCGTTCATGGTTACATTCAAATCTATACATTCGCCAACAATTAACTTATGTTAATACGCACCTTTTTCTCGAAAAAGCATTTAAAAACAAATTTAGAGCTAATTAGAGAATTAAGAGAAATTAAAATTATTAAATTAAAATTAATTAAAATGCTATTATTTTTACACAGAGGCAACATTATTTCGAACTTTTGGGCCAACAAGACCAGAAATAGCTCTATGATTCCACACTGCCAACACGCTGGTTGTGAAACACTGCTGTACATTTATAGAAATGTTTTGTTTAGATATTGACCGAAATTTCGTTTTCGTTTTTGTTTTCGGTCCAACACGTGAGTTTCGCCTAAAATTCTTTTTCGGAGAAAATGCTGCCTGACCGAAACTATCAGTATTCCAAAAATCTCATTTCTGCCTTTTTTTTCAACATTAATCTTTCTTAATCTTCATTAATCTGTATCGGAACAAATGATACACTATTTATTGCTATGAACTTCTCTGTTTACAATTATAGGACACCACTGACTCAAGACGTGAATGCAAATTATAAATCAAACAATGCATACATGACTAAATTTTAAAGTCCGCTTTCACGTGCTTATTAAAAGCTTTACACTAAACAGTAACAAAAATTTTTTAGTTTGAAAGCGCAGAAGGGTTTCGAATACTTTTTTACTTTTTGAGAAAGCTCTAGTATAACAGATGATTAAAAAAAAAAAAAAAAACATTTTGATAGATAAATCGAGATATGCATACCTACAACAATTTTTAATTAAATGAAATTCGCAAAATTAGAAAATCATTCTATGCCGTTCATGAATTAATTACATTTTACCTTATTATGAAAATAAAACGTTTGGTTCAGAGGCAGAGAGAGACAACTTGGGACACACGTATAATCTCTATATAATAAAAGGCAGTGTAACGCAGGGCGGGGCGAATCAATCAATCTTACCAGTCTCCGAGGAAGAAACTCAAGGATGAAAGGCTCCATTGTCCCATTGGTTGACAAGAAACAAGAATCCCGCGATTACTTCTCAAGGTTACAAATCCTGATAATTGAGCAGTGGTAGACACTTCTTCCTAACTGAGATTATTTCAAGTATTAAGTTGCAATCATATTAAATTTTCTTTGCGACATGTAAGGAATTTTAATCACGGAAAACAATGATATGGTATTTTTAAAAATATCTGTTTTTTTCCCTGCAAAAAATTGATAAAACTGACTTTCTTTTAAAAAAGTAATCAATTTAAATATTTTAGACTTATTATTTTGTAACTTATTTTTAAATTACACATTACTTATATTTTCCTTTTCTATATACAGGTGTATGTAAATTTAAACTTAAAAAAAAAAAAAAAAAAAAAAAAAAAAAACATATTCGATATTTTAAAAGTAAAAAAATTAATATTTATACGAAAAGTAAAATTAATAATTTTTAATTTATAGCTTTGCATCAGGAGGACAGAAGCTTAGGGGATTAGTCGCCCCCCCCCCCTCTCCGAAAAAATATCCTGGCATTTTGTAACTTATTTTTAAATTACACATTGCTTATATTTTCCTTTTCTATATACAGGTGTATGTAAATTTAAACTAAAAAACAAAATCACATCCCATATTTTAAACGTAAAAAATTAATATTTATACGAAAAGTAAAATTAATAATTATTTATTTATAGCTATGCATCAGGAGGACAGAAGCTTAGGGGATTAGACGGATGGGATTCAACCCGCAATACTTATTTATTAATCAATATACATATAAAAAAAATTGGAGGGGGGGGGGGTAAACGATAAAAATACAATTTCAAATTGTTATTAGCTTTGCATCAGGAGGACAGAAGCTTAGGGGATTAGTCGCGCTTCCCCCCTCCCCGAAATAATATCCTGGCATTTTGTAACTTATTTTTAAATTACACATTGCTTATATTTTCCTTTTCTATATACAGGTGTATGTAAATTTAAACTTAAAAAAAAAAAAATCCCATATTTTAAAAGTAAAAAATTAATATTTATACGAAAAGTAAAATTAATAATTTTTTATTTATAGCTTTGCATCAGGAGGACAGAAGCTTAGAGGATTAGACGGATGGGATTCAACCCTCGATACTTATTTATTAATCAATATACATATTTTTTTTTAACGGAGGGGGAGGAAGGGGGGGGGGGTAAACGATAAAATTATAATTTCAAAGTGTTATAAAAAAAAATAGTATTATTTCAATAGTTGCAGCAGACTGTTTTAATTACGCATTTTTATTGCATATTTATTAATTTTTTCTTTTATTAAGAAATCTTAATTTTGTTATAGTATATTAGCCGGAAAACTTGGTTTACCCAGAAATATTTTAAAAGCTAATTGTGTGTTTATTAGAACATAAACTAGCCGAACTTTGCTCATCTAAACGCTTCCATATTGTCAATTATTTTTTTATCAGTTTTTCAAATTTTAAGTGAAAAACACAATTTTTACCCACCGTCCTAGGACGTTTATTTACACTAGTTAATTAATAATTATGTATGTATTAATTACTTAAATTTTAAGGACGTTTTCGTTTACGGCCGAAAATAGGAAGATTACCGAAATTCGGTTTCGGTTTCAGTCTTAAAAAGCTGTTTCGGTCGATAATTAGTTTTGTTTAATGTAAGCGAAATATACGCTGAGAAAGAGTTTCAGAAAATCTCATTTCAACAGCTGCTGGCAGAGTGATTTAATCTTGATTGAAATACAAAAGGTGATCGTCTCAAATAGATCTCATCCTGTTGAAATGAAAAAGCAGCTGGCTCATTAAAACAGTCACCCTTTAATACCAGCGATGAATCACTTTTACTTTCCCCTCGCACCTTTAGACGTATCGGCTGCCATAATCTGTAGCAGGAGGTCGGAGAAATTTTGATCTCCACCTCTTTAAATGGCAGAACACCTTTCCTAAACCCTTCATTTCCTACCTCCGGTTGAATTACATCCTCAATACATCACCGGGAATTCGTGCTGTATCGGAACTCCCGTAGCATAAGATGGGATTCACACGATGCTGTAATTCAGCTATAAATATACACCTCTGAAGAAAAGCTAACAAACTAGAAGGACCTTCAGAGGCATAAGATAACTCTTATTAGCTTTATTTTCTTAAGGCTGTTCTCAAATACAAAAGGGCAACTTTATGACATAAGTTTTAATTTATTTTTGATCTGAAATGCATAAAACTAGCAGGTGTTGTTGTTCAGAAACTATGTTATCGAACTGTTTTTTCAGTTGTTTTGCAAACGCAATAGATCTTTTAGAAAATAGTGTCAAATTGGGCACTTTGAACCGAATTTCCGCGTGAAAGAAGAATAACCACTCAAAAAAAGGTGAAAAACTTCTTTGTCACGTGATCAAAATCGCTTATAACTCAATAGTAACTTATTGATCAAAAAATGGAAAACACAGATCGATTCCAAATCGCTTCCATTCCCAGGCTTTCCAATTTTATATCTTTCCGCTAAAAAACGAATTTGTAAATGCGTCAAAACGTTTTGCGCTTGTTGAGCAGAACAGTTAAGAACAGCCTTAATAAAGTAAGATACGTCAAGGCAAAATGACTTTGGAATTTTTTTACTTTTAGGAAAATGTAGCGCCATATATTTTTTATTTAAGCTATTCTAATGTATTGCAAAACAAATTTTTTTTATTTATTCAGAGCCAAGGCCGTAACCAGAAAAATATTTTGTAGGGGGATTTGATCATTATCTCATTTAGGATTTTTTATTTTTAACCGAGTTATTATCCTCTTATGGACTGATGGCTTCCATTATTATGAAACAGCCATTATAAATGAAGTGTTAGGTGAAGATGAAAGAGCAGTCGTAAAAAGTTAGAACTCTATCTTCACCCAACACTTCGTTTATAATGGCTGTTTCATAATAATGGAAGCCATCAGTCCATCAGAAGAAAATTATCCATTTCAAAGGTATAAGTTCGACTAAAAAAAAAATAATACTTTGAGCAGAAAGAAGCTACACCTGCAATTTTCATGACACTAATAGAATCACAGCTGCCAATTTGTACGTTTTTTTTAATTCTAAAATTGAACAGCAATTTTTGCCATATTTAATCGTTGACAATTGTTAGATTTCGGCGGTTGAATTAGGCAAAATTTACTGGTAGGTTTTAGTGGTAAGGAAAATCTTAGAAATTGATAGTTATGCAGTAGCGTAATCGTGGTTCGTACGCCTCCTTGAATTTTGCAGACCAGAAAATTTTTTGGCACCAGTATTATCATATAGAAAATATCTACTTAAAAGAAGACGAAATTTTGCGCGTTTAACCTAGATTTATTTTTCTATAAAAAGATTTTCCTGGAGAAATAACGGTATCCGTATGAACTATGGTAATACCGCAGCGGGAAAAAAAATAAATAAAAAGAAAGACAGAAAAAAAGAAAAAAACTGCAGCAAAATTGACATTCAACAAACAAAAAACTGTCAAGGGCTTTTTCAAATAAACAATTTCATTCCCCGTTTTTCTTAAAAGTAACGGAAATGTACATACAAAAAAATGTTACTAGCACCATAAAAATGAATGAATTAAGTAAAAATTTATATTTCATCTCCTTAGTAGGTGACGATTTGTGTAAATCCGGTTTATCCGAGTTTTTTGCTTATCCGAGGTGAGCTTGGCCCATATTAACTCGTATAATCGGAACTCTACTGTAGTTGATTTTCGAATCTTGACTGTGTTGAGTGATAGTTAATGGCATCTTGACCGAAATTTCGGAGGGGGATCAAATCCTGGTGATCTCCCCCATTGGCTACGGCCTTGTTCAGAGCGTCAGATAGGTTGGCGCAGGTAACGCTATGGCATAAAGCGCCAAACCTAACAAGCGCTACCGGTTATTATTGATGCACTGAGGATCATAAAGATAAAGAAATAAAATATCCCACTAGTCGCAAAATAGAGTTGCTATGAAACTGATTTAATTTATATATTTCAAAAAATGATATCTTTGTTTACATAGAAAGCCATCTATCACTATGTAAAATTCTACTCAGCATAATGCCAATACAATTTTGATGTCTACAAAATTATTCTCATGAATTACCAATATTGAATGAACACGAACATCGAATGTGTAAAAGTTTTAATATTTAGGTATTGGTTTGGTACATTTTCAAAATTATACTTTTGTTCGATAGGATAATTGAATTTCAAATACCTAAACATATCACATCTGAATCAGAATTTTAAAATGAAAAAGTCCTTTCAAATCGGACTAAACTAGTTGGATATGCCAATCCCAAAACTTTCTTCTATCTCATACACCTTAATATTTCAAAAAATAGTTACAGATGTTAATACTTCAATATTATTAGTTCAGTACTATACCAACTTTGATTTTCATCTTAAATTTCTGCTTCAGTCAATTAATCGAAGTAAAAACGAGTTAATCTGGATCATGATACTTATTAAAGACAATAGTTTTTCGTTATGTTGTTGTGCATCAGCTGTTTGCGAATAGCCAGCTTAGTAGGACGCAAGTTCTCGTCGCTATACGAGCCGCCGATGGACAGAAACAGAAATCACCCACTCGTGGACAGCCAACCTTGCGGTATAGGAGCTAAATGTCCTCGAGGGGAAAAACCCATATCCACCTTCCCAGGAAACCCCCAGACACCAGACGGGCCCGGAGGCCTCAGCAGGTAGGAAGACCCCCCCCCCCATTGAAATTTCAATTAAAATTGTACAATCATATCACAAGAGCTACCCAATGTTGCTTAAGCTGGGAGAGCCCAAATAAAACAATATTTTGGATTTTTAAGATATTACAGATATTACAGATCATCAATCAGTTATTAAAATAGGAATACTTGAAAGTAGCCAATTTAAAATTTTAATGAAAAATTAAAATAGTATTGTTAATGTTAATTAAATTTAATTAAATTAGCTAAAAGTTTTCTTAAAAATTTATACTAATCCATATTAGGGCCTAATAGGACTTAATAAAACAAAGTTAGTTGAGACAAAATTGATTGAAATCTGAAAAATAAGTAAATCTGAGCGAAACTTTGAATGATATTTAAATGAAATAATAGTCTTGTTAATAGAACTACGAAAAATAATACAAAAATCGCTATCACAGCGTCCCTTTCCGGCGAAATATTTTGAAATTCAAGGAGAAACTGCTGCCCATAGCCAAAATCATATATTAACTAGTATGTTGTGACCATCACAAAACTTTCTTCTATATAAATCACGTGAATTGAATCATTTAAATAGTACAAGAATATACATCAATTTAGCACCCATTCATATCAAAGTTTATCTGAATTTGAAGTTGGATGAAGATTCGTGCATTAGTTCTTGAGATAGAGCTATAGCGGAAATACTGAAAAAATGTAGCATAGCAGCGCCACCTGTTGAGCGATTTACACCAAAAATTAAACAGCACTAAACGATATCAAGGTATACCTGAATCTGAAGTGTGTTGAAAATCCAAGCATTAGTTCTTGAGATAAAGCTATTGCGGAAATCGCAAAAAATACAGCATAGCTGCGCCATCTGTTGAGCGATTTGCACCAAAATATAAACAGCACTAATTTATACGTCAATTCATGTCAAGGACTAACTAAATCTGAAGTTTGATGAAAATCCGTGAATAGTTCTTGAGATACAGCTCTTGTGGAAATCGTGAACAATACAGCATACCAGCGCCACCTGTTGGGCGATTTTCACAAAAAAGTAATCAGTACCAAACTATATCTTGGACTAACTGAATCTGAAGTTTTATGAAAATCCGTGCAGTAGTTCTTGAGATATAGCTATTGCAGAAATCGTGAAAAATGCCGCATAGCAGCGCCACCTGTTGGGCGATTTTCACCAAAAACTAATCAGGTCCAGTTTATATTAAGGTCTAACTAAATATGAAGTTTTGTGAAATTCCGTGCATTAGTTCTTGAGATAGAGCGCCCACAAAATTTTTGTCACATACAGAGTGACAGGGTGACACAGACTCACAGACGGACATTTTCTAAAAACCATCAAATCGTGTTCTGGACATTCTAAAACGTATAAATCCGTCGAAAACCGGAAGTCGAAATTTTTCACGAATCCAATACTTTCTTCTTGTAAAGATAGAAGAAAGTAAAAATTTGGTTCAATTCTATGCATAACTTTATACACTTTTCCACGGTACAATAATGAATATGGCACATAAATCGCTACTACAGCGCCCCCTTCAGCACGTCCATTTAGTTATATCGGTTAAAGGTATAATTGAAATACGTAACGTGTTGGGAGCACTCGTTTAACAAGTTAAGCGCCACGTCAGCCACCGGTGGCTGACAGCGAACTTTCTGTTTAAAACGCGTCATTTACCGACGGCTGACGTCTAAAATATGATACAAAACTGAAAAAAATATACATTGTTTTAAATAATTACTGAACAAATATTTTAAATTTACCTACTTTTTATTTATTACAGGATTATACATTCTTAAAAATTACTTTAAACATTGTAAATTTTCAGCGCTTCAGTGTTAGTCATCGTGGCACTCAACGTGTTAAAGTATCGTAGGAGTGTAAATGATTAAGCTACTAAATATATGAAAAACAGTATGCATTATATTCTCACGATGATTCAGAAGCTTTTAAATTAGAAATCGATAGTAGATAAATGCTACGTTAACGCCACCGATTTCTAGCATGCTTTCCATTCAGTCGTAAGACTGATGAATTCCATTGTTATTAAAAGTAAACACTTGTACTAAGTACTTGAAATATACGTATACTTGAATCATATGTTTAACCGATATACGCGTATATGTTTTATATTTATGATGTAAGTTTTTCAAGTGCCAAAAAAGCTTCAGATTCAAATCATGAGTATTCCAATACTATGTGTAATACATAAAAAACCTGTTCTTGCTGTTCTTTAAATATATTTTGGAAGAGGAGGACTTAATATGCTTGGATGCTCCGCCATAAATCCAATTATGCCGCTGATTAGAAATTCAGTATAAGTTTTTTTTTTTTTTTTTTTCGTGAAAATCAGCGGGAGAAAAAAATATTAAAGCTACCTAAATAAGAGTGCAGATGCGCTTATTAAACTGATGATACTGCTGCTCTATTTTACATGACAGTTTTTAAAAATATGATTTAATTTTCATTTAATCATAGCTGTTAGATTTTTAACTTTAGTTTTTTTCTTTGTCATCAGATTTCTTTCAGATATTCATTATACATATTTTAAAACTTATAGCTCTTTAATTAAAATTTGGAATCTATTTAGACACCATCATGAAACCGTTTGTACTATCTATCTATATTATAAAGGAAAAAAGTGTCCTTGCGCTGACTTCATTTTGGCAATAGCAACACCAGACGATTCAATTTAGCTTTTACTACAATTTTTTAAACTTCTAAACATCGCACATTTTCAATTTTTACACTGTCAAATATGGACGAAAATGTACTTTAAGGGGATGGTGGACGTTAAAAAAATCTTCTTTTAATTTTCATCATATAGAGATATGAATTTTTGTGAAAATATACATTTCACCATAAGTATATAAAAAACCTTAAAAGAAATTTTCAATCTTATTATAATTTTAAGATTTAAAAAAAAATAAAATTTTAAAACTAAATTTTAAAATGCTCCAGGTGTCTTAATTTTTTAGATATGACCTCAATTTTGCATTTTAATCACTTAAAACTGCATTTTAAACAAATCTGTCTATCTATTTTTTAATCGCTTGAATAGTTAATTTTTTAGAGATTTTTTTCTGAATTTGATATTGATTTTCATCAAAATTTTGCCTTTTAATAAGTTAAAAATAAAATTTAATTATGTTAATGTAGTCGAATTTTAAAATACATGCACAGATTCTTTTTAAGTAATAGCAGTATTCTTCCTTATCAATTTAATGAATTTTGATCAAAAACTAAGACTCGTGGAGCATTTAAAAAATCTAAAAACGTTGAAAAATTAGTTTTGAAAAAAAAAAAAAAAAACAGATTTAAAGTAAGCCGAAAAATTTTTTATGTGCAAAATTTTTACGCTTGTATTGTTGCAAAAAATAATTGCACCTGCACGCGGTTTTTTGCAAATGATTCAGAACAACTGAAAAATAATATGTACAAAAATAATTTGATTTTTGAATCGAATTTTGCTCAAATGACGGTCAACGGTCCCCTTAAAATGCAATTTGTTTAAAAATTGTATTACAATCTGCTTAAAAATTGTATTGCCATTTACTCATTTTTTTACGGCATTTTAAGTGTGTTCGTAATTATATAAATGCGTAGCACTTATAGTCGTCGTCTGGTTCGTCCGTGTGTCCGCATATAACAGTGCAAAATCTTTCCAACCGAATAATTTTAAATTTGCGATATATATAATCTTTGCAGAATTTCAGATTTTATGAAAATCGAATCAAAACTTAAAAAGATATTAATAAAAGTTGTCTTCATTCTATTAAATGGTATCCGATGTAGTTAATTCAATGCTATGCCATGATAGGTACTAAGTGTAGGTTTCCATGGTGATGACGACCTATTTAAGATGGATATTATTTCCCTATTACTGAATTTAATGTATAGAATCGTAATAAATTTTGTATTCGTGCATTTTTGCGTAAGATTGCAATAGCTATTGCACCAAGATCTGTCTATTTATAAAACTAGTTATAGTACGAACGCAGCTCATTTGCCATGTTTGACGTACAATTTCCGACTCGTTAGGGTAACTCCGGGAGAGTCGCCTCATCCGGGATAGATGCCGCACCCCTTGTATTTCTTGGAATTATCCATAGATGGTCATCAAACGCACAGTACAGTAGAACCTCTTTTATCCGAAACTCTTTTAACCGAAATCTATTTTGAAAGCTTTTTTTTTTTTTTTTTACTATTACATTCCTTGTGTGCAAAATCAAATCCATTTTACAAGCTTTTTTTATTTATATTTTTTATTATTAACCACCATATTTTTTGTGTGCAAGCAGTCCTTTCTGAACTACGAGTACATATAAAAATATTTTCGATCCCCTTTTTTAGAGTTCCTTTGAATTTAACTTGAGCTCCCGTAAGCTGCGGAGTGGAACGAAGAAAACGAACAGATTAGCAATTTTGAATCTTTTGAATGTTTTGCAAAAGGTTTGGCATGGCTGTAGCAGCAGAAAGACTGTGATACTGGTGAACTAATAACATTAAAACACTCCGTGGTAGAGCTTCCAAGCAAAGGCAATCGAAACTGCGATAAACAAAACATATATGTAAGAGGTACTTAATTTCAAAATTAAAATTCCGGTAATTTATTCTTGTTTCTATTTTTCTATTGCTTTATTTTTATTAAGCACTTGTTACCATAATACGAAATATTGCATATATTTCTCCTTAATCTTAAAATTGAAGCATTCTCGATTATCCGAAAATTTCGATTTTCCGAAAGAGGGTCGGTCCCAATTACTTCGGATAATCGAGATTCTACTGTATAGGTGCGCAATGAGATTATTTTAACCAGTGTATAGCGTGAATCCCATTTCGGTGTTTACTTGTAGAAGTGCAATCCTTATTTTGACGTAAGTGCATGATTTCACTGTCCAAACTTTTAAACACGTTATGTTTAAATACGTTTCATACACTAATTACTAAATGCATGCATGATTTCGAAGGCAAAACTAAGTTTAGCGTTTGTATAGAGTACTGTGTGTATGGTTACGCAATTTTCCTTAGCGATGGCAGGTAACTGTGATGGCCGACGTCTGCACCATGCAAAATGGGATACATGCTGCACTGCAATTCCGGTATACATGCTGCAGTTTCTTTTCTACGGGATGATTAAGTGTTATTAACTTTTCCTTTTCTTTTTGCACAGACTAACCATGTTACGCATGTTATCAAGTTCACTAAAACCAAAGGAGAAAAGGGGGAAATAAAAAGTAAGAAGGGCAAGAAAGATGCAAGTCAAGATTATAATAATGAAAAATTGGATTACGCGTAACGCAGACGTTCTTTGCAAGGAACGTTTGGAAAACTACTCCAAAAAAGAGGAAGTGTAATTGGCTTCGTTGAATCATGTGTCAAATGTAGTTACATAAAGACTGTTCTTTTTCGACACTTTTTCTGTAGATTGTAGTCGAAAAAAGTCTCTTAACCCATTAGGGACCATAAGTGCATATAAGCACCTTCATAAAGAGCATAGAAATAGGTTTCTGGCACCAGTAAAAAAGAAAAGTAGTATTTACTTTCTTTAATTAGAGCATTTTCATGATTATTTAAGTAAAGGCAACTTCTTTTAAAAAAGTGGTGCCAACCGAATAAAATTTGTGTAAAAGGGGTTAACAAATAAACCCGAAGGGGTTAACAAATAAATTATGTAAACACAATTTTACTTTTTTTATTTTCCCTCTTTAATACATTGATCTTACGTTGTTGACGAAATAACAATTAAAATTTAATGTAAAAAAATAAGTCGATAATTTTAATAGTCAATGTAGGCAAACAATTATTAATTTGAATCTACTAATACGTTTCATTGCACTCATTTAGTTTCATTTTGTTTTTACATCGTTAATTATAGTCCAGATATGAATATTTTTTTGAATACTTTTATTTATAATTTCATTCTGTTCCTATTACAAACGCCGCTTAACTACCGCACAAGTGCGGCGTCTCATCCTGAATGTAAGAGTGACGCGCCGCAGTGTAATGTTTTAGAAAAAAATTGTTAAAAAATATTGATTATTTGTTTTGAATTTTTTTGTCGCAGTAAACGCGTTGTATATTTAACATTAAATAACACAGCATTTTTTTTTTTTTTTTTTTTTTGTACACTATGGGACTTTATACACAAATTCTAAAAATGTGTGGCATAAATCCCGGAATTACCCTATATCTAAAGTGGCATCCTTTCTCCTATGATTAAAAAGAAAATCCATCCTCTCTGCAAAGAACTAATAACCAGAAAATTAAAAAAAGTGCTAATTCACTATCTTCTGTAAAATGTTTTTCTACAAAGCTAAAAAATTGTTAAATGAGTCATTAGATAAATTTTATGCTAATGCAGCTGTGAAAATAAAAAGAAAATCTCCTGGACGATTTCCAAAATAAGTAAATTTTTTACAAATCAATGTGTCAATGTCAATTTGGTTGAAGGGATTCTATTTAACAGTAAAGTATATATTTCTCCCAAAGAAATTAGGGTTTAAAGGGTCTCAAGACTCTTAAAATCGGAAAAAATGAAAAAAAAAAAAAAAACACCATTTACAATTTTTAATATCTCAAATCTTATATAATTTTAAAACACAATTTTTAGTGGTATTGAAGATATAAGTATTTTATTGTATTTCATATATTAAAAAGTTAAAAGACGCAAGATTAATATTTATAGGAAGCTTCAAACTGTCAGACATTTGTCGAGCAGAAAATTGGTATGACAACTTACGCGCAGGATTACAAAATTAATTTTGTAACTAGAATTAAAATTTTGGTGCCTACTTATACTTCAGATTGCAGTAATTACTCTGAACCTAAATAAATTTGTATTTAACGCATTTTTATATTTTAAATGCAAAGTTGTATTTAGATAATAAAACGTTTTGAAAATTTCAACAGTATAATCACTTTTAAATTTTTTTTTTTTTTTTGGAACATTAAAAACAAAAAATTTTAGGTTCAGTTTATACAGACTAATATGAAACATATATTTTGAAAATTTCGTGAAAAAATATTGAGAAGTTTTTTATCTATCCCGCGCGTTATACCCAAAAATGTCATTCTAATAAAACTAACTGACTTCAAAGTTTCGGAAAGGCTGCTTCAACTATTGCGCGATATAATTTTAAAAGACATAACTTCTGTTCTAATGGAAATTTCAAGAAAACAATTATATAAAAATATTCAGACAAGATAGTAGTTTAAGGGGACCTTCTACATTAGGAGACCAAAAAAAAAGCACTTTTTTATGATTTTTTTTAAAGAAAAATTCATGATGGATCTTTTTGAAATTTTAACAGTTTATTGTACATATCTTAAGGTATACACAAGAATTTTTTTTTATTAGATTTTGTTGCTTCTACTCTAAGTTATAAACAAATATGTTCAACTGATTTGGAAATTTTCGTCTGGACGGTGGGCATGATAGCGCCTTATAGAATTATCTGAAGCACAAAAATAATTCTTTTTCGTAAACTTCGTGAGTGTTAAATTAAAGGTTAAATTAAAGTCTAGTTCTTCTAGTTAAATTAAAGGAATCCACAAATTTATTTTTAAAAAGTTATGTAATGGCTGATTAAAAAAAAACTTTTTTTTTGTTAAAAAAATTCGTTTTTATTTGTTAATGACTTTTTTAAAAATAATTTCAGTAAAAGATTTAATTCATATCGAAGGCTATTAAATAAGCTTTAATTAAAAAAAAATCAAGATGATCCATTGAGTAGTTTTTTTTTAAATCTTGCCCACCGTGTCAAAAAATGTGGTTGAACATATTTGTTTATCACTTAGAGTAGAAGCAGCAAAATCTAATAAACAAAATTCTTGTGTATACCTTAAGATATGTACAATAAACTGTTAAAATTTCAAAAAGATCGCTCATGCAGTTTTCTTACAAAAAAATCATAAAAAGTGCTTTTTTTCTCCTAATGTTGAAGGTCCCCTTAACATATAAAAAAATTAAAATTTCGAAAATTTTGAAATTTATGAGTCAGCTCAGTAACTCTCCATCATAAGCGACATTATTAAGAGATGGTAATTATGAGCTCTTGGCTGTTATGGTGATGGTTTCGCTTCTTTAGTGACGGACGTAGATATTTAAGCAACTCCAGACACACAAAATCTGAGCTTCAGAACTCATGTCTTCCATTAAATATCTCGCGGCGAAAGGATTTTCTTATAGCTATACGGAAAGGCCAACGTACCAATGAAATCACGTTTAAAGAGTCACGTTATGTTATTGAAAAGCGGAAAAAATGAAGTAAACCGCCTTTTCCCAAAAATCGCACAAAAAGGGCTTTTAGAATAATAGTAAGACATGAGCGATATAGCATGCATCCAGCATAGATTATGCAATACTTTCCACCACATTCAGAATACGCTATATCAATAGTTGGAAAAACATCAGAATTATTTTGTTCATTCCTGTATTAATCTATAGATTGGTATTTATACTACATCGTGTACTAAAAGTTAGTTAAATTAAACGCAAGGCACAGTTTAAAATTCCCATTCAGAAATTTCCGTCAGTAAATGAAAATGTACTCTATATCCTTCGAGTATCCCTGTACATGATATAAAATTTATACCCATCAATTAATATGGAAAAAAAGTTATATTTTAAAACGCGTACCACAAGTGAAAAGCCTCGTCAGCAATTATTCGTCATAAGCAGTACTGTAGAAAAATACTTTTGTGTGTCCCTGTAAATGAACGATAAATTATATGAACAATCATTTTCTACAGTAAGCTCTTGTAGTACACCTCAATGATATATGTAATTGTCATATGGTGTAATATATTTAAAATATACCGCAAGCGTTTTTCTCCCATAGGCCGTCATGCAACGAAATCATTTTGAGTGTCCCTGTAAATGAACCGCAAGTGCTACACACTTCATTTACAATACAGAGTATAACTTAAGGCTCCTGTCCCTGCCGGCGAAAGCATTCACGAGCTAATGCTAATCCTATGGTGAGGGATTTTCTAATATCTCGTTTGCATTTCGCATTTTTAAATATCATTACTTTTTTTTTTTTTTTTTTTTTTTTTTTTTCATTGGATAGCCAAGGTCCGTCTCTACATCGCACCTTTTTCTATTTTTTCGATTTTTGTTGCAGATATTTTTTAGAATGACGCTTTCGATTCAGAGCCGGTTTTGAAAGTGAAAGTAACTTTATAAAAAATATCTGCGACCCAAATCGAAAAAGTAAAAAATGTGCGATGTAGATACGGACCTCGGCTATACAATGCAATATAATATATATATATATATATATATTTTCAAAATTAATGAAAAATTATTGCATGAATTTTTACAGCAGCACAATTACAGCAGCACATATCAAATGCAATAAAACATATTACGTCATTTCAAAATGCCAAAACACCATAACTCCAAAAGGAAGGTGTATATCTGCAGAAATTTTTTAACTATAAAATATTTAAAAGAACAAGAAAGACAGGTAAAAAACAGTCTGTTCTTCATCAGTGGGAGGACAGACAGAAAACTAACTCCACCCCCCACTTTTAAAATTTGCAGGTTTCTGAACACATGCTCACCCTGCATTCAATACTGAAAAACTATTGTCATTTTATTAATCAAATTCCATAAAAAACTAAAATAACTCAAATTAAAACTAACAAACATAATGCTAACCATACAAAAATTATCATACAAAAACAAAAAAGCTTTAATAAAAAGGTCTTTTAGAGGATATACTTAAATTACCATTAAAATAAAAACAAAAGAAAATTAACAAAACAAGCATGAATGCAGAATAAACATGCGCCCCCCCCCCCAAACCCGAAAAATAAAAATTCTCAAAACATGAATACCTGTATAATGTTTCTCACCCGTCAACAATAAACAAATTTTTCTTCCAAACCCATTGTCAGAAACCAGAATTCCAAGTCTGCAACTTTCTTTCTTTCTGGTTTTTGACAATGGCTTTGGAAGAAAAAATTATTTGTTTATTGTTGACGGGTGAGAAACATTATACAGGTATTCATGTTTTGAGAATTTTTATTTTGCGGGTTTGGGGGGGTGCATGTTTATTCTGGATTCATGCTTGTTTTGTTAATTTTCTTTTGTTTTTCTTTTAATGGTAATTTAAGTATATCCTCTAAAAGACCTTTTATTAAAGCTTTTTTGTTTTTGTATGATAATTTTTGTATGGTTAACATTATGTTTGTTAGTTTTAATTTGAGTTATTTTAGTTTTTTATGGAATTTGATTAATAAAATGACAATAGTTTTTCAGTATTGAATGAGGGGTGAGCATGTGTTCAGAAACCTGCAAATTTTAAAAGTGGGGGTGGAGTTAGTTTTCTGTCTGTCCTCCCACTGATGAAGAACAGACTGTTTGTTTTTTACCTGTCTTTCTTGTTCTTTTAAATATTTTATATAGTTAAAAAATTTTTGCAGATATACACCTTCCTTTTGGAGTTATGGTGTTTTGGCATTTTGAAATGATGTAATATATATATATATATATGTTTTAAAATGTCGAAATGCAAACGAGATATTAGATAGGATTAGCATTAGCTCGTGAGTGTCTTCGCCGGCAGGGGCAGGAGTCTTAATAAACCGCAATAACATACATCAATTTAATGGTAATCGCACCCTATTTACGCGATCGCACCCTATTTGCACGGACAGACAGACAAACCTTATTCATAAACCCTTTTCAACTTTGTTGGAAAGTTTAAAAAATAAACAAGAACGAAAAATCATGCATACAGCATAGATTATGAAACCCTTTCCAACACATTCAGAATACTATAACAAAACTTATCAGTTTACTAAGGTGAAAGATGAAGTCTAAATGAGCAATTTGGAAAACGCATACCCGATTTCTGCTATTACCCTAAATAGTAGATAAAATATCCTTTCTTGCAGCCCTTTATATGATCTACAGATATGTATGCATACTATATAGTATGCTAAAAGTTAGTTCAGTTAAACGCATAGCAAAGTTGAAAATTTCAAAATTTCCACACAGCAATTTCCGCTAATAAACGGATGTTGTTCCGAACTTTTGAGCGATCCTGTATAATATCTATAGAATTTATACACACCCAGTAATATTTAAAAAATATTTAAGTTTAAAAACGCATACCACAACTGAAAACGCACTTCCATCAATTCTTGTTCGTAGCCTTCAATATTTCAATTATGGCTCATTTTCTTCTATAGTCAAATTCCTTTGTGTGTCCCTGTAAATAAACGATAAGTTCTCTGCACGCCGTATTCTACAGTAATAACCTTGGAGCACACCTCAGTGATGTACATAATGTTTAAAATACTTTAGTATCATTAAAATACGCAGCAAACGATTTTTCCCCATAGACCGTCATGATTCTTTTGAGTGGCCCTCTAAATGGACCAAAAATGCTACACGCTGCATTTTCAATACCGAACATGCCATAGTAAACCCCAATAACATTCCATTTCATGCCAATCGGACTACATTTATGCGAGTTAGAGCACGGACAGACAGACAGACAGAAAGAAGGATTGACAGGCGGACGGACAAACCGAATTCATAAACACTTTTAAACTACGTTGGAAAGCGTTGAAAAGAAAAAGGTAAAAAAATGAGAATTGCATAACAGGCAATTTTAATTGAGATGTATATCTTGGTATTTAAGATTGAAATAAAAAATTACAAGAACCTGAAAAAAAAAAATAATACGTGAAAAAAACGTTTGTCTAAATAGATTTTGAAAAATAAATAAAATACTAACGTACGAATTTAGATTTTTCTGAATTTAAGTAAAATGAATGATTGGAATAATTTTGAGACAGGGAAGAAGAATTAATTAAACTAGTGATATAAAATTATGTTACATAGGGAAAATTTATAGAATATTTTTAATGTAGCACGGAAATTTAATATTCGTAATATATATATGCACGCACATACAATGACTATTTTTAAAAAGAAAAATATAGCTCCTTATCTTCACAACATATCACATTTCGAACAATCAGAGTATTTTAAAGATATTTAAGAAAGGAAATAAGTTTAATTAATCAGAAAAGTAGGCACCCGATTGCCAATAAAATTTTCAATAGACAGAAAATCAAGTTGTTTCGTATTAAAACTAGTTGGATGTGCCAATCCCAAAACTTTCTTCTATCTCATATAGTTTAATATTTCAAAATGTTGTTACAGATGTCAATATTTCATTTTTATTAGTTCAATACTTTATCAACTTTGAATTTCATCTTAAATTTCTGCTTCAGTCAATTAATCCGAGTAAAAACGAATTTATCTCGATCATGATATTTATTAAAAATACGAATAATCGCGAATAGTCGGCTTATCAGGGTGGAAAGTTCCCGTCGATTCACCAGTCACTGGTGTACAATAGAACTACGAAAAATTAAGAAGATTACACAAAAATCGCTATTACAGCGCCCCCTTGCCGGGAATTTTTCCATATTTAGGGAGGATCTTCTTGCCATGGCCAAAAACATACACAAAGTATTTGGTTCAATCCTATGGATAGCTTCATACACTTTTCGAAAGTACAATATTGGAAATGGCATAAAAATTGCTATTACAGCGCCCTCTATCGTCAGATTTTTCCAAAATTAAGGAAGGACCTGCTTACTATAGCCAAGAACTTAAAAAAAAATGGTTCAATTCTATGCATAACTTCATACACTTTTTGATGGTACAATTGCGACAGAAACACGGACAGACAGGCATTTTCTATAAACATGTTTCTTGGGATCTCTGACCCCTAAAACGTGTAAATTCATCGAAAACCGGAAGTCGAAAAACATTTCAATTACAATAACTTTCTTCTATTTAAGATAGAAGAAAGTAAAAATAGTTATCGAAATCGGTGTATTTGTTCAAAAGTTATGTTTGATACATATTCCTTTTTTCGAGTTCAGTTATCACGTTTTATAGAAGACAGTTAATGAAAGAGGATGAACTTTTTTACAAATTTAATATTGCGTCACTAATTAAGAAAACTCATTTTAGCGAAATCCATTTCCCTCATTTCAGCCAAATAACTGCTAAAAATATTTCGGTATGGAATTTGGAATATTCTTCCCAAAGACAACATTTTAACACTGGAAAGCAGCTTAACTCTTTTCAAAATTTTATTTTCCGATTTTACTTGCCAGTAGATTAAAACGTTGTACTGCAAACCAATCAATGCAATGAACCGCATATACTGTACGTGTTCCATTTTAACCGAAGAAACGTTGTAGAATTCAATCCCTTTACCCCCTCCGTTCATGAATTCTTTCCTTTCTCGTATTCATCTTTTCATTCACCATTCCGAAAACACATCCTAATTAAAATTGTAATTAAAATACGAACAAATCCTTCTTGTCGAAACATTTCCCGCATCTGTTGTTTGTGTTGTTTCAACGTAAATTTTAATAAATGATATTTGAATAAAATAAATAATTATGATCTAGCTGTAAGAGAGAGAGAGAGAGAGAGATGAGAAAATATACAATCACACAGAAATACGGTTTCTGTGTTATACAAAATAAATTTCGTATATTTCAACGATTTTCTTATGAATAGCGAAGTCAAACTTTTGCATGCAGTATGAAGTACCTTAGCATACATAAATTGAAGAAAAGGTAGTCAATAAATCAATTAATTTTGCAGGGTTCCCGAAAATGCCACGTAAACATTTTGAGGGGCGTCTGATTACATTAATATGAAACATATTTACGAAGGAAAACATAATCGGAAACAAACTGTCACTAAACCTGAAAAATAACAGATTCCTTATTCCACAGCATGATTTTTCACAGCGTGTGCTCATGAATATATTGCCCTAAATACAAAAAAAAAAAAAAAAAAAAAAAAAAAAAAAAATTGACAGTTTATCGTTTTGATTTATATTTAATTGTTCAAATTTTTTAAATTTATAAACTTATCAATTGATTATTGATAATGGTGGGCAACTACTAAGATTTGAATCTCGAGTAATTCGGGCTTCATTTTCATTCTGTCACACATACTAAATATTTTCTGCGAAACCAAAAATTTTCAGCTGAAACATGAATAAGAAAGATGGGATAAAACACTGCATAAAACTAGGAATAAATAGGGTTTTTCGGGAATAAATTAGGATATTTGAAAATAAATCGGGTCTTTTGAGAATAAACATGGAAATAAACCGCTTATTTTGGGTATAAACCTGCGAATGAACCGATTTTTTGCAACTCTAGCTGAAAACAAGTTTTCTTGTTTACTGTGGATCCCAGTGCGGGCTGCACGCCAGTGTTTTGACTTTATATGGTTTATCCATTGCACGTTCCTTATATCCCTCTATTTATCTATAGTATAGATTTTTTTAGGTGTTAGAACTTCAAGCAATTATGAACGAAATGCGCTTTGCTTCTGGCATTGAGATAGGGGCAAGAATCATCAACACCAATGGAAATATCCAGGAAACTCCAAGTATGATGGAAAATATTCGAGGATCCATACAGCGCCGTTGTAAGACACTACAGTTGCTCGAAAATGTAAACAACTATTGCGAAGCTATATTCTTTATCTTTTAGTTATTGTACAATTATATTTTGCCTAATAGAAAGCTTTGTACTGATTTTTATTTTCTTCTATCTTTACAAGAAGAAAGTATTGGATTTGTGAAAATTTTCGACTTTCGGTTTTCGACGGATTTACACGTTTTAGGGGTCAGAGATTCCGAAAAACATGTTTTTACAAAATGTCTGTCTGTGAGTCTAATTCTGTTAATCTGTGAGTGTGGCTGTCTGTATGTGACACAGATTTTGTGGCCACTCTGTCTCAAGAACTAATGCACGGAATTTAATAAAAATTTATATGCAGTTAGTCCCTGATATAAATTGGTGCTGATTAGTTTTTGGTGTAAATCGCTCAACAGGTGGTGCTGCTATGCAACATTTTTCACGATTTCCACAATAGCTCAATCTCCAGAACTAATACACGGATTTTCATCAAACTTCAGATTCAGTTAGTCCTTGACATGAATTGCTGTTTTAAACATTTTGGTTTAAATCACTCAACAGGTGGCGCTGTTATGCTGCATTTTTTGTAATTTCTCAAATAGCTCTATCTCAAGAACTAATGCTTGGATTTTCAACAAAATTCAGAGTCAGGTATACATGGATATGAATTAGTGCTGCTGAGTTTTTGGTGTAAATCGCTTAACAGGTGGCGCTGCTATACAGCATTTTTCAGAATTTCCACCATAGCTCAACCTCAATAACTAATGCACTAATTTTCATCAAACTTCAGATTCAGGTATACCTTGGCATGAATTGACGTTTTATAGATTTTGTTGTAAATCGCTCAACAGGTGGCGCTGCTATGCTGCATTATTTGTAGTTTCCGCAACAGCTCTATCTCAATTCTCTAGAACTAATGCTTGGATTTTCAACAAATTTCAGATTCAGGTAGGACCTTGATATTAATTAGTGCTGTTTATATTTTGGTGCAAATCGCTCAACAGGTGGCGCTGCTATGCTGCATTTTTCAGAATTTCCACCATAGCTCTATCTCAATAACTAATGCACGAATTTTGATCAAACTTCAGATTCAGGTATACCTTGATATCAATTAGTGTTATTTATGTTTTGGTGTAAATCGCTCAACAGGTAACGCTGCTATGCTAGTTTTTTCAGTATTTCCGCTATAGCTCTATCTCAATAACTAATGCATGAATTTTCATCAAACTTCAAATACAGATATACTTGATATGAATTGGTGCTAAATTCATGTAATTTCTTGTACTATTTAAATGATTTAATTGATGTGATTTATGAAGAAGAAAGTTTTGTGATGGACACAACATACTACGAAGTTGTTGTACTGCTTTTTTATTTGTGTTGTTGATGTGTCTTTGTTCTCTATCGCCTTCGAGTAGCGTTTTCAACAGTGCTTTCCTTTGTAAATATGATTCATGTCTATGTTCTTTATCACGCTCAAAATTCGTACTGTAAGTTTTGAAGCACTCCGTGTTTATTTTTAGCTCATTTACTAACAAGCAAAGTAAAATTTCCACAATGGAATTTGTAAAAAGTACATAAAATCTAAGTATATTTCTGTACAAAAAAAAAAAAAAAAAAAAAAAAAGCGAAACCTAAAGCTGAATGTTATATCGAAAAATAGATTGTTTAACGCTCTAAACGTAAAAAAATATGAATGAATGCGAATATAATGCGTACAATTACTTATGAATGCGAAACTGTTTTCCAACTTGTCATAAAAAACACGTTTATTTACGTTAAAAAAAGGTCGATTTAGGCAATCTTAGCGTTTCATACTTGGCATCGGAAAATATTACCGTCCGAAAATCTCAAAATAAGATGCTATGATTTGGTTTATAAAAGATAGCAAACACACAAATATTATCACTTAAAGGATATAATGCATCTGAACTGATATACAAATACTCAACTTTTAAATTACCACATCATCTAATTATTCTTATGTAAAATAGTTCAGTTTATAGATTATAGTGTACGAAAAACGTTGTATGAAAGTTACACTACCCTCTAAAAGTTAAACTACAACCTGTTTTTTATGTCTAATTTAAAAAAGAATGAACAGTGAAAAATAAATTTGGAGGAAATGAACAGTTCTTTTTTAAATGCGACAAAGTAATTTACATAATTTCAGTTACAGCAAAAAAGTACTCTTGGCAGAAAACTCCATTCTTAGAGAAAACATACATAATAGATGAATACATACAAAATATAGAATGTACATAACAGTTTTATGTGGAAAAATACAATGGAAGCATTAAAAAAATGGTTTCTAATAAGGAATATGTCCGCCCCTAACTGCAATGCTTTGTTGGCACTGACGTTCCATACTGCCAATTAAATTCTCGGATACCGAAATGGGAAGCGAAGACTAGATACGGGGTAAACCTTATTCCAACTTTTTTAAGGACTTTGGATGAGGACTTAAAGCAACAACGTGTCTGCTAATTTAGACCCAAACATCTTCTATCGAATTCAGAGCTGGAGATTAAGTTGGCCACCCCACCAGTCTGACAAAGAGAGGGCCAACCTTGTTAATCACAGATTGTGATTATTTTAATATATGTTGTAGGGTAGAGACCCCTTAGTGTCAGGTTCAACGGATTTTATCCAACGCTCCGTAGTTATTGAGAAACCGGGGGGTCTAATATTAGTACACAACTTAAATACTTACTTTACAACGAATTCGATAGTTTAGTCGTAGCTCAGTTGGTATGGCGTTTGCCGGCTGATCCGCGGGCCCGGGTTCAAGACCTGAATGCGCTACATTTGTTTTTCTCATCTTTTGTTTTATAAATATACTTGTAATTATAATTTAATAATTTCAATTAAAAATTTTAATACCATACATTAATTATAATGTTAACAAGCTTAAATTTGTCATTTCTTATTTGTAAGCTATTATTTCTCATCCTTTAAAGAAGTTTAAAAAGAAATTGGATCTATTATTGAATGATAAAAATTCCAAAATCGTGAAAAATGTTTTGTGGCGCCATTTAGTTATGATAAAATAAAAGAACATTCAAATAAAATAAAAATAAAAGCAGAAAGAAGATAAAGGGGAAGCAAAATAATTGAAAGCGCAAGCATACTTATTACAAATTTAAAAATCTTTAATATGCAAAAAATCGGTTGTAATTTAATTCTGATGCTAATTTTTAATATAATTATGCTTGTTACTTTAGAAACAGAATAATAGTATTATCGCATTGACTTCCTTTGTTAAAGCAATGCGTAAATGATGTTTCTTTAAAATCACGAATTGACACAATTGCTCAATACCATTGCATCGATAAAGAATGTGAAATACATTTTAAAAGTGATTTAAAAAAATTAACAGTTTTATTACAACTATTTAGTTAAACGTAAAAAATTAAATAGGTTAAAATTATTAATTGCTATGCAATATTAAAAATTTTAATTGACAATGAGAGTATTAACTTACAAGTATATTTATAAAACAAAAAATGAGGAAAACAAATGTAGCGCATTCAGATATCGAACCCGGACACGCGGATCAGCCGGCAAACGCCATATCAACTGAGCTACGACTAACCTAGCATTTTCGTTGTAAAGTAAGTATTTAAGTTGTGTACTAATATTAGACCCCCCGGTTTCTCAAGATCTAAGGAGCGTTTGATAAAATCCGTTGAACCTGACGCCCCACCAGTGGCTGAGAGGTTCTGCTCTCGAAGCTGGTAGACGGGAAGTGCTGGGTTCGAACCCAATCGCGCCCGTCGGCCTAATCGTTTGGAGTTTTCGTGGTTTTCTTCGAACCTTGGATTTCCAAGCGTTAATACGGGTTAGGTTCCCTTAGAAAGACCCCCACGAAGGGCACTCCCCCCCCAGGGCCCATATTCCTCGTGCAGATAATTGGCCGTCATAAATACAACCAACCAACCGTTGAACCTGACACTAAGGGGTCTCTGCCCTACAACATATATTAAAATAATCAAAATCTGTGATTAACAAGGTTGGCCCTCTCCTTGTGAGTTCCTTCACGGAACACATGCTGGTCAGTCTGACCATCGAAAGAGATTCCTGCCAAAAACATGATTCCACCACCTCTGTAGCTGTGTCTTTCAAGAACGTTGGATTGTTTGTATCTGGTACAGTCGTGGAAAAAAAAATAAACACCCCTTACTAACTCTGCAAAAAATTATCGTAGAAGAAAGTTACTGGTACCACACGATTGGTAATAAAGTCTACTTTTAAATGATGTATATAAAATTTGCTTAGGGGCCATCTACATATTAAACCGAACCATAACTTAGATTTGTCAATAGCGGTACACAATTGAAGAGCTGAGTGGAAGAACATGTTATGCTACATTTTCTTAAAAATTATTTTATCTTTTGTACGAAGGCGTTATCAGGTATTCTATCACATAGTAAAGCTAAAATACCAAAATTATATTTAGCCTTGAAGATTTAAGACATTATTCAGTATCACACCTGTTAGTCACCTGTGAGTTCAGTATCACACCTGTTAGTCACCTGTGAGTTCAGTATCACACCTGTTAATATTTTAAACACATGGTATCAAACGGAAAATAAATCATTAAAATCGACAACAAAAACTTTCCCATCAAATTTCTTCAAATGTAATTTTTGTTACCTAACGTGTTCTTCCACTTAGCTCTTCAATTCTGACAGCATAAATGAACTCTACACTCTTCAATTAGCTTAAAAACAAATTTTTATGCAATTCGTAAGATATGTTTCCGAGAAATTAATTATTTTAAAACAAGCGTATTTTAGGGGCTGTATCCAAATTGAACTTCGGTACTGGATTGTTGACCGAGAGAGCCCCCTTCTTGATCAAGGTATTTTAAGCGCCACTCAAGAAGTCATTGAAGACTGCTAGATTACAGGATAGCACAAGAAATTTCAAAATATCTAGACCTTTCTATCATAGACGGCCCCTTAAACGATCATTTTGCCGTTTTTTTAGCATAACTTGAAAACTACTTGGAAGAGAAAATATGAAATTTTGAATTTCCATAAAGCAGGACTCAATAAATCTAAATACATAAAAAAAATTGTAGGTTGCAATTCATAATTTTTTCGAATATTAATTTTATAATTCATAATTCATATAATAAAATTATAAAAAATGCAAATTCAACGTATTTATGTTTGGGTATTTTAGTATTATTACCACACAAAAATTTAACAGATTAGGAGTATAATTTCAGGAGATATTCATAATAATATGAAAATGCAATTTAACATTAGAAGCACTCAATTTTGAACTTTATAATTCAAAAACTTATCATTCAAATGACTTGAAATTTTGTGTCTAGGCATAGTTTGAACCGTAGATTTAAAATATCTTGTTAAAATTGGTTATTGCCATTGAAAAAAAATGAAGTTTGGGTTCGTTTTAATATGTAGATGGCCCCCCTAAGCAAATTTTATACACATCATTTAATAGTAGACTTTATTTCCAATCGTTCGGTACCAGTAACTTTCTTCTACGATAATTAGTTGAGGAGTTATTAGGAGAGATTTTACCTTTTTTTTTCCCACGACTGTATGTTGTTCACTTCACATCAGCAGATGCCCCAAATAGCTCTTTAGCGCGAGCTTGGACTCATTTGTGAACAGTACAGAAGCCCATTATGGTCTTGTCCTGGAAACGTGTTCTCATGCAAAATATAAACGGGTACTTCTCTGTCGTCTGTTCAATTGGACACATACAACTGGACGTCTCGCATAGAGACCAGAATTGTGAAGGCGTCTTCGCACCGTACTGTCGGATATCCTTGCCCTGAAGCGATAAAATGATATGAAACAAGCTGAGGCATAGTAGTGTTCCTCCTTCTTTGGGCCGAAAGAGTTAGAAAGTGATCTCCCTCTGGTGTTGTAACTCTTTGTTGGCCATGAATATGTCTTCTAGACACAGAATCTTTTGGTGTAAACTGATTCCACAGTCGTTTGACCACACTGTGAGTCACATTGAGACGTCTATCAGTACCAGGTTGTAACAATCCCATTCCCACAAATCTGATCAATCGTGAGTTCAATGAATCGGGTAAACGACTTATCCGAGACAACAATTGAAAACAAACAATCATGCGCAATATTTACACATAAAGCCAGGAAAGTTTGATTTTTTTCACATTTTCTCTTACTTCTACATAAGTGACAATTTCGTTAAAATAAACATAAGAAACGATTTCTTTAAAATAAAAGTGATGACCAAAGTTTTTTTTTGCATAAGTTTTGCATAAGTTACTAAAGTTCGATACTATCATTCATATTCAATATGAATTTTATTTTTTCTGCATTTATGTTAATGGTGAGCTTTGAAAATATGAACTTTTGGAAGGCAGTATATAAGAAATTTATACGAAAAACGATTTCTTCCGATTTCGTGATTCAAACCATTATATTCTAAAACTTCCTATTACTTCAGTTCTATAGTTGACCCTTTTACTGTAGTAACTAAAGCAGCTTTAATAAAGCTAGAAAATTATCCATAGAAAGAAGCTATCTGAAGCCTGTCATGCTAGGCAACAGACTGTAGAAAAATAAAACCCTCTTTTCTTTAACTTGCCGTCTGATATTCAAAAATATGAGTGACGGATTTCTCCGTCTTATTAGATAGCGGGATAATAAGGGTGAATATTACCACCTAAACGGATTAACTGGTCTGGACTATTAGAGGTCTGCACGGGCTATAATCTCCAGGCCCGGCCCGTTTGTATTTTTGCTGTTCACGGACCGTCTAAAATTAATGAAAACAGACCCGATTCAATTTCCTCAGAAAATACCGATTTTTCTGAATATACAATTAAGATTTTTTTGTAGAATACTGCGTACACATTTATGGGGAATTTAACCCTATATATTACTATATGGTTTATATTATTATATGTTCGCAAGCCACACAGTACCGGCCCGCCATCTAAGGCCCAGTATGTAGAAAGAAAATGCAAGCCTGATCATGACCCAGACCGAGTCTGCTGAAATCATTAAACCCTGTTCAGACACGATGAAACTCCTGCAGTACGCTGGACATGTTATATTTCTGTACTGATGTGAATCTAGCATCGATTCGTGCAGCATACACTGTTAAAAATTTTCAGCATTCTGGCAGGTCATTTGACCGTTTTTCCGAAAATGGTTACACAACTGTAATTTTAACACTATTCTGACCATATTATTGGCCATTTTATGGTCAGAATATAGTTAAATTATGGTTATGAAACCGTTTTTTCAAAAAACGGTCGAATGACCTGCCAGAATGCTGCAAAATGTTTAACAGTGTATTACGCTTATTCTCCTCTCAGTCACGCCCATTGAAAATTGTTCGCATTTTATTGGCTTAGTTTGACCTTTTAAACACCTTCCAACAAAGTTAAAAAGTGTTTATGCATTTCGTTTGTCTGTCCGTCTGTCCCCGCTCTAACTCCCGTAAATAGACTCGGATTTTTACGCAATTGATAAAGGTTATTTAGGATCACCAAAGCATGTTTTGTATTGTATATGAAGCATGTAGGATTAATAATTCATTTACAGAGGCACTCAAAAGTATTCCATTACATTATGGTATAGAGGGAAAAATCGTTTGCAGAGTATTTTAATGACATTACGTTATTTCAAATGTATTGAAACTAATATAAATCACTGAATATTTCACTACAAGATGATTGCGATAGAATATAGATTAACTGGATTATAGATATCTAGATAGATTGCGTTCATAGCATTTGTCGGTCATTTAACAGGGATACACAAAAAAAATCGATTACAGTACTGTCTTTGAGTAATAACGGATGGAAGTGCGTTTTCAATTTCGGCATGCGCTTTTAAATTTAACTTTTTTTTCCCTTTTATTAGTTCTACATAAATTCTATACCTCATATACAGGGCTGCACAAAAGAATTCAGGTGTCATACTCCTTATTAGCGGAAATTGCTGAAGGGGAAATTTCAACTAATGTATATATGTATTTCTTAACTGAACTGAATTTCGGCAATCATATAGTTAATAGATACAAATCTATATACAGGGCTCCTCAAAGATATATGACAATTTTCCGATTGCAGTTGGGAACAGCTGAAATTGGGTTTTCAAGCGTGTTATGCGTTTCCACAGGTTGAATTAGGCATAATATTTTAACTTATTAAACGGTGCAGTTTTGTTACATTATTCTGAATGTGTTGGAAAGTCTCATAATCTATGCTTGAAGCAAGATTTTTTCCCTTCCTGCTAAATTTTATATTAGACTGGGTAAGGGCCTCGGGCCCGAGTAGACCTTTAACAGAGTAATACACAAGTATCTAATTTTTAAATAAATATTGCTGTAGCCAAATATTATTCGCATGAAAAACATCCAATCTATAAGATACATTTGAAAAAAATCATTTCAATAAATATTTCTCCCGATTTGATCTATTCATAATCGAAATAAGAAAAATGCTGTAAGAAAATTCTGCGATAAATAAAATGCTTATACTTTAGTAACTAAAGTAGCAGTACAAAAGAAGAAAATTATCCCTAGAAAAAAGCCTGTCATGCTAGGAACAAACTGAAAAAAGCTGAAACGTTCTTTTCTTTAACTCTCCCGTTTCATATTCAGAAAATTGAGTGATGAATTGTCCCTCGCTGGCGGTGACTCTTTATTTTCCTATAATGATTCGAAACGTGACACTCGGAGGCAGTCTAGAACGGGATACATTAGCATAAATCTCTGCTCCATGGACTTAACGCTCTCTGCCTCTTGTCCATCATAAATACCCAAATACTCTAGAATATTTTTTTTCTTTTCAAAATATTTTTTATTTAAATAAAATATTCTCTAACGCAAGATCCCAGTGAAATTCTTGAATGGTAATTGGTGTTTTGTATTATAAATAGCATAAAGTTAGGGTCCTTCATTGGATCGTCTAATCAAATTTTATCTGAACCTGTCCAGACCTGATAGACAAGTTCGGACCAAGTTCGCTCTTTTTTTACTTTCTTCTATCTTTACAAGAAGAAAGTATTGGGTTTGTGAAAATTTTCGACTTCCGGTTTTCGACGGATTTATACGTTTTAGAATGTCCTGAGCACGATTTGATGGTTTTTAGAAAATGTCTGTCTGTCAATCTGTCCCTCTGTGAGTCTATGTGACAAAGTTTTTTTGGGCGCTCTATCTCAAGAACTAATGCACGGAATTTCACAAAATTTTAGATTCAGTTAGACCTTGATAAACTGGGCCTGATTAGTTTTTAATGTACATCGCCCAACAGATGGCGCTGCTATGGAGAATTTTTTACAATTTCCGCAATAGCTCTATCTAAAAAACTAATGCACGGATTTTCATCAAACTTCAGATTCAGTTAGAAGTTGTCAAAGCTGTTGATAATTAGATTTTGGTGCAAATCATCTAACAGGTAGTGCTGATATTCTGCCTTTTTAAGGAAGTATTAACATGTATGAGATAGAAGAAAGTTCTGGGATTGCCACATCTGACTAGTTTTTTCTTTGTGAGGTTCAGTTTGGGTTGACTCTAGTTTAAGGAGGACAAGTATGTGAGTGACTAGTATATGGGACAAGTTCGTGTGCAGTTGAATTTAGTTTTTTGGGAATCGATTTGGTTTCAGTACAGTTTTGGTTTTTGAGTATAAGTTTCTGATATAGTATATCCGATTTCAGAAAGAAAGATTATAATATTCTTTACGGGAAAAAATTCTATGTATTTTAACATGAATGAATGTATCTATTCAATTTTTTCATAAAATGAAATAAATTTCATAAAATTTCTGTTATCAACATCCCTTTTTCTATGCATTTTTCCATCCCTTTTTCAAACCGCCTTAAAGCACGCATACCCATTGCCACTGCAGATGAGATGGCCTCAGCACGAGCCGAGTTTGACCACGTTCTTTGCCCCAGTCTTCTGGCTAGGGCTCAAAGTACAAATTTTAGCTATTCACTAATTGATATATCGAAAAACAAGAATCATATCAAGAGATTGGAAGAGAAAGGGCGAACACGAAAATTCGATGTTTTTTTTTTTTTGTTGTTGTTGTTGTTGCTGTTTTCACGTCAGATAAATGTAAGCAATAAGTATGTAAGTCGTTTTACCCTGGTTCGCCCTTAGTATTCTCACAGTGTCAAGCTAAAGTGAGTAGTATCCCATTCTATAATACTACTTGCAAAACTTTGAGCGTCATTTACCAACACCCCAATTTCGGGATTCGTCCTTTCTCTTCCAAGGTCCTGATGTATATTATATCTATTGTCAACTTTCCTTTTTCTATGCATCTACAAAACGCAGAACAATGAATGACGTACCATTCGAAAGGTTTTTAAACCGCATTCTGACATAGTACACTCACATTACATTAAATCCTTATTTTGATTAAAAATTATAGTTTATAAAAAATAAATCAGCATTATTTTCATAAAGGGTTTTTCTCTAATCAGTGTTGCCATACAAATAATATACTGCATTATATACTGGTCAGCAATGATTGTTAAAAAATAAATAGTACAAAAAAGATTAAGTGTGGCGTCTCCGCACGGGTTTATTTTATATTTATCCTTAAAAAACAACATTGAAATTGAAAGTTTTAGAATAGGTAACATGGACCGACCGAAGCAGTGGTATTTCACGTGTAGCCTAAAAGTTACGCTTTGTTATATTAAATTTTATTGTACTTTATATGTGCTCAATTTATTTTTCTTTGTCCCACGTTTTTTCCTAAGCGGGTGACGTCATCATCTAGTGCAGTTAAAATATGATTGTTAGTTTCTTATCGCGCGTGCCTTTTGCTGTCTTCGAACCTTTTTTACTGTAACTTTGATGGAATAAATGAGATAATATTCTGGCTTATCTAATGCTGTTTTCAGATTTTTTTAAACCTTAATTTCCCTTTAAAGGTTTTTTTTTCTTTTACGGCGGGCACTTGGCAACTAGGATATTCGCGACAAAAAGGCCGAAAGTGATGGCCATTTGTTTAGGAGCACCCGAAGGGCGGCCATCGCTACTCCGCTACTCGAGTTGATCTCGTAATTTAGAACTTCGATCAGGTGATGAGATCTTCACCTGAATAGGCACTCCCAGAGGTATAATTCACAGGCAACTTGCAGGACTTTGCACCTATGATGGAGTTTACATGCATCAGGTGCCATTAGCATACATGGCGGAAACGTTTAACCCTTTTAGGGGCGATGGGATATATTTTATCCCACCTACGATTAATGAAGCTTTGCACCAACTTTTATCAAATTTTACTTTTCAAACTTTGGTGGAAAAAAGTTGTAAAATTACTTTCCTTATTAACACATATTAGACAGTTGCACCATAAAATATAATAAATAAAATCACACAATCTTGCTCAATGGCGCCCAAAATACGAACTTTAATAAACTAACATTTAAAATCTACGTTTCGAGCTGTTTCTACAGCCGTCTTCAAGAAAAATATGATAGTAAAATGGCTCAAAGTTCAGAGATGGCACAGGAAGCCTTCATCTCTGAACTTTGAGCTATTTTACCATCATATTTTTCATGAAGACGGCTGTAGAAACAATTCGAAACGTAGATTTTAAAAGTTAATTTATTAAAGTTCGTATTTTGTGCACCATTGAGCAAGATTGTGCGTTTTTAGTTGTTGCTTTCCTTATTTTGCAATAATGTTTTTTGAAGATTCCGGTGTGCATTCGACATTACAGAAACAAAATTACTTGCCCCTCTAAGGGTTAAACCTGCATATAAAAATATTAGTGCGAAAATCTCGCACGGGTCCTCTGATATTATATTTTATTTCCGATGTCGACTTTCCTTTTTCTATGCACATACAAAACGCATAAGGATGGAAGAGGTATCATATGACAAGTTTTTGAAGAGTTTTTTGACATAGTACATTCAAATTTCGTTAAAAAAAATTGCTTGATAAAAAACTGCTGTTAATTAAAATTAATAAAAAAATATCAGAATTTTTTTCCAAATTTGCAGTGCGAAAGCCTCGCACGGGTCCACTGGTATAAAATTAATACAGTAGAGTACCGTTAATTCGCAAACGTCTAATTCGCAAACACCTGTAATCCGCACTGTATAAATGAATGTAGCAAAGAATTTTAATTCTTAAAATATAATTTATCAATGGTGGCAATGGTTCCGCCATATTTATTCTTATGTACGATACATATATATCATACATCAATTAAACTTATTTTTTACAATTTAAAATGACAGTCTTCATAAAAATATTTTATTTATTTAATCATTTATATGGTAAATGAATAACAAAATCCTTTTAAAAAATTAATTCTTAAAAAAGTATTTGTACTAATGGAAGATGGTTACTTAAGTAACTTATTTAACCTCTCATTTAGAAATAATTACAATTTATTTAATTGAAGATGTAACAGGTTGTACAAAAACCAAGCAATTAATTTCCTAAATCAAAGTTAACAAATATAAATATATCAATAAATTCGTATTTGATACTTATACATACATGTAGTTACAATATTTGATAAAAGATCTTAAAATTTCCTAAAAAAAATTTTTTTTTGTTTTAGCAACTAAGTATGACTGCAAGATACAATAAAGAAACATAAACAACATGTTTTAATACAAACAGCTATTGATGATATATTTAAACATTATTAAAATTTATTACTTTTTACTTAATTCATAAGTTTAAGTGTGTATTTTCTTTATTTTAAGCATTAACAATCTAAATTTGCCCAAACTATGAATAACATAAGCGTAAACAAAGATTAAATACACATGAACTGTGATTTTCAAAAAGTCTCTAATCCGCAAAACTCTTGGAACTAAGAGCTATGCGGATCAGTGGTTTTCTACAGTATTAGAGAATAATTGAAATACGATTGTAGTTAATTTTCAATAATTGACTTAAAGTATGGAATTAATTGCATCCACACCAATTTTTTTCTTTTTTATTTGTGACATTATTCCCTCTACATTACTCGGCCGATAACCTTCGAATTCAGCACAGTGCTATGGCCGGCAAGGTTCACGTAAAAAAAGAAGAAAAAAATCTGATATAAATCATCTCATTGAGGAATAAGTATAGATCATAAGTGCAATAGACTTAATTTAAAATGAAACCCACGAGCTCGATTGTATACGTAATTTAGAATGTGCGCAATTTCTACAAGGGGATTTATAACTAGAATCCGATTTCTGTCAGTTTTTTCTTTTAAAGCTCCTGTCCCTGCTTGTGAAGACACTCACGAGCTAATGCTAAACCTATGGGGAGGGATTTTTCTAATATCTCGCTTGCATTTCGACATTGTTAAATATTTTTTTTTTTGCATTGGATAACCGAGGTCCGTCTCTACATCGCACCTTTGTTATTTTTTCGATTTGGGTCGCAGATATTTTTTATAAAGTTACTTTCACTTCCAAAACCGGTTCTGAAAATGAAAGTGTCATTCTAAAAGATATCTGCAACTAAAATGGAAAAAGTAAAAAAGGTGCAATGTAGTGATGGACCTCGGCTATCTAATGCAAAAAAATTATATAAAAATGTCGAAATGCAAACGAGATATTAGAAAAATCCCTACAATTTGATGTTCATCGGCTGAACAGTTTCGGAGGAGTATGGTAACAAAGAAACCATTGGAGTGGACACATAAGAGCTTCGCTTGCTTGATCGCTCGATGAGATCAAATGGATGTTTGTAAATTAAGGCTGTTCTCAAATTCAAAAGGGCAACTTAGTGACATAAGTTTTAATATATTTTTGTTCGGAAATGCATGAATCTAGGTAATTGAATCTAGGCATGAATCTAGGTTTTCAGAAACTAGGTAATCGAACTGTTTTTTTTCCTTTTTTTGCAAACGCAATAGCTCTTTCAGAAAATAGTGTCAAAGTGGGCATTTTGAATCGAATTTCCGAGCGAAAGAAGAATAACCACTCAAAAAAGGGTGCAAAACGTCTTTGTCACGTGATCAAAATTGCTTATAACTCAATAGGTAATTTATTGATCAAAAAATGGAAAACACAGTTCGATTTCAAATCGCTTCCATAGTCAGTCCTTCCAATTTTAAATCCTTCCGTTAAAACATGAATTTGTAAATGTGTCAAAACTTTTTGAGCTCGTTGAGCAGAGCAGTAGAGAACAGCCTTAACAATAAAAGAAAAAGCTCACCGCAGTTCTCTCAGCAAAGCTCTCTCAGTTCTTTTTTGTACAGGTCCAGCATGCACCTCAACTAATATTTCTTCCTTTAGGAATCAACACAGAAAAATTCTTCGTTGCAGTGTATTTTAGGTTTTGTGTTGGGTTCGAATTGAAATGCGCCAAATATGAGTCGGTTTACGAGCGAACAATTTTTTTTCGAATGATTCGGGTTGGGTTTCTCGTTTATTCCAAATATTTTCGTGTTGGAGTTGGATTGCGGGTTAACGAACGATTTTATCCAGTTTGTGTCAAGTTTCGGGTTGACTTTTGAGTCGAATTGTGGTTGAGCAAAAGCTACTTTTCACTGGGTTCTAGTCCATTTCAAATAGAATTTTCGGGTTCATGTCGGGTACAAACCATACAGGATTCTACATAAAAAATTTTCTGCGGTTTTATTTTAAATTAAATATAGCAGTTACATGTATTGTCTAGCAGATTTGCTTTTTAACAAAATTTAGAGATATAAAGATGTTTAATGCCAGCAAAAGTAATAAATATTGTATTATTATATTTATATCACTAGCAATAAAATCACAAATTAAAGCAGCATAGAACTAAAGAGAAAATTAATTGCATAAATTGCAGCCTAAAAAAGCGTTTAAAAGCACTTTTAAAAACAAACATTTGGAAGTTTGTTATTTTTCTTTGCTTAAGCCGTTTACTAATTAAATAACTTCCAAGCGTAAAATTGGATTTCTTGCTATTTTTTACTTTATAATTGTTGGTCTCTGAAGAGCTGATTAATGGATTAGAATTTATTTATTTAAAAATTATAAGGTATCAAGCATATGCAAAACGCAAAAGGCCTTTAACAAGATGGTATTGATTGAGTACAAATACTTGTTTTTCATTTACGAATTGTTCGAATGGGATTTTAAATTGAGATTTAATAAAGCAATAGACGAATTTTAAATTACCACCCATGAGATTTTTTTAAAGAAACTCTGAGTTTTGCCCTTAAAATCATTAGGATTTATGTAAATTTAAATCAGAATAATAAATAATACATAGAAAAGTTTTAAAAAAAATAATTGGAATTTAATATTGTTATTTTACACAAGTGTTAAATTTAAGGGTAGTTTAAATCAAAGTCTTGAAAAAAATCGTTTTTATTATTTTTTAATATTTTGAATCTTTTATTTTCCTCCTTTCGAATGGTATATTACTTTTGTTTCTACGACAACAAGAAATCGAAAGAGTTTAGGTAATTCATTTTGTTTACATCATACATAACCATTACATACGTAAACTTTAAACTCAAAATGTTGCTTTTTGAAATTCGATGTACCTTTTTATAGAAACTACTACATATTACTGCTTGCAATCTTGCCAGCATATTTCACATATATCCAGGATCAATCTGAAGTGAACTTTCGTTACAAACATTTGTACAAATTTTTATAAAAAAGTTTTTCTTTGGAAAAAATGCAAGTTTTTTGTTATTTTAAAATGGTTTTTATTCCAGATTTTTCTTAAAGTAACTGAAGAATATCTGTTTATAAATTTGACTTCACTTTATTAGGAATTATTCATATTACGTACATAAAAAATTCAACTGAATATCTTTGGTAGTTTTTGAGAAAAAGTACATTAATTTAACATGGTATGTATAGGGACTGCCAACTGCCCTTATACGATAAAAATAAATCTTATTCAAATATAAACTTCAAAAGAGATGAATCAAAATAAACTCACATAAAATCGTTTTTTGGAACGCCTTCAAATAATTAACTTCCAGTCTGAAAATGTCCTTGTGAAGCTGTTACGAATTTGGTTAATGGCTGTAAAGAGATCTTTATTCACAATACTATTCTCAAAATGGCTTAACGCTCTGCTTTCTTTTCCTCCGAACTTTCACTCCAGAAACTATTGTAGATGAGGCTCCAACTATAATATTAAAAGCTCGGCAAAGACTCCAAGGCTAATGCTCAACGCTCGCTGGTCTTAGGTACCTTAGCTGCAGGACACGATCAAAAGCCACTGAATCACTCTTTTGCTCGACTATTTTTACTCTTGCAGACTGAATAACGACACCTAAATTTGCATACAGTTATAGATAAAGCGTGGAACTATAGACTCTAAGGAAAACCAAATGCACCTCGGAAAATAAGAGTGCCTATAGTATAGAGCCAGTTAGACACACAGAAGCGAAGCACAGGACACGATCCACTGCATCGCACTTTCGCTCGAATATCTTTACTCCTGCAGACTGAATAAAGACACCTAAATTTGCATACAGTTATAGTCAAAGCGTGGAACTGTAGACTCCAAGAAAAACCAAATGCACCTCGGAAAATTAGAGTGCCTATAGTATAGAGTCAGTTACGCACACAGATTATGTTTTACGCCACGTTAACATTCAAATCACAAGAGACTATCTGTAACAGAGTTGCTAGTCTCTTACAACACATGACGTTGTTATAGAGTTGAAAATAAGTCCGTACTATTGAAAATTGGTTACGTTGTTTTATGTACGTTGAAAAATATAGTTCAGCAATATTTTTGACTAAACAATTCGGAAATTTAATCAGTCACAGAAGATATATGGTCATGATTCATAATATTGTGTTTTTTGCCAAACTGATTTTCAACGACCTAAACCCGTTTCCTACAACTAAAATTTGACTAATTAAAAATTTTATTTCAGCTAATAGCCGCCATTTTGAGAAAAAAAAAAAACAAAAAAAAAAAAAAAAAAAAAACATCATAAGTAATCTTTAAAACAATAAACCCATAAAACATTTATTGAAAAAATAATTGCAAATAAGTTCCTCAAAGAAGCTTAATTATTATAAACTATTATTTATTATGTCAAGAATGTTTAAAAATTTTCATTTTTGTAGGGAAGCCGGGAATAAGTTGAAGAAACACAAATGATTGCTTTCATGTCTCTAATTATAGTTTCCGTCTTCAATAGTAATACGGTCATTGCCGAACAACATGTACCATTTTGACACTCAAAGATATTTCTTCACAATATTTTTCCAGTAACTGCGATTGAATTTCATTGGAGTTATATCCTTCCGCCCGCTGAACTAGATTTTGTGACGAACTTCCAATGTGATTAATTTGAAGAAACACAAACACCTGCCTTGATGTCTGTAATAATTACCATCTTCGATGGTAGTACGGTCATTGCCGAACAAAATGCAGCATTTTGACACCCAGAGATTCTTCACAATATTTTTCAGCAACGCTATTGAATTTCATCAGAGTTATATCCTTCCGCGCACAGAACTAGGCTTTCTAACGAACTTCCAATGTGATTAATTTGAAGAAACACAAACGCCTTCATGTCTGCTATAATTACCGTCTTCATTGGTAGTAAAGTCATTACCGAACAACATGCACCATTTTGACACTTAAAGATACTTCTTCACAGTATTTTTCCTCCAATTGCCATTGAATTTCTTTGAAGTTATATCCTTCCACCCGCAGAACTGGGTTTTGTGACGAACTTCCAACGTGGATGTAGCATCAATCTGACGTTACATCTTTCGTGGGTTAAGACCGACTACTTGATGTAGCTTTATGTAGAAATTTGATTTAAATTAAAGACTGTTTAGTCAATGTTATCAGCCAGTTTCATTGAAATAAGTTCTATAAACAAATCCTTCTTGCTATCTGCAACCAACATTGGTCAAGTTTTTTCCCTTACGCCACTAAACTTATGGTAGAACTTCAAAAGTAAAAACAATAGATGTTACCAATGTATGTTAACAATGTATAGAGAATATTTAAACACTTTTTTTAGATTTATTCAATATCCACGATAAATTACGATAAACGTATTACGACGTATTACGACGCACGTGAACTTTTTTTTTTAAGTCAAAAAAATTAAAATTTATATTCAAATTGACATCGGGAAAATACTGTCGATTAATTTATTCATAAACTAGCAGACCCACCCGGCGTTGCCCGGTGTTCATAAATAATAACTTTAATCAAAACTCAAGTTTGTATGATTTTATATCTTTTGAAATTCTTTTAAATGAACCAAATTTCAGAGGCACCCATTTCCTTCCGCAGCGTCTAGTGTGTTCCCAATAAACTTCTTTCCGAACGAACCTGTAAACTGGGTCCATGTTACCTAAGGCAGCATGTACCGAAAGTGCTCTGAACGTGCCGGAGACAATTGAAAACCAAGTTGAGTGAGCCAAACCTCGTAGTAATGAAGCCCATTGAATCCAAAAAAAGAATGCATCATCAATGTTAGAAAATGTTAGTAACTGAAGTCTAACATAAAATTTCATAATACAGAAAGTAGCTGAATTCTAATCTAAGTTGAATGAACCAAATCGCGTTGAAATTTGGTCATTAGAATCCGAGGAAAGAATGCGCCCTAAGCGGTGGAAGATGCCCTCTCCCCTTGTAAATTTCATACTTTTAACATTAACACAATATTTAATAAACTCATGAAATCCATTATCTAAAGCTATCTTTAAATTAACGCGATTTTTAATTTACGGCTGTAGTGAGTAAACATACGTTCATGCTGAAAAAGGAGATTAATGTTCGAAAAAAGTAGTAGCTGGGGTATAAAGGAAGACCGGGCCCTGGGGCCAGGGTCTTAACTGGAATGTAGTTGGGTATAAGAATTTTTTAGTAGTTTTAAATTAGCTAGAAGACGCTGAAACTATGTTAAAGAAAAAGGTAATAGAATCGGATAGTTTTTAAAGAAGCTGCAACTTGTTAAAATATCTAAGTTTTGGCACTTTAGATCTTCAATTAGTCAAAATTAAGCATAGGGTATGAATTAATCATTAAAATAAAATTTTAAAGAAATGCTCAAAAATGGGTGAAAATGCTTAAAACAGGGCCCTAGGGTCCAGTAAAAATAAGAGGGTGTTTGTCCGGGGAGAAGAGTGCAAGACACAATTTAAAAAATTTTCATTGATAATGCGAGAAAATTAGGTGCTGAAATATGCATGCTGTACAAAAAGTTCAAGGGGGCCCGGATCGGGCCCTATGGAACCCTAGGATGCCCTAGGATTTTAACTGGAATAAAAAAACGGGAGAATAACTGAATGGAAAAAGGCTTCCAAAAATGAAAATCGGATTAAGAGGAGGCAATTTATTAACAATTTATGATGTAAAAACTTTAAGGGACCCTGTACCTGCCACCAGAAGCCCAGGGACTTAAGTGGCATGTAGTTGCGTATAAAAATACTTTTTAGTATTTTTTAACGTAGTCAGAGGATGCGAGAAATGTGTTAAAGGAAATTGCAAGCAATTCCGATCATATTTAAAGAAGCTGCACCAAGGGCCCATGAAGGCGATTCATATTCAAAATTGGTTGTAGCTGAAGTCTGAAATTTTTTTCTGTTGTTCATGTAGTAGCTGGCGGACCTAAGAAGTTATTAGAAAAAAAAGCTTCTGAATCGGACCATTTTTAAGAGAGATATATTATGGGGCCCAACAGTAGCCAACTGATAGTTAAAAACAGGGCCCTAACATGGAAACATGTTACAATGTCTTAGTACTTAACGCTTTAGATCTATAATTAGTCAAAACTAAGCATAGGGTATGAATTTTTCGTTAGAATAATATTTTATAAAAGTACACAAAAATATGGTAAATGCTTCAAAAAAGGCCTTAGGGCCCCAATAAAAATATGATGGTGTTAGTTCTGAAAGAAAAGTCCAAGACTCAACTTTAAAATTACGCACTGAGAAGATGAGAAAATTAGGGAGTGAAAAATGCATGGCGCACAAGAAAATTAGGGAGTGAAAAATGCATTGCGCACAAGAAAATTAGGAAGTGAAAAATGCATGGCACACAAAAAGTTCAAGGGACTTGGACCGTGACCTACTGGCCCATACGGGGTTCCAGGGTCTTAATTAGAATGTAGAAACGTGTAAATAACTAAATGGAAAAAGGGTTCCAAAAATGAAGATCGGATTAAGAGAAGGCAATTTATTAACAATTTATGGTGCAAAAACTTCAAGGGGCCAAGGATATAACTGGCATGTAGTTGGGTATAAAGATTTTTTAGTAGCTTTTAAAGTAATCGGAGGACCCCCACTAAAAAAAATCTGCAGAAAAACTGTAGGTAATTAGCCCAACATTCTGTAGGTAATTGGCCCATTTCTGCAGATATTATGCAGATATTTTGAAGGTAAAGCTAAACCTGCAAAATTTCTTCAGATTTCTGTAGAATTTCTGGAGAAACTAGAGATTTCTTCAGATAATCTAAGATTATTTTTAGTGAGGACGCTACAATTATGTTAAAGAAAATTGCAAGCAATTTGGATCATTTTTAAAGAAGCTGCACCAAGGGCCCCAAGAAGGCGATTAATATTCAAATTCGGTGGTAACTGAAGACTGAGAAATTTTTTTGTCGTTCATGTAGTAGCTGGAGGACCTGTGAAGTTGTTTAAAAAAAGGCTTCTGAATTGGAGCATTTTTAAGGGAGCTATAATAGGGGCCCAAAAAGGGCCAACTGATAGTTAAAAACAGGGCCCTAACATGTAAACATATTAAAATGTCTTAGTACTTAACGCTTTTGATCTTCAATTAGTCAAAATTAAGCATGGGGAATAATATGAATTAATCGTTAAAATAATATTTTAAAGAAATGCACAAAAAGGGGTAAATGTTTAAAAAAGGGCCCTAGGCCCCCAATAAAATTATGAGTGTATTAATCTGAGGAGAAGAGTCTAAGACTCAACTTTAAAATTATGCACTGAGAAGAAGAGAAAGATAAGAGATCAAAAATGATTGGCGCACAAAAAGTCCAAGGGGCATCCGTCTGGCCCTACGCACACCAGAGGGCCCAAGGTCTTAACTGGAATGCAGAAACGTGAGAATAAGTAAATGGAAAAGGGATAGCAAAAAATGAAAATCGGATTAAAAGGAAGCAATTTATTAACAATTTATTTGAACAAAAACTTCAACCCTGCATCGGTCCGCATGGGGGCACGGTCTTAACTGAAAAGTAGATAGACAAAAATCACTAAATAGAGGTAGGTCTTCCAAAACGAAGAAGATTGGATGAAAAGAGGTTATTAACAATTACATTATTAGTTATTAACAATTTAGTGCATAAAAACTTAAAGGGGCCCAGGGGCCAAAGCCCTTAAAAAATTAAAAATCTGTGCCTCAGGTGGATCAGGACCTGTCTTGGACTATTCCACATCTAAATTTTCAGTCTTATACGTGCAGTAGTTTTTGCTAGCCATCGCACGCACACACACACGCACAGAGCGATTTGTTCTTTTATTAATATAGATTTCCCATGTCCGGATCTTTTTAGTCACACAGAAAATCTCCATGAGTTGGCCCACTCCACGTTAGGTATTATGAAGTATGTTTTTATAGATGTTGATATCAGTGATTTCTATATGCGCATTTTCAGTTCATTGTAATCAAACTCATCATATTTTAATTGTAATATTGTTATATTGAAAACAAAATAGGATTTTATCTCTGTAAAAAGTAGTCATAAGTATAGTAATGTATTCATAATATCTGGCGTGAAATTGACTACCACTTAAACATTTTCTCTGTGATTAAAAGAAAGCCACATAGAACTAAACTTTGATTATTCTTTCTATTATATATTTAACGCGTTTCTTGCGATTAATTTGTACAGCGAAGCCATTTATGATCAGGACAATCATTTTGATTTACTTTGTATTTTTACAATCAATTATTATTTAATCAGTTACATATTTTAAATATGTTGCATATTTCTATATATCTTCTCTCATTTTTATTTCTTCTAGTCATTTATAATCCACTTACTCCTTTAACGCCAATGAATATTAAAAAACATTTTGTGATTTTTCAATTGCTATTTTTGTTCTTACAACTCTAAAGAATTTCGTTAATTAATTGCTTATATTGGAGGCCACGTTTATTAATAGCGGAGTGAAGTGATGTTTATATTTATTTGCGATCTTTGTAGAACTTTTAAACGTATGCAACTTAAAATATGCATGCTAAAATATTTGATAGTAACACTTTTTTACAAATCTGTTGAAAAGTTTAATATATATAAATTTTCATTTTTTTTGTCTATTTGTTTATGCTATGTTTATGAACATAAAATATCAGTTTTATGGCATTACGTTTTTTAGTGTAAACTTGTTTCTTTTACGTGTTTTATTATTTTCCATAAAAGTGTTTAAATATTTTTTTGATATTTTTTTAATTTTACCGAATTCCTAAATACTATCACGAAATATCATCCAGCCTGATAATTTTTTATAAATTGTCCTTTAATCAAAGTAACATATTAATACATTTGAAAATTTGTTAACTGCAAGCAAACAAAATATATTTGAAGGAATGTATGGAGCGTTCAATAAATGAGCCAATACTCACGTATTGTTACCCATATAAAAAATTCTCAATTCTTGTTATACTTTATAAATTTGATGTGTTTGAATACGAGAAATGTAACTTTTCAATCTGAACTTGTTTAAAAACTAAAATCTCAAATTGTATATCTCGGTATCTTTGAAATTGTTCTCAGTCTTTTTCCAACAAAATCAATTTGATAAAGCCTGTTTTACACATGAGATTTTTTCCTTGCAAACTTATATTCAATTATAGGTTAATTTTAGCATCTTTAACAGCAACAGATTTAAACAAGTTGGAAATTGCACGGAGCAAATGAGGTGCGTTCGTACTATAACTAGTTTTATAAATATTTTTTGCACCTCATATAGTACTTAATGTATATTTTAGAATACGTCATAAGTGCATATAAATTTCATTCGGTTTGAAAGGCTGCAACGTCATTAAAATGCACTTGAAACAATATTTTCCCATTGGCCGTAATATAACGGAAAACATTTGACTATCCCTGTAATTAAACTATACATCCGATTTCCATAAAATTTCAAATGACTCTACAAAAATTTTTCCACAATTATATATTTAAAATTTCAGACCATTCGGTTGGGTACTTTTTGTTCTGTTATATGCGAACAGACGAACAGACAGACGTACCGAACGACGACTATAGGTGCTACATATTTATATAATTACGAACGAATCTAAAAATCACTTATTATTATGCGTATGAAATATTCGCAATTATTGCTATAGACAAGAGCAGTTTCTGCTCTGCCTACACCGTTTAGAATAGCAGCTTTTTTAGGGATGCTTCATGTTATTTTGATGATAGTTCTTACAACTTTGTAAAATATTTAACTATTGAAAAAGTAGAAAACTAGTATTCGAAAATAGTCGCAGTAAAGTGCTTACAAATGGTCCTGAAATTAATATACAGCATCCCTAAAACAGGCAGCCACGAATAGCTTTGGTTATTGGTATAGCTTAGAAATTAGTCGTGTTTAAACATTATAAATGAAACTTCAATCTTTAGTTTGATCTGAACGTTTTTAAAGACGAAAATATAACTAGTCGGATGTTCCAATACCAAAACTTTCTTCTATCTCATACATGTTAATACTTCAAAATTGACAATTTCAAATATCACAGAGCAAAATTTAAATGTCAATCTATACCAATCTTGAGAATTCTAAAGATATGAAATTCCGTACAAAATCTTGATTTGTTTACCAATTAGAATAATTGTGTTAATATTAATCTAGTATAATTTCGTATCCAGCGATTTCTGGAGTTCCATTACCTGAGATTTATTCTGTTGAGCTGCACCAGGTTTCAGACCAGATGCTGTAATCATCAAAGTTAGCTAGGTGAAAAAGTTCGACCAGAGTCGTCCGGGATAGCTCAGATGGCAGAGCACTGGCGGCTTCAGCCAGGAGGTCCCGGGTTCGAATCCTAGTCCGGACATTTTGCGCCCAGTTGGAAATTTACATCTAATATATATAATCATATTTTGATTAGATGTTTCTCTTTCAGATTTCTGAGTTTGCAACAAAAAATAAAGTGTTTCGGTGCTTTAAATGTTCTTTTTTATTTTTTTATATGATACTGCGCCAAGTGATTTCTCATTGTAATATTTCGCAATATCTTTAGAATTATTGACTGCCTTTCGTCAAGAGGACCAATTTGGTAGAGTCTGTTTTTCATATAGGATTTCTCTCTTTCCAAATTATACTCATAACCCCATTTCCTTAGAATCCTTTATTTTATAAATCCTTAAAACGCAGAAAGTCTCCAGTCTATGGAAACATCGATTTTCCATCGTCTTCAAACATCGATCTTTCATAGATGTTCACGCATTCCTAATTATTCAAAATATTTTCGGTTATTGTTATTGCTACCAAATAAACCACGTCTAAATCCAAAAAATGAAACTTCAGATGTTTAGTTGAATGAGAATATTTTTAAAATTAAAATTTCAAATATAATTTGCAATATCTTCAGAGTTATTGACTGCCTTTCCTCAAAAAAAAAAAAAAAATGAATTTGGTAATGCCTGTTTTCCATATAGGTTTTCTTTCCTTCCAAATTATATTTTTAAATCCTGTTTCCTTAGGATCCTTTATTTTATAAATCTTAAACCGTAGAAACTCTGCTGTCTATGGGAACATCGATCTTTCCCGATCTTCAGGCATTCCTAATTTTTCAAAACATCTTTGGTTATCGTTATTGCTAATAAATTTATCACTTCTAAATCCTTACAAACGAAACTTTAGACGTTTAGTTGAATCAGAATATTTTAAAAATTAAAATTTCAAATATATTTTGCATATCTTCAGAGTTATTGACTGCCTTTCCTCAAAAGAATCAATTTGGTAAAGCCAGTTTTTCATATAGGCTTTTCTTTCCTTACAAATTATATTTAAAAATCCTGTTTCCTTAGGATCCTTTATTTTATAAATCTTAAATCGCAGAAACTCTGCTGTCTATGGAAACATCGATCTTTCCCGATCTTCAGGCATTCCTAATTATCCAAAACATCTTCGGTTATCGTTATTGCTAATAAATTTATCACTTATAAATCCTACAAATGAAACTTTAGACCTTTATTTGAATCAGAATATTTTAAAAATTAAAATTTCAAATATATTTTGCATATCTTCAGAGTTATTGACTGCCTTTCCTCAAAAGAATCAAATTTGGTAAAGCCAGTTTTTCGTATAGGCTTTCTTTTCTTCCAAATTATATTTTAAAATCCTTTTTCCTTAGGTTCCGTTATTTTATAAATCCTTAAATCGCAGAAATTCTCCAGTGTACGGAAACATCGATTTTCCACCGATCTTCAAACATCGCTCTTTCATAGATGTTCACGCATTCCTAATTATATTCAAAATATCCTCGGTTATTGATATTGCTAATGAATAAACCACGTCTAAATCCAACAAATGAAACTTCAGATCTTTAGTTGAATCAGAATATTTTTAAAATTAAAATTTCAAATATAATTTGCAATAGCTTCAGAGTTATTGACTGCCTTTCCTCAAAAGCATCAATTTGGTAATGCCTGTTTTTCATATAGGTTTTCTTTCCTTCCAAATTATATTTTTAAATACTGTTTCCTTAGGATCCTTTATTTTATAAATCTTAAACCGCAGAAAGTCTTCTGTCTAAGGAAACATCAATCTTTCCTCGATCTTCAGGCATTCCTAATTATCCAAAACCTCTTCTATTATTGTTATTGCTAATAAATTTATCACTTCTAAATCCTACAAATGAAACTCAAAAGCTTTAGATGAATCTGTATATTTTAAAAATTAAAATTTCTAATATATTTTGCATATCTTGAGAGTTATTGACTGCCTTTCTTCAAAAGAATCAGTTTGGTAAAGCCTGTTTTTCATATAGGCTTTCTTTTCTTCCAAATTATACTTTAAAATCCTGTTTCCTTAGGATCCTTTATTTTATAAATCTTAAACCGCAGAAAATCTCCTGTCTATGGAAATATCGATCTTTCCGCGATCTTCAGGTATTCCTAATCATCCAAAACATCTTCGGTTATTGTTATTGCTAATAGAATTAACCACTTCTAAATCCAACGAAAACAAATTTAGACCTTTAGTTGAATCTGAATATTTAAAAAATTAAAATTTCAAATATATTTTGCAATATCTTCAGCGTTATTGACTGCCTTTCCTCAAAAGAATCAATTTGGTAAAGCCTGTCCTTCATATAAGCTTTCTTTCCTTCCAAATTACATTTAAAAATCCTGTTTCATTAGGACCCTTTATTTTATAACTCTAAAACCGCAGAAAGTCTCCTATCTATAGAAACATCGATCTTTCCCCGATCTTCAGGCATTGCTAATTATTCAAATTATATTCGGTTATTGTTATTGCTAATAAATTTATCACTTCTAAATCCTACAAATGAAACTTTAGATCTTTAGATGTATCTGAATATTTAAAAAATAAAAATTTCAAATATAGTTTCTATATCTTCAGAGTTATTGAATGCCTTTCTTCAAAGGAATCAATTTGGCAAAGCCTGTTTTTCATATAGTCTTTCTTTCCTTCAAATTATATTTAAAAATCCTGTTTCCTCAGGATCCTTTATTTTATAAATCTTAAACCGCAGAAAGTCTCCTGTCTACGAAACATCTAACTTTCTCCGATCTTCAGGCATTCGTAATTATCCAAAACATCTTCGGTTATTGTTATTGCTAATAAATGTATCACTTCTAAATCCTACAAATGAAACTTTAGACCTTTAGTTGAATCTGAATATTTTAAAAATTAAAATTTCAAATATATTTTGCAGATCTTCAGAGTTATTGACTGCCTTTCCTCAAAAGAATCAATTTGGAAAAGCCTGTTTTTCCCATAGGCTTTCTTTCCTTCCAAATTATATTTAAAAATGCTATTTCCTTAGCATCCTTTATTTTATAAATCTTAAACCGCAGAAAGTCTCCAGTCTGTGGAAACATCGATGTTTCACCGATCTTCAGGCACTCCTAATTATTCAAAATATCTTCGTTTATTATTATTACTAATAAATTAACCACATCTAAATCCAACAAATGAAACTCTAGACCATTAGTTGAATCTGAATATTTTTAAAATTAAAATTTCAAATATATTTTGCAATATCTTCAGAGTTATTGACTGTCTTTCCTCAAAGGGATCAATTTGGTAAAGCCTGTTTTTCATACAGGCTTTCTTTTCCTTCAAACTATATTCAAAAAGCCCGTTTCTTTAGGAACCTTTATTTTATAAACCCTTAAACCGCAGAAAGTCTTCTGTCTACGCAAACATCGATTTTTCAATCAGGGCTTGTTCGTCACAATTGTCTCGAACTTGCCCATTCCCTTATTCTTTCCGATAACCCCTTTTCTCAAGAGATGTTCTTTTCTTGTGCTTCTTATTCTTGTCGAGGGCGAGGCAAAGATGATTTTGAAGTGACAGCAAACGAGAAAACAGAAACAATGAAAAGCCGGGGGATACAAAAGAGCAAAGTGGCATTTTATGGAAAAAAGCGCAAAATATTCCGACGCCATCAACACTGAATAACAGTAATATATTCAGAATGGAATAGCGTATATTTCGGAAAAATAGATGTGTCATTTTATATGACCAAGATATGAGTTATTATTCGTTTAAGATATGATTATGAGATATTGGAGATTAAAAAAATATATATATAAATAAAAACGCTGTTGTGTAAAAAATACCGAATAAGTTCTTGAAAATAATCTGACGCCATCAAAAATGAACAACGTTATATACAGAATTGTATAGCTTAGGTTCAATAATAATAGATGTACTTTGTGAGTGCAAGATACGCGTTATTTTTTAGCTTGAAAACTACTTATTGAACGGTAAAAAAAGCAGAAAATATAGTGTCGCTAAATAAAACAACAACAGCAACAACACATTTAAGTTAATTAAAACACTCTGATGCCTTCAGAACTGAATATTAGTAGCATATATAGAATGAAACAGTACATATTTCAGAATAATATAAAAATAATTGCATTATTTTTGACATGATAACTACTTATGAAAATGTTGCGAGTTACAGAAAAGATAGACTTAGATTTAAAAACATGATTTAGAAAATAATAAGACACCAAAAAGAAAAAAAAAAAGGAGGTGGAAAGACAGAGAGAATTAACACTGGTAACTCTGGGAAAGAAATGTAACGATGAGGTTCGAAAACCAAAAGTCGTGAAATCGAAAGTCAATGATAATGCAGCTGTTCCGTTAATCTAACATAGTTTTTTCATTCGGGACTTGTTCGCTACAGTTGTCTCGAACTTGCCCACTGTCATTTTTAACACTTTCCAACTAATATCACAAGATATATTCCAAACGGAAAAGTAAAATATTTATTTGCTTAAAAGACGTTAATAAAAACATATTAAAAGTAAATTAAAAACCTATATTGACATGTTTCAACTTATTCACTGAATCGTCATCAGAATGTATAACAGAAATTACAAATACAATGCATATGAAAAGTGGAAAAAAATCATCGAATACAAACAGGTAAACATAAAACGCGCCCTACATTTTCACCATCGCACGTGTTTCCTTTATGTTACGACTCCGTAAGTTGTCCAACCATTCAATCTAAATATTCGGGATGCTAAAAGATAACGTATCGTTACAAACCCCTGAACCTCTTAAGTAAATTTCAATGGACTCTCTTATAAATAATTGTAAATAAAAATTAGACCTGTAGATTAATTTACTCTCGTTAAAAAGTACGTTAATGCTCTCTATTTGATTCAGCCGGGATAAAGCAGTATTACCTCTATTATATTTTATATCCGCCATACGTTCTTTACATCTGATATTGAATTTTCGTTGGGCTATACTTACATAATGATTTCTGATTCCCCCCTCCCTAATAAATGGAATCATATAAACTCCTGAGAAGTCATCCCTATTAATAGGATCAATTTTAGTGTTTAAAAGTCCAACTAAGTTGAAAAGTGTTTTTGAATTCGGTTTGTCTTTCCGTCTGTCCGTCTGTCTGTCCACGCTCTTACTCGCGTAAATAGACTCGGATTTGCATCCTATATGTTAATGATGTTTGCCATGGCATATTCCGTATTGAATATGAAGTATGAAGCCTTAACATTTCATTTACAGGGGCACTCAAAATAATTCCTTTACATTATGGTCGAAATCGTTTTGCAGTGTATTTTAATGTACGCTATTTCAAATGTACTGAAATTGACATAAATCACTGAATTTCACTACAAGATGATTACGGTAGAATAGGGTATTCACAGCATTCATCGTTCTCTTACAGGGACACTCAAAAGAAATCGGATACAGTACTGTCTTTGAGTAATTATTGCCGGATGTGAGTGTTCAATTTCGGTATGCGCTTTTAAATTTTACCCGTAAGCACACGCGCTTGGATGAATCTCACCTCAATCACATTTTTTCTTCGAAAAAAAGAATAATTTTTTTAAGTACGCTTCTGACCTGCCTTGTAATTTTCAAGGTCAAGGTCGAGAAGGGGTGGGTGAAGGAATTTCTTTTCTTTGTTCACTATGAGGGGAGAAATGTGACCCTTATGATAAAACAATCCTGCGCGTGTACAAACGTTTCATTTCGATACGTCTATTTCTTACGGGATAGCACACACTGAAATAGATTTAATGAAAGAGTAAGATAAAAGCTACTTGTATATATTGATGAAAGGTTATTAAATGTAATTATATTCATTTTGTGAAATAATTCAGGTTTTAAGGGGTAAAACAAATCGTTTGAATATTTTCTAGGAAAAAACGTGATTTTTACAGAAAGTGTTACAAAATCTGCAAATAAATATGAAAAACATGATTTTTTTCCCCTTAAAAGAAGTAATACGGATGCATTTTACAATACAGAACAGTAGATTTGTTGAATATTAAAAACGTGAATTATCACTTTGCTAACTAAGCGTAAACCACCAGAGGGAAAAACGTCCAAGCCGGGAATCGAACTTGGACCCCTGAAATAGCGCTCCAGTGCTCTACCATTAAGCCGCGAGGACGATGCCCAGCTTAGCAGCTCTCACTAACATCAGTCGGTAAGTCTGCTACCGCAGCTATTGGATGGAAAAGTCTTCATGAGCACACAGTCTTGCGGCATAACATGAGGCGCACATGAACCCAGCATCGGTGAATATACAATTTTTTTTTTTAAAATTAATTCTTCAACTACTTCCCAGCGGTGAAATTACGCTTGAAATTATTGAATATTAAAGACGTGAATTATTACTTTGATAATTAAGCGTAAACCAACAGAGTGAAAAATGTCCAAGCCGGGAATCGGACCCGGACCCCTGGAATAGCCAGTAGGGAGTAGTTGAAGAATTAATTAAAAGTAGATTTTTTTTAAACGCATTTAGCTAAAAGTATAATGGAAGACAAAACGGGGTGAGATTTATCCCACGCGTGTTCTAACGTAACAAAAGGAGGCGCGTGTGCTTACGGGTTAAATACTTTTTTAATGTTACTCGTTGTGTATAAATTCTATACCTCGTATACAGGGTTGCAGAATAGAATTGACGAACCATTTTCCTTAGCGATTGATGAAGGGAAATTTTCAACTATGGTGTGCATTTCTTAACTGAACTAAATTTTTGCATGCATGTAGTTTACAGATACAAATCTATATATCATATACAGGGAAGCTCAAAGAATTAGAAGAGGTGTATTCAGAGATCCACTCAATGCAAACTAGTCGCGAATCCTATAGCCTTTATGGGATTAATTCTAATTAAATTAGTCTGTTTTTAACAATTTGGCGTTTATTGCTTTTATACTGCTACCGGCCATTGCATTGCACAAATATATCATTAAAAGTTGTTATCTAGGCTTTAAAAGCCAATGGTACTTAGAGTACGTCGCTTTCATTATGTATGTCCAAACCGTCTGTGTCTTTAAGGGTTAATATCTCGGCTAATTACCGACGATTTTTTTCGGAAATAATTATCAACAATGCTTTTAAACTTCTGCTATGATAGGTACCTCCAGCGCTCCTCAACACCTTTACTGAATGCCCGCAAATCAAGTTTGTGCGTAACGGAAAAGTGCACTTTTCTCAAAAACTATGTGATCTAGGGTAATCGCTATAATTTTACTGTAAAGTTTAAATTAACGTCTGCTACCTCTAATTTTTTCATAATTTTAATTTTAGTAGATTCGGAAATAGATGGGGGGGAGGGGGCATATTTTTGCACTACATTTTTGACGATATTTCTGCAACTATATTACCTAAAATTAAAAGAAATGTATTTTTGAGTTCAGAGTTACGATAGCTTTCCAACGATACCCCACACGATACTCAAAGAAAGTATTTTTTTTTCAACTAGTTTTATTAGCCCCCCCCCCCCTACATAAAATATGTTACATAAAATATGTGGGTCAATAGTCTTTATTACGTCCCCCGATTTGAACTTTGCACGTTCCATAGTTAACGAATAAAATGGCTGTGACAGAGGGACAGACAGACACAGGAGTGAACTTATAATGGTTCCGTTTTTTTGCTTTTTAAGTACAGAACCCTAAACACAAAATAACTCTGGTAACTCTGGGAAGTAAATGTAACATTCAGAATTCGAAAGTCAAAAGTCCTGAAAACGAAAGTCAACGATAGAGTAGCTGTAGAGATAAACTAACTTTGGTTTTTCAATCAGGATCGTCACAATTGTCTCGAACTTGCCCACTGAAATTCTTTTAATTCTTTCCGATAACCGAGGCGATGATAATTTTCAAGTGACAGTAAGCGAGAAAACAGAAAAAACGAAAAGCTGTGGGACAGAGAAAGAGCAAAGTGGCATTTTATGGGAAAATAACACAAAATATTCCGACGCCATCAACTATGAATAACTGTAATATATTCCAGAAAAATAAATGGGTCCTTTTAAATGAACAAGATATGATTCATTACTGACATAAGATATACTTACGAAACATGGAAATTAAAAATAAAACAATTACAATCATGGAATTGGGGGGAGAGGGGGGGGGGGGAGGGAATGTCAAAAAACTCAATGAAAATATTCTGCCGCTACCAAATCTGAATATCGGTATTATATACAGAATTTTATAGGTTGGGTTCAAGAATAATACATGTACTAGTTTAGATGTGCAAGATACATGATTTCTTTCAATATAAAAACTAGTTATTGAGCTCTAAAAAATCAGAAAAAATAGCAACAAAACAATACATATTCTATACAACTACTTATGAAATCTTGCAAGGAAGAAAAAAGTTCGTCTTAGAATTAAAAATACGACTTAGAAAATAATAACACTAAAGAACAAAAAAGTGGAAAGAAAGAGAAAAATAACTCTGGTAATTCTGGGGGGGAAATGCAACATTGAGAATTCGAAAGACAGAAGAACGCAAAATATTCCGACGCCATCAACACTGAATAAAATTAGTATATTCAGAATGGAACAAACAGCATATTTTTCCTGAAAAATACGTCGCTTAAATGAAAAATGCTGTCGTTTTACATGACCAATACAAGTTATTATTCGTTTAAGATATACTTATGAAATATTAAAGATTAAAAATACAACAAAACTGTCATGGATTTGAGGAAAAAATGTCGAAAAGTTAATGAAAATAATCTGACGCCTTCAAAACAAAACAACAATGTTATACAGTGTGTCCACGTATAACCTGACCGACCATTATTTTCGCAACCGTTGGTCCTAGATGCATACTTCCAATTACAAAAAGTCCTTCCGGCCAGTGCCGGGAGGAAGAGGTAGCTTTCATATTCCTTAATTTTTAAAAGCCATCTTATATTATTCAAACACACAGAGCTCAAATTAGTGGAACCCGATTATAGAAGACTAAATACTAATTTTTGTCAATACTGAATATGAATGATAATTTTGCGGAATTAGTCGCTTTATTAAAGCTAGTTTTATTTAAAGTGATTTAAATTTGGTCGCCAAATTCGGCGATATCTTGAAGTGCCCTCCATTTTAAAGCAACATAATGGGTGCAACAAGGCTAACCAACGAACTTGGTCGAGACTTTAGTAATTAATGTGCACATGCTCCCTCACATCTAAATCGGGTGATAAATACGAGTGCTGTGGCAGGCAAAAATCAGATTTTTCAAAATGTCACCCACATTAGAAATTCAAACTGTTATATCTCAGCCATTTTTTAAGATAAAGACAAAACAAAACTAGTCGGATGTACCAATCCCAAAACTTTCTTCTATCTCATACATGTTAATACTTAAATGGCAATCTATGCATCTCATGAGGATTCTAACGATATGAAATTCCGTGCGTTAGTTCTTGAGATATGACTATCGCTGAAATCGTCTAAATTCAGAAAAATGCTGCCTAGCAGCGCCACCTATTGGGTGATTTATAAGAAATCCTAATCAGCAACAATTTATTTCAACGTCTGACTGAATCTGAAGTTTGGAGAAAATCCGTACATTAGTTTTTGAGATAGAGCAATAACGAAAATCGTGAAAATTCCTGCATAGCAGCGCCACCTATTGGGTGATTAACACCAAAATTAATTAACAACAACTTGTGTCAACATACAACTAAATCTGAAGTTAGATGAAAATTCGTCCATTAGTTCTATTGATAGAGCTATTGAGGCAATCGTGAAAAAGGCAGCAGAGAAGCGCCACCTGTTGGGCGATTTACACCAACACATAATCAGTAGCAAGTCATATCAAGGACTAACTGAATCTGAAGTTTGATGAAAATCCGTGCGTTAGTTCTTAAGTTCTATTGGGGAAATCGTGTAAATTCTGCAAAATTCATCATAACAGCGCCACCTGTTGAGTGATTTACACCAAAACGTAATCATCATCAATTCATATCAAGGACTAACTAAATCTGAAGTTTGATCGAAATACGTGCATTAGTTCTTGAGATAGAGCTATTGCGAAAATCGTGAAAAATGCAGCATAGCAGCGCCACCTGTTGAGCGATTTACACCAAAAATTAATCAGCATCAATTTGTATTAGGGACTAACTGAATATCAATTTTTATTAAATTCCGTGCATTAGTTCTTGAGATAGAGCGCCCACAAAATTTGTGTCACATACACACAGACAGACAGACAGACTCACAGAGTCACAGACAGACATTTTGTAAAAACATGTTTTTTGGAATCTCTGACCCCTAAAACGTGTAAATCCGTCGAAAACCGGAATTCGAAAATTTTCATGAATCCAATACTTTCTTCTTGTAAAGATAGAAGAAAGTAAAAAGCTTCGGAATCTTTGTATCAAGCTCAAACACATAAGAAAAAAAATTCAATTTCTAATTTTTTTGTACCTCATTTTAAATACAATTTTATTTTAAATTTTTAAATGGCCGCCATTTTGAAACAAGATGGCGGATGAAGTTGGCAAACGAACTTGGCAGAGAGATTGCCATGTACTATGCACATGCTTTGTCACAACCTATTCGGTTCATAAATACGCGTATTATCGCGTGACAAAAATAAGATCGTTTCAAAATGTCAACCATGGTAGCAATAGGTAGCTTTTTGTAACGAAAGCTACCTAAAATGGTCGAAATTGGGTGCAGGGTTAAGATAAAAAAAAAAAAGCTCGAAGCGAAAAAACAATTTAGTGAAGAATTACAGAATCTAAATTTTTTATACGGTCCCCCGGTTCTATAAGTTATTTTTAGTAAAATTTCCCTCTTACACTGGCAAGTAAGACAAAAAAAAGTCCCGTTATTCTACGATTAAAATTGACCGAGTAATAGCTGTTTAAAGTTGGAGTATATTTTTTGCTGTATATTAGGGGTCATTCACAAATTTAGTAGAAATTTAATTCCGTCAGATATATTAAAGAAATGGCTGAGAGTAAAATTAGCATTGCAATATAAATTTGAAATCTTTAATCATTCTGGCATATTACTGCAAAATGTACAATTTGTACTGAACATTATAAGAGGATAAAAATAACAGATTTTTTGTTAAATAAAAGGATGAAAAACAACAGCCTCAATTCTTACAAAATAATACATATTTTAAAATGCAGTTAGATTACACTGCTTTTCAAATTTTGGGTTGTGGCATGTTTTTTAGCTTTTGAAAATTGATTCTTATGTATATTTTAGCACTGAATCTGAAAATGACCTTTATTTTAAACCATCACGTCAGGAATTTTCTCAAATCGCAAATTCCAAAGTTAAAAAGTTAAAAGTTAAAATTGATCCCCCCTCCCCTCCCAACCTCATAGGATCCCCGAACTGTTTAGCTGTAAGAAACTCAGTATAAGCGAAAAAAATCTAATAAATTATTAAATTAAATAAAATTAAACTGAATAAAAAAATCTTACGTCTATTTTGTAGCATCAGATTTTTCGCTATTTTTTAACCTTGAAATTTACGATTTGCGAAAAATCTTGACATGATGGTTAAAGGTGAAGATAATTTTTCGATTCAGCGTTTAAAAAATACATAAAATGTAATTATAAAAGTTAAAAAATACAACCATCGCAGGTATATGTTATCTAATCTAAAACTCTTTCTTAAACTTCTTGACGGTAATCTATCCGATTTTTTTTGTGTTATCCTCTAATATAAGTATGTATAAGATGGTAAGAGTCGAAAATCATAATAATATTGCATTATAATCGTATTTAAGTCAGCATGTAAAATTTAACTTCGATCGGACATTTGAAAGTAAGTTAAAGTTCGAGTACAAATTTTAAACTGGAAAGACGATCATTGCAAGTTAAATTAAACCTTATGAAAATAACATAATTTTATTTAAAAGAAATCATAGCCTAAAATCATTACAAAATAAAACATATGTTAAAATACAATTATTTTAACTAATCTGAAACTTAACTAATAAAAGTTAATCGTAATATTTGTACGATTTCTTTCAAAGCGCAGATACCATGAAATACGTTTAAGTACTTTATACATGGCCCCTGAAAGCATGGTCGAAATCATCTGTTTTGACATGCAAAAAAGTGGTATAAGTCATGCATTTCAAAGTTTCATAACTCGATCAATTTTAATGTTAGATGAATGGGACTTTTTTTGTCTTACTTGTTAGTGTCACAGTAAATTTTTAGTAAATATCACTTATAGGACTGGGGGACCGTATAAAAATTTAAATTTCGTAATTTTTTAATAATTGTTTTTCTTGACCCAAATCGCTTTAAAAATAATTCTTTACCTTATTTAAACCATTTTTGTAATTAGAAGTATGCATCTAGGACCAACGGTTGCTAAAATAAAGGTCGGTCAGGTTATACGTTGACACACTGTATACACATTTGTATAGCTTATGTTCAATAAGAATAGATGTTATTACTTCATGAGTGCAAGATACGTGTTATTTTTTCAGTATAAAAATTACTTATTGAACGGTGAAAATCAGAAAAATAGCGTCGCTAAATAAAACAACAACACATTTTAATAAATTAAAATAATCTGATGCCATCAGAACTGAATATTAGTAACATATTCAGAATAGAATAGTACATATTCCAGAGTAATATAACAATATATGCATTATTATCGACACGTTAACTAGTTATGAAAATGGTGCGAGTTGCAGAAAAATTCGTCTTAGAATTAAAAACACGACTTTGAAAATAATAAGACACCAAAAAAAGGGGGGGGGGGTGCGGAGAATGAGAGAAATAACTTTGTGATTCTGGGAAAGAGATGTAACGTAGAGGTTCGAAAGCCAAAATTCCTGAAATCGAAAGTCAATGATAACACAGAATTAGAGATAATCTAACATTGATTTTTCAATCAGGGCTTGATCGCCACAATTGTTTCGAACTCGGCCACTGCCATTTTTTTTAAAATTATTCTTTCCGATAAGCCTTATCCTCAAGAGACGATAGTTTCTTGTGATTTTTGTTCTTTTTGATGTCGCGGCAAAGATAATTTTGAAGAGACAGCAAGCAAGAAAACAGAAATAATGAAAAGCCGTAGAACAGACAGAAAGCAAAGTTGCATTTTATGGAACAAAAACGCCAAGTATTCCTACGCGATAAACCATGAATAACAGTAATATATTCAGAATGGAACAGTATATATTCCAGAAAATAGATGTGTTATTGTACTTGATGAAGATATGAGTTAACATAACTGACATAAGATATGAAACATTGAAAATTTAAAATAAAACAATTACAGTCATGGAATTGGGGGGGGGGGGGGAATGTCAAAAAACTCAATGAAAATATTCCGATCTTTTTTCAATATAAAAAGCAGTTATTGAACTGTAAAAAATCGGAAAAAAAATAGCAACATAACAGTACATATTCCAGAATAATATAACAAGATATGTATTATTTTTTATTAGAACTACTGATGAAAATGTTGCAAGTCAGAGAAAAGTGTGTCTCAGAATTAATAAAAAGACTTAGAAAACAGTAAGAATAATAAAAAAAAAGGGTAGAAAGAAAGAGAGAAATAACTCTGGTAATTCTGTGAAATAGATGTAACATTGAGAATTCGAAAGCCAAAAGTCCTGAAATCGAAAGTCAACGATAATGCAGCTGTAGAGATAATCTAACATTGGTTTTTCAATCAGAGATTGTGTTTGCAATTGTCTCGAACTTGCCCACTGCCATTTTTTTTAATTCTTTCCGATAAGCCCTGATCTCAAGAGACGTTCGTTTCTTTTGATTTTTGTTCTTGTTGATAGAGAAACAAAGACAATTTTGAAGAGACAGCAAGCGAGAAAACAGAAATAATGAAAAGCCAAGGACAGGCATAGAGAACTGAGTGGCATTTTACAGAAAAAAAGCGTAAAATGTTCCGACGCTATCAACACTGAATAACAGTAATATTCTGAGAATGGAACAGTGTATATTATAGAAAAATAGATGTGTTATTTATATGACCCTGATGTGAGTTATTACTGACATAAGATATACCTATGATGCATTAGAAATTAAAAATAAGTTAATTACAGTCATGGAATTGAGGGAGGAGCGAATGTCAAAAAAACTCAATGAAAATATGCTGAAGTCAGAAAATATGAATATCAATGTCATGTAGAGAATTATATAGCTTAGATTCAAGAATAATACATGTATTACTTTAGATGTGCAAGATACATGATTTTGTTCAATATAAAAACTAGTTATGGTACTGTAAAAAATCAGAAAAAATAGCAACATAAGAGTACATATTTCAGAATAATATAACAAGGTATGCATTATTTTCTTATTACAACTACTGATAAAAATATTGCAAGTCAGAGAAAAGCTTGTCTTAGAGTTAATAAAACGACTTGGAAAATAATAAGACTAAAAAAAAAAAAAAAAAGTGGAAAAAAGAGACAAATAACTGTGGTAATTCTGGAAAATAGATGTATTGTTGAGGTTCGAAAGACAAAAGTCCTGATATCGAATGCTTACGATAATGCAGCTGTAGAGATAATCTAACATTGTTTTTCTCAATTATGGCGTATTCTTCACAATTTTCTCGAACTTGCCCCTTGCGTTCCGTTATTTGTTCCGATAAGCCCTGTTCTCTCCATATGTTCTTGGCTTTTTTCGGTACTTTTCTGTTAGTCGGCCAAAATCTCGACAACTGATCGCCAAAATCTCACCAAATCCTTGTGCCGTAGTCCCTAAAAAGTATGAAATTCGTGAAAACCCAATCAGAAACCGATGTATGAGTGCTAAGCGTTCATTAAGTAGAAATAAAACCTCTGAATACGTGAAATTCGTTGTGCAGCAGCCTCTACAATTTATGAAATTCGTCAAAACCTCGATTACAAACCGATGTATGAGCACTACACGCACATTAAACTGAAAAATAAATCACTGTATGTATGAAATTCGTTGTGCAGCCGTCTGTAAAATGCATGAAATTCGTTAAAACGGAGATCATTATAATATATCTAAATGAATTTCAATATCTGCTACAGCAACATTAAATTATCGTAATTTCATATGTCCAGCAATCCAATACTGTATTATAACATCTTAAAAAGCTTACTTAAAAATGCCTAAAATATCTTAACCGAAATATTAAAATAAAACATAGCATAAACTGAAAAGAATTTATTTAATAATGAAAGTATGAAACAGGAATACGTTATTGAAGATCCCATGCGGTACCACGTTCTTTCTCATTACGCCATCTTGTACTACACAAAAGCATTTCAATTTTTTGAGTTACGAAGTCCATTGTTAGGATCAAAAAAGTTGTACTTTTGGTTAAATTTGAAATGATTTAATCCCTCCTTTTCAAGTTTTGTAGTACAAAATTTAAAGCACCTTGCTCTGTTTTCGCAGATATAAGCTTTCACAATGATAAAACAAAATGAAACGTGGCACAAACATATTTAAAGGATACAACAACAATTCAATCTTGCCGTGCGAAGAGGTTGACGGGAAATCAGTAGAAAAAGAATTACGGGAAAGGTTTCAATTAAAAAAACGCCAAACGAAACAATGCTTGGTGATTTATCACTGTCGCCCGGTTAACAGAATATAACCGTTTTTTCTTCTTCTGTATACAAGAGGACAACAGAGATATAGTAGATCCATACGATGACGAACACAATTACATTTATGCCTTACCCGGGAAACGAACCCTTGCCCTGAACCGGCCAGCGGCCTCCGCTACCGATCACGCCACCGGGCGAACCGTTGGATTTTTTCTTCCATTGTTTGATTAAAAAGAACAAAAGGAAAACATAATCTTTTAACAGCCTCTTAAATCAAGTCAGGCTTCATCCAGTGGAGACACAAATTTCTATATACCACGAGTAGATGTTCGTTAAAAGACCGTTAAGAAAACGCCACCCAAGAATTTTGAAAAGACATCTGAAAGCTGTTCAAAAGGTGCGGGAGAAATTTGACATGACTGTAGTAACAAGGGAAGCATTTTTTATGAAGCTCGCACCTAGCTTTGAGACCTGGTGCATTTTATAGCCCTATTGGCAAAAGTTAGAAAACTGATGAAATTTGTCTGCAAAAATATTATTATATATGTATATTTGTATGCATTTTATTTTAAAATAAAGAATTTTTGGTTGGTTGGTTGGTTGATTAGAGTTTTATGGCACAAAGTCCTCATAGGGACATGCTGCGCCAAGAAAAAGTTAAGGAGTAAAACATAGTTAAAAATTAAAAGTTACATTAAAAGATTGTCAGAGATATAAAAGTGAAAAAACAAAACAAAATGAAGAAAGCAATGTGATGATACAAGTAATTAAAAATAATGCACAATGAAAGCGACAATACACAAGGTTTTAAAAGACAAAAAATAGTTAAAACACTAGAATATTTAAATTAAAAAATTCTAAATTCTAAAATCTCTAAAGTTATGAAAATTATAATTAGTCAAAAACAAAATTAAAACATAAAATTTTATATAATACTGCTTTAAAAACAAAGTTAGAATTCAAAATTTAAAAATGATATAAAGTCACGTAGGATTAATAACATCGAAAACAGTATTATTGTCGTCATTATCAGAGTCATAGCTACAAGAGTCCATAGCCTCTTCTGCATAGTTGAGGAGCTGTTTGTGATCTTTTATATTACTGATTTCTGGGCTAAGACATGATTTATTGCCTTTTCTCTTCACAGTTTTCCACTGTGAAGAGATTTGAGTTGGAGGTTTCTTTCTTTCTTTTTGCGCGAAAGTTTTTTCATTTGCTTTCGGAGTTGGACAAACAATAGGTTTCACTAATTTGCTTTTATCTGTACCTGGCGTTTTTTTTGTCTTATGTTCGGTTGATATTTTTGATTTAACTGATGATGTTTGGGGAGAATTAGGTTTCTGTAATGATAGAACTGGAGATGAAGCAGCCTTAGTTTCAGTCTGATGATTAGATGACTTTTTGGATCCAACTGGAGATTTCTGTGAATGAGTAAGTTGATATTCCATTGTAACTGGTTCTGAGGATGGTAGCCAACGTTCCAATAATGCGGTACCATAGCATTTACTACCAAGAGAGACGTCCCGGGTTTTTTTAGGTGAAGTATTGGTTGAATGTGTCATAGATGTATTATTTGGTGGAAAAGAGCAGTCGGTCTGGGTACTGATGTGCCTTACGGATTTTGGTTGTTGTTTGAGTATACTGGAGTATGATGCCCCAACAGATAAAGAATTTTTGCATGTTAATTACTCGCCAAAAGTGAGTTACGACCAAAAATAGTGTGCTTTTAATCCAAATCACTATTCACGCACAGCAGACAACAGTGACATTTGGTTAGAATTGCCGGGAAAAATTCATAGGTAACGAATAAAGCCAATTTCGCACCGCCAAAAATGCAATTATAATGTATTTTTTCACAATGAAATTCGTAGGTTGTTGAAGGAATTTTTAAACTTTTTCAATATTTTATTCTTATTACTAACTAATTTGTATTTTAAAGTACTTCTTTAAAAAAAAAAAAAACTTCTATGTTAATAGTTTGATACCAGGTCGTAATGCGAGCTTCACCAAAAGTGGTAGAGGTCTGCATGGCCCCGGGCCCTTACCCAACTCGGCCCAGCACAGCAAATTGAAGGGAAATTTTCAAACGGGCCGGGCCGTCGGATAAAAGACAATTTTTTAAACGGGCCGGTCCGAGCCAATAAAAATATTCGGCCCGATATAAAAATTTAAAGAATCAAACTATGCCAATAAAATATGAACAGATTTCAATGGACGTGATTGAGACAAGTATAAGTTTAAATATGCCGCACGAACCGATACTTTTATTGACAAAATCCGTATAAAAATATAACAAGTCCAGCGTAGAGATCGGTATTGGAGATGCATCATGTCCGAACAAGGGTTTATTTATTTCAACAGACTCGGGTTGTGCCAGGATCAGGCTTATATTTTCTTTCTACACTAGGGGACTCGGCCCCCTACGAGCTACGCTCGCCAAACCCCGTCCAGACACCGCAGACTCTAAATGCACGCTAATTTGATCGGCTTTAAAAAGATTTCGAAAGATTGAATTATAATTTAAAAAACAACGGCGATCTCCCTATAAACGAATTTCTATTCATTTCTCTTTGATTGGGGAATTTTAACGCCAAATCCGCTGCGGTACTACTTGATTATCTAGTCGACCAATTTCGCCAAATTATATAAATCGCCAAACCACTCGCCAAATTGTACAAATTGACATAATTTTTATTTTAAATAACGAAAGAACAAATAAATTAGTACAACATTAATAAAAATACAAATAAAACGTCGAAATAAAAATAACTTGATGACGTAGACACGTGTAACAACATTTCAAAATAAACTAATATAAAAGGAATTAAGTAAACAGAGTCTTTGTCTCCTGGTATTTTTTAACAAAGCGAAAAGAAAGCTCTTTTAAATGAGACATTTTAAAGTAATCGTTTTTAATCTGACGTAATTTTTACCAAGCTATTCTTTCTCTTTTAAATATTCACGTGAAAATACTTTTGTTAGAAATGAAATATTATTTGCGCTTTCCTAACAAAAGTAGTTGAAAAGATCCTCTCAAAATATCAAATAAATGTCTAGCGCAATTTCTAAATTTAAACTGTTTTGCAATATTATTTTGTGCTCATTTTATGTAATAACCGTAATGTGACGTAAATATGACGTAATTTCTCCTATTTAAGACTTCTAACGCATGTTAATGAATCTATTATTTTACAATATCCTTTCTCTTTTAAAATTCACGTGTATACTTTTTATGACGTAATTTTTAATAAGTTCTTGCTTTTTGTACATAATTATTTAATTCTAATTCCAAATGATTTTTTCTGTTTATAATAGTCACATGTAAATAAATTTTTAATTTGAAGCAAACATTATTGTTTCCGTTGTTTATACAGTTGGCAACAGGTTAAATTAGTACAATTTTCTAAAATAAGTAAAAAATATCTCTCGAAATGCTGAAAATTTGAATTTAAAATAGAAATAAAACCTCGAAAAATGTGTCAAATTAAAAAAAAAATTAATTCTGCACACCGGGAAATTATAACGTATAAAATGATCTAAAAATTATTAAATTCCGATGTATAGTTTTTGCTCCTATAAAACTTTTTTAGTGGAACGATTTTGTCCAACTTTAGCATTAAATATCTCTTAAAATAATTCTTCGATTTGAAAACTGTCTACATCAGCGTGTTTATCAAACATTTCTGTACCGATTTTCAATACGACAAACTATACCGACAAACTACCGATTTTCATATTTTTGTATGCATTATTTTTCTTAATACTAACGAAGAAAGACCTCCGGTCACAAAAAATTCAAAACCAGCGGCGGCGGCATCGGTAGTTACTGTTTTTTAGAATAGAGAGAAGAGATACTGGTTCTAAATGGCGGGCCGTTACTGGTGCTATTTTGCCTCCTATGGTTTGTCAACATATAGTAATGTAAAACAGGTTGTAAGCTATAATGATAATTTTTCCCATAAATATGTATGCTGTATTCTAGAAAATCTTAAGTGCGTGTAAGAAAATAGCGCTATTTTCTGTGGAAATTGAGTTGCGTCTGATATTATTGAATTTCCCACGATCCGGGCCTGTTTTCACTGATTTTAGTATGGGCTGGGCCGTGCTGAACTTTTGGTTTTTGTAACGGGCTAATATAGCTTTCCTTCGAGCCATGTTCGGGCCTGGGAATTCCTGCCCATGCAGACCATCAAAAAGTGGTTTCTTTGTGAGAAATTTTCAAAAGTCATGGAAATTTCGAGCGAGAGGTTCAGCTAAGAGTAAAACAGTCTATCCATTAGAGTCAAATGGCCGGAGGAAAATTTCCTTAAAAATTTATTGAGAGATTCGTTCGGGTCGACATTCTGTAACAAAAAATCTCCATCAAATCATAATAATATCAAGTAATCTGTATCACTTCTCTGAAGTCATCTGCAGTTAGATAAATATGTATATCTTGTTTGCTTGCTCAAATTTAATCTCGATTTTGTCTATCAATCAAAACGCACTTGCCTATCAATCTAAAGAAATTTAAGTAAAACTCATGAAAAAAAAAAAAAAAGAAAGAATTTTTTTTTTTTGCCTCCCTTTTTAAAACTTTCACATTCCCCGTGAGAATGTCATAGAATTTCACTCCAATAATTCTTCCAGTTTTCGCATAAATAACATTAGCAAAAACCGATAGATTTTTCCTAATTCAAGAAAGTTGATGGGAAAGTGAGAATCATATACTTGTTTTATCGACTTTATTTTAACGAGCCACTTATTCTTGATCGAAATTTAGTATATTTTTTCTCATTCTTTTGGTCTCTTTCTTTTTTCTCTTCCGCAGAACTTTTTCTTTTTAATCATGTTCGCTTCCTTAAGTTCTAAACAAACTTTTAATGAAATAAAATTGCACATTGTAATTGACTGGGTTCTACCTATACTAGTAAAAGAAACTTTAGATGATAGAATATACTGAAAAAATGAATTATTTTTTTTAAGTACGTTCTTCATAAATTGTTGCAACAGTGAACAATTATCGTGTATTTCTTTGAAACTGGTAAAAAAATAAGTATATATATATATATATATATATATATATAATTTTAAAATTCAAAACGGTAACAGCATAAAATCATCAAAAAATAAAAATCAACATTATTTTTAGGTGCGTTCGTAATTATATAAATACCTAGCACCTATATTCGTCGTCTGGTCCGCCCGTCTGTCTTCATATAACAGCGCAAAAACTGCCCAACTGAATGGTTTGAAATTTAATGTATAGAATTGTTGCAGAATAATTTTGTCGAGTCATTTCTAATTTTATGAAAATCGAATCAAAACTCAAAAAATATATTAATAAAAGATTTCTTCGTTCTATTAAATCCTATCACACGTAATTAAATCAATGATATCCCTGATAGGTAATGATTCTAGGTTGGGATGGAGATGACGTCCTATTTAAGATGGAGTTCTATTATTTGCTTATTACTGAATTTAATATGTAATCTCGTAATAAGTTCATCATTCATGCATTTTTTGCATAAGAGTGCAACAGCTATTGCACCAAGATCTGAATATTTATAAAACTAGTTATAGTAGCTCACTTGCCAAGTTTGACGTACAATTTAAGACTTCTTTAAATTTTATAATGGCCAACATGTCCGATTAATGAAAGAACATTCATAAGAATCATTTATCTAGGAGAATAATTTGAATGTGAATAATTCGTCTCGCATGATTTCAAAATTTCAATACGATATGTTAGAATATATTTGACAAAATTGAGTTTACAGTCTATTTATCAAACTATCAAACTGAGAACGAAAAATAAATTACATGTCACATGTACCAGAATTATTTCAAGGAAATATTATTAATAAAATTTATTTGTATTTTACATTTTGTAATGAATATTTCATGTTCTACTGCCACAAATAGTCGGCAAAGATTGGAAATAAAAGACTAGAATCCAGGAATTCTGATTTTTAGAATTTAGCGTCGCCTCTAATGAAAAAAAAAATTATATATATGTAAATATAGATAGTACAAAACATAGTTCAGTTTTAAGACTTATAATGCACGCTTTTATTTTATATATAATGACGTCATTTGCATCCGCTGAAGAATTTTACATTTAAGATCCAATCTTAAACGGTATCCATAGAAAAGTATGCATAGGACGTCACTAACGTGGCATAATACACAAGCCCAGCAAAAAGCGATGTGGACATTCAAGAAACCCGACAAAAAAAATCGGGTATCTAATGATTCAGAAGCTTTCATTTCTTTGTAATATTAATATGGATAATGAAAATTAAATATAGTTTATAATAGCTCCATTTTTTATCAAAAATAATTCATTTATATTATTTCAAAATTCGGAAAATGTTAATACACAAGGATTAATAAAATTGCATTCTTTCATCTTTTTGATAGAAATTAAGTAAAAGTGGAGAAAAAAAGTCACACATAATACATTTTTATAGCAGATGATACTCTTGGCATAGCACGTATTTTAATTTTTTTAAAAAATTCAGTTTTTATGAGAAAATGGCAACAAAAAGATATTTGCTAATCTACTATTTTCCCTTTTACTTTATACCGAAATGGAGTAATTCAGTTACCACTATTACAGAAAGGGCTTCAAAAACTACAAAAAAAAAAAAAAATGAAAAATAATATCTCAAAAATAAGTTGAGATGCAGTTTTCAAAGAAACTGCATTTAAAAGTACTTTTTTTTCCTGTACTACTGAGGTGTAACAACATTGAAAATGTGCGATGCTTAGAAGTTAAAAAAATTGTAGTAGATATTATCCGTATTTAACCGTACAATGACGTTATTTTTTTAGGGGCAACCGTTTAATTGGTGCCCGAAAGAAACAGCATAACGGTGGTTTAAGAAATAAAATAAACGGTCAAGTGCGAGTATTACTTGCGCTCATAGGGTTCCATACAATAAGTATATAAATTATGAATTGCATTATTAAAACAATCGTTATTAAAGAAAAATAAGACTTCGTAAAAACTATACAACGTAGGGTTTGGTATAGCTGTATATATACTAGAAAAGTATGAATGGATATACCGTAAAAGTCCAAAGAGATATTAAGCCTAAATGATAACAAATATTGCTATTCTGTATAACTCTTATTTAAATCTTATCCTAAACTGTTCATGATGAATTTAATTCGGCACTGACAATAAAAGTAGTGCATATTTAAACTTCATTTGGCATTTCATAAAACTAAATTCAGCGTCGTAATAATCTTTTCTTTTTACAGTGTATCTAAAGCAAAACCCTTGTTCAAAGTTTAAACTTGGCATTTTGCTAAGCGCGCTTCGAAAGGAGGTAGCAAATTAGCAACGCCGCTTTGGTCTGTGCCGAGTTTTTCCATACAGGTTTTTAGTTAACCTTTAAAGACACAGTAGGTGTATTGAGAGAGCCACTCAATGCAAACTAGTCGCGAATCCCATAGTATTTATGTGATTAATTCTCATTAAATTAATATGTTTTTAACAATTTAACGTTTATTGCTTTTATACTGCTACTGGGCGTTGCATTACACAAATATATCCTTGAAATTTGTTATCTAGGCTTTAAAAGTGATGGAGCATAGAGTACGCCATCCCTGTCATTATGTATGTCCAAACTATTCGTGTCTTTAACGGTTAATATCTCGGCTAATTGCCGACGATTTTTTATGCAATTCATGATCAACAATGCTTTTATACTTCTGCTACGATAGGTACCTCTAACGCTGCTCAACACTTTTGCTGAAAGCCCGTAAATCGAAATTTGTGTGTAACGGAAAAATACGATTTTCTCAAAAACTATGTGACCTATGGCAATAGCTATAATTTTCCTACAAGGTTTACACTAACGTCTACTATCTCTAATTTTTTCAGAATTTTAGTTTCAGTAGATTTGGAATTAGATGGGGGGGGGGGGGGACATATTTTTGCACTACATTTTCGATCATAACTTTGAAAATATAATACCGTAAATTAAAAGAAAAGTATTTTTGAGTTCAGCGTTACGAGAGCTTTCACACGACACCCCACACGATATACAAATAAAATATTTCTTTTTCAAGTAACTTAATTAGCCCCTATACATTTTTCCTAAATATGCTTATGAATATTTATTAATCTGTAAATATGCGGGTCAATAAGCTTTATTATTTCCCCGAATTTGTCCTTTTCACATTCCATAGTTTACGAGTAAAGTGGCTGTGACAGACAGACACAGGAGTGATCTTGTAATGGTTCCGTTTTTACTTTTTAAGTACGGAACCCTAAAAAAGAAAAAAAACTTTTTGAGACAATTTTATGCCTTGTGAAAAATGCCTGTGTCTTGTACTATTTAATGAGTACTCTGCTTTCAAAATCTAACGGTTCCAAAAAAAAAAAAAAAAAAAAAAAAAGGGGGTGGCTGTGAGAGGAAGAACAAATGATAAGGAAAAGACAGGAAAAATGTAAAATATGACAAGAGAGATTCAAACTACAGTGAAACCTCTCTAAGAAGACCACCCACTAGACCATAAAAAATCGGTCTTTCAGAGAGGTGGTTTCAGAATAGAGGTGACGGGTAAAGAAAAGTTTCATGAAATACATACTACAAAAAAAAAAAAAAAAAATATTATTGAATTAGTTTATTATATTTTATATCTATACAGCTTTAAAGAAGGAATTTTTTGTAGTTTCCTTTGATTTTAACAATTTCTCATTAACAATTTTTGTTTCTAAACATTTTTTGATCTCTTTAAACAAATTATTTATTCATAAATATATCAAATCGAATTTAATCAAAATTCTTATATTTTCTTAAAATTATTTATTTTAGTATAATCTCTAATAGTTATAGAACTTTTTATCAATATATTGATTTCAACAAGTGTTTCTTGACATGAAATAGAAGCTTTAACTGACAGAAGCTCGTCGTCTGAATCAGAATGAGCTTGATAAAACTGTCACTTTGTCTTCCAAAGTTAACACAACTCTGTTAGACATCATCTAAATTTGTATACTAAGCACACGGCAAGAAAAACACGATATGCACTTTGATGCGAATATGCACTGCGTTATAACTTCCACTGTTAAACAAAACTGATGTGATAACAACAAGTGGTAATCTTTCCAAGAAAAGAAACAGAATTGATATAAATTGGAATATGGACAACTCCCCCTCTTGAAAAGGATTCCTGTACTTTTCAGGTGTCTGTTACTCGGCCCATTCCGGGAATGGGGGCAATAGCCCTTCTCCCAACTATCCCTCTGTTGCCATAATGACATTAAACGGGGAACCAGCTTTTCCTCCTAAATGTGTGTGTGGGGGGGGGGGATGAGATGACCTTTATTCTCCAGATCTAAGGAAGTAGACTTAGCTGAGCGTGTTTTCCGCAGAGAAGTGGAATTTCGAGATTTTCCCATGCAAAGGAAAGTAATCCTACTCTTCGACTGAAAAGTTGAAAAGTGGTCTTTCAGGGAGGGAGACGGGAAATAGTGGTCCTTTAATGGAGGAAAATTAACACTGAGCCAATAGCCAAAAATTATAGACCATAAATAAACGGTCTTTATGAGAGGTGGTCTCCTTATAGAGGTGACCTTTCAGGGAGGTTTCACTGTATGTTGGTGATACAGTTTTCAAAGATATGACTAACACCTCTGGATCCTGACGGCTTTCAAAATAAAGTGTCAAGCATACTCAGAAACATTATTTAAAGAATGCATCGCATGGTATGTACAACAAGTGATATTGCTTGCGAGTAAAATATATCTATAGACGTTTCTGAATCTGATGTAATGGAAGGCAAATTCGTTATCAACAGGAAAATCTCCGCTACTAGAAGCTATATATGTCGCTATATTGGCACGCGATTTCAACAAAATGTTATTAAGTATCTTGTAACATGACAATTTCAGCAATAATTTAAGTATTCCCTAAAAATTTCTGGTAGTATCTATTTATTATTAGCCCCCGGTATTCTATTTCTTTCTCCCAGCTATTAAAGTGTTATCTTCAAAGAATAACGTTCCGTATTATAAGCCAGCCGTAAAACAAAGCATATGTAACATTGTACTGTTAAATACTCTACTGCAATTTTTTACACTTCTAAGTAATACACATTTCCTAATTTTTATACCGTTGTATTGGGGGAAAAATTACTTATTAATGCAATTTGTTTGAAAACTGCATCTCCATTTATTTTTGAGATAGTAATTTCTTTGTAGTTTTTAGCGACATTTATTTAATTTTGGCAACTCAAATACTCCATTTCTGTAGAAAGTAAAGAAAAAATAGTTGGAAAATAATAATTATATCTTTTTGTTGCTATTTTCCCATAACTACTGAAAAAAAATGTAATTAAAATATGTGCTATTAAAAAAAATATATATAAATGAATGATTTCTGATAAAACATGGAGCTATTATAAACTATGTTTAATTTAATTATCTATATTACAAACAAATGAAGGCATATGAATAATTAGATAGCCGATTTTTTTTTGTCGAGTTTCTTGAGTGATGATATCTCTTTTTGTGGATTTGTGTATTATTCAGCGATAGTGACGTCATACGAATACTTTCCAGGCTAACGAGAAAGACAGGCTACCGCGGTGGGTCCGATTCTTCATTTTTTACAGACCGCTGGAGTCATGTGATGCTCAAAGGCACCAATGAAGGTGTGCAAAAAGAGCATCACGTGACTCCAGCGGTCTGTAAAAAAAGAAGAATCGGACCCACCGCGGTAGCCTGTCTTTCTCATTAGCCTCGGAATACTTTACTGTCGATGTTCTTTAAGACTGGATCGTAAATGAGGAATTCTTCAGAGGATGCGAATGACTTCATTTTATTTAAAATAAAAGCGTGTGTTTTAAGTCTTAAAACTAAAATATGTTTTGTATCTATACTTTTCCTATTATAAAGAGGTAAAAATTGTTTATTTGTAGGAGGTAAGCTCTGGAACTACCGAATCGATTCCAAAAGTAATGGTATCAAAATGATGGTGTTAGTCCAACTTAGAACATAGGGTATATCTTATGTCGGTGCCACTACCCCAAAGGGGGTGTAAAAGCAAAAAAACGTTCTAAAAAGGCGATTTTAGCGTTACTGAAGGGCCTAGAAATATGAAATTTGAAATATTACCTACTTATTAGATATAAAGTATTTCTAAGAACAGTTCTTAACCAATTCGAAATTTGAAAGGGGTGAAAATGCGCGAAAATCGTTTTAAAAAACGTTCTAAATGGTGGTTTCTACACAATCTCAGGAAATACCAAACCGATTTAAAAAATAATGGTGTCAAAATAAGAGTGACAAAATTACGGTGACAACCCTTGCTCCAACATAGGCTATGTTTTATGTCGGTGCCACTACCCGAAAGGGGGTGCAGGAAAAAAAAAACGTTCTAAAAATGCGATTTTTGCGTTACCGAAGGGCCTAGAAATATGAAATTAGAAATATTAGCTACTTATTAGATATAAAGGATTTCTAAGAATAGTTCTTAAACAATTCGGAATTTAAAAGGAGTGAAAATGCGCGAAAAGCGTTCTAAAAAACGTTCTAATGGTGGTTTCTATACAATCTCTGGAAATACCAAACCGATCTAAAAAATAATGGCTTCAAAATGATGGTGACAACCCTTGCTCCAACATAGGCGATGTTTTATGTCGGTGCCACTACCCCAAAGGGGGTGCAGGACATAAACGTTCTAAATTGTGGCTTTTGCGTTACTGAAGGGCCTAGAATCGTGAAATTTGGAATGGTAGTTAGTTATAAGATATCAATGATCTCTAAGGACATTTCCTAAAAAAATCGAAATTTAAAAGGGGGGTCAAAATGCGCAAAAAGCGTTGTAAATAATTCTAAATTGCGATTTCTATGCAATTTCGGGAAGTACTGGACCGATTTCAAATATAATGGTGTAAAAATGATGGTGACAGATCTTGCTCTAAGATAGGCTATATTTTATATATGTTTCCACTACCCCAGAGGAGATACAGGAGCAAAATGCGCGAAAAGCGTTCTAAAAACGTTCTAAATGCCGATTTGTCGGCAATATCTCAGGAAGAATGAATCTGATTTCAAACGTAATGGTAGGAAATTGATGCTGACAGCCTCTGCTCTAACATAGACGCTATTTTGTGTCGGTATCACTATCACCAAGACGTTGCAGGAGCTAAAAAGCGTTCTAAATTTCGATTTTTGTGATCGGTAGGGGCTAGCAACTTAAAATTAGGCAAGGTGCATATTTATTAGATATAAATGATCTTTAAGAACAGTTTCGAAAAAATTGGAAATTTAAAAAGGGGTGAAAATGCGCGAAAAGCGTCCTAAAAACGTTCTAAATTGCGATTTCTACTCAATCTAAGGAAATACCAAAGTTATTTCAAAAGTAATGGTTGCAAATCAATGGTGACAGTCCCTGCTATAACATAGGTTATATTTTATGTTGCTGTTACTACCATCTGAGGGTTGCAAAAGCAAAACATGTTCTAATTTGCGTTTCTTGCACAACTGAGGGGTCTAACACTTTGAAGTATGGCATGGTATTTACTTACAAGATGCAACTGCTTTCTAAGAACAGTCGAAAGAAAATTCCAAATTTAAAAAAATGAAGTGAGTGAAAAGCGTTATAAATGACAATTTTTAAGCAAATTTATAAATTACCAAACCAATTAAAAAAATAATGATGACAAATTTTGGTGATAGAACCTGCTCAAACATAAGCTATATTTTATGTCTGTTCCACTACCACCAGAGGGTTGAAGGAGCTAAAAACTTTCTAAATTGCGATTTCTGTGATACTGAAAAGGCTAGAAACTTTAAATCTGACATGGTAGTTACTTATAAAATATAAATGCCCTCGAGGGAACGTCGAAAATAAATTCGAATTAAAAAGGGGTGAAGCGAAGGGGAGGTGCGAAAAGCATTCTAAAAAAGTTCTAAATTACGATTCTATGCAATTTCAGGGAATATAAACCGATTATAAAAGTAATAGTTGCGAATCTATGGTAACAGTCTCTGATCCTACACAGGCTATATTTTATGCCGGTGATTCTACCACTTGGGGTTCACAGGAACAACAAACGTTCTAAAAAAGGGCTTTAAAAGCTTTTTAAATTACGTTTTTGTGTAATATTAGGAAATAACAAACCGATTTCAAAATTAATGTTGGCAAATTAATGGTGACAGTTCTTGTTTCAACATAGCCCTTTATGTTGAAAGAGGTGGTAGGAATTGGAATTTGACATGATGGTTAATTTTAAGATGTAAGAAGAGGGTTTCTAAAAAATTCAAAACTTCAAATGAATACTGAAATGAGTGTATTAATTGAGCATAAAAGTTTCAAAATATTTTCTAAATTATCATTTATTTAGTTTTATTTCATTTTATTAATTTAAGTCTCATTTCTGCCTAATGCAGTGTAATAATGATGTTTAATCAAACTGTTTTAAATAGTAATTTTTGAATTATTCCTAAAAGTAATAAGTGCCTTTTAATAGAAAAAACATTTAATAAAATAAAATATTACTTTTAATAAAATAAAAATTTAGTTAGTACCTTTTAGCAAAAAATTAGACATATAAATATCACTTGGCATATTTCAAATATTACGCGAGCAAAGCCGCGGGGTTTGCTAGTTATCTATATTTATATACATATATATATTTTCCATCGGGGTCGACACTAAATTCTGAAAAAGCAGAATTCCTGTTTTCTAGTTTCCCGTTATCTCTCTGTTACAACACATATGACTTGAAACATAACTTCAATACGATAGAAATCTCACCGTTATTTGATGTTTAAGTTCCCTCCAATTTTGTGTTTCTGTTTTGAGCTATAACCCACCCTTCTGATAATACAGTAAATATTACGATTACCTGACTGAAAACAGGTATACGGATCCGAATTACATTGATGGTGATTAAAAGTTTTGATGAAAGATTTTTAAATTTCTTCAAGTGCCATATTTCTTTCTTTAAGGAGAATTCATACCTTTTGATTATTTTTTTAATTTAATTGTTTTAAGATAATCTTTTGGTACATTATTAAATATTTTTAAGAAAGAAATTGATTTATCTTTAAAATTCACTCTTAATGCAATTTATTGGATTATTATCTTTTAAAGAAAATTAAAGAACATTATTTTTTATTTTTTCTCCTATAGATATTAATATTTTGTACTTGTTAAAAAATATATTTTTCTTGGAGGTGTTATTTATAAATTTAATTATCAGATCTCGAAAAATTTAATTATTTTCAAAGAAAAGAGGATAAAAAGGATTACCTCGATACATTAAAAAATACAGCAAAAAAGTTAGTTACTTAACATTTTTTTAAGACTGACGAGTTTTTAGTATTAAAAATTCGATGCATAAGTTTATAAAAATAAAAACATCGCAAGAACCCCCCCCCCCTCCCACTAAAAAAAATGAAGTTAATTAATATGCATAGAATTTTCAGCATTTTGAACATAATATAGCGAAAAAACACACACAAAAAAAAAATAATTATTTAAAATTTTTGATAATTTCCCGTGTTCTTTAAAATGACATAGATTTAGCAAAAAGTTTTTTCGTATGTTATTTCTAATTGCTAAAAAGGTGTAAGGTTAACACTTTTAAAACAGTAAAAAAGTCTCAATTGACTGTTGACATGTTTCAACTCATCCAGAGTCATTTTCAAAACAAATAAATAATTATTTTCTGAAAAATTGCACAGTCTATGATACAATGAACTGATATGTCATCAGAGTTTTTCATGTAACGCACGTTACTTTTTTTTTTTTTTTTTTTTTTTACTTGGAAGTTTATTTCTATTTTCTAAATCCTTGAGTACATCGAGCCACAGTTTTGGTAAGTTGGATGGATTATGAGGTATCGTTACACATGTTATTTTCACGTGATTTAACACGTAAATGTAAACGCCTTTCTACGGGACTTGCACCCACACTGTAAAAAAAACGACATTTTTACAGTGCAAAGTACTGTTCATCTCGCGCACAAACTCGATCATAGTGAATGTGCTGTATCTTTCTTTGGTTTCCTGACTATATTAACATGGAAAATACAGTAGTTGCGTAAAATTAACAACACAATGTGCTGGCAATTTGGACGCCAACAGTTTGTGCTGTAAAAAAAAAAAAAAAAAAAAAAAAAAAAAAAAAAAAAAAAAAAAAAAGTGTCCAAATTGCCAACACATTGTGCTGTTAATTTTACGCAACTACTGTATTTTCCATTTTAATATAGTCAGGAAACCAAAGAAAGATACAGCACATTCACTGTGATCGAGTTTGTTCTGGCAAATCTACAATGGTTTTTTTTTACAGTGCAATTTACATGCCGCTGGAACACATATAACAATAATATGTTCCCGCAACATTTTGATTAAGTCACAGTACAAGTGCGTAATTTGATGTTACTGTTGTACAAATATATTTTTATAAAATATAATTATGAGTTTAAAATTGTAATAATTATACGTTTGAGTAAAATAGGAATGGAGGTTCCCACAAAAATCATTAATTTTATTATAAATATTAAATAGATATTTTTAAAAATTGCTTTATATTAAAATACACATATAATGTCGAGTATATAGTTTGGATCTCAGTAAACAACAATAGCAGAATGATAGCTAGACGCTCTGGCGTCGTTTCAGGACAATCAAAAGAAAAGTTGTTTATAATAGGGAATCGTTAAATAATAAAAATGTCTGAAGAAATATACGACTATAGACCACCCAGAGTTTATGGCACGTAATAAAATTAAAGTATATGTGAGAGATATTTGAGGACTGGCAGCTAATAGGTCTAGCCAAGCATACTAAAAAGTTTTCTCACAACCAATAAGGTAGGGCTATAACAAATTGTTCCGCCCACTACCAAGGTATGAGGTGCAAAAGAAAAGTTTGAAGGAGTAGTCTAAAAAAATATTCCGAAGATGCAAGTGTGGTCCTGATAGCCCTGGAGATGCAAATGCGGTCCTGATAGCCCTGGTGATTAAAATGTAGTCCTGACAGCCCAGGTGATGCAAATGCGGTTCCGACATCCCTGGTAAAGTGATGGAAAGGCCGAGGAAGTATGCTACCTGAAGGAGTCTGCTTAAAAGCGCATATCCAAGATATAATGGATCTTGCCCGCAGAGTCCCGGAGCTACGCTTAAAGTCATGACAATTTTGCCGCCCTTCTGAGGAGATGCATCGTATGACTACCTAAACCTATCCCGAGTACCGCGACGGCTCTGAAGTCCGATGAAGGAAGGCGATCGACCCGTCTAATTACAAGGTACTACTCTAAAGTTCTTATACCACAAATGTTATACTCGAATTATAAATATTCATTAAAAGATATTTTACGGTATAGTGGTCATATGAGATCCAAACAAACTAGTAATAAAATTTAAATCTACCCTATATATATAAAATCCTAATGAAACGAATTTATGAAACGAATATATGAAACGGCTGAAATGTGTATCGATTTTTTGAATCGACTGATTAAACAACTGATCACGGCGATTTCTCCTAAAATATGGAACACTTTGCGATGAAATTAACACCGAAAATCCGTATTGATCCACAAATCTCAAAACTCGTATTAGAATTTTTAAATTCGAATTAGTTTTCGAAATATTAATTTTATTCTAATTTTAAATACATTTTTCTAATGATGGCAACTCAAATTTTAATCATAACAGATATTTTTTTTTTCATAATTCAGAAAAGGTTACTATTTTAAATTAATTTGGCGACCAGAATGGTCTCCTTTATATCTATGCTAAGAACAATGCTTTTTTTTTTGTATTTCGTTATCATTTTATTTAATACAAAACTTTCATTTAAAAATGAGACACTTAAATTGATGGCTTTCACTTCTTTCTTAAAAAAAAAAAAAAAAAAAAAAAAAAAAAAAAACGAAAAGAAAAATATTAGGAACAAATGTCATATACGCACTGGGGTACCTAATTGGCGCAAAATTGGCATTATTTTGATTGACATGGCTATTGTCGTTTATTTAATAATAAATGTTTATTTTCTTTTATTTCTTTTTTAAACTTATATAAATTATTTTGTTCTATAGTTATTAATTATTTTTTTGCTATTTCCTTTTGAAAATAATAGAAAATAATTAAAAAATATGGTACAAAGTAGTTATTCCGTCAACCAATTTCGCAAATTATATAAATCGCCAAACCACTCGCCAAATTGTACAGATTGACAAAATTTTTATTTTAAATAACGAAAGAACAAATAAATTAGTATAACATTAATAAATATAAAAATAAAACGTCGAAATAAAAATCACTTGATGACGTAAACATGTGTAACTTGCTAAAAGTCAAGTGAATGCGACATTTTCGATCAACCGTTATTGGCATTTAATCTTATAGTTCGCGATAGATTTTTGGTCGACGGGATAACTAAGTAGTACCAAAAATACATATGTAACTGGTATTCGAAAACGAGGTTTTCGCCAAATTTTCGTAAAAAAAAAAAAAAAAAAATCTTGCCAAACATGCGGTGCGTATATGACATCTGGCGAAATATTAAATTATGTAACAAACCATGATATATAATTTCAACTTCAAATCAATGTTTTAATTTACCACTCGAAGAATAAAAAAAATCTAACTGGCGAGTTGCAAAAAAGATATTGGCGAGATTTGCACCCGGCTTTTTTTCTTTCGGCACAGATGTCATATATCGGCTCCATATTGGCGCGATTTTTTTCTGACGCCAATGTCATATACGCAACGGGTACTTAACTGGCGCCAAAGTATCGTTATTTTGCTTGATATTGTAAGCCGGATGTTGTTGTTTATGCTGTTGATGCGTTCCCCAAATGATGACATTTGGGGAACATCTATATGACATTTGTGCCAAACCTTCATAGGAAAGGCGAAGGGATCAGACCGTATTTGTTTATGGCATTTGATGACTTGAACTATTATAATATAGATGAAATGATGGGGATAGAATAATATTTGGCGACTTATCACCTGTGCCTGGATAACATTAAAGTATCAAAATGGCACCTAGAATATAAAAAAACGAAGTGTTTCGCCGGGAACTGTTGATGATAGTCACATGATTTAGGCTATTGTTATAGAGATTGTTTTAAAATATCGGGAGACAAAGACTCTGAATACTTAATTCATTTTATTTTAGCTTCTTTTCAAATGTTTAACTGATCCTCTTTAATCAAAAAACGAAAACAACCATTGGATGTCTTAACAGCAACTTATTCGCCCTTAAATTTTTGCAATCAAAGTGAATTGAATGGAAACCCGTTTACACAGGGATCTGCACAGCTTTTTTCAGTATAATTTAATCTTCTCTAATATTTTTAAAACCCATCAGATTAGCATGTTTTTTTATTTTTAGATTCTGCGGTGTCTGAACGGAGGTTGGCGAGCGTAGCTTGTAGAGGCAGAGCCCCCTAGTAAGGTCTTTAAAATAAAAGAAAATTAATTCTCTTGATATAAAAAAATAATAATAAAATAATTCAAATCATTTTGTTAGAGATTAAATTTTCAAGTGTAAAAATATAACAACGATAAGCAAACTAAAGTTTTGCTTCTATTCTTTGAATAATTAATGTTTATATGTATATAATCTTGTTTAATGTAAATAAAATATTTAATCAAGAGTAAAATCTCTGTTATTCTTTTAGTGATAAATATTAATGTGTGTCATTTTATTGCAGCTTAATTAGAGCTTAATTGATAGGTGGAAGAGACCACGTAAATATTTCACAACGCAAACTTTTAATTTATATTTCGTAATTAATTAATTTTGATAATTACAATTTTGCGCGAATATTAAATTAACTTTAAGATAATTATTCGCGTTGCTTTTCCACTAGAATTAATATTAAATTACGATCACTTGTTTTATTTTGAATAATTTTACGGTATATAAAATTATATACCAAGTACTATGTGGTAGCGTGGATGATTTGGATTGAATAATAAATTATGGTGAGAAATAGATAGGAGTTAATTAGGTGTATTTATCTGTCCAGCACATGCGTCCAGTGTTTATATAACTTTCGATCAGAAAAAAATGTTTGAATGATCATTATTTAGTAGTTAAAAATGACTTTTATCCAAAAAAGTCCTAATCTATTTGAATACAAATACAATACTAAAATCACACGAAAATAAGTTATTTTGCTAATAAAATATTGCTGAAAAAATAGTACAATTTACTTAAATTTTATTATTTTGATATGCTATGAAATACAGTTGCTAAGCAACAATTAAATCAAAGAGGAAAATAAAACGAAATGCATTTTAAAATTTGTAAAAAATAACAAAGCACTATGCTTTACATTTCTCGAAAAAATGCATACATTTTCATAAAACGTTATGTAGAAGTAATTTCGAATTTCTAATAAATGTATGGCCAAATTTTCAAAACGATCGGTTTTATATAGAATCTCCATGCAGAAAATTTACCATCCGTAATTTAATGTTAAAAACAATTATTAAAATGTGCCATTTTTTTTTCAGCGTATAGTGAATTTTAATATCATCTGAATTCACATAGAAAAGCATTTTGGCACTGAAAGAAATGTTCTGTCTTTTTCGAAAGAACCAATCAAATTTCACCAAAAACTGTACCGCTAATTGCAGTCTACCTACTACATAACTAGCTAATCGGATGCTTTTTTGCGGCAATTATCGCGGAACAGACAGACAGACAAACAGGGTGACAAGGAATCGACAAGAATACAGAGACCCAAAAACTTTTCGTATCTCCACAATGAGCCTCAACTGCCGTTACTGCAATTATCAAGAAAATGTAAGCATTTTTTCTTCTATTTTTAATTATTTTTTTATTTTATTCAGTAATCGGTTGGTTTATCCCGTTATTTGTTTTAATACGAAATTTTTATTTTTTACCATCTAAGTAAAAGGAATGTGGTTAATGAACTATAAAAATGGCAACTGTGTGGCTGAGAAATCAGATTTAAAAAAAAAAACAAAGATTCCTAAGAGATTGCATATTTTCCAGGAATGCATGCCATCAATGCATTGAAAGTTTTACTGCTTACTGGATACATAAATATTTCAGTTATTTCAAATTCCCTTTAATTCTCCAAAAATTGGGATTTTCCTTAAATACTAATACACGGTAATTACATCATTATTTTTTTTTCTAGCAGGAAAAGAAAAAAAAAAGATTTTCTGGATAAGAAAAAATTCTTCTTCAAATACCACTAGTGTAAGAATCCCATTTATGCTTCATCCCCATCTTAATACAGCAAAGAACAAAGAAAAAAGATATCAGAATAAAATAAATGAATGTCTTTCACCCTCTTTTTTTTTTTTTTTTTTCGGGATAAGAAAAAAAAATCAAATTATTATTCTCTCCTCTGTTTTTACGACTCCATCTAATATCAGAATCATCTTAGGCACGCTTTTATATCCTGAATCTCGTAGACGATTGAAATGGCGATACTTGCGGGTACGGTTACGATTCGCGCTTCATATCCTCCTCTCACGGAACGAGCGGAGTTTTCTCCTCCGATGGCTGCTCGTAAATTTTAGAGATTTCGGCAAAATAAGGAAGAAAAAGCTCAAAAGACGATCTCACATTTGTTTATAAAACCTTTCTGCTGTTGTCGAAGGTTATTTTATTTTTTCATTTTCTTTTTTTTTCTTGTGTTACTCGGGTAAGAGAAAATGTTTTCCCCACTGTATAGTAGATGAGGTTTTTTCTGACATAAATTTTTTAAGGATATGGTATTAGTCAACTTAAATTTCTTAAGAAATAAATTAGTCTATGTAAGTATATTTCGCATTCAGTTACTATCATTTCTTACTTTGGTAGAGTGGAAAAGGGCTGTGAATAGTTTTTACATATCAGGAGAAAAATGTGTAGTTTAGTATAATTAAAATTATTTAAATAAATTTAACCTTTATTAATTACTAGGGGATCGTACGCGGGCTTCCCGGGTTAAATAATATAGGTGAAAACTTTTTTTTAAATTGAAAACTAATAATTTTTTATATGCAATAATTTTTTTAGATTACCCACTTACATTAAAAAAAACATTTCTCATATGAAAATACGAATTATACAATCAAATAAATTTTTGAAATTTATCAAAAGCTACATTTTCTCATTAGTCGCATGCTAAGAGCTATTTGACCAAGATTTTGCTACTTACGGCAACCTTTTTTATTCTGATATTTCAGAGCTTATACATGTCTGTTAAATTTGTGTTTTATTTATATTATTTTATTTATTTATTCATAGGGAAGTTTTTTTTAATAGATATTAGCCATAAGAAAATAGTGAACTCTTTACTTTATTTTAAGGGCAAACGGATTAATCTTTCGTAATTGAGCTCCGCGCGATATAGATAAATTAAAAAATATTTCATGCTTTAAAATTGTTTTTAAAACCATAGACAATCAGTAAACCGAGATGAACTATGCAAACAAATTCCACTGGGAAAAAAATCCTATTTGGTGATCTAAAAATTTAAATTATACGATTACAAATATGTTAGATTTGTGTTTTTTCAATATTATTATTTTATTTGTTTATAAAAGAAGTATTAGTTTCGTTAATTTGTCTTACACAAATATGTTAGATTGGTGGGTTTTTTAATATTATTCTTTTATTTGTGTATAAAGGAGGCATTAATTTCGTTATGCAAAAATAGTCAGAAAGAAATGCTAAACTATGTTTGTTGTTTTATTAGCAAAATGTTTATTATTATTATGTATTGAAACCGGCACATGATAAGATAAACTTAAAAAAAATCATGCTTAAAAATTATTTTAGAAAATATAATACATCAGTCAATTAAGGTACAGTTTTTAAACAAATTGCATTTGAAAGTAAATTTTTCCCTATGCGACGAAAATTGGAAATGTACGAATCTCAGAAGATTAAAAAATTGAAGTAGCGAAAATTTCAAGGCCGAAATTTGATCGTGAAATGTTGTCATTCGCAAAATGACGTCAGCGTTACGCACAGATACGTCTGTTCTTTATAATATAGATACTTAATCAGTAAAATATAATAAAGATCAGTTATTAGGATGTGGTTATCAATTGAGGTTCTTATGCTTGGTATTCCGGAATGAAAAATAGCAATTTTCACCTTCTCAAAATTTGCATACGTACTTCTCATATCCATATTCGTCATTTAAAAAAAAAAAAATGTTTTTTTTTTCTTTTGATCATTTAAAAATCATTTGAACTCAAAACTTGAAGTCACGATTGTCAGCAACATCGTTTATGTGAACAGACTGTGAACAGTTGAACAGTTTGTGATGTGAACAGTTTATGCACTCTTTACTTGAGATTCTAATCTCAATTCTGGAGAGTAAAAATTTCCGTAACTTATATTTTTTAACCTTTTTTAGACGTTAGTTATCTCTAAGAAAATGACCGTTTTCATTTAAATATGACTTCATTTTTACTTAATAAGCATTTCGCCTCGCGTCTGAAACTTAGTATCAGTACACATGTAGAAGGAAAAAAATATAGAAAATTTATGAGGAAAAATGCGTGTTTTCAAAAGCAGTATGTCATTTTCTGTAGAATATTATGCTCCTAATGAGATTTTGCGCCACTAAACCCTATACAACAATTTTTATGAACAATTTTGAATTTTTATCAGAAAATAGCATGGATAATAAAAAAATATATCTCATTATTTCTCTCTTCTCTGCCATAATGAAAGCTATCTAATTTTTACCATTTTGAAGAAATTTCATAAAATGCTTTTAAAATTAAAATATAACAGTGGGGATTTAAAAAAAAAAAAAAAAAAAAAAAAACAGATAGTGCGATCACATCTACAAATGAACAGTTTTCAGTTTAAAAAAAAATATATTAGTAAAATTAGTTCAGCAGAAAGATCAGGGATCTAAAAAAAGAGATCTAAAAAACACACTTGTGTTTTAAATATGTAGATTATATAAAATTAGGAAAAATTACATTAAGCAAATTATGTTATTTTGATAAAATTATAGTAGAGCGTCCTAAAGAATAGCATTAAAATTTTATTATTCGAGAGAATTTTAGGACAAAAACTTCAGGAATATGATATTATTTTAAACCTCGAATTGTATGTTTGCTTGTCTAACCCGGCGAAACAAATCCATCCAGGCGAGAATCATTAATTTCTGCAATATAAATCGCTATTATTTGCATGTCACCTCTCTTTTATAAAGACACTCTACATTTTTGTAAAACATTGCGTTTAATCACTGTGTGATTTCGATTACATTTTTTTCAAAAGTGAAACATTTCCACCTATGAAGAATTTCAAAGCAGCTGGGCTGTGAAAATGACGCACTTCTACAGAACATAATTCAGGTTTAAGAATTAAAATACACGCTTTTTTATAAAATGACGTCACATCCACTAAAGCAATCCACTTTTAAAATCCAGTCTTAAACTTCGTCTATAGAAATGTATGCATATGACGTCATTATCACGGAATAACATATAATATTCTTGACATAGCCCATATTTTAATTTCATTTTTTTTTTCATGTTTTATGAGAAAATGGCAACAAAAAGATACAGTATTTCCTATTTTCGACTATTTTCCGTTTACTTTGAATAGAAATGGGGTACTTTTGTTGCCATGATTAGAAAAATGGTATTAAAATCTAAAAATCTCAAAAATAAATTGAGATACAGCTTTCAAACAAATTGCATTTAAAAGAGCATTTTTTTCCTTATACGACGGTGTAAAAATTTAAAATGTGCGATGTTTAGAAGTTTAAAAATTTGCAGTAGAGAGAATTGCAAAACAAAAATTTTATTTCAAATTTCAAAGTGTTGCCATTCGCAAAATGACGTATGCGTTACGCACAGATATGTTTGTCCTTTATAATATAGATACTTTAATATATATATTTTTTTTCAAATTTAAAAATCTGAAAAGTTCCCTCATCTCCCCCCACTTCCACCTTTTTTACATATTATTCGAGCAAAACAAAAAGTTAAGCCCACGTGTACAGTTGTTAATTTTTCAGATATAATTTTTTTAAGACAATGATAAAAGTAAAATTTACTTTATGATAAAATAATTAGTCTGTGGAGATATATTTCGCGTCTTTCTGCCTTTCGTTCGTTATTAGCCCCCGTAACGGTATGCTATTTCTTTCTCCCAGCTTATATAGTGCCCAAAAAATAATGTTACCTTACGGAAGCTAGCAATAAACAAAGAAGATGTATCATTGTACAATTAAATGCTCTATAGCAATTTTTTTAATTTCTAAGCATCTCAAATTTTCAATGTTTATACCGTCGTATTGGGGAAAAAAAAGTACTTTTAAATGCGATATGTTTGAAAACTGTACCTCCATTTATTTTTGAAATATTAAATTTTTTATAGTTTTTAGCACCATTTGCTTAATTTTGGCAACTCAAGTACTCCATTTATATAGAAAGTAAAGGGAAAATAGTCGAAAAATAGCAATTGTATCTTTTTGTTGCTATTTTCTTATAGCAACCTAAAGAAAATGTAATTAAAATACGTGCTATTTTGAAAAAAACATAAACGAATAATTTCTACGAATAATAAAACATGGAGCTATTATAAAATATATTTAATTTTAAGTATCTGTAAACCCTTTCAGTATGACGTCAGTCATGATGTTTTGGTTGGAAACTGACTCCAAACAAACGGTTGCTATGCGTCATTTCTTTTTAAATATAAATCGTGGAAAATGTTACCAGTACATATCAAATATTAAAACACTTAGATGTGAGATATAGATATAAGATATAGCTGCAACACACAAACAAAATAGAAAATACAACATAGCAACCGTTTCTTTGGAGTCAGTTTCGAACGAAAACGTCATGACTGACGTCACGACTGAAATTGTCTATATTAATGTTACAAGCAAATGAATGCCTATGAATCATTAGATAGCCGTTTTTTTTTGTCCAGTTTCTTTAATGAAGGCATCTTTTTGCTGCATTTGTGTATTGGTTTGAGATAGTGACATGCTATGCATGCTTTACTGTAGGTGCTTAAGAGTGGATCGTAAATGTGGAATTCTTAAGCGGATGCGAATGACGTCATTTTACATAAAATAAAAGTGTGTGCTTTAAGTCTTAAAATTGAAATATGTTTTGTACTATTTATATATACATATATTTTTTTTTCATCGGGGGCGACACTAAATTCTGAAAAAGCAGAATTCCTGTTTTCTAGTTTCTTTGTTTTATTTATTTATTTATTTATTTTTTAGTAGTGAAAGGGGGGGGGGGGGGTTATAAAAGTTTTTGATACTGAAAAATAGACTATTTATTATTTATCGTAGTTCGATGTAATAGTAAAATCTATTCATCGTTGTTCGGTCATCCAAGGCTGTTGTATAGATGGCTGGTGACTTCCCCAACTTGGTTTATTAGTGAGAAATTGCAGACTCAGGCATCGGCCGGATTAGCTCAGTAGTTAGAGCAGCAGTCTTGTATACTGTGGTCCCGGGTTCGATTCCTGGCTCTGACTAATTTTTTCTGTTGGGTTTATTGTATTTATTGTTTGTATGTCTGTATAATATTTATATATATATATTTATTATTTAACTAAACTTATTTAAATATGTTTTATTAATTATTAAACGCATTTCATTGTTGTAATTAAACTTAGTAATCACAAAAAACCCAAAGAAAACGATTTCAAATTTCTTTTCAATCTTTTTTATTAATGACGAAGTTTTTTTTTTTTTTTTCTATCTCACTCACTCACGCCGGTAAAAGAAAATCTTTACCTTAGTGTATAAAAGTTCAGGACTGTTCTGATATAAACTGTTTAATGTCGTAATAGTTGACCTTAATTTTTCCAGGAAATAAATTAGTTTGCGCAAGTATATTTCGCGTTTGGTTGCTACATTTTTTTCCTAAGGAGAAGCATGAAATAAATAAATATATATATGTATATTACATAAGTGTGTAATATTTGATTAATATAAGCAATTACTAATTTATTAACTAGCCATCATTAATCATGCTATATTGTTTTCTTGACAATAAGAAAAAAATTCAAAACACGATCTTGGCAATGTTTTAAAACTTTCTTCTGATGTCAATTTTTTTTTCATTTTTTAAGGCGTTACATCGCTTACCTCAGTGTCTAAGATGAAATTTTTTTTAGACATAACATGTTTAAAGTAGTGGAATTAGTCAACTTTAATTTAGTAAGAAATAGTTTTCTTCTGTATCGGCGAATTTCGGTTTTTATACAGTGACGAAAGTTCGGAGAACTTTTCCGGGGAAAATATTAATATTTTTTTTATAAAAACCTTATTCACCTCATTTAATCATATGAGTAAAAATAGCGAATTTCTTATACGAAAATACTGGTATTTTTCATGAAATATTCCCTGGTCTAACGCCACTCTTTATTTCATTTTCTTTTTAGACCCCGATACCTTATTTCTTTCAGACAACAATTAAAGTGTCGTCACTAAAAAATAACGTTATACCTAACCATACACCTCCGTAAAACGAAGCAGGTGTATCATTGTACGTTTAAATACTGATAATATCTATTGCAATTTTTTAAACTTCTAAGCATCGTAATAAGCATCGAATCCAAATATAGTAGTACATGCAATATTGTGTACGCTATCTTGGCACTAATCAACAGATATTCGATACAACCCCTCTTCTTTTTGCTTCATTTTGGGAACAACGGATTTCGAGCTTATTCTATCGACGATAATTTTCAGAATTTTCAAGCTATGAATTTGAGACTTTCACAAAAGTTGCTCTATATACTTAGCTAATACATTATGCATATTACATTTTGATTGCATTCGCGCATGCGCAGAGAAACAATTTTTAGTAAACCTGCTCATTTTTCATCCAATTTTTATTATTTTTTAATTCTGATTGCAGAGTATTGTGTACAATGCTGTTTGTCATATTTTCTGAAAATAACTTTTTTAAGCAAAAAACTTGGCAAAATTTGGGACTGTTTTTATAAAAACCTTAATTTCTCTACGAGTATAAACGCTATCCTCATAAAAATAAACACAGTTTATTAAAATAAGACACTTATTAATAATCTTGAGTTTGAACGCTTTTGCTACGTTAGTTTTTACAGGGTTATCCAAAAGATATTTGTTTTTTTCAATTTGTTGACGGTCCCCTATGGGGTTTCGGGAAAAAATCTTCGCGGAAATATATGACCTATACTATACTGTTTACACACCTGTAGTTTCAGGTTGATTCCTTATGTAGTTTTCTAGATATTTAATAAAACGTCAAAAATCGCAAGTGATCGGTCGGTCACCTTTGGCCATATAGTGTATAAAAGCATAGATGACTAGGGGTACTAAAGCCCAATAGTAAACTTATCAGTAAACCACTGAAATCAAGTTTATATGTGTTTTCCATCAAGATATGCTTTGAAAGACCAGTTGCATTTTAATATAGGAATCGAGTTTTCATTAATCCTGGAATTAAATAATCCGGCAACTCGATGAAGTGGTGGTTTGTGCAGCCGTCTCTCAGTCTAAACAGGAAGAATTTTGGCCATAGCGTCGTTATAAACGACATCTTTAACCTAAAAATGTTATGTAAGCTTATTTTCAAATGCGTAATTGATCAGACTTATCAAAAAAAAAAAAAAAAAAAAAAAAAAAAAGAAAAAAAAAGAAAAAAAAAACAGTCGTCATTTGGTACGACAGAGATGGATGAGGCCACAGTAATCGAAAAATGCCTCATTCTAACGGAAAAGCAAGGGAAAACAATTACAGAAGATAGTCGTGTTTGTGGTGATAATATGATTCAATCTTCCGTAACCTGTTATATTTTTTAAACAGGACACATTACTATGTTTTACAGGCTGTGAAACCCGAACGAGGATTGGCGGGCGTAGCTCGCAGTATGCAGAGCTCCCTAGTATATATATTTTTTCATCGGGGCGGCACTAAATTCTGAAAAAGCAGAATTGTGAAATAAAAATACGTTATTACTTATGTGAGTATATATCATTGATATCATATGATTAATTAAAGCAATTTAATTATTATTTAACGAAGATTAACCATGCTGTTTTATTGTATTTTAACTTAATAATCAGAAAGAAACTGGAAAGAAGATCTCAAATTAATTACTAATCTTTATACGGTGAATGTGCGAAATAAAATGTTTACCTCAGTTTATAGGGTTTTTTATTATTTTATTTTTTAGAAAAAGAAGGAATTTAATTCTTTTCCAGCTGAGCTAAATTTTAATATGCTACGTGGTGTGTAAAATTCGTCATTCGTATCTAGGACTTCATAAATTAATTAAAATACAATACCGTCCATCGAGGGTCATTTATTGGAATGCGTTTTTCAACTGAACGAAAATTTACATGTTATGTGATGCGTATACGAAGTTTCTATAGAGAAATGCTAAAAATATTCACAATACATGACCATTATTATTACTGTAACTGAAATCTTACGGCGATTTATGAATAAGTGCAATGTATTGGCCGGTATACATTACCATTATTATTGCTGTAAATGTAATTTTACAGGTGATATTTGAATATTGAGTACCATGTATTGTTCGGCGTACATTACTATTATTATTGTTGTAATTGTAATTTAAGAGCGGTTTATGAATATTGAGTATAATGTATTGGTCGGTATACATTACCTTTATTATTGCGTAGTTGTCGTCTTACAGCTATCTATTTCCATAGAATTCAAGTTTCTGTGTGTTCCTCACACTTGCGGTAGGACCGCCTCATTATAATGAGTAATTGTTGAAAATTACTAATGCAGGGTTACCACAGTAGCACAAATGTTGACTAACTTGACGAAATATCGCCAAGTTTGGCGACAAAAATAAATTGCCATTTACGGAGCCAGTTTGGCAATATCTAGCTAATTTGGCGAAATTCCCATTTAAAACCATTAATATTTCATAATCTAGGTCACCGCAATTTAATTTGAACTCCACGCTTTTAAGGGTTTTTTTCAAAACCTATGGGTGAGAATTTAAAGTAGAACATAAGAAAATGTACGTATTTACACCTTCATCCCGATTCTACTAATAACATAACAACCAATAGACGGCGCAGTACTGTCTAAGCTCCTAACTGCCCGATTTTAATGTGCTTTACTTTTCCAGTATAGGGACCTTGTCGAGATAGAGAAAATGGAATTTGGCTACATTTTTTCTTGCATCTTATTCCCTGTTTCTTATACACAATTTTTTTTTCAATATTTATACAATTTATTTAATATAATAACTATTTTTGTATACAAACTGAAGTAAATGGTATATAAAAAAGCAACAATAATATAGATTTAAATAAAATGTTTATATATAATAAAATGTCAGCATTATATAAATAAACTTAAAAGCTCATTAAATTTGTTTTCATAGCTGTTTATGTCATTTGGCAAAAAATCTCACTTCTGAAGCGCAGATTATGACAAACTTTAAAAAAGTACGCCAAGGCCCCTATACTGGAAAAGTACCGGGCTTTATGTAGACGGATACAAAAGTTAAACTTTTGGTACTTTTCCACCTTAGGGGCTTTGGCGAAGAAGAAAAATTGGCAACATGTTTTCTGGCAACCTATAGGTTGCCAGAAAACATGTTGCCAATTTTTCATGAAATGAAACAGCGCATATATGCGTTGTTTCATTTCATGCACACACGCATTTTTTTCCATATTTATACAATTTATTTAGTATAATGAAATATCTAATTTTATAATAAAGGCATGACCTGTAATCCGCAAAAAGCCTCAAATCCGCGCAACACTTGGAAACAATCTGGTTGCGGATTGGTGGTCTTCTACTGTGTTAGAGTTTTTCATAAATGAGTTTCGTTTTTAAATCATGTTATTTTCATCTATCACTGCGGAACAAACCAGAAAATCTCATATTCTTGCACATGTGTTGTATGTATTGTATGTAATATATTCATAGATGCCAACATCGCTTAATTATTCCGGAGTGTGATCCAAAATTTGCATGTCCAAACCGGAAAAAATATATAAGAAAATCTGTGTTCTTTCTATGAGGTACATTTTTTATTTCAATTTCAAATTTTTGGTTAAATAAAATTTCCGGTTGAAAACGAGTTCATCTTGGATCAGACTCCGGAATAATTAAGAGATGTTGGCATCTATGTATATTTATACCTCATATTCCGTAATATTTGATGGGCTATCTTTATAGTTTATGAATATTGAGTGCAATGTATTGGTTGGTATAGAGGTGACTTCGTGGCTTGCTGGCCTGCCAAATTGATCCTGACTTTGATGACTAGTTAATGACTTTTATTACAAAATTTGGTTCCAGACCTTTGTTTGGAAAATTCCACAAATGAAGGAGCTAAAACAGGGTAGAGCCGAAATTATGGAGAATAGTCCACACTACTTGGAAATTTTGCCAAACGAATCAGATTAGTGTGTCTTGATTGTCGAATATTCGTCGAACAGAGAGCATTTTTTTAATCCTCTAAAGTTAATTTCACGATTTTTAAAAAAATTGCAATATTCTGATTTATTTAATTTTTCTTTTTTAAATTACTTACAATATATATATATTTTTTCGTTTTCAGCATTTTCATTTAAAAAAGAAGTTTAGTACATATATTTCGCTACAAAGTTCCAATACCAGTAAAATCATTTTTCTATCAATTACAATGCATCGAACAATACACTGTAAAAAAAAAAATCCATTAAATTACTTAAATTATAGTGGCAATCGAGATACCAGTAGTATTTCCGTATTTTAACGGAATTTTCCCCCGAAAATTCATGAAAAAATTCCGTTTTTTCACGAAACTTACGGAGAAAAAATTCAGTTAAAATATGGAAATAGTTCTGGTGTCTCGATTGCCAGTACAATTTCCGTATTTTAACGGATTTTTTTTTTACAGTGCATTATAATTTATGCTATGTTGTATACTGGATTTAAGTGCAGTTTATCGGTAATCTTTAAAGCAATATAGCAAATAAACATGCCAATTTTCTTCAAATGAATGGATTTTTGCTCTAGATATCACCCAGAAGGTCGAATTACGAATAACAATAATATTCACAAAAATCAGAAAAATAGTATAATTCAATTAGTATCATGGAGATTCAAAACTTTGTTTTTAATTTTATCAGTAAGTAGCCGGAAAGTTCACCTGTTTAAGGGAGATTTTTCTTTCATAGCTTCCATTTCATATCACAATATATATCCTCTTCGGTCCCTGGGTCCCCATACGGGGACCTCTGTTCTTTTCCTTATAAAAACTAAAATGTCCGATTTTTTTACATTTTCACATCATTTCTTAATAGGTGAATGTTTTTTGCGTTTAAAGCAAACGAATAAAGGGCAACATCTAAGCTGATACCCACATAAAATAAATGTTGATTTCATCTGAATTTTCAAAATGCCTAAAAATGCCCAAATGAGAGTATAACCAAGAAAGTGAGAAATGTTCATAAGTATTTAACTTAAATCATTTTCAATAAAAAATTTCGAGGATTTGTAGATTATTTACTTGTTTAAAGCTCTTAAATTTGTGATTGCGCTAATTTAGGTTAATGCTTATTAAATTGATGTTTTTAGGGGGGTTTGTAGTTGACAAGGATCAATTTCAGAAAAGGTATTTTTTTTGTCATTTACGATGTCATTTTGTTCGGAAAAAGCCAATGAATAAGCAGTTGTATTATTATTTTAGCTTCGGAACTGAAGAAGCTAAAATCCAAATGGAAAAGGCAAAACATATATTAAAATATTCATTTGCTTAAAAGACGTTACAAAAAAAACATTAAAGTATATTAAAAACATATATTGACATGTTTCAACTCCTTCACTGAGTCGTCATCAGAATGTATAACAAAAATTACAAATACAATGTATATGAAAACTGGAAAAAAAATCCTAGAAACAAGTAAACATAATACAAACAAGTAAACATAAAACGCGCCCTACAGTTTCACCATCGCACGTGTTCCCTTTATGTTACGGCTCCGCAAGTTGTCCAACCATTCAATCCATATTCGGGATGCGAAAAGATAACGTACCGTTACAAATAGCTGAACCTCTTAAATAAATTTCAATGGACTCTCTTATAAATAATTGTAGATAAAAATTAGACCTGTAGATTTACTCTCGTTAAAAAGTACGTTAATGCTCTCTATTTTTAATTATAAGTCATTCTTCTGATTAGTTTTTAAAGCCGATCAAATTAGCGTGCTTTTAGAGTTCGTGGTGTCTGAACGGGGTAGGCGAGTGTAGCTCTTAGGGGGCATAGGCGCCAAGTAATGTAAAAAAATATTGTTACTTTCAAATATCTATCTTATTAATGCGAATCGAAACAAAGCATGGCTTTTGCTAGTATATAGTAGATTGTAAAAATTGGTTCTGAACATAATCGAAAAGACTTACAGCTACTGCAAAACTAGCCCAAAGAGGTGCACTGTAAAAAAATACTGCCAGTTTTCCGGTAGGAATCGGAAAAATAGTTGCCCTTATCGTACCGGAATAATTTCGGACCCAGCTCGGAATAAAATCCGTAAAAATAAGGAAATAGTCAGTAAAATGGTATTTTAAGGATTTTATTCCGATTTTACGGATTTTATTCCGAGCTGGGTTGGAAATTATTCCGGTACGATAAGGGCAACTATTTTTCCGATTCCTACCGGAAAACTGGCATTATTTTTTTTTACAATGTGTACTGGGAGAGAGAAGACAAAAGGTGATATCATTTTAAAAAATATCATAGGTGGGTAATTAAAGAAAACCAATTCACTCTCATCGGTCAAGGAAAAACCTAAAGCCTACGTTTTTCCTCTCCTAATGCTATTATATGTTTATCATATATATGTTTTATATATATGTTTATCACTCTAAATAAAAAGGAGTGACTATTCACTTCGGACGAGTGAATAGTCACTCTATCGCAGAGTCAAAATGCGCCCAACCTCTTGAGAGTGACTATTCACTCTGAGCAAAAGTGTTGACCCTCTGAAAGAGTGAATAGTAACTCCTGGGAACTGAATATTCCCTCTAAACAGGGGTAGGTAATCACTCTTTAGGAGGAGTGACTATTCAATCTTTCTAAAGGAGTGCGGTTTTTCACTTTTGTTAGGAGTGAATATTCACTCTTTCATAGGAGTGAATGTTTATTCTTTATGGAGTCAATTCTTTTATTATTTTGCTTTTATGGGCATTTTAAACGAATAACATATTTTACAGCATGCAATGAAAATAGACACAAGCGTGGTAAAGATTGGAATAAAATACTTTATTAGCAATATTTATTTAATTCATAGTTAGAAACATTAATTGAACTTTTAAGGAAAAATTCAGTTAAAGTTACACGTGAATTTAAATTAGATTACTGACAGAAATAAACTAATATATTTTATTCCAATCTCATCCTTTGTGTTTGCTTTTATTGCATGTCCTATAGAGATATTTATTTTAGAGTTTTATAAATAACTTTTTAATTGGTGGATGTGATATGTTTCACAATGTTTGATTTCATTTAAATTTTTGTTTTAAATATAAATTCCTATCTTTTTACCGTACTTTTTCCGTGAATTATTGCTATTTTTGCAAATTCCCAAAAATAGCAATGTAAAAATGCTATTGTTATAAAATATTGTTATAAAGATGTTGTAAAATATTTTTAATTTTTCCACTTAAAAAACAATGCTTATAAACTCACATCTTTTTTAACCCTTAAGTACTGACTTATGAAATCATGAAAATTTTATCTTCTAAAGCATTTTTCGTGAATTGTTTAAACTACATTAGAAGATTTACATAATCATTTAATAAATTTTAGAAGGATTAAAAGATTTTGAAGGATTAATTAAATTTGAATTTATACGGATTTTGTGCAATATTTATAACCTCACTCAAATCTTTAATTTTAAATTTTTTTCTCAGTATTTTGTAGAGTTAGGAAATCTACAAATATAGTGTTCTTATAATAGAAATATTTCCGAATTAAAAAATCCCTTCTCCCCCAACGTCAAGAAAGCTCAAAAGATGCAAAGGCAAAAGAAATCATCCTTTTAAAAATATTTTTGTTTTGTGTAATCCATAATGCTTTTGGAACAAGATAAAGTAATGTATCTATAACTTATTCTAAACTGTATTACAACTAATCGATATATTAAATGAATTGTATAACAAGTTATCTTAATGGTACTTATAAGTACCGTCAGTAGATAAAAGGTTAAATGAGTTATAAGCATGATTTAAATATTAAGAGTGTGTAAGTGTGTAATTTTTTTTTTATCCGCTGTGATTTGTTTTTGTTTTAATGTGATCATGGCGTCTAAATTTTAAGTTCTCTGGAATATGCATATATTTTTCTTTTAAACATATCACTTAACTTAATCATGATTTCTAATTTTCGACCATTATTGCTGAAAAATGGAATTAATACAATACTTATTAATGAAACGACTTGGTAAGCCATATTTAATTTAATTTTTTTTATTCCTGTAGATATTGTATTTTGTGAATATGAGCAAAATAGATTTTATATGCTTTATGGAAAATGATTGGTCTAAAAAATAGAAAAAAAATAAATATAAAAATAAACACATTACATTTATTTGTATCTGTATGAATTTTAATAAAATAATGTAAATGACTCACATGAAATTTTCTTATTATTTGAAAAAATTTTAATGTTAACAAGTAGTTATTAATCTCTTTAAAAAATATTCAGTCCTACATTATGTAAGGAAATATGAACTTTTTAAAAAATATACTAAAGCAGTCTTATCGATAAACTTCAAAATAGGCATAAAAACATTTTATTTCAATGTTTAAATATCATGTTTTTTAGTGCCAAAAATTAAGTGTATCAAAAACGTAGAAAATGCGTTTAACATATAAGGAAATTTAATAACAGATGCAGAATGTCTATAATTAATTTTTTTATATTACTCAGTCTCGAAATTTTAAAATAATAAACCGCAGAAAAATGCTTACATACAGTTTAAAAAAAATTAATATACCAACCTTTTCGTAATGTCATAATCATGAAATATCATATTTAACTCCGAAACAATAATAATGATGATAAATACTCTAAGTTGTCGTCCTTAGAAATCAGTAATAAACAACAACAACAACAAAAATCTCATAGAACGGCCAAATTAATGTTTTCATCGTGTCTGCGATGAATTGAAAAAATCCAGATATCTTCTGATTCAGAGTCAGCCAGATAAAACTTTTCTTTTTCAATCGTTGGCAAAAGTAGGATAACGTTCATACGGAAAGTATCAACTGAATGAAATGTAACAGTCACGTGTGAGAGTTCACGGTCCGCGTGAATAGAAAAGATATCGACAATATGATATAAAATGATATCGACAGAGATCGGTTGATTACAAAAAGAACACAAGGCTTAGACGCTTGATAAATTTAGCTATAGAAAAGATCAGCAAAAGTGCATATTCCATTCGTTATTTATTGAATAGGCGAAAGGCCGCTACTATTCTCTGAAAATCATCTGTTTACGTACTAAATGCATTCCTTCATATTCTAAGTTTCATTAAACCTTTGTATTTGTCTTCGTATTGGAATATGATCTACGTTACTGAAAAAATATCAACCTTAATCAAACATATGTTTGTTATTAAGCTATAGAAAGAAGAAGAAAATTTCTCAGCTCTTCCGAATGTAGATTTTACAGAAATCTTCAAACATTATCGAAATTCAAACAAAATGAATCTTTTCAGTCGCTGACGAAGATAAGTATCGAATAATTCAACAAACGGGAATAGAAATCGAAGATCATTTGAGGTTTCCAAATATCGTGTAACATTTTTTCTCGAATAAAGTTATCTTTTTTTTCTTATCCAATATTCTATTTTTAACTCTTTATCAGTTTGTAATGCAGAAAATAATGATTTCGAAAGCACCAGAAAATTTTACGAAAAACATTCGAATAACATCTGGTTAATGCATTTTATCCAAGCTTCGATAGATAATTACAGTTCTGAAAATTCTTTAAACAAACCATATAATTAAAAAAAGTTGTGTTATTGAAATTCTTAGTTGTTATGAAAAATTTAAATATATGTAATGCATTATTTTTAATAAAGAATAATTATACATTAATCTCATCAATCGAGAAAATATATTATTTTGTGGGTTGTGCAGTAGACTCTCTATAATTTGCCACTGTGTAATCCACCATTCTCAAAAATCTTCCATTCATTTTGTGATGCAAACAAGGGACATTATGGATAACAGTTAGCTCCTTAAAAAAGATTATTGTGCAAGTGATTTCATTCATTACGAACTTTCTCGAAAATTGAATAATGCTTTCAGAATTTTGGTGTACAAAGTAGGCCATAATTAAACTGACAGTACTCCGAGTGTTCTGTAGCACGATCTAATTGAGAGAATGGCGCCAAATTTTGTGAGAAGATTAAAAAAGGCGGGGAACGAAGGATTCTATGAAAAATAATTAGTTTCAAATGTCACCGCTAGGGGAATATTTAGCGCTATGTATTAAAAAAGAGAATTTTAAAAAATGCAAAATCAATACTGAAATAAAATTACCTTTTATTTAGCATATTTAACGATTTAATTCAAGCTCAATATGGCAACACCTTAAAAAAGGCTAAAACTTTATATATATACTGACAAAAGCTCTTTATCTGCAGTTTCACTTACTGAGTCCCAAAGAAAGCAGCAGCAGAATAAGAAGTTCTTCATTCAAGTTTCACGTTACATCCTTTGGCACAGTGTCATCATGTTGGGCTTTTAAAGGCAATGTGTTGCTTTTAGAAACCATTTGATTGAAAGTTGTGCGAAGTAATGTCCCCTTCTTTAGTCCAGTGTGCGTTACTTGCAAAATTCTTTTTCTTCAAACAGTGCAACGCATCAGCCCCTCTTCGTGCTTTTCGAACGCACAAAAAATGCGTGAAGGTAACGATTCCTTTGTCAGTTAATGGTTTAAAAGCAATGGTGGCGAAGTTTGAAACAACGCGTTCTCTGCAGGTTCAGTCAGGCAGAGGACGAAAACTGGTACCACAGGATTAAATCAAAGAAGGTGCAACAACGATTGCCGACAGAGTACACGACACTACTGCTCTACGCTGCCACTTCCAGTGCTGATGGGGTGAATCGGAATCTGGATATGCTTGATAGTATGGTATGGAAAGTGTTACGGAAGATTATCCACTTCTATCCGTACGAGTTACATCACACCGACCATGATAAGCCATTGACTTTTGCTCTCACCTTTCTTGCCAGTATGGAGGTGGATGATACTTGTCCGTTCAAAATCTTTACATGTAGTCGAGGCCCACTTTTACCTGAATGGAACCGTAAAAATCCAGAACTGCCGAATTTGGGATATTAAATCACCAAATGCATTAAAAAAAATTCACTTACATTCACCAAAGGTTTCGTGAATGTTTGGTGTGGTTTCATATCGAAAATGATCGTAGGTCCATTCTTCTATGAGAACATTACCCCGACAGGACGGGTAACCTGTTCTGTTACCGGAGAGAAATATCGTCAAATATTAAACAACTTTGTCATTCCGGAACTTCAGCAAGACAATGCCTGCATGAAATCCTTTTCATGCAAGATGAAGGCCATATCACGGAGTTTTCTCCGTCCAGGTCCTATCTATGTTGAAGGGGATAACATAACACGGAGTGTACAGGAGATTACTGTAGACGTCTTAATTTCTGCTGTTGTACATGCTGTGCACAGAATGCCATATGTTGTCCACAAACACGGCGGCCTGATTTGAATATGTTAAATAAAAGGTAATTTTAACTCAGTATAGATTCTGCATTGTTCAAAACTCGCTTTTCTATCACACAGCGCCATATGTTCCCCTAGCGGTGATTTTGGAACTAATTTTTTTTCGTGGAATTCTTCGTCACTTGTCTTGTTTAATCTTACGACAAAATTTGGTGCCATTTTCTCAATTAGATTACGCTACAGAACACTCTGAGGGCAGTCAGTTTAATTATGGCCACCTTGTATTTCACATACTGTGTATTAAAGTAATAATTTTGTGCCAGTTTTTAGAAACGGAATGACGATCGATGATATTTGCATATAATAATAATTCTGTTTTAAATAAAGTTACTCTTACACCATACTGTCTTTTTTTTTTTTTTTCATTTTTATGCAAATGTTACTAACTTATAATCAAACTAAAAAAACTTAATGTAAAGAAAACGGTGATCTGTAATCTACAAAATAATGTAATACATTGAACTTTCGATCCTAAGCTATTTCACAGAGAATTTTTAGCAAACGAGAATATGAAGAACAGTTTTATCTATGTAGATTTTTAAACTAAAGGGTTAAACTAGATTAATTTTAACGCAATTATTTTAATTGGTAAATAAATCATATCAGCTGTAAATTTCCAACTGGGCGAAAAATGTCCGGACCAAGATTCGAACCAGGGATCTTTTGGCTGAAGCCGCCACGAATCTGGTTAGCCAAGTTATGCCGGACGAATCTGGTTAAACTTTTTCATCAGCTAACCTTATTGATTATAGCATCTTGTCTGAAATATGGTTCAGCTCAACAGAATAAATCGCAGGTAATGGAACTTGAGAAATCGCTGGATACGTAATTACACTAGATTAAATTGTCTTTATTTACATTAATTATCATTATATATAATGATTATATGTAATATAATTATAAATTATACATAATATTCTCAACAGAAATAAAAATTGAAAACATTCTCAACAGAAATAAAATTTGAAAACTTTCTCAACAGAAATAAAATTTGAAACAGTTCTCAACGGAAATGAAATTTGAAAACATTCCCAACAGAAATAATATTTGAAAACATTCTCAACAGTAATAAAATTTGAAAACGTTCTAATTAAAACAATATAATATTTAATGTGATTAAATAATGTAATAATATATTATATTAATCTTTATACTACATCAATTAAAATTAATCTAGTGTAATTACGTATCCAGTGATTTTTCGTGTTCCATTACCTGCGATTTATTCTATTGAGCTGAACCAGATTTCAGACCAGATGCTATAATCAATAAGATTAGCTGGGTGAAAAAGTTCAACCAAATTCGTACGGGATAGCTTAAATGGTAGAGCATTGGCGGCTTCAGCCAAAAGATCCCTGGTTCGAATCCTCGCAGGACATTTTTCGCCTAGTTGGAAATTTACACCTAATATAAAGGGTTAATGTTTGTTTTGAGTCAGAGGAAGAATATTGTGAGATTTATGATAAAAGTGTCCCAAATACAGAAAGAATCCACTGTATTTTGGATAATCCTTAATTCAGTACTGAGCTCAGTTCAACTAAAATATAAATTATAAATCTTAGTTGAATAAAGATTATGAAAGACACTAATAAATGTTACTTTCATTTGTCCAAAACAAATTCTATATACACAATGCAATAATGCTTATTGCATGTAATATGCAACATATTACATACGATAGATATATTTCAATGGCGATGGCTTTAGTTTTGACATTGAAATCCTGCAAATATATAACAAATCCGAACACCGAAAGATAATAAAATTCATTAATTTGTTAAAATTGTTAAATAAAAAAGTAAAAGTGTTTTAATAAAACCATCTGCATATTTCGACTTCACCGAAGCATTTATCAAGACAGTTGAGAATATATTAAAATAGCAATTGAAGCCTTTGTGCAGTATTTTTAAAAAGCAGAAAACCAACGTTTAAAAATCCACAAATAATACGTGAAAAGCAGCAAACAGCTGTTTCGAATCTACTAGCGAGATTCTTCTTCAGTGCAAGATAGAACAAGACAAAGCGTGCTAGAAAAAGCAAGGCTGAGCAAAATGAAAGAGACGCGCCGGCTTGTATACCCGATACGTATAGCGAATGCGCCAAAAACAACCAATGAGACAGAAGCAGATGAAACGACAGAGTGGACAAGTAGCGACATCTACCGGAGAACGAAAGAAAAAGAAACCAAAAAGGGGAAATTAAATTAAACTTTCCAAATACTTGGAAAATTAGGAGTACTAGATAAGTCATTGACTAAAAAGTGAGAATTTTTAATAATGGGGCAAGTTTCCCAAAAATCTAGATCAAGATTAGAAGACCATTTCTGGATAATGATGGCTGAGGAATAATTGAACTTATGTTGAAAAGACCAACAATGTTGAGCAATAGAAGAACTTTTAAGCTCTTGATTTTTAACATAACCTTAATGCTCTTTTAAACGAAATCTAAGAGCACGTTTAGTCTGCCCAATATAAGATATACCACACTGACAAGAGATTTGGTAAATACCCCAGTTATCTACGCGATCAGTGGGGTGTTTCAGATTTGAAAAAGATATTTTATTAACAGAAGAAAAAAATAACATTAAAATCAAACCTTCTTAAGATTTTAGCAACTTGCTGACTGATTTTAGGAAAAAATGGCAATATAACTGAAGTATTCGAGTTGGAATTAGAATGCTTTTCAGAATGGACGGGTTTCGTCAATTTCTTATAAATAGAATCTATAATATTAGAGGTATAACCACGATCAACAGCAATAGCTTTGAGGTAATTAAGTTCGGCACTGAGTAATTGAGGAGTGGAACAAATATTGATAGTCCGAAAAACAAAACTATTGAAAGCAGTGAATTTCTGGTTAGGAGGATGAGTAGAATGTCTGTGAGGTGGGTGACAGTCAGCAAAAGGTTTATGAAAGACGGCAGTCTGAAAAACATTTTCACAACGAATAACAAGGACATCCAGGAAAGAAAGACAGTTATTGGTCTCAATTTCAGAGGTATAAATTGAATGCAGGTATCAATGGAATTCATAATAGAGATAATATGATTAATATCATAATTCATTTCAGACAGGACATAAACATCACCAACATAACGAACATAGAATGGAAATTTTAAAATTTCAAAAACTTTGACCTCAAAATAGTGCATATAAATATCGCATAAAATTGAACTAAGAGGATTACCCATAGCCAAACCGTCAATCATACGAAAGAAATTTTCCATTAAAAACAAAAGTATTTTGCGACAAGCAAGCCCGAGTGAGAAGGATAAGCTCCTTGATTTCAAAATAAGAGAAATGGAATTCACAAAGCCTTTTCTTGAGACAATCTAAAGCCCCCTCAACCGGAACCTTAGTAAACAATGATTTAACATCAAAGGAAGCCATCATGTGTCCCTGTGGCATAAAATTATGAAGTTTTTTTAACAAAATCAAAAGAATTCTTAACAGTGAAACAGTTACAGCTCAAAAGTGGAGAAAAAACAGAGACTAAATATTTGGCAAGCTTATAAGAAGCTGTATCAATACTAGACACAATAGTTCTGGAAGGAATGTCAGGTTTATGGCCCTAAGGTAAAGCATAAAACTTGGCACAATGCGGAATAGAAGGAATAAGAGACTTCTTAAAGTTAGCAGAAATAATGGGACAAGACTTGATGGCAGACTTAATAGAGTTAATTTCACTAGTGGAAGGGTCTTTGCGGATGTCCATATAAAGACCATCGTTAACTAATTTATGGGATTTTTCCAAATACGAAGATTTGTCGAGAAGAATAATCTGACCACCTTTGTCAGCCTTGGTAATGATTAAGTTTGGATCAACGCAAATTTTTCAGACATTGTTTAATAGGATATTTAAGATTGGGCTTATAAACATTAGAATTGAAATCAACAGTATTGGCAATGAGATGCCTGATGGACTGTTTTTGAGAAGAAGATAGAGCGCTATGCTTAAAGGCACTTTCAATAGGAGCAGTTAGATTAGGTAAAGAAGGAATAGCAGAGACAGAGAAATTGTTATTCAATTTGAGAGTATCGAGCTGATTGTCACTTAAAGAAAACTAGAAAGATTGACAACAACAGTTTGGTTAACAAAAGGCAATTTGCTGTTGTTATTAACGACAGAACTTTTACAAAGTGCATTAAATTTCTTATTTAAAACCGAACAATGAACAGAAGAAGCTGTGAGAACTCTACCCCATGATCTTCTGTCTATAGACTCAAAATCAGGTGTAGAATTAGTGCGGCTGATATGTAAAGAATATAACTCGCGCTCTATATGAGCAATTTTATGGCGAGTCTCTTGAATCAAAGCTCTTAAAAGAGCTAATTTAGAACGAAATAAGACCTTGTCAATTCTATCAAGAAAATAAATTACCACGTATAGAAATGAAATTAGGAATAACCTTCTTACGCCTACAGTCAAGTAGGAAATGTAAGTGTTCCAAAAACCTGTACTTTTTTAATCGTAAATCACAAAACCTATTGATTTGAGACATTGCAGAAAAAAAAGAAAGAAAGAAATCACAGAGGAATAAAGGCCCGTTAACGCCAAATACATTAAAATAGCAATTAAAGCCTTTATGCAGGAATATTAAGAAGCAGAAAACCAACGTTTAAAAATGTACAAATAATACGTGAAAAGCAGCAAACAGCTGTTTCGAAACTACTAGCGAGATTCTTCCTCAGTGCAAGATAGAGCAAGACACAGCGTGCTAGAAAAAGCAAGGCTGAACAAAATGAACGAGACGCGCCGACTTGTATACCCGATACGGGTAGCGAATGTGCCAAAAACAACCAATGAGACAGAAGCAGATGAAACGACTGAGTGGACAAGTAGCGACATCTACCGGAAAACGAGAGAAAAAGAAACCAAAAAGGGGAAATTAAATTAAAGCTTTCCAAATACTTGAAAAATCAGGAGTAATAGATAAGTCATTGACTAAAGAGTGAGAATTTTTAATGATGTGGTAAGCTTGACTAAAATCAAGATCAAGATTAGAAGAACATTTCTGGATAATGATGGCTGAGGAAAAATTGAACTTATGTTGAAAAGACCAGCAATGTTGAGCAATAGAAGAACGTTTAAGCTCCTGAGTTTTAAGATAACCTTCATGCTCTTTTAAACGAAATCTAAGAGCACGTTTAGTCTGCCCAATATAAGATAGACCACACTGGCAAGAGATTTGGTAAATACCCCCAGTTATCTAGGCGATCAATGGGGTGTTTCAGACTTGAAAAAGGGATTTTATTAACAGGAGAAAAAATAACATTGAAACCAAACCTTCTTAAGATTTTAGCAACTTTCTGACTGATTTTAGGAAAAAATGGCAACACAACTGAAGTATTCGGTTTGGAATTAGAATGCTTTTCAGAATGGACGGGTTTTGTCAATTTCTTAAAAATAGAATCTATAATATTAGAGGTATAACGATCGACCTCTAATATTATAATATATAGTACCACGATCGACAGCAGTGACTTTGAGGTAATTAAGTTCAGCACTGAGTAACTGAGGTGTGGAAGAAATAAATGTAATAGTGCATAATGAGTAATTTTCCATTATCCTGATTCAACTAAGACTTAATAAATACATAAAGCTAATGCAAAAAATGGGAGCGGTTTGTATTTATAAGGGGTCTCAGAACTCTTAAAATCGGAAAACGAAAAAAAAAAAAAAAAGACAATTTTCAACATTTAATATCTTAAAATGTATATCATGTAAAAACACAATTTCTATTGGGATTAAAAGATATAAGTATGTTCTTTCATATCTCGTTTTCAAATACCAGTTTCAAATACCATTTTTGGTATTACTTAGTTATCCTGTCGACCAAAAATCTATCGCCAAACTATAAGATTAAATGTTAATAATGGTTGATCGTAAATGTCACATTCACTTGACTTTAAACAAGTTACACGTGTTTACACCATCAAGTGATTTTTATTTATATATTTATAATTGATATACTAATTTATTTGTTCTTTCGTTATTTAAAATAAAAATTATGCCAATTTCTATAATTTGGCGAGTGTTTTGTCGATTTATATAATTTGACGAAATTGGACGGAATAACTAAGTAGTACCGTATTCTTTAATTATTTTCTATTATTTTCTAAAGGAAATATAAAAAATAATTAATAATTATAGAACAAAATAATTTATATAATTTATAAAAAGAAATAAAAGTAAATAAACATTTATTATTAAATAAACAACAAAAGCCGGGTTACCATGTCAACCTTTTCTGAAATATGAAAAAAAAATATATCTGTTTGATTAAAATTTGAGTTGCCATCATTAGAAAAATGTATATAAAATGAGAAAAAAATTAATATATCGAAAACTAATTCGAATTTAAAAATTCTAATACCAGTTTTGAGATCTGCGGATCAATGCTGATTTTTGGTGTCAATTTCTTCGCAAAGTATTCCATATTTTAGGAGAAATCGCTTGAAACGTAATCAGTTGTTTAATCAGTCGATTCATATATCCGTTTCATAAATTCGTTTCATACATCCGTTTCATAAATTCGTTTCATTAGGATTATATATATATATAGGGTAGATATAATAACGTGAGTAATATGATAGAGGAAATTGGAAGAGTGAATGATGGCATTTCATATTATTGTATTATAGATAGTGCAACTGTAAAATATTATCAACTGTTAAAAAGCAGAAAACCAACGTTTAAAAATGCACAAATAATACGTGAAAAGCAGCAAACAGCTGTTTCGAATCTACTAGCGAGCTTCAGAAAAAGCAAGGCAGAGCAAAATGACAAAGACCGCAAAAGAAGGCTTGTATACCCGATACGGGTAGCGAATGTGCCAAGAACAAACAATGAGACAGAAGCAGATGAAACGACAGAGTGGACAAGTAGCGACATCTACCGGAGAACGAGAGAAAGAGAAACCAAAAAGGGGAAATTAAATTAAAGCTTTCCAAATACTTGGAAAATCAGGAGTAATAGGTAAGTCATTGACTAAGGAGTGAGAATTTTTAATGATGTGGTAAGCTTCCCTAAAATCAAGATCAAGATTAGAAGAACATTTCTGGATAATGATGGCTGAGGAAAAATTGAACTTATGTTGAAAAGACCAACAATGTTGAACAATAGAAGAACGTTTAAGCTCCTAATTTTTAACATAACCTTCATGCTCTTTTAAACGAAATCTAGGAGCACGTTTAGTCTGCCCAATATAAGATAGACCACACTGGCAAGAAATTTTGTAAATACCCCATTTATCTAGGCGATGACGAGGTGTTTGAGATTTGAAAAAGTGATTTTATTAACAGGAGAAAAAATAACATTAAAATCAAACCTTCTTAAGATTTTAGCAACTTGCTGACTGATTTTAGGAAAAAATGGCAACACAACTGAAGTATTCGAGTTGGAATTAGAATGCTTTTCAGAATGGACGGGTTTCGTCAATTTCTTATAAACAGAATCTATAATATTAGAGGTATAACCACGATCAACAGCAATAGCTTTGATGCAGCATTGGATTCAACAGCAATAGCGATATTTATATGCACTATTTTGAGGTCAAACTTTTTGAAATTTTAAAATTTCCATTCTATGTTCCTTATGTTGATGTCCTGGCTGAAATGAATTCTGATATTAATCATATTCTCTCTATTATGAATTCCATTGATCCCTGCATTCAATTTACCTCTGAAATTGAGACCAGTAACTGTCTTTCTTTCCTGGATGTCCTTGTTATTCGTTGTGATAATGTTTTTCAGACTACCGTCTTTTGTAAACCTTTTGCTGACTGTCTCCCACCTCACAGATATTCTTCTCTCCTAACCAGAAATTCGCTGCTTTTAATACTTTTGTTTTTCGGTCTATCAACATGCATAACACTATATTTTTCTCGATTTCTTTGGCTATTAACCTTTGGCATGGGGCGAAAACGGAAGTTTAAGTTTAATATTTCAAATGAAAATCAAATTTCAAAGTACAAAGTAATTGCTTAAAAGGCACAAAGGCCAACATAGTGGTAAAGATTCCAAGCCGGGACTTGGAATCATTTCCACTATGTAGCCTTTGCGCCTTTTAAGCAATTACTTTGTACTTTGAAATTTGATTTTCATTTGAAATACTGTTCGCAAGGCGAATGTTTCCCTCTGGAATAATTTCCATGTATTAATATAGTTTAAGTTTAAGTAGAAGTTTTTAGTTTATGTCATCTCTTACTTAAACATCCCTGTTATTGACTAAGCCTAATCATTAATATACCCGATTATTTGAGATTTTAGGTACTACTTAGTTATCCCGTCGACCCATTTCGCCAAATTATATAAATCGCCAAATTATACAAAGGGACATAATTTTTATTTTAAATAACGGAAGAACAAATAAATTAGTATAACATTAATAAAAATACAGATAAAACGTCGAAATAAAAGTACTTGATGGCGTAAAGAGATGAAACTTGCTTAAAGTCAAGCGAATGTGACATTTACGATCAACCATTATTGGCATTAAATCTTATAGTTTGGCGATAGATTTTTGGTCGACCGCATAACTAAGTAGTACCAGATTTTATTATTTGAATTGATATGCTTGGAATTACATATTTTATTATTATTTTTTAGCTAAGTAATTTAAGATATAGCAGAAATTATTGAACTTTTTATAACTAATCTTAATTATTTTTTGTCAAAATATTTTAATTCATTCATTCATTAACAGAGAGTTACATCAGCCATTGCAATGTGCAAAAGTTAATTATTGGCTCAATATTAACAACAATTATAAGTAAAACAGGGTTTTAAAAAAATGGCGATCACTGGCGCAAGGCTAACATAAAAGTTAGACCGGCCTATCAATTTGCACTTTCTTAGGAAAAAAAAACACGTGGATGTTACGTTCGTAAGAAGTAAATCTTTTAGAACTCCTTCTATATCATAAATTACAAATGTGTGGGTCACTAACGTTGACGCCATAACGATGGGACAAAAATAAAGTTAAAATGCATAATTTAAAACAATTGAGCCAATATTTTAATTAATAACGATTCGGAATCCGTCGAATTCGACGAATGAAGTTGTTTCAAAGAACTGTTAGATTGAAGTTATAAAAAATAATTACAATAAATAATCAATCTTATATTGGCTGACTAACTCATAAAACAAATATTATTCATAACTAAAGTTTAACTTAAACTTTTCAAATTTGAAAAATTAAATTTTATTCCTATAAGTAATCAGTAGCTTGTAATTCAGATAATAAATTATAAGGTTATCAATTGAGGCTTTGGTCTTTTATATTACGCAATGAAAAATCAACAAAAATTGCGCCATTATGACACAATCATTTTTTTTTTTTTTTTTTTTTCAACGAAATCTAAAAATAACGTCATTTTCACTGTCTCAAAATTTACATGCGTACTTTTCATATTCATATTCACTATTTTAAAATTATTTTAACGTGCCATAGATTATTAATAAACATAGCCCAAATCTGATGTAACATTTGTCTGTTACTATTTTGCTTCTGAACATCTGCACTATTGAAATTTATGCCTCTTTAGACGTATTCCTAATATAATGAAATATTTAGTTTTATTCATAGAAATATTTCATTTTTACTATGGCGTCATTTTAACTCACTGAAGCCCTCTGAGATTAGCGTCTCAATCTAATGAAAAAATATATTGAAATATAACAGCTTTATGCGTTTATTCAAATCGTAACGTCATTTTCTGTTCAACAGTTTTTAAAAAGTTTATTTTGAATTTTTATGAGAAAATGGCATTAATAAAGATAAACAAATCTTATTATTTTCCTTCCTTTGCAACAATGGAATTAATCCAATTGCTACCATTTTGAAAAAAAAATCATAGAATTTTTTTAAATTTTAAATTTTAATATAAAAAGGGGAATGCATTTAAAAATAGCTAGTGCGTGCATATCTACAAAGAAATAGCCTTCATTAAAAAAGAAAAAAAAAAGAATGATTAAAATTGGTTCATTAGAAAGTTCAGGGCAGATGATTTAAAAAGCAGCCTTGTTTTTTAAATATGTAGAATCAAACAATAGCAATGTTATCTCTATGGGACAATTGAAAGCCGACGTTTCGGGGTGTTAGGGTTGACGAATATTTTTGATTTTCAAGCGCCGACATTTTGGCACTACCGACGTCCACCTCTTTTTTGTGTCAATGCGATAAATATTTTGGACGCTATCGTGTTAACAAAAGTGTAATTTTTGCAGGGAAGCCGGAGCTGTGCTCCGACAATTAGGGTAATAGATGTAAAATATTAATATTATATTTTTATTCGATAAGAATTTCTTTTCCTTTTTTGAGTTGAATCTATTTTTTTCCATTTAATATTTAAATTAAAATGTCTTTTAAATCTGTTCATTTAAAATGCATTTTAAATGCCAATATTTTTTTATAATTTTATTTAATTTTATTCAACTTATTCAACTTAAAAAAATAAATTGTGAGTATTTTTGTATGAATGAGAAAAGAAATGGTTATTCAGTTTTAAAATCGAAAATTTCTTCTTTTTTAATTAAAAAAGAAATCTTAATGTATACATTTTTTGTTTTTTCATTTTTAAAATAAATTTGGATTTTAGGATTAAGAGGCTACTTCAGTCAAATGAAAAGACCCGTTCGCTAATGCTAATCCTATGGAAGAAATTTATAAAGATATCTCGGTCACATTTCAATATTTTTAAATGATTTCTTTTGCATTAGACAGCTGAGATCGATCTGTACAAAGGTTGTTTTTACTTTTACAATTTTGTTTACAGATATTTTTTATGGGGACACTTTCATTTTCGGAACCGGTTTCAAAAGTGAAAACATCCTCATAAAAAAAATCTGCAATGAAAATTGAAAAAATAAAAAACGGCCTGCATGCAGATCGATCTCAGCTATCCAATGCAAAAAAAATTATTTTAAAATATTGAAATGCGACCGAGATATCGTTATAAATTTCTTCTATAGGATTAGCATTAGCGAACGGGTCTTTTCGCCTGACTGAAGTAGCCTCTTAATAGTGCGCATGCGTGGTAGGAATGAACGGAATTTTTTCCTCTTTTTTCAGACTTCATGGATAAAATATGTTTTCTAAGAGTATGGAAATTATTTGTTAAAAAATGAGGAATAATTTAATGTAAATTGACGAGTTTTTCTGACAGTGTATTACCCCTTTAAATTCCTCACGAAGTATCGATTAGAAAGAAAACCATCTAATGTACTATAAAATGTCATCGTATGTAGATTTCAAAATCACTATTCCATATTCGCTTTTTATAAATATGCCAATTGAAAATTACTTATTTAGTATGAAGAAATTTACAATTAACATCCAATCAGCAAGAGTTACGTGCATACGTTACGTTCTAAGCAAAATATTCTGATGATAAAACCTGCTATGACGAAAAACTTTTGACTTCAGTTTGTCACTGCAAATCACTCCACTATTCTTTTATCCATGTTCTATCTTTTCTATATTTTCTCCCGAATCCCTAAAATCTACATGCAGCCGTAGAGAGGAAAAATCCGATCATTTCGTGAGAACAGGATATAAAACTGAAATCGTAACCACGCTCGCAAATACAGCTATTTCCATCTTTCGTTATATTCATTCTGCAAAGTGTTACTACAATGATTCTGATACCAGCTCAAAAAGTAAAAATAAAAGGCAGAATAAAAATATGCTTTTCTATGTCTTAAACTTATGAATGGCATTTCATTTTCATTTTATTTTGATGTGTTCTTGGTATTTGTGTCATTCGGATTGCGATGAAACATATAAAAATGAATTTTTAAAGAAAGCAGTATTGGAATGAAATTCTTTTTTATTCTCCTCTTTATAAAATGCATTTAAAAAATAAAATAAAATATTTTGAGCTGTTTTCTTTAGAATGGTCCTTTAATCTAATATATAAAAATGAAAATTTGTCTGTCTGTCTGTAGTGCTATAAAAATCCAAAGTTTGGAAGCCATAATTGTGAAATGTTATGTACATGTGTATTAAAATACCGCCGAAGCAACTAAAGCAATCCGGAATCGAAATAATTTACAGTTAACTTTTAATTAATAAAAAAAAACCACCAATTTAACAGCAATTTCCTATCAGATTTAAACATTTTTCATTACAGAAGCTGCCAACAATTAAAAATGCACAATAAAATCACTTTTTTAATGTTCAATCCGTAATTGCGCGAGTTCTTTAACCAATGTGAGATATACATATTACGTACGCCACGCTGGAATACTAAAAAGCTGTAGCGGGTATTACGATAATTCTTTTACCTCACATGCAAATAATGAGAGATATACATATTACGTACGCCACGTGCAATAATAAAAAGCTCCAGCGGGTTTTACGATCATTCTTTTACCTCACATGCAAATAATTGGAGATTATTTAATTGCGTTTAATTATTACATTTTTAAAAATAAATATAAACATTTTATCACAAACATCAACAAAATTTTTTTATTCTATTTATTCCCTTATTCCAAAGATATCGCTTTATTGTCTGCTGACATAGTAACATGATAAATTAAATTTCATTAAAAAAATGCGCAGTCGTAGAAAAATATTTTACTAAATCGTTGTTTTTAATTTTGGTTTTAGAATTAAATTCATGAACTCCCGTGGATAGAACGTGTTAAACAGCTAGTACATTACTAAAACCTACAATTGTGAATTTTATGTATATTTGGATAAGTAGTGCCTGAAAATGTATTCTTGTAATCACCAAATGTTACCATCAAAAGAGACATTTCGCATGATACTACAACAATGTCCATGTATGTATTTTTACTATTTTTACCACTTTCTAACATAGTTGAAAAGTATTTATAATTTGGGTTTGTCTGTCTCTCAGGCTGCCGTTGGTCGTCTGTCCGTGTTTCAACTCTCGTAAATATAATGGGACTCTCATGTAATTGATATAAGAGTATGTATATGATACTTTCTAAGGCTTTTCAGTACATATAATGAAATAAATATTTAAATTACTTGTAAATATATTTTTAATCCCTTCATAATAAAAACTAGTCAGATGTCGCAATCCCAAAACATTCTTCTATCTCATACATGTTAATACTTCCTGAAAGACGCAACATATCAGCACCACCTGTTAGACGATTTACACCAAAATCTAAATATCAATAACTTGGACAACGTCTAACTAAATCTGAAGTTTGATGAAAATCCGTGCATCAGTTTTTTAGATAGAGATATTGCGGAAATTGTAAAAAATTCTGCATAGCAGCGCCACCTTTTGGGCGATTTACACCAAAAACTAATTAGGACAAATTTATACCAGGAAGTAACTTTATCTGAATCTTGATGAAAATTCATGCATTAATTCTTGAGATATAGCTATTGCGGAAATCGTGAAAAATGCAGCACAGCAGCGCCACCTGTTGGGCGATTTACACCAAAAATTAAACAGCACTATTTTATTCAGGGACAAACTAAATCTGAAGTTTGATGAAAATTCGTGCATTTTTTCTTGAGTTAGAACTATTGCGATAATCATGAATAATGCAGCATAGCAGCGCCACCTGTTTAGCGATTTTCACCAAATTGTAATCAGCACCTAACTATATCCTGGACTAACTAAATCTGCCAAAAACTAAACAGGATCAGTTTATATCAAGGTCCAACTGAATCTAAAAATTTTGTGAAATTCCGTGCATTAGTTCTTGAGATAGATCGCCCACAAAATTTTTGTCACATACAGCCTCAGAGAGTGACATGGCGACAGACAGACTCACATACAGACATTTTCTAAAAATTATCAAATCGTATTCAGGACATTCTAAAACGTGTAAATCCGTCGAAAATTTTCACGAATCCAATACTTTCTTCTTGTAAAGGTAGAAGAAAGTAAAAAGATTTCACCTGCTAATAACGATAATAATAGTAATGAGGTTGAAGTCGTGAATATAATATAGACATAAAACTTTAATTTAATAAAGTATTTTCGTTTTCCTTTAATCATAAGCACAAGATATCTTTCATTCTTAGTCCAAAAAAATTATGAAATAATTATTGATCCACAAATTTAATTTAATTTAAAAAAAACTAGTCGGATGTGGCAATCCCAAAACTTTATTCTATCTCATACATGTTAATACTTCCAGAAAAACGCAGCACAGCAGCGCAACCGGTTAGATGATTTACACCAAAATCTAATCAGCAACAACTTATGTCGACTTCTAACAGAATCTGAAGTTTCGTTAAAATCCGTGCATTAGTTTTTGAGTACAGCTATGGTGGAAATCGTAAAAAAATCTGCATAGCAGAGTCACCTGTTTGGCAATATATACCAAAACCTAATAAGCAACAACTAAAGTCAACTTAGTTACTGAATCTGAAGTTCCATTAAAATCCGTGCATAACTTCTTGAGTTAAAACTACTGCGGGAATCAGGAGAAATGCACCATGGCAGCGCTTCTTGTTGGGCGATTTACACCAAAACATAGTCAGCGCCAACTCATATCAAGGACTAACTGAATCTGAAGTTTGATGATAATCCACGCATTAGTTCTTGAGATAGAGTCATTGCGGAAATCGTGAAAAATGCTGTATAGCAGCGCCACCTGTTGGGCAATTTACAACAAAACGTAGTAAACATCAACTAATATCAAGGACTTAACTGTATCTAAAGTTTGATGAAAATCCGCGCATTTATTCTAGAGATAGTGCAGTTACGGAAATCGAGAAAAATGCAGCATACTAGCGCCACCTGTTGGGTGATTTACGCCGAAATGTAAACAGCATCAGTTCATGTGAAGGATTAACCTAATCTGAAGTTTGATGAAAATTCGTGCATTAGTTCTTGAGATAGAGCTGTTGTAGAAATCGTAAAAAAGGGAGCATAGCAGCGCCACCTGTTGAGCGATTTGCACCAAAAAGTTATCAGCATCAATATATATCAGGGAAAAACTGAATCTAAATTTTTATTGAATTCCGTGCATTAGTTCTTGAGACAGAGCGCCCACAAAATGTGTGTCCCATACATACAGACAGACGGACAGACAGAGTCACAGACTCACAGACAGAGATTTCATAAAAACATGTTTTTCGGGATCTCTGACCCCCTAAAATGTGTAAATCCGTCGAATACCGGAAGTCGAAAACTTTCACGAATCCAATACTTTCTTCTTGTAAAGATAGAAGAAAATAAAAAACTAGAGAACATGAATTCTGCTTTTTCAGAATTTAGTATCGCCCCCGGTATTGTCATTATTTCATTTTCTTCTGATGGAATGATGACTTCCATTATTATGAAACAGCCATTATAAATGAAGTGTTAGGTGAAGATGAAAGAGCAGCAGTAAAAAGTTAGAACTCTGATTTTCTGGTCAGAATGGTTGAAAAATGGCCATATTTTTTTTTTTTTTTTTTTTTTTTTTTTTTTTTTTTTTACGGCTGCTTTTTCGTCTTCACCTAACACTTCATTTATAATGGCTGTTTCATAATAATAGAAGCCACCAGTCCATCAGAAGAAAATAACTCGCTTAAGCGGGACTCTACTGCAGTACAAAACATATTTCAATTTTAAGACTTAATGCACACGTTTTATTTTATGTAAAATGACGTCATTCGCACACGCTTAAGAATTCCACATTTGCGATCTACTCTTAAACATCTACAGTAAAGCATGCAGCATAGCACATCACTATCGCGAAATAATGCACAAATGCAGCAAAAAGATTCCGTCATTCAAGAAAATCGAAAGAAGAATGGCTATCTAATGATTCATAAATACTTACAATTAAATATAGTATATAATAGCTCCATTGTTTTAACAGAAATCATTCGTTTATTTTTTTTTTTCAAAATAGCACGTATTTTAATTACATTTTCTTTCGGTTGTTACGAGAAAATGGCAACAAAAATATATAATTACTATATTAAAACTATTCTTTCTTTACTTTCCACAGAAATGGAGTACTTCCGCTGCCAATATTAAGCAAATGGCTCCAAAAACTACAAAAAAAATTAATATTTAAAAAATAAATGGAGATACAGTTTTCAAACAAAATGCATTTAAAAGAAGTTTTTTTCCAATACGACGGTATAAAAATTGAAAATTTGCGATGCTTAGAAGTTTAAAAAATTGCTAAATAGTATTTAATCGTAATGCTTTGTTTTCCGGCTAGCGTCTGTAAGCTAACGTTATTTTTTGGACACAAAATAAGCTGGGAGAATGAAATAGCATACCGTAACGGGGGCTAAAAAGTGGAGATGCTGTCAATGCGAAGCTTGAAATTCATTCTTCAAAACGCCAGATATTAATACTCGTATGTTATACCAATTTACTATGGCAGGTTCCCTATTGAAAACGAAGTTTGTAATATTTTTAGTTTGTTTGCAGCGACATTCAAAAGAATCCCGTTACATTATGGCTTACGAGGAAAAATCATTTATGGTGTATTTTAATGATGTTATACTATTTCAAGCATAATATTTTCGTAGATTAAAAAAACATGCGTCTTTTTATACAGTACAAGTAATGTATTTATGTACGTATATATGCATTGTGTAAAACATCGCCTTATAACTGAGGAGGAATAGCTTGTAAACAGTAAAGGGGAGGTGTGGGGAGAGTCATTAACCCACTAAAATCCTCACGGAATATCAATCAGAAAATAAATCTTTCCATCTACTTGTAATAAAATCCAAGCCTTCGTTTGTAAATGTTCATTCGATGTTGTAGCATTAGCTATTTTAAATATTTTAAAGTTTTTATGAAATTTCTTCAGAATCGTGGCAATCAGATTACTTCCATGGTTGCAGAGAAAGGAGAAAAATTGAAAAATATTCAGATGTGTGGTTTTTTAGATGTATTTTTTACTTACCCATCATAAGTAGTATAGGGTAAGCCTTGTAATTGTTAAAAAAAAAAAAAAAAATTGACGGATTTACACGTTTCAGACACTGGAGATTCCGAAAAACATATTTTTAGAAAAAAAAATTTGCCGTCCGTCTGGGTGTGTATCTGTAATCGCTCTATCTCCCGAACAAATTGAGATAAACACTTGAAATTTGGTGTGTATTTAGGAAGTAATAATGGTAAGAAGCCTATTGAATATCAGTAACCTCGATTATCCGGAACTATTTTTTTTGGACTCTCGAAATATTCGTTCTGATAAAAGGTATACAAAAATTTTCGAAACTATTTATTTGAAGGAGTGAATGAATATAAAAGACAATAAAAGAACATAAATTTTGCATCATGAATGAACTCGATCGGATTATTAGTTGCCGAGATATTTGCAATCCTATTTTTCACACTCTTCGATTTTTCATGACCCTGTATTTCATTCAAATTTCAATTCAAAGATATATTTTAATTGGAAATGAGACGCTTAATCCGACTCAGTAAACTGTTAGTTAATATGATTATAATTTTTCGAGTTATAAGGATGTTTCTTTAGCGCAATTCGGTGCTAGTCGATTATCCCGCCGAACAAAAAACTATCGCCAAACTATAAGATTAAAGCCAATAATAGCTTATCGCACATGTCAAGCATTTAATGCATCTCCATACCTATAAGGTGGTTTAACATAGGGGGGACCCTGTTCTGTCGTCAAGTTTGACGCCAACTTGGTGGTATATCGCCAAATTTGGCGACCAAAATTAGTCGCCAATAGTGACGCGAAATTGGCGGTATCTCTAATATTTCGCCAAATTCTCACAGGCTTCCGTTGTAAACCAATAGTGTTTACTTGCTTACAGAAAATCAACAAATTGAGATATTTTAATGCAACACAAAATAATATTAGCTTAAGGGAGTCCAAGTAAATTAAATTATGAATAAAAGTATCATGAAACAATGATAAGCATGTATCACATGTTTTATTTTCATATTTTATATTATGTATATCCATGATGGGTAAGTATTACGCTGGCCCCCAACGACTAGTTTTATTTGCGTGTTATTTTCGGTAAAAAAAAAATTGTACGAGTACACGTGTACTATATTTTTATAAGCGAGTAAGTATATATATTTATTGTGACATCACGAGAAAATTGTTTATTGGGTTTATTTTATCTTTATTGCATTATGACTTTTTATTAGTTTTTTCTCGTAACAATTAAATAGAAAATATACTTTTTAGCCTCCGGTACGGTATGCTATTTCTTTCTTCCAGCTTATTTTGTGTATTCCAAAAAATAACGTTACCTTATAGAAGCCCGCCGTAAAACAAAGCAGTGCAATTGAATACTCTATAGCAAATTTTAACTTCTGAGCATCACACATTTTCAATTTTTATACCGTCGTATTGGAAAAAAAATTTCTTTTAAATGCATTTTGTTTGAAAACTCTATCTCCATTTATTTTTGAAATATTAATTTTTTTGTAGTTTTTAGAGCCATTTGCTTAATATTGGCAACGGAAGTACTCCATTTCTGTAGAAACTAGAGGAAAAATAGTTCTAAAATAGTAATTATATATTTTTGTTGCCATTTTCTTGAAACAACCGAAAGAAAATGTAATTAAAATACGTGCTATTTTGAAAAAAATATAAACGAATGATTTCTGTTAAAACAATGGAGCTATTATATACTATATTTAATTGTAAGTACCTATGAATCATTATATAGCCGTTTTTTTTTTTTTTCGATTTTCTTGAATGACGGAATCTTTTTGCTGCATTTGTGCATTATTTCGCGATAGTGATGTGCTATGCATGCTTTACTGTAGATGTTTAAGAGTATATCGTAAATGTGGAATTCTTAAGCGGAAGCGAATGACGGCATTTTAAATAAAATAAAACGTGCGCTTTAAGTCTTAAAATTGAAATATGTTTTCTACTGCAGTAGAGTCCCGCTTAACCGAGTTATTTTCTTCTGATGGACTGGTGGCTTCTATTATTATGAAACAGCCATTATAAATGAAATGTTAGGTGAAGATGGGGGGGGGGGGGTGGCCATAATTAAAAAACAAAAAATTATGGTAATTTTCTTCCTCCATTCTGACCAGAAAATCAGAGTTCTACTTTTTACGGCTTCTCTTTCAAAAAAATTATGGTCATTTTTTTCCCCATTCTGACCAGAAATTCAGAGTTCTAACTTTTTACGGCTGCTCTTTCATCTTCACCTAACGCTTCATTTATAATGGCTGTTTCATAATAATAGAAGTCATCAATCCATGAGAAGAAAATGAAGTTCTGGAAACGCCGGGGGCGACACTAAATTCTGAAAAAGTAGAATTCCTGTTCTCTAGTATTTGAATATACTGTGGTTCAGCATAAATGTAAGTATATAAAGATGTATGAAAAGTACACTCTGTTGGGGTTATGCTTAACTTGAAATGTATTTTTAAATTAATAAAACTATGGAGAACTAGTCTGATATGCCAATCCAAAACTTTTTTCTATCTCATACATGTTAATACTTCAAAATTCTCTAGTACAGTGCAAAAATTAAATGACAATCTATGCCTATCATGAGGATTCTAACGATATGAAATTCCGTGCATTAGTTCTTGAGATAGGTATATCGCTAAAATCATATAAATCAGGCAAAATGCAGCATATCAGCGTAACCAGTTAGGTGTTTTACACCAAAATCTAATCATCAACAAATATTAACTTCTGTCTGAAACTGAAGTTTGATGAAAATCCGTGCATTAGTTTTTGAGATAGAGCTATTGCGAAAAATCGTAAAAAAATTCACATAGCAGCGCCACCTGTTGAGAAATTTACACCACAAACTAATTAGGACCAATTTATACTAGGGAATAACTGAATCTGAAGCTTGATGAAAATTCATGCATTAGTTCCTGAGATACAGCTATTGCGGAAAACGTGAAAAATGCAGCACAGCAGTTGTTGGGCGATTTACACCAAAACCTACACAGCACTAATTTATATCAGGGACTAACTGAATCTGAAGTTCGATGAAAATTTGTGCATTGGTTCTTGAGCTAGAGCTATTGCGATAATCATGAGTAATGCAGCATAGCAGCGCCACCTTTAGGGCGATTTTCACCAAAAAGTAATCAGCACCAAATTATATCGAGGACTAACTGAATTTGAAGTATTATAAAATTTCGTGCGTTAGTTCTTGAAGTACACCGATTGCGAAAATTGCAAAAAATGCAGCACAGCAGCGTCACCTGTTGGACGATTTACACCAAAAAGTAATCAGAACCAGTTTATGTCAAAAGGTCTAACTGAATCTAAAGTTTTGTGAAATTCCGTGCATTAGTACTTGAGATAGAGCATGCACAAAATTTTTGTCACATATAGAGTAACTGAGTGACAGGGTAACTGACAGACTCACAGACAGGCATTTTCTAAAAACTATCAAATCGTGTTCAGGCCCTTCTAAAATGTATAAATCAATCGAAAACCGACAGTCGAAATTTTTCACGAATCCAATTCTTTCTTCTTGTAAAGATAGAAGAAAGTAAAAATTGATATGATTGTGTCAACATGACATAACTTTCATTCATTTTTCATTTCTTAATTATAAAGATTAGAATCGGAAACTTTATGAGTCGTTGAACTATTTCAGAAATTGAATATTGTGTAAAATGATATCCTCATCATTTTGTATTTGTAGAAATGATTTGTCATTTTAAAAATATATTTTTCTACAATACAGCCCTATCAATAATATAATCTTCATGATTTTTGTATGAAGTTTGTAAAAATAAAACGCCAAACGGCATTGCGTCATTTTTGACGGGTTTTATATAATAGTCTACTATAAAATGCCAATGTATATAAATATCAAAATTTCGAAATTACGATTCCATGTTCCCAATTAAGAAACATTCCAATTGAAAATTACTTATTTAAAACACGAAATGGAAAAGTAACTTCCAATCAGCAAGAACTATGTAGTTTTCTAAGCAAAATATTTTCGAGAAAAACTTGCTCTGACGAAAAAATTTTGGCTTCAGTTTGTCACGAGAAATCTCTCCACTATTCATTTACTTATGCTACAGTCATATCTATATTTTTTCCGGAATCCCTAAGATCTCCAAACCGTTATTGAAAGGCAAAAAATCCGTTAAATTCGTGAGAACAGGACATAAAACTGGAATCATAATCACGCTCACATATATAGCTGTTTTTATTTTTTGTCCTAATTCATTCTCCAATGTGTTACTACGATGATTTTGATATCAGCTAAAAAAGAAAAAAATAAAAAGCAGAATAAAAATATGCTTTTGTATAACTCAAACTCATGAATGGCATTCCATTTTCGTTTTATTTTGATGTGTTCTTGGTCTTTGTGTCATTCGGATTGTGATGTAACATATAAAAATGAATTTTTAAAGCAAGCAGTATTGGAATGAGATTCTTTTTCATTCTCCTCTTTATAAAATGCATCTAAAAAATAAAATACTTTGAGCTTTTTTCTTTGGAATGTCCTTTTTATTATATTACTAAAAGATAAAATTGTGAATGTTATGTGTATCTGAATAAGTAGTACGTGGAAAAATATGCTTGGAATCACCACATGTTATCATGAATAGATATTTCGCATTGAACTAAAACAAAGTGTCCATGTATGTATTTTTACTACTTATAACACTTTCTAACATAGTTGAAAAGTTTGTCTGGATTCGGTTTGTCTGTCTGTCTGCCATCTGCCCATGTCCCAGCTCTCGTAAATATACTGGGATTTTCATGTAAGTGATACGTGTTATATTAATATACCATGGCTTGTTCTCTATTGAAAATGAAGTTTGTAGCATTTTTAGTCCATTTACGACATTCAAAAGAATCCCGTTACGTTATAGCCTATGGGGAAAAAATCATTTATGATGTATTTTAATGATGTTATTCTATTTCAAGCATAATATTTTCGAAGATAAATAACATTTGTCTTTTTCAACAGTGTACGGAAAGATGTATCCGTGTATGTACATATTGTATGGTTTATAAGTACTGTATGTATGTAATGTGAAGGTATCGCCTTATAATCAAGGTTTAGCTTCTAAACAGTAAAGGGGAGGTTTGGGGGATGCATTACCCCGTTAAAATTCTCACCGACTATAGATCAGAAGAAAAAACTTTCCATCGATTATAAAACGTCAATGTATGTAAATTTCAAAATTTCAAAATTACAATTCGATATTCACATATAAAACATATTCCAATAAATAGTTACTTATTTAAGAAGAAATGCAATATTAACCTCCAATCAGCAAAAGCTCCGTGGCGTTTGTTTTAAGCAAATTATGTTGGTAGGTAAAACTTTTTGTGAAGAAAAACATTTGACTTCAGTTTGTCACCGCAAATTTCTCCTCTATTCATTTATGTATGTTACAGTGATATCTATATTTTTTTCAGAATTCCTAAAATCTACAAGCTGCCGTCGAAAGGGAAAAAATCCGATGATTTCGTGAGAACAGGATATACACTGGCATCCAAAAGTTAAGGTACAGGGGCTGGATGCTTTCGATTGCACACGGTTTGTCGAATATCTACCAACATTATTGATGAATTGTTCTTGAACTTCTGGGATGTAAAAAACTTGTTTGATTTCATATTTCTCGATGAAGATTTAGTCGGGCCGACAATTAGGGGGCTAATAATAAATTTAATAATAAAATAATATTTGCGATCAGCTATGCAACAGAAAATGCTGGAAATGGTTTGTCACTGCGTTAAATGACTATTTGGGTCCTGTTCAAAGTTTGTATGCATTTGTGTAAGCATAGCACTCATATTCGTAAAGATGTTAACGTTTTTGTGAAAAATTGAAAAGTTTTTTGTTTATAGCATGCAGAGTTTTCAACCAAATTTAACACAACTTTCCGAAAACCTGACAAGGAACAGTAGCAACAGTACACTTCAATTAAAACATGAAAATATTGAATATTTGATGAGATATGGGCAGTTCTAGGAAATAATTTTTAACTGCGCATGCGTGGAAGATTTCAAAATTTTTATTTCATAATTTGGCAATCAGCTATTTAGGTCAACTTATCTAAAATGTCCTGTCAAATATCGAGAAATTTCACAAAGATAAGGGCGATATAGTGAGTTGATTTCTAAAAACAGCTTTATTATAAGGGTTTTCCCAGAACTTTTCAATCAACTCACTATATCTTTCTGAGTTTTCACAATATTTGACTGGACTTTTTACAGAAGTTACCAAAAATAGCTGGCTATCAAATTGTGAAATAAAAATTTTGAAATCTTGCACGCATGCGCAGTTGAAAATTATTTCATACAAGTGCCCATATCTCATCAAATATTCAATATATTCATGTTTTAATTGCAGTATATTGTTGCTACTGTTCTTTGTCAGGTTTTTGGAAAATTGTGTTAAATTTGGTTGAAAACTCTGTATGCTATAAACAAAAAACTTTTGAATTTTTCACAAGAACGTTAACATCTTCACGAATATGAGTGCTAAGCTTACACAAATGCATACAAACGTTAAACAGGACCCAAATCGTCATTTACCACAGAGACAATCCATTTCCAGCCTTTTCTGTTACATAGGTGATCGCAAATATTATTTTATTATTAAATTTATTATTAGCCCCTAATTGTACCCCTGATAAATCTTCACCGAGAAATATGAAATGAAACATGTTCTTTACATCCCAGAAGTTCAAGAACAATTCGCCAATAATGTTGGTAGATATTCGACAAACCGTGTACAATCGAAAGCATCCAGTCCCGGTACATTAACTTTTGGAGGCCAGTGTAAAACTGAAATCGTAACCACGCTCGCAAATACAGCTATTTCCATCTTTTGCTTTGTTCATTCTGCAAAGTGTTAGGACGATGATTCTGATAGCAGCTGAAAACATAAAAATAAAAAGCAGGATAAATAATATACTTTTTATGTCTCGAAATCATGAATGGCATTCCATTTTCATTTTATATTGATGTGTTTTTGGATTTTTATGGCATTCGGATTGTGATGAAACATAAAAAAATGAATTTTTAAAGCAAGCAGTATTGGAATGAGATTCTTTTTTATTCTCCTCTTTATAAAATGTATCTAAAAATAAAATACTTTGAAATTTTTTTCTTTGGAATAGGTTTTTAATATATTACTAAAATATAAAATTGTAAATGATATGTGTATCTGGATAAGTACTACTTGAAAAAGTATGCTTGGAATCACCAAATGTTATCATGAAGCGAGACATTTCGCATCTCTCTATTCTAAAAAAAAGTAACTACCGCTGTAACAGCCGCGGCCGCCGCCACCGGTTTTGAATTTTTTGTGACCGGAGGTCTTTCTTCGTTAATATTAAGAAAAATAATGCATACAAAAATATGAAAATAGGTGGTTTTATACAGAAATGTTTGATAAAAACGCTGATGCAGACAGTTTTCAAATCGAAGAATTATTTTAAGAGATATTTAATGCTAAAATTGGACAAAATCGTTTCACTAAAAAAGTTTTATAGCAGCAAAAACTATACATGACAGTGTAATCATTTTTAGATCATTTTATGCGTTAGAATTTGCCGGAGTGCAGATTGCATTAATTTTTTTATTTTGACTCATTTTTTGAGGTTTTATTTCTATTTTAAATTCAAATTTTCAGCATTTCTTGAGATATTTTTTACAGATTTTAGAAAGTGATATTAATTTAAACTGTTGCCAACTGTATAAACAGCGGAAACAATGATGTTTGCTTAAAATATATATATATATACGTGTAATAAATTAAAATTTTATTTACACGTGACTATTATAAACAGAAAAAAACATTGGAATTAGAATTAAATAATTATGTACAAAAAGCCGGATCTTATTAAAAATTACGTCATAAAACTATAATTACACGTGAATTTTAAGAGAGAAAGGAATTTGTAAAATAATAAATTTATTAACATGCATTAGAAGTCTTAAATAGGAGAAATTACGTCATATTTACGTCACATTACAGTTATTACATAAAACGAGCACAAAATAATATTGCAAAACGGTTTAAATTTAGAAATTGCGCTAGCCATTTATTTGATATTTTGAGCGGATACTTTTCAACTATTTTTCTTAGGAAAGCGCAAATAATATTTCATTTCTAACACAAGCATTTTCACGTAAATATTAAAAAGAGAATGAATAATTTGGTCAAAATTACGTCAGATTAAAAACGATTAATTTAAAATGTCTCATTTAAAAGAACTTTTTTTTCGCTTTGTTAAAATATACCGGGAGACAAAGATTCTGTTTACTTAATTCCTTTTATACTAGCTTATTTTGAAATGTTGTTACACGTGTCTACGTCATCAAGTTATTTTTATCTCGACGTTTTATTTGTATTTTTATTAATGTTGTACTAATTTATTTATTCTTTCGTTATTTAAAATAAAAATTATGTCAATTTGTATAATTTGGCGAGCGGTTTGGCGATTTATATAATTTGGCGAAATTAGTCGACGGGATAATCAAGTAGTACCGCAGCGGATTTGGCGTTAAAATTTCCCCAATCAAAGAGAAATGAATAGAAATCTGTTTATAGGGAGATCGCCACTGTTTTTTAAATTATAATTCAATCTTTCGAAATCTTTTTAAAGCCGATCACATTAGCGTGCATTTAGAGTCTGCGGTGTCTGGACGGGGGTTGGCGAGCGTAGCTCGTAGGGGGCCGAGCCCTCTAGTTGAACTAAAACAAAGCAGGGGAGGTATGATACACTTTTTTTTACTAATTTTTTACAACCCTTACAAACCTATTTTTAAACAAATTTTTCGTGTTTTCTTATAAAGTGACCTTTTATTCATTTATTAAAAATATTGGGAATTTAAAAAATAATCATTCAAAAAATATATCTCAATTATTGGGAATGCTTACTACTGTATCAAATCTCCCCATTGCTGGGGACGATTGATACACTAGCAAGGGAGGTTTGATACATTGTTATGTAAATTCAAAAAAAAAAAAAAAAACGCAGACAATTCAATTTATGTGTCATACAATTTTTTATGATAAATCTTGAAATATTTAAGTAAAATTTAAAAATAAATGACATTGACATGTTTTTGTTTCAGAAATGTTTTTTACAAAAATATTTAAACAATTACTATTATTTAAACAACTAGGGGGCGCTGCACCCCCCCCCCCCCCGAGCTATGCTCGTCAACCCCCGTTCAGACACCGCAGACTCTAAAAGCACGCTAATTTGATCGGCTTAAAAAATATTTCGGAAGATTGAATTATAAGTTTAAAAACAGTGGCGATCTCCCTATAAACGGGTTTCTATTCATTTCTCTTTGATTGGGGAATTTTAAAGCCAAATCAGCGGCTGTTAAATTATACAGTGGCTGTTTCCGTGTTTGATTAAATAAAATCAGTTGACATTTCAAAATAAGCTAATATAAAATGAATTAAATAAACAGAGTCTTTGCCTCCCGGTATATTTTAGCAAAGCGAAAAGAAAGTTTTTTTTTTAATGACACTTTAAATGTATCGTTTTTAATCTGACGTAATTTTCACTAAACTTTTCTTTCTCCTTTTACTATTCACGTGAAAATAATTGTGTTAGAAATGAAATATTATTTGCGCTATCCTAATAAAAATAGTTGAAAATATCATCTTAAAATATTACACAAATGTCTCTCGCATAATTTTTAAATTTAAACTGTTTTGCAATATTATTTTTTGTTCATTTTACGTAATGTGTAATGTGACGTAAATGTGACGTAATTTCTCCTATTTAAGACTTCTAACGCATGTTAATGAATTTATTATTTTACAAAATTCTTTCACTTTTAAAATTCACGTGTAATATGGTTTTTATGATAATTCTCAATGAGTTCCTGCTTTTTATATTTTCTTGTATATAATAGTCACGTGTAAAATAAATTTTTAATTTGAAGCAAATATTATTATTTGCGCTGTTTATACAGTTGGCAACAGTTTAAATTAATACCATTTCCTAAAATAAATAAAAAATATCTCTCGAAATGCTGAAAATTTGAATTTAAATTAGGAATAAAACCTCAAAAAATTAGTCAAATTAATAAACTGAGTGCAGTCTGCACACCGGGAAATTCTGACGCATAAAATGATCTAAAAATGATTAAATTTCGATGTACAGTTTTTGCTCCTATAAAACTTTTTAATGGAACGATTTTGTCCAACTTTAGCATTAAATATCTTTTTAAATATTTCTTCGATTTGAAAACTGTCTGCATCAGCGTGTTTATCAAACATTTCTCCATAATTCAACCGATTTTCATATTTTTGTATGCAATATTTTGCTTAATATTAACGAAGAAAGACCTCCGGTCACAAAAAATTCAAAACCGCCGGCGGCGGCGGTGACAGCGGTAGTTACTTTTTTTTAGAATAGAGAGATTCTATTAACACACTTTTAGAAAATAAATAATGAAAAAAAAACCCGTAGAGATCTTGCTGCAAGAAAAATGAAGTGAACATTGCTGATTTGCAAACAATTTAACATAAATTTAGCACATTTAAGATTTCTTTAACCCTTTCAGGTCAAAGCATTTTCAATGCTAAAATGTTGAATAAATGAATGGCATCGGAATTTACCAACAAATTTAATTGGAAATAAGAAAAGGGCTATATTTCACTTTCATATTAAATGGAAAACATTTTACAAAATGCTGGTGCCAATGTAGCGTTTGGGAATTAAAATTAAGTGGTTTCATAAACATACCACCACCCCTGAAATGGTTTTAAAAAAAACTAATAACTCTATCATTTTGGTAAGTAAAATCGAGTGGATTTAATGTTTTTTTTAATTTGCCCTTCATCAATTATAGAAACATCTTCCTTTTTAAGCCATTAAACTTTTTTCCTTCTACATGACGAGCAAAACGAACTAACCATCTATCATCGTACTGCTTTTCTATGTAACCTACATAATGTCTATGAATAGTCTCTTTGTTCTTCGTTACAAATTTCAGTAGCTCTTGATGTAACACAATAATGAATATTACAGTGCTATATTAGTTTACAACTTAAAAAAACTATTAAATTCCAAATATGCAAGTGTATCGTTTCTCCCCAGCACTAATGTATCATTTCTCCCTATCATGCCTTATTGGATTTTCAATCACTTTGTAAAAATGCAGTTGCAAAATTTCAATCTGCTTTCTGGTAAAACTCACCCTAATAATGTGCGTTACAAATAAAAAAAAATTACAAGATATTATCTTCACAATAATATGAGTTATGAAAGAAAATCAATATTTAAAAAAAATTACATTGACATTCCAAAAGTTTTCAAAATTAAAAGAAAAAAAAAACGTTGTCAGGTCTTCACTGCTAAGTCCAGCTACTGATGACCTCTGCTAATAAAAGTAGACTTTACATCTGTTACAATGGCTGTTAATGCCATTTGTTGAGAAAAATTGTCAATGTATCAACCCTCCCTATGGATCAAACCTCCCCTACCTCCCCTATCCATATATATGTTTGTTCTATTTTTAACATTTTCTATCATAGTTGAAAAGTTTTCTGAATTCTACTTGTCTGTTTGTCTGCTGTCTGTCGTCTGTGCATGTTCCAACTCTCGTAATTATTCTGGGATTAACGTGTAATAGATATGTTATATAAATTTATTATAGCATATTGGCTATTGAAAATGAAGTTTGTAGAATTTTTGGTTTGTTTACAGTGACCTTAAAAAACATTCAGTTATGATGGACATAAATCAAGCTAATTAGCTGTGATAAAGATAATTTCCTCAGTTACATAAATAATGCGTCGTTTCAACTCAGCCATAAATCTATTCAAAAGAAATTAACCTTGAAAACTTTGATAAAGATAATGACTTGTTGAGTGACTCATAGACATTAAACTGATTTATTATTATTATTATGATATTGCTATTACAATTATTATTACTGATTTATTATCTTATAATGTAAATATTTTTTCATTCTGAAAATGTAGTCATTCCAGAGAAGAGGCATGAAAATGCTCTCTCTTTTTTACAATTTAAACAATGTGAATTAAATAGCTTAAAGTGTTACCACTGCTTATTTATTTGATATAATAGTCTACAATTTCTTTTGTCAAAGGAGGTTATAAAGAGTGGTTGATTAAAAATATGACAACTAACACATATTGGATTAAACAAAGTGTGGATTTACACCGAAATAGATAAGTATCCTGAAGAACGGTTAAGTCTCAATTTTATCTAACTTACTCACGCCTTTTTCATTGGGATTCAAATCCTAACAAGTTACACTACGGGGAAAAATCATTTATGATGTATTTTAATGATGTTAACCCTTTCGTGGGCCATTTATTTCTCTTTTGAATTCCTCCCGCTTTTTTGTGTTTTATTATCAATTAAACAATAGCATTTTAGAAAATTTATTTTATTTTTCCGAATTTTATGCTTACATTTAATTTTAGGGGTGGAAAATATAGCGGGGTGAGGGGGGGGGGGGCGTACTACAATCATTCAAATTATTTTATTCACGAACATCTGCTACCCTCTCCGAAAAAAAAATGTAGACCTATTATTTATTATTTAAATTAGATAGATACTGGCACAAAATATGCAGAAATATGCGAAATAAGATGTAAGAAATAAGTAAACATAGTAACGATAAAAAAAATCTTCTCCTTACTTTTTATTAAAAAATATTATTTTTGAACTGAATAGTCTAATTTTTCAAATGTACAAATTGCACGTGGCTTTTATATATGATGCAATAGGCATTTCTCAGTTAGGCCTATTATTTATTATTGAAATTAGATAGCTACTGGAACAAAATGTGCTGAAACATACGAAATAAGACAGTGTTATTACAATAAAAACAGTGTTTTACTCATATTTGCATAAGAATCGTTGAGCAGTACAAATGTCACATCAATACAGATGTCACAGCAGAACAGATGTCAAACAACCGCTTTCGAACTTTCACAACAAATGTGCATATTCCGTATTAATCGCTCGAACCTAAATGGCAGCACTAAATTCAAGTAGGAATTAGTTTTCCAAACGATGTAATAGCGAGTTCTATATATTATAGCAGGTTTTGCGCTTCCCACAGCTGTATTTCACAAGACCATATAGATGGAAAATAGTCTTCCCAAGGCCCACGAAAGGATAAAAAACTATTTCAAGCACAATATTTTCGAAAATTAAAAAAAAATTGTCTTTGTCTACAGTGTAAGGAAAAAATGTATGTGTGTATGCATGCATTGCATGGTGTATGCATGTGTTGTGTAAAGCATCGCCTTATAATAGAGGAGTAGTTTGTAAACAGTAAAGGCATACCCCACTAAAATCCTCACCGAATATCGATCAGAAGAAAAAGCGGTACTTTTCGGTTAGCCGGGCGCCAATGTTATGCATACATGTATATGTCTATATACGTATACATACATATGTATACATATACATATTTGTGGATATACATGTATATATGTGTATATATACAATATATGTATCATATATGTATATATACATATATATGTATGTATATATAATACTGGCTCCCGGCTAACCGAAAAGTACCGAAAAAGCCTTCCATCTACTATAAAATGTCAATGTATGTAAATTTAAAAATTACAATTCCATATTCACAGTTAAAAAATATTCCAATTGAAAATTACTTATTTAAGAAAAAACGGAAAATTAACTTACAATCAGCAAAAGCCACGTGGTAAGCAAAATAGGTTGTTGAGTAAAGCTTTCTGTGTAGAAAAACTTTTATCTTCAATTTGTCATCGCAAATCTCTCCACTATTCACTTATGTATGTACAGTGATATGTATATTTTTTCCTGGAATCCCTAAAATCTACAAACTGCCGTCGAAAGGGAAAAAATCCGATCATTTCGTGAGAACAGGATATAAAACTGAAATCGTAACCACGCTCGTAAATATACCTTTTTCCATCTTTTGCTCTGTTCATTCTGCAAAGTGTTACTACAATGATTCTGATAGCAGCTGAAAACGTAAAAATAAAAAGCAAAATAAAAATATGCTTTTTTATGTCTCAAAATCATGAATGGCATTCCATTTTCATTTTGTTTTGATGTGTTTTTGGATTTTTGTGGCATTCGGATTGTGATGAAACATATAAAAATGAATTTTTAAAGCAAGCAATATTGGAATGAGATTCTTTTTTTATTTTCTTCTCTATAAAATTTATCTAAAAAATAAAATACCTTGAGCTTTTTCATGGGAGTGACCTTTTATTATGCTGTCATGAAGGTACATTTTTTTTCTTAATTTACCCCCTACTTCCTTTTTATAAACATTTTACTTTAAAAAACCAATATAGTACTCTTTTTCGGCGCATGAAATTTCATGTAATTTGATACCCATCGTTTCATTCCGTTTCATTGGAAAAATCTAAAGTGAAAGATGAAGAAAAACGAAGTACAGTTCCGATTAAAAGTTTAAAATTTTATAAAGTTAACTACATTCCAAGGTTTTTGTGAGAGAATGAGGCATTCCCTCTTTAAGTTTGGTATTACGTTAATCGCAGTCCCTTCCCCAAAGTTAAAAGTTTTGTTAAATACGAAAATTGATCCAACCCAAGCCATGAATAGATCAGAGTACATATTATACCCTTCATGAAAGATAATAAAGATTTTATGTACATATGTATGACACTGAGAAAATTTCGAGACAGAATAAAAGAATATGAAGCAGATTTGAGATTAAATAGACCCTACACTGCGTTAGCAAGGTTAGCCTTTAAAAGTAGATTTCAATAGATCCAAACTTATCTTCCGTACAAGTGATCACCAAGAAGCTATCATAAGAGAATCTCTAGAAATAATATCTAGTAAAGAAATGGTCTGTAACGATATATTATCACATGATATCCACGCAGTCTAGAAAGAATTAATACATGATTGATAAACCTGTACTTGTTTTGTGAAATTTTTTATAAAATTTTCCATTCCATCTTATGTTCCATACCACCCTTGATGTAGAATGGTCTATTCCGGACAAAGCTAGAAGACGCAAAGAGAAAACAGCTATTAGTTTTCCACTGATGAAGGCCGAGTAAGTTTCGGTTGAAAACGTTTTGGTTTTTAAAAGGACTTTAATGTGTTTTTAAATGATTTTGTTATGTTTGACGAACCTTTAAGCAATGTATTTACATTTATTTGTATCTTTATGAATTTTAATTTGATACCCTACATTTGATACCCTGCGTGTTCTATACCATTTACAACAAGAATAACTTTTGTTATAATTAGTTCCACCTCTAACACTTATATCTACTGTACTAGTTCTAAAAACTATCAATTCGTATTCAGGATCTTCTAAAACGTATAAATCAGTCGAAAATGTTTACGAATCTAGTACTTCCTGTAAAGATGGGAGATAGTAAAAATATCTACTAGTGTAAACATGCAATTAGATAAGATACAGGGAGTTTTAAATAAGGATACACCGAAACAGGTATTTAAGGCCAAAACCGAAACAGAAACCGAATTTCGGTAATCTTTCTATTTCAGGCCGAAAACGAAAATACCCAAAACTTTTTAAAAGTATTTAATACATACATAAATATACAGAATTATTAATTAATTACACGTGTAATTTTGTATGTGGCCCTAGTTGGCTTTATGTGCCTCTAACCAAAACAAATTTTTCATACAAAATAAAATGTAATTATTTCATTTGCGACAAAGAAAGATTTTCTAATTATACTATCATCATTTATCTAATTAAAAAGTGTTTTAGGTATACATACCTCGAATTATCTTTTATAATGATTTTTGCAAATGAACATCTGTTATACTTGAACTTTCTCAAAGAGTACACGAAACACCTCTGGCATTTCAAACTATAAATTTTCTATTACTGTTAAGTTTGCAGCTTTTAAAGTGCACGTGAAAATTGCCTTCAAAGTTTAGTTATATATACATAGCTGGCTTTAAAATTTGCACTCAAGTCTTGAGTCAGTCATGACTGTGAAGTTCATGAACATTGAAGATCGTAGCAATAAATAAAAAGTGTCGAAACGATACAGCTCAAATCGATGGGTAATGTTGAAAATTTCCGAAGGAATAAATGAGATTTTTGGAATACAGATAGTTTAGGTAGAGTTTCAGTTCGGTCGAATTTTTATTAGCATTTTCGCCGAAAACGAATTTTGGGTGAAACTCAGATTGTGTGCCAAAAACGAAACCGAAACCGAATTTTCAAACAGTCTCGCAATTATAGCCTTTTTTACCTTTTGCGATATCCATATACTGCAAAGCGTTTCTACAATAGTTCTGATACCGAGTGAAAACGTAAAGATGAAAGAATAAGAATATGCTTTTTTTATGTCTCGAAATCGTGAATGACATTCTATTTTTATTGTATTTTAATGTATGTTTGGTCCTTGAGGGCATCAGTCCATCAGTGATAAAACATAAAAGAATGAACTTTTAAAGAACATGATCATTAGAGATCGACCGAAAGTTCGTTTTCGTTTTCGTTTACGGCCTAAAATCACAGTTTCGCGGAAACTTCGTTTTCGCTGCCAAAAATTCGACCGGACCGAAACTATCTGTATTCCAAAAATCTCGTTTCTTGTTTCAGAAATGTTCAACATTACTCATTGATTTGAGCTGTATCGACTGAAATGAGACATGCTTTATTTATTACTATGAACTTCACTGTTTATATAATTATCAGTCATAACTGTCTTAAGACGTGAGTTCGAATTATAAAGCGAGCAATGCATATACGGCTAAACTTTGAAGACGCATTTCATGGGCAACCTGCAGATTTAACAGTAATAGAAATTTTATAGTTTGAAGCCGCAAAAGTGTTTGAATACTCCTTGAGAAAGAACTAGTATAACAGCTGATCATTTACAAAAATCATTGTAAAAGATAATTCCCGGTATGTAATGTATACCTGAAGGAGTTTTTAATTAGATGAAATTCCTGTAATTAGAAAATCATTCTGTGTCGCTGATGAATTAAGTTAATTTTATTTTAAATGAAGAAAAAACTTTGGTTAGAAGCACAGGGAGCCAATTTAGACCGCACGTATAATTAATTAATAATTATGTACGAGGGTTGTTTTTTAGGTATTGGCCGTTTGAAAATAAAAACCAAACGAAAGAAAATTTTCAAAAACCAAATTTATTTTCAGATTCTACACGCACTTTTCTCTTTTTCAACGCCAAGTTTGTTTAAACACTTATTACACCTTATAACTAGGTTCAGAAAACACTCTTCATAGAAACTTGCCGCCTGCTCCAACAACCAATTGGTCACAGCTGTTTTCACATCTTCGTCATCCTTGTAGTGGTTGCCGCCGAGATGATGTTTGAGATAGCAGGAAAGATAGAAATCGCTCGGCACAAGGTCGGGGCTGTAAAGGGGGTGTGGGTCCAAAACTTCTTAGCCTAAAGAGTCCAACAAAGCTCGGGTCTGAACTGCGGTGTGAAGTCTGGCATTGTTATGGAGTAGCAAAATTCCCTCTGTGAGCATGAGGCGTCTTTTGTTTCGAATCGCTTTGCGACAAAAAACGTATCACTGACCGTACCTGCACGGGGCAAGCGATTCGATAATCTTGAACCTTTTAAAGACATAGAACAGACCGTACAGGCTACCTACACAGCTGCAACTGAGCACAGTTGTTCCCAAGGAATGCTGGGACATGAAGCAAGCACTCGTTGCGGCGCGAGCGCCACCTATTAATGTATACAACAAAACGGTCCTTACTTAAAAAAACAGTCCTCGTATATATGATAAACACGTATAAATAATTAATAATTGTGCATATTTATGCAAATATTAATTACATAAAAAAATTTGTTAATTTTCGTTTTCGTTTTCGGCCGAAAATAGGAAGATTTCCAAAATTCGGTTTCGATCTTAAAAACCTGTTTCGGCCGATCCACAGTAATAATGGATAAAATTCAGTTTTTTTTTTTTTTTTTAATTTTCAAACATAGTTCAGAAGCGTTTATGCATTCGGTTTGTCTGTTTGGCCGTCTGCCTATGCTCCAGCTGTCGTAAATATACTCAGATTACCATGTAACTTTTATATGTCATTGAGGTTTCTCTCTATTCCAAAAAAAGTAACTTACGCTGTCACCGCCGCCAGTTTTGAATTTTTTGTGACCGGAGGTCTTTCTCCGTTAATATTAAGAAAAATATTGCATACAAAAATATGAAAATCGGCGGTATTATAGAGAAATGTTTGATAAAAGCGTTTATGCAGACAGTTTTCAAATCGAAGAATTATTTTAAGAGATATATAATGCCAAAGTTGGACAAAATCGTTCCATTAAAAAAGTTTTATAGGAGCAAAAACTATCCATGAGAATTAATTCATTTTTAGATCATTTTATACGTTTGAATTTTCCGGTGTGCAGACTGCATTTATTTTTTTAATTTGACTCATTTTTTGAGGTTTTCTTTCTATTTTAAATTCAAATTTTCAGCATTTCGAGAGATATTTTTTACTTATTTTAGAAAATGGTATTAATTTAAACTGTTGCCAATTGTATAAACAGGCACGCATAAAAAGCAGGAACTTATTGAAAATTACTTCATAAAAACTATATTTACACGTGAATTTTAAAAGAGAAAGGAACTAGTAAATAACTAATTAACGAAGTAAAATAACTAGAGAACAGGAATTCTGATTTTTTCGAATTTAGTGTCGCCTCCGACATTTCCATTACTTCATTTTCTTCTGGTGGACAGGTGGTTTCTATTATTATGAAACAGCAATTATAAGTGATGCGTTAGGTGAAGATAAAAGAGCAAGTCGTAAAAAGTTAGAACTCTGATTTTCTGGTCAGAATAAAAAAAAAAAAAATAAATAAATAAATAAAATAATAATAAAAATAAAAGAAAGAAAAAGCCAATTTCCTTTTTTTTTTTTTTTTTTTCATAATAATAGAAGCCACCAGTCCATCAGAAGAAAATAACTCAGTTAAGCGGGACTCGGATAATCGGTAATCTACTGTAGTGCAAAACATATTTCAATTTTAAGATTTAAAGCACACACTTTTATTTTATGTAAAATGACGTCATTTGCATTACTATAGATACTTAAAATTAAATATAGTTTATAATAGCTCCATTGTTTTAACAGAAATCATTCGTAATCAGAAATTAATCCACGCTCGCAAATAGCCAAGATAATTTTATTTTTATTTTATATTTTGCAATGCTTTTCATTATGCATGTTGTCTCGTGACATTGTTTACCATGTTATTGTTTTGAAAATTAATCCACGCTCACCAATAGCTAATCTAATCTTTTAAATCAATTTTATGTTTACAATGTTTTTTATTATGCATCATGTCGCGTGACTTTGTTTATTAAGTTTATTGTTTTTCAATTATGTGAAAATATTTTCTATTGTTGAATGATTTTGAAAATGTTGCCGTTTGTGCAACGAAACGATCGTCAATCTTAATAAAGATTTTCTATCACTTTTTATAGCATTTTTTTAACTTTATCTGTTTATAAGTGATTATTATACATGTGTTTATAGAAATCATTCGTTTATATATTTTTTTCAAAATAGCACATATTTTAATTACATTTTCTTTCGGTTGTTATTAGACAATGGCAACAAAAATGCTTAATTACTATTTTAGAACTATTTTTCCTTTACTTTCCTCAGAAATGGAGTACTTCCGTTGCCAATATTAAGCAAATAGCTCTGAAAACTGCAAAAAAAATAATATTAAAAAATAAATGGAGATGCAGTTTTCAAACAAAATGCATTTAAAAGAACTTTTTTTTCCCCAATACGACAATGAACGAATATAAACAATGAAAATGTGTGATGCTTAGAAGTTTTAACAAATGCTGTAGAGTATTTAATCGCACAATGAAACATCGGCTTTTGTTTTACGGCTGGTTCCAAGGTAACGTTATTTATTGGAGACAAAATAAGCTGGGAGAAAGAAATATCACACCGGGGGCTAATAAATTCATTAGCATGCGTTAGATGTCTTAAATAGGAGAAATTATGTCAGATTTACGTCACATTACACTTATTACGTAAAATGAGCAAAAAATAATATTGCAAAACAGTTTAAATTTAAAAATTGCGCGTGATATTTATTTGATATTAACTATTTTTGTTAGGACAGCGCAAATAATATTTCATTTCTAACAAAAGTATTTCACGCGAATATTATAAAGAGAAAGAAAAGTTTGGTAAAAATTACGTCAGATTAAAAACGGTACATTTAAAATGTCTTTTTTAAAAGAACTTTCTTTTCGCTTTGTTAAAAAATACCAGAAGACAAAGACTCTGTTTACTAAATTCATTTTATATTAGCTTATTTTGAAGTGTTTAACTGATTTTATTTAATCAAAGACGAAAACAGCCATTATATCTTATAACAGCAGCTGATTTTTCCTTAAAATTCTCCAATCAAAGAGAAATAAATAGAAACCCGTTTATAGGGAGATCGTCACAGTTTTTTATATTATAATTCAATCTTCAAAAAAATTTTTAAGTCGATCAAATTAGCGTGCTTTTAGAGGCTGCGGTGTCTGAATGGGGGTTGGCGAGCGTAGATCGTAGGGGGTCGAGCCCCCTAGTGCTATAAAATATTCTGTATAGAAATAAGGCAAGTGTGTAGCATTTATAGTTTATACACAGGGACATACGAAAGTTTTCCGTTAGATTACGGTTTATAGACAAAAATCATGTGCGGTACATTTGACCGATGTGATAATATTTCAAACATATCAATGAGATTGATATGAACTATGAAGTAGGCTCAACATACTTTTTCAGGAGTTTAGAATAAATAGCATTTATAGTTCGTTTACAAGGAAACATGAAGGAATTCCATTACAATATTGTGTATGGGGAAATTTTGCAGTGCATTTTAATGATGTTATGATACTTCAAACATAATGGAATTAAAAGGCATCTCTAAGGCTCACTACAGTATGTTTTTCTATAGATTATGGAGTGCGTAGCATTTATCGTTCATTTATAGAGCCGTACAAAAGAATCCGTGTGCTCGACGGACTATCTATATTATAAAAGACAAACGTTTCTGGGCGTAACGCTTATATCATTTTGACGGTGGAAACAAATTAAAACTTCATTGATAAATAAAATAACAATAAATAAATAAAACGCAATATTAAGATATGGAAAGAAACTACCCGCATATTCCACTAATATTGTCAGAATCAAAATTGCTGCTGTAGTGACCTTTGGGGCAATATCTTTGGCTTTTAACTCCTGGCAACAGGTATATACGAAAATATCGTTTTTAATAAATTTCGAAGTTTTATTTGAATAACTTATTGATAATTTTTATATAAAAAGTACTTTGTTGTTGTTAATGGGAAAAAATGAAATGTAAAATATCTATCAGTTTTCAATAATCTATACTTCTATACTTCATCATATCATACTCCTATTATAAAGAGGTAAAAATTGTTTATTTGTCGGAGATAAGCTCAGGAACTACCGAACCGATTCCAAATGTAATGGTATCAAAATGATGGTGTTCGCCCGACTTAGAACATAGGCTATATCTTATGTCGGTGCCACTACCCCAAAGGGGGTGCAGGAGCAAAAAACGTTCTAAAAATGCGATTTTTGCGTTACTGAAGGGCCTAGAAATATGAAATTTGGAATATTAGTTACTTATAAGATAGAAATGGTGTATAAGAACAGTTCTTAAACAATTCGAAATTTAAAAGGGGTGAAAATGCACAAAAAGCGTTCTAAAAAACGTTCTAAATGGTAGTTCTACATAATCTCAGGAAATACCAAACCGATTTCAAAAGTAATGGTATCAAAATGATGGTGTTAGTCCAACTTAGAACATAGGATATATTTTATGTCGGTGCCACTACCCCAAAGGGGGTGCAGGAGCAAGAAACGTTCTAAAAATACGATTTTTGCGTTACTGAAGGACCTAGAAACATGAAATTTGGAATATTAGTTACTTATAAGATATAAATGGTGTCTAAGAACAGTTCTTAAACAATTCGAAATTTAAAAGGGGTGAAAATGCACAAAAAGCGTTCTAAAAAACGTTCTAAATGGTAGTTTCTACATAATCTCAGGAAATACCAAACCGATTTAAAAAATATTGGTGTCAAAATGATAGTGACAACGTTTGCTCCAAGATAGGCTATGTTTTATGTCGGTGCCACTACTCCAAAGGGGGTGTAGGAGCAAAAAACGTTCTAAAAATGCGATTTATGTGTTACTGATGGGCCTAGAAATATGAAATTTGAAGTATCAGCTACTTATTAGAGATAAAGGATTTCTAAGAACAGTTCTTAAACAATTCTAAATTTAAAAGCGGTGAAAATGCGCGAAAAGCGTTCTAAAAAACGTTCTAAATGGTAGTTTCTACACAATCTCAGGAAATACCAAACCGATTTGAAAAATAATGGCGTCAAAATGATGGTGAAAATCCCTGCTCCAACATAGGCTATGTTTTATGTCGGTGCCACTACCCCAAAGGGGCTGCAGGAGAAAAACGTTCTAAATTGCTGTTTTTGCGTGACGGAAGGGCCTTGAATCGTGAAATTTAGAATGGTAGTTTGTTATAAGATATCAATGATCTCTAAGGACATTTCCTAAAAAATCGAAATTTAAAAAGGGGGGGGGGGTCAAAATGCGCAAAAAGCGTTGTAAAAAACATTCTAAATTGCAATTTCTATGCAATCTCAGGAAATAATGAACCGATTTCAAATATAATGGCGTTAAAATGATGGTGACAGATCTTGCTCCAAGATAGGCTATATTTTATATATGTTTCCACTAACGCAGAGGAGATGCAGGAGCAAAATGAGCGAAAAGCGTTCTAAAAACGTTCTAAGTGCCGATTTGTCACCAATATCTCAGGAAGAATCAAACTGATTTCAAAAGTAATGATAAGAAATTGATGCTGACAGTCTCTGTTCTAACATAGACGCTATTTTAAGTCGGTATCATTATCACCTAGACGTTGCAGGAGCAAAAAAAGCGTTCCAAATTTCGATTTTTGTGATCGGTAGGGGCTAGCAACTTAAAATTAGGCAAGGTACATATGTATTACATATAAATGATCTTTAAGAACAGTTTTGAAAAAATGGAAATTTAAAAAGGGGTGAAAATGCGCGAAAAGCGTTCTAAAAACTTTCTAAATTGCGATTTCTACTCAATCTCAGGAAATTCCAAAGCTGTTTCAAAAGTAATGGTTGCAAATCAATGGTGACAGTCCCTGCTATAACATAGGTTATATTTTATGTTGCTGTCACTACCATCTGAGGGTTGCAAAAGAAAAACATGTTCTAATTTGCGTTTTTTGCATAACTGAAGGGTCTAACACTTTGAAGTATGGCATGGTATTTACTTACAACATGCAACTGCTTTCTAAGAACTGTCGAAAGAAAATTTCAAATTTAAAAAGATGAAGTGAGCGAAAAGCGTTGCAAATAAAAATTTTTATGTAATTTTATCAAATACCAAACCGATTAATAAAATAATGATGACAAATTGTTGGTGATAGGACCTGCTCAATCATAAGCTATATTTTATGTCTGTGCCACTACCACCAGAGGGTTTCAGGAGCTAAAAACTTTCTAAATTGCGATTTCTGTGACACTGAAAAGGCTAGAAACTTTAAATATGGCATGGTAGTTACTTATAAAATATAAATGCCCTCGAAGGACTGTCGAAAATAAATTCGAATTAAAAAGGGGTGAAGTGAAGGGGATGTGCGAAATGCATTCTAAAAAAGTTCTAAATTACGATTTCTACGCAATTTCAGGGAATATAAACCAAATATAAAAGTAATAGCTGCGAATCAATGGTAGCAGTCTCTGATCCTACACAGGCTATATTTTATGCCGATGATTCTACCACCTGGAGTTCATAGGAACAACAAACGCTCTAAAAAATGCCTTTAAAAGCTTTCTAAATTACGTTTCTGTGGAATATTAGGAAATAACAAACCAATTTCAAAATTAATGTTGGCAAATTAATGGTGACAGTTCCTATTTCAACATAGCCCTTTATGTTGAGAGCGGTGGTAGAACTTGAAATATGACATGATGATTAATTTTAAGATGTAAGAAGATGGTTTCTAGAAAATTCAAAACGTCAAATGAATACTGAAATGAGCGTATTAACTGAGCATAAATGTTTCAAAATATTTTTTAAATTATTATTTATTTAGTTTTATTTCGTTTTATTAATTTAAGTCTCATTTCTTCTTTATGCAGTGTAACAATGATGCTTAATCAAATTGTGTTTTAAATAGTAATTGTTTTAATTATTCCTAAAAGTAATAAGTACCTTTTAATAAACTAAAATATTACTTATTAATAAAATAAAAATTTAGTTAGTACCTTTTAATAAAAATTAGACATATAAATATCACTTGGCATATTTCAAATATTACGCGAGCAAAGCCGCGGGATTCGCTAGTCATATTATAAAGAGGTAAAAATTGTTTATTTGTAGGAGGTAAGTTCTGGAACTACCGAACCGATTCCAAAAGTAATGGCATCAAAATGATGGTGTTAGTCCAACTTAGAACATAGGCTATATTTTATGTCGGTGCCACTACCCCGAAAGGGGTGCAGGAACAAAAAACGTTCTAAAAACGCGATTTTTGCGTTACTGAAGGGCCTAGAAATATGAAATTTGGAATATTAGTTACTTATAATATATATTCAAAATTTAAAAGGGGTGAAAATGCACAAAAAGCGTTCTAAAAAACGTTCTAAATGGTAGTTTCACATAATTTCAGGAAATACCAAACCGATTTAAAAAATATTGGTGTCAAAATGATGGTGACAACGCTTGCTCCAAGAGAGGCTATGTTTTATGTCGGTGCCACTACCCCAAAGGGGGTGCAGGATCAAAAAACGTTCTAAAAATGTGATTTATGTGTTACTGAACGGCCTAGAAATATGAAATTTGAAATATTAGCTACTTATTAGGTATAAAGGATTTCTAAGAACAGTTCTTAAACGATTCGAAATTTAAAAGTGGTGAAAATGCACAAAAAGCGTTCTAAAAAACGTTCTAAATGGTGATTTCAACACAATCCCAGGAAATACCAAACCGATTTAAAAAAATAATGGTGTCAAAATGACGGTGACAACCCTTGCTCCAACATATGTCGGTGACACTACCCCAAAGGGGGTGCAGGGGAAAAACGTTCTAAATTGCGGTTTTTGCGTTACGGAAGGGCCTAGAATCGTGAAATTTGGAATGGTAGTTAGTTATAAGATATCAATGATCTGTAAGGGCATTTCCTAAAAAAATCGAAATTTAAAAGGGAGTCAAAATGCGCAAAAAGCGTTGTAAAAAACTTTCGAAATTGCGATTTCTATGCAATCTTAGGAAGTACTGAACCGATGTCAAATATAATGGTGTAAAAATTATGCTGACAGATCTCGCTCCAAGTTAGACTATATTTTATATCTGTTTCCACTACCCCAGAGGAGATGCAGGAGCAAAATGGCGAAAAGCGTTCTAAAAAACGTTCTAAATGGCGATTTTTACGCAATTTCAGGAAGTACCAAACCGATTTAAAAAATAATGGTGCCAAAAGTATGGTGACAACCCTTGCTCCAACATAAGCTACATTGTAAGTCGGTGCCACCACCGTCAAAGGGGGTGCAGGTGCAAAAAAACGTTCGAAATTGCGATTTTTATGTTACAGAACGGTCCGGATACATGAAATTTGGCATTGTAGTTACTTATTAGATATAAATGAATGCCAAGAACATTTCTTAAAAAAATCGAAATTTCAAAGGGTTTTAAATGCGCAAAAAGCGTTCTAAAAATCGATTTAAATGGCGATTTTTACGCAATCTCAAGAAGTACCAAACCGATTTCAAAAATAACGGTGTCAAAATGATGGTGACAAGCCTTTCTCCAACATAGGCTACATTTTATGTCGGTGCCATTACCGCCAAAGGGGGTGCAGGAGCAAAAAAAACGTTCGATAATGCGATTTTTGTGTTACTGAAGGGCCTAGAAACAGGAAATTAGGAATGGTAGTTACGTATAAAATATAAATGATATCTATGAACATTTCTTAAAAAAATCGAATTTTAAAAAGGGTGAAAATGGGCGCAAAACGTTCTAAAAAATATTCTAAATTGCGATGTCTACGCAATCTCAGAAAGTACCCAAACGATTTCAAAAGTAATGGTTGGAAATTGATGATGACAGCCCTTGCTCCAATATAGCATGCATGGACACGGTGACGTCGTTGCGACGTCACTGTGAGTCATTGTGGTCACGTCACATTTGTGACCAAAATGCCACCACTCAGTGATGTCACATTGTGACTGAGATGTGAACTTCTTAGAAAACTTTTAAAAATTACGAAAAATATTCAAAACATGTTATTTATGTAAAATTATATTTTCTGCAATTAAAAAAAAAAAAATTGTGACGTCACTGGTATGTCACTGCATGTAACGTACGTCACGTCACATATGTGACGAAAAAACCCACCATATTGTAAGTCACAGTGTGACAAAAATATGAACATAAAAAATCTTTGACTATTAACAGAAATATTTTAAACATGCCCGAGTTACAGCTACATAAGGAATGAAAATATATTAGTGGATAGGAAATAGTAAATTCGGACAGGAAAAGAGGGGGGGGGGCATAAAAAGGAAAATGCACGGTACAAGTATGAACAAACTAGATTTTCATGCTATATTTTATCAATTTGTTTTCTAAGACAGTGAATGTATACTTTTTTTATGATTTCAATTTTATCTACCATTGCAATTTAATCCTTCACTGATTGTTGTTATTATAAAAGTGTTTCTCGGAAAAATGGTACGTACTGGAGCAATTTGGATAACATATTTAGAATTAGAAATATTAAATCTGTACACTTTACATATTTAGTTTGCAGGGAGAAAGTTTTTTTTTTTTTTTTTTTTTTTTTTTTTTTTTTTTTTTTTTGTTGACCAATGGTACTTGAAACACTTCTGTGGTTTCAAACTAAACTTTTCTATTACAGTTAAGTCTGTAGCTTTTAATGAGCACGTAGAAAGAGGATTCAGAGTTTAGTCATATATGCATTTCTTGCTTTAGAATTTGCATTCAAGTCATATTTTTTCCTGTTCCTATTTTAAATAACTATTTTTTTTAAACTTCTCTTTTTATTTCTTTCAGACTTTTTAAATAAAATTAGCATTTTCCGAAAAAATATGTATACAAATTTTATAGAAAACCCATGATATAATTATTCGTATTTCAAATTCCTGTTTTAGAAATATGACTGTAAAAAAAATTATTTTACAAATTGTTTTATTCTACAGAAAATGAAAATGAAAAAAAAAATGACGGATTGACAAAGAAAATTTTTTTATCCGGTATATTCTCTTTTCATTTATTAAGAAGATACGTATTTTGTTATTTATTACGTGTAAAACAAACTTTACTTTAACAAAAGAAAGAAAAAAGGCAGGTGTTTCATTCAAAAATAAAATTTTCATAGACACTCTCATAAAGATAAAATAATTGCGCATTTAAACTCTAAATCTGTTGTATACAAAAAAATTATAATAATACAGTACAAGCACCTGCTTGCTCAATATCGTCTGCGCTCGATTAAACCACAGAATAAAATAAGGATCAGAGAACTTTGACGCGGGAAGTCAGTCTTTTTAAGCTAACAGGAATATGTCTGACAATTTAGGATAAAACACGATATTATTAAAATATTTATGGAACTTAAAAGGTATGTCTTATTTAATTTAAATTTTTTATTCCTGTTTGATAGATTACTATCATGAGTTAAATAGTTGTATGTTATATGCAATGAGACTGATCTAGAATTCTTTTCAGAAGCGATATTTTCCGATTTAGCGATTGATTTTCCGATGTAAAATATCTTAATCTGTCATCGCTAGGAAAAAAAAAAAAAAAAAAAAAAAAAAAAAAAAAAAAAAAAAAAAGCTGATGCAGAGACTGATTCTAACACAGTATTTATCGTCATTAATATTTTGGAGTTAAATATGATATTCGATTATAATGATATTACGAAACTGTTTCAATTTTGAAATTAACATTATACTGGGAAAATGTCTTTTTACATATTATAGCAGTGAAACTTTTGAAAGATTTTAGGTAGATTTCGTAAGAAATACTACCTATTGCAGTCGTTACCATGGTGCGACTTTTGAAAAATTCCTTCATAACTTTTCATTATAGGACACCAGGAACTCAAAACCACCCCCACCTAAAAAGTTTATATATATATATATATATATATATATATATATATGTATGTATGTATGTACTAAATTTTGTCCGCACGATAAAAGTCGCAATTATGCACGGAACGTCTTCAAACTCGCCAACAACTTTAAGATGGCTAATTTCTCGGCGGGGATTGAAAATGAGCAAAATCGGTCCAAGGGAACGGGAATGGGGAAGGTTTAAAATTTTGAATACCATCTTAACATGATTCTGATAAAACCAGCTTTTACACAACAATGGCAGGAAAAAATAAATATTTTTCGTTATAGCTGTTGCCAACAATTAAAAAAAAGCAATAAAATTCTCACCACAACAATTGTTTTTCTAATGCAATGTTTTCACGTGAAAAATTAAATTAGATAAACAGTTTCACGAATTGAAAACAAATTGAATATTACGTCATAAGTTTTCTAGAGCAAGATTTCTGCGTGAAAATTCAAAATGAAATAAATAGTTTGACGAATTAAAACAAACAACAAAATATTGCGTCATATTGAAACTGTAATGGACCACAGCAGGTGAATAGGTAACGTCATTGAGTTTGAAGAAACGTATTAAAACATGATAAAAACTCGAGTATGGAAATATTAACATATTTTAACACTTTGAGGTTCTCTGAATTTAATTTAGCCATTTTTAAACCTGTTCCATATACATGCGTGTGTGTATATTAGAATTTTCACAAAATGTTTAGCTCCCTAGAGCTCATTCTTAACGAAGGAACTGGGTTTATCTTTAATCTTGATTTAAGTTTTGTTGGTGAATTTAGTACTTAACTTCGAAATCTACCTCCGCCTGTAGGCCCGAGCCGTCAGGGATTTTTTTTTTTCATTGCTAATAATATTTTAAATTAGTATTTAAAATCCTAAATCTTCATACGAATGTTTTCAGATTTAACATTTGCCAAAATTATAAAATAATAGGAATTCCTTATAACATAGGAAAGATTTTTGAGAAATTGTTAAATGCATTTAATTGATCTATTGTAGTTTGTTGTTGTTTAATAGTACAATTATAAATACTAATTATTTAGTGTTTTTCAAATTGATATATTTATTTTTTTAATTGTATTTAAGCATTTTTTTTTTTTTGCTGTTTGTGGTTTTAATCAAACATTTAATTGTAGACATTCAGAATCAGTTATTAAATTTTCTTTGATTGTAAACTCATTTTCTACGTTTTCGATACATTTATTTTATTGGCATTAAAAAATAAAATATAATATTTAAACATTGAAATAAAGTGTTTTTCATGCCCGATAAAGTTGAAAAGTGTTTATGACTTCGGTTTGTCTGTCCGTCTGTCCGCACTCTAACTCGCGTAAATATACTCGGATTGACCTGGAATTTTTGGAAGTTATTGACGTTTACCATAGCAAGGCCCCTATTTGTAATGAAGCATGTTTAGTTCATTTACAGGGACAGTCAAAAGTATTCCATTCCATTACGACCTGTGGGAAAAAAAATCGTTTCAAAAGAATTTTAATGATTTTACACGCTTTCAAACAGAATAAAATTGATATGCATTTATGAAGCGCACTAAAATGTGCATTCCGTAGAATATGCGATGCAAAGAATAGCTATTGTTCATTTACAGGGCTAAAAAAGGAATTCCAATACATAATGATATAGGGGTGGAGGGAATTGTTTGCGGAGTACATTATTTATGTTAATCTATTTGATATGTAATGAAATTGATATATGTCGTTGAGGTTTACATACTATGAATTATTTCATGCATAATATGAAGTGTATGTAGCCTTTACAGGGACACGCAAAATATTTCAGATACTATATTGTGTCCGAAGTACTGTTTATTAGCGATGATTGCTGGAAATGCATTTTTAATTATGATATGCGCTTTTATGATTCACAACATTTATGCATAGTATATGATGTATATATTTATATATGCTATAATTCATATACAGGACTATACAAAAGTATTCGTAAGGGTTACTGGGTATTGATTAAAGGTGGTTTTTAAATAAGTTATGCATTTTTACGCTGCACTGTATTTAATTTACTAAGAAATGTTTGTAGAATATAGATAAAATGATACACAGGGTCACGCAAAGAATTGGATACGTTTCCGTCTATAATTTATAATTTCTGGAAAAGTGATTTCAGCGGTTTTAAGAGTGTTTTAGTTTGAATTAAATTTTAATTAAATAGAGGCGTGTAATAAAGGTTCTAGGTAAACTACAAGGTTGTACAAAATTATTTAAGTATGTTTCCATATATTAGTATAAATTACTGAAAGAGAATTTCAACCTGTTATGCGTTTCCTTGATTAACTAAATTTTTCCATTATAAAGTATCAATCTACAGACGAAATACAGGACTGTTTAAAAGAATTGGAAAACATATTTGGCTATGGATGGTAACTGCTGAAATCAGTTTTTCAAATGTTTTATGCGTTTTCATGTTTACTTAGTTATCTTATTTACGTTATTTCCCCCGATGTCTTGTTAACACCATCAGGAAGAGTTGGAAAGTTTTTTATAATCTATGCTTAACGCAGGATATATCTTACTTGTTGTTTCTGTTTCCCAGATCAGTCTTTTCCTATAAAACATACCATATCTATTTAGCTCATATTCACAAAATACAATATATACGGGAATAAAAAATTTAAATAAATAGGACTTATCATGTCGTTCCATAAATAACTGTTGTATTAATGTCCGTTAGACTCCATGTTCGTATTTAATAAAGCAATGACAAATCACATTAAAAAGCATACACATTCTTAATATTAAGCTTGAATTCAAGATCTAGCTTAGAACTTAATAGAAAAAGATGTCAGTTGATAAACATTGTTTTTTAAATGGAAAATTAAAAATATTTTAGAAGAATAGGACTCAAAAATAGTGATATCTTGCTAAAAAGTGCGGTAAAAATATAAGATTTTATATTTCAAACAAAACTTTGCTTTAAAATTATCATAGTGTTTATGACAAGAATCCTCACAGTATTAATACTTGGAAATTTTTCCAGAGAGAACCATTCGCCTTGCATACAATATTTCAAATGAAAATCAAATTTCAAATTAATTGCTTAAAGGGTGCAAAGGCCAACATAGTGAAAAATATTCCACGTCGGGACTCGATCCCAGGTCATCAGTATAGCGCACTGACATTCTACCGACTAAACCACATGGAACGATACCCAGCCTGGAAAATTTCTCTCTATTACAGGTTGGCAAGGCTACAAACGCAGCACAAGATGGAATATTTATCGTGAGCCACCGACATGGGGTAAACACGAAACTTAATGAAATCCAGCATCGATTGAAACTATATTAATAATTGGAAATTTTTCCAGGGAGAAACATTCGCCTTGCATACAACATTTCTAATTAAAATTGCCTTTTAAGCAATTAATTTGAAATTTGAATTTCATTTGATATATTTTATGCAAGGCGAATGGTTCTCTCTGGAAAAATTTCCAAGTATTAATATAGTTTCAATCGATGCTGGATTTAATTAAGTTTCGTGTTTGCCCCATGTCGTTGGCTCACGATAAATATTCCATCTTGTGCTGCGTTTGTAGCCTTGCCAACATGTAATAGTGAGAAATTTTCTAGGCTGGGTATCGTTCCATGTTGTTTAGTCGGTAGAATGTCAGTGCGCTATACTGATGGCCCGGGCTCGAGTCCCAGCATGGAATCTTCTTCACAATGTTCGCCTTTGCGCCTTTTAAGCAATTAATTTGAAATTTGATTTTCATTTGAAATCATCACAGTGTTTATGACAAGTTCGTCACAAATGACACATATTTCACAAATTGGTCACAGTGTGACTTCAAAGCATTGTCACTTTCGTCACAGGTTCGTGACAAAGTTAATGCCAAAATAGTCACAAATGACACACTTTTCACAAATTTGTCACACCGTGACTTCACAGCGTGGTCACAATGTGACGTCACAAACGACCTCTAAAACGGCCATAACGACCTCGCATTCTAGTCACTATGACGTCACATCGACGTCACGTGACGTCACATCGACGGTCACAAAATCACAGTGTGACTTCACAACGACGTCGCCGTGACGTCACCATGCCTTACGGGATATAGGATCTATTTCGTGTCGGCGTCACTACCACATTGCGGTTGCATTTTAAAAACGTTCTAAATTGGGATCTTTGTGATACTGAAGGGGCTAGCAACTTTTGTATGGTAAAGCAAATTTGATATGGTAATTACTTATGAGATGTAAATGCTCCTTGAGAAGTGTTCTTTAAAAATTTTAAATTTAAAAGGGGTAAAAATGAAGGAAAAACGTTCTAAATAGCGATTTCTACGCAATCTCAGGAAATATAAACTGATTTCAGAAGTAATGGTTTCAAATTGATGGTGACACTTCCCACTCCAACATAGCCTATATTTTACGTTGTTGTGCCTACCACCTGGTGGTTACAGGAGCAAAAAAATTTCTAAATTGCATTTTTTGTGTTACTGAGGGGTCCTAACATTTTAAATTTCGAATGGTAATTACTTCAAAGGTGCAAATGCTTTCTAAGAATTGTCGAAAGAAAATTCCAAATTTAAAAGGATGAAGTTAGCGATAAGCATTCTGTAAGCGTTCTAAATTACGATTTTTATGCAATCGTATGAAATACGAAACCGATTTCAAACATAATGGTTGAAAATTGATGGTGATAGAACCTGCTCAAACATAAGCTACATTTTATGTCGGTGCCACATCCCCTAGAGGGTTGCGGGAGCAAACAAATTTCTAAATTGCAATTTCTGCGGTACTGAAGAGGCTAGAAACTTTAAATATAGCACTGTATTTACTTATAAAATATAAATGTCCTCTAAGAACAGTCGAAAATAAATTCGAAATTAAAAAGGGGTGAAGCTAAGGGAAGAAGCGAAAAGCATTATAATAGAGTCCTAAATTACGATTTCTATGAAATCTCAGGAAATAATAAACCGATTACAGAAGTTATTGGTTGCGAATCAACAGTGATAGCCCCTGATCCTATACGAGCTATATTTCATGCCGGTGTCACTACCACCTGGTTGGCAGGAACAACGAGAAAGCTTTTAAAAACATCTAAGTTCCGTTTTCTATAGAATATTAGGAAATACCAACCGATTTCAAGGTTAATGTTGGCAAATGAATTGTGACTGTCTCTGTTTCAACATTTTTCGAGACAATCTATTTCACTAACACCAGAGAGGTGGTAGATTGCTGGACAAGAAGCTTGGAATTTGACATGATGATTAATTTTAAGATGTAAATATTTTAAGATGGTTTCTAAACAAATTCAAAACTTCAAATGAATACTGAAATGAACGTATGAAATGAGCATAAGAGTTTTTCTAAATTATCATTTATTTGGAATTAGTTTCAGTTCTAATTTATTAAATTCTCATTTCCGTCTATTGCACTTTTATAATAATGTTTAGTCAAACTGTGGCTTAATTTGTAATTTTTGAATTATTCCAAAAAGTGTACTTCTAAAAAAAAATAGTCAACCAAATATCACTTGACATATTTCAGCTATCACGCGAGCAAAGCCGCGGGGTTTGCTAGTAATAACTATAAATGGGTTTTTCGGCTGTATCCTGTAACACGGGAAGCCCGGGTTGGATCGCAAAAAACGACATACAAGGCCGGTTCATGACTTTTAAAACGTTATACGAAGTGGATCAGGATCACTTTACACGGTAATTGGCACAAAAGTATGAGCGCTGCTTTGTACCATGTAAATATCGTTTTCAATGCGTTTCAAAACTTTATTTGAATAACTTATTGTAATTTTTCATATAAAAAGAATTTTGTTGCTGTTAATAGAAAAAAATAAATGTAAACAAGTAATATAAAAATTTTGTTTTTAAAGTCAATTCCTACTTAGATCATCAAAGAAAAATTTAATATAATCCCTTAAGCTAATATTAGTTTTTGTTGCATTAAAATATCTTAATTTGTTGATTTTCTATAAGCAAGTAGGTTTACAATGGAAGTCTATGGGAATTTGGCGAAATATTAGAGATATCGCCAAGTTGGCGTCACTGTTGGCGACTCATTTTGGTCGCTACATTTGGCGATATATCGCCAAGTTGGCGATAAACTTGGCGGTATTTGGCGACAGAACACGGTCCCCTTTATGGTAACCCCCTTATAGATATGAAGATGCATTAAATGCTGTTCAATAACCAATGGCCGCCATTTTGTCTCCCATATAAAACTAAAATTAATTATTTCAAAAATATATATTCTAAAAACACACTCAAAATATATATTAAACATTTAATTGCTAAAAAGGACGTCAAACGTTAATAAAATACATTAAAAGATCTTAATAATTTGACATGTTTCGATTGAATTTACTCAATCGTCATCAGAAAAACAAATAAACACAAAGATGGAAAATGACAATAAACTATTACAAATGAAATTTAAAAATAAATAAATAAAAATCACGCGCGTAATATTTTAACAAGTTTCACGTTGCCCTATTTTATTTTCAAATTATCTAACAATTCAATCCAAATATTTGGGATTTGAAATGACAAGGAATCATTGCAGACCATTGAGTTTCTGACGTAAATTTCAATAGATTCTCTAATAAAAAGTTGCAAATAAAAAATCTGACCTATAAATTAATCTACTTTCATTAAACAAAATATTTATGTTTTCTATTTTATTTAGCCTAGATAATGCGGTTTTACCTCTATTAAGTTTTATGTCTGCAATGTGCTCTTTACATCTCACTTGGAATTTTCTCTGAGTCATGCCAATATAATAATTTCTATAACCACCTTCTTTAAGAAAAGGAATGATATAAACACCGGAAAGGTCAAATTTATCAATAGGGTCAATTCTAGTGGTTAAAATTGATTTTAATTTACGAGGGGGTCTAGCAATTAAATTTACATCAAACTTTTTAAGTTGAGTTTTAGCGGATTCGAAGAAATTTGGATAATAATTTATAACCACCCTTTTCATGTTATTTTCTCTGTCGGTTTTATTCTCAAAAACTGCATCGCTCCTTTTGTTAATAAACTTTTTAATTAATTTATTAACTATTTTAACATGATATCCGTTGTTAATAGCTATTGTTTTAATTTTATCTAATTCATCATTTAAATATTCAGGGGAACAAATTCTAAAAGCTCTGTTAATAAGGAATCTAAAGGTAGATAATTTATAAGAATATGGAGTGCAAGCATCAAAAGGTATAACATTTAAGTTAGTTATTGGCTTACGATATATTGAACGAATTAGTTTATTATTTTCTCTTTTTAATTCAATATCTAAAAAAGGTAATTTCTTATCGGTTTCAAGTTCAAAAGTAAATTTAATCTTATTATCTAAATCATTTAACTGTTGAATAAAAACTAACAATTTATCAACTTCTCCTTGCCAAACAATAAAAATATCATCTACATAACGTAGCCATACTAAAGGTAATAATTTAAAAGTACTGAAAATTTTTGATTCAAGAGGGCGTAATTTGAATTCTGCTAGGAGGCCTGAAATTGGAGATCCCATTGGGGCACCGTCTGATTGTTGATAAATTATATTGTTAAAAATAAAATAATTACTATTAATTATTAGGTTTAGGCCACTTTTTAAAGTGTTTTTCATTGGTATGTCAAAACCTTCTCTATTGTCAATGAACTGTTCGATGGTTTGAGCTACTTCTGAAGTATCTATGGGTGGATATAATGACACAATGTCTAAGCTTGCTAAAATGCAATCATCTGTAATGCCGATTTTCTCTAATCTTCCGATGAAGTCAATACTGGAATCAACCGTGAAAGTGGAGGGAGGCAATAACTGTTTCAGTAATGGAACGAATGCACGCTCTAAGTAATATGTTGGGCCTTGACATTTAGTGACAATCGGGCGAAGAGGATAATCTTGTTTATGGTCCTTCAATCTGCCAAATAATCTTGGATCAACTTCTCCTTGCCAAACAATAAAAATATCATTAATACTCAATTATCATTAATCATCAAATACTTTAGCAATTAAATGTTTAATATATATTTTGAGTGTGTTTTTAGAATATATATTTTTGAAATATTTTTAATGGACGTATAAGAGAACTTCTGTTTATAATTTAATAAAATTAATTAATTAAAATTTAATGAATGAATTAATATTTGAAAAGTCTGCATTAACATCAATTGTCATCCAGTACAAGTTTAAAAAAATTTATTTCAACTTAGTAGGATGAATAATAAGTATTTTATTAACGATTGAAATTTTGAACAAGATATATAAATAAATATAGGGAGAGTGTGAACTAATATTAGGAATTGAAAATTATGCTACTTTTTAATAATCTATATCTATATCTATACTCATCATATTATAAAGAGGTAAAAATTGTTTATTTGTAGGAGGTAAGCTCTGGAACTACCGAATCGATTACAAAAGTAATGGTATCAAAATGATGGTGTTAGTCCAACTTAGAATATAGACTATATCTTATGTCCGTGCCACTGGCCAAAAAGGGAGGTGCAGGAGCAAAAAACGTTCTAAAAACGCGATTTTTGTGTTACTGAAGGGCCTAAAAAAAATGAAATTTGTAAGGGTAGTTACTTATAAGATATGAATGATCTCTAAGGACATTTCTTAAAAAAAAATCGAAATTTAAAAAAGGTGAAAATGCGCGAAAAACGTTCTAAAAAACGTTCTAAATGGCGATTTTTACGCAATTTCAGGAAGTACCAAACCGATTTAAAAAATAATGGTATCAAAATGATAGTGACAACACTGTAAAAAAAAAAAAAAAACGGACTAAATAACGGAAATACTACTGGCAATCTAGACGCCAGAACTATTTCCGTTTTTTTACGGGAATTTTTACCCATAAATTACAGAAAATTTTCCGTTTACTTAAATAGTACTGCACTGTTAAAAATTTGCAGCATTCTGGCAGGTCATTTGACCGTTTTTTACGAAAACGGTTACACAACCGTAATTTTAACACTATTCTGACCATATTATTGGCCATTTTATGGTCAGAATATAGTTAAATTATGGTTATGAAACCGTTTTTTCAAAAAGCGGTAGAATGACCTGCCAGAATGCTGCAATATTTTTAACAGTGTGGCGTCTAGATTGCCAGTAGTATTTCCGTTTTTTACTCCGTTTTTTTTTTTTTACAGTGAAGCTTTGCTCCAATATAGGCTACATTTTATGTCGGTGCCACTACCCCTAAAGCCGGTGCAGGAGCAAAAAAACGTTCGAAATTGCGATTTTCGTGTTACTGAAGGGTTCAGATACATGGAATTTGGCATGGTATTTACTTATTAAATATAAATGATCTCTAAGAACATTTCTTAAAAAATTCGAAATTTAAAAGGGGTGAAAACGCGCAAAAACCGTTGTAAAACACGCTCTAAATGGCGATTTTTACGCAATCTCAAGAAGTACCAAACCGATTTAAAAAATAATGGTGTCAAAATGATGGTGACAACCCTTGCTCCAATATAGGCTACATTTTATGTCGGTGTCACTACCCCTAAAGGGGGTGCAGGAGCAAAAAAACATTCGAAATTGCGATTTTTATGTTACTGAAGGGCCCAGAATCATGGAATTTGGCATGGTAGTTACTTATTAGATATAAATCATCTCTAAGAACATTTCTTAAAAAATTCTAAATTTAAAAGGGGTGAAAATGCGCGAAAAGAGTTCTAAAAAACGTTCTAAATGGCGATTTCTACTCAATCTCAGAAAGTACAAAACCCAATTCAAATGTAATGGTTAGAAATTGATGATGACAGCCCTTGCTCCAACATTGGCTATATTTCATGTCGGTGCCACTACCCAAAAGGGGATGAAGGAGCAAAAAACGATCTAAATTGCGTTTTTTGTAATACTGCAGGGGCTAGCAACTTGAAACTAGGCATGGTAGTTACTTATAAGATGGAAATGGTCTCTAAGAACATTTCCTAAATAATTCGAAATTTAAAAGGTGTGAAAATGGACGAAAAATGTTCTAAATTCTGATTTCTACGCAATCTCAGAAAAAACACAACCGATTTCAAAAGTAATGGTTGGAAATGGATGATGACAGCCCTTGCTCCAATATAGGATCTATTTCATGTCGGCGTCACTACCACCTTGCGATTGCATTTTAAAAAACTTTCTAAATTGTGTTTTTTGTGATACTGAAGGGGCTAGCAACTTGAAATTTGGTATGGTAATTACTTATGATATGTAAATACTTTCTGAGAAGAGTTCCTTAAAAATTTGAAACTTAAAAGTGGTGAAAATGAACGAAAAGCGTTCTAAAAACGTTCTAAATAGCGATTTCTACGCAATCTCAGGAAATATAAACCGGTGTCAGAAGTAATAGTTTCAAATTGATGGTGACAGTCCTCGCTCCAACATAGCCTATATTGTTGTCATTACCACCTGGGGGTTACAGGAAAGTGTTCTAAATTGCGTTGTTTGTGTTTCTGAAGGGGATCTAACATTTTAAATTTGGAATGGTAATTACTTCAAAGATGCAACTGCTTTCTAAGAATTGTCGAAAGAAAATTCCAAATTTAAAAGGCTGAAATGAGCGAAAAGTGTTCTACAAGCATTCTAAATTACGATTTTTATGCAATCGTATGAAATACGAAACCGATTTCAATCATAATGGATGCAAATTGATGGTGACAGAACCTGCTCAAACATAAGCTATATTTTATGTTGAGGGTTGCAGGAGCAAAAAACTTTCTAAATTGCGAATTCTGCGGTACTGAAGGGGCTAGAAACTTTAAATATAACACGGTAGTTATTTATAAAATATAAATGTCCTCTAAGAACAGTCGAAAATAAATTCGAAATTGAAGAAGAATGAAGCGAAGGGAAGGAGCGAAAAGCATTCTAAAAAGAGTCCTAAATTACGATTTCTATGGAATCTCAGGAAATAATAAACCGATTACAGAAGTTATTGGTTGCGAATCAAGAGTGATAGTCCCTGATCCTATGCGGTCTATATTTTATGTCGGTGTCATTACCATCTGGTCTGTAGGAATAACAAGAAAGCCTTTAAAAACATCTAAATTTCGTTTTCTATAGAATATTAGGAAATACCAACTGATTTCAAGGTTAATGTTGACAAATTAATGGTGATAGTCCCTATTTCAACATTTTTCGAGACATTCTATTTCAACTCTGTTTCGGCATTTTATCTTGGTGCCACTATCACCAGATAGGTGGTAGAATGTAAGACAAGAAGCTTGGAATTTGACATGATGGTTAATTTTAAGATGTAAATGTGTTAAGATGGTTTCTAAAAAATTAAAAACTTCAAATGAATACTGAAATGAGCGTATGAAATGAGCATAAAAGTCTGAAAATACTTTCCAAATTATCATTTAATTGGAATTAGTTTTAGTTCTTCTTATTAATTGAAATCTCATTTCTGTCTATTGCACTTTTATAACGAAGTTTAGTCAAACTGTGGCTTAATTTGTAATTTTTAATTATTTAAAAAAGTATTCTTCTAATAAGAAATAGTCGTGCAAATATCAGTAGGCATATTTTAACTATTTCGCGTGCAAAGCCGCTGGGTTTGTTAGTAATAATTATAAATGGGTTTCAAGTATATCCTGTAACCCGGGAAGGCCAGTTGGATGGCGACCAACGACTTACAAGGCCAATTCGTGACTTTTAAAACGTCACACTGAGTGGATCATCTTTACACGGTGATTGGCACTAAAGGAAGGCGCCGCTACCATTCACCGTGTACAGATGATCCACTCTGTGTGACATTTTAAACGTCATGAACTGGCCTTGTATGTCGTTGGCCACGGCTGCACCACCTAGGGATCAATAATTACTTGACGTGGGTTTTCACTGTGGAGCGATTTAAAAACTTACATAATATTTAATGTATTATACTGTGTGTATAAATTCTACAGATCATATGGAGAGCTGCACAAAAGAATTCGCACGCATTACCATATAGGGATAGAAATTGCTGGAATTTTATTTTTACTGTGACATGTGTGTTTTAAATTGTTCATTTATCTAACTCATTTCACTGTATGAAAAAGAAATTTCTTAGTAATATTCAACTAGTGTTGGAAAGTGTTTCATAATCTGTGCCTGCACTGAAAAAAAAATGAAATACTCAAAAATGTGTAAATCGATGTACTCATATAAATTTGAGTATGTTTGGATCAAAAATGAACCTATGCTTTCTCAATTTTGAAACATCACATGTTATCAAACCCAAACAAAATGATAATCTTGTAGGTTACAAGCAGTGTTCTCGCTGCCGCTCGTCATTGCGCCAAATCGGGACAAAATTCTTCATTTGGAGAGTAAACCAACAGTCAAATTCGCCAAATTGCGAGTGGTCAGTTTGTGTGTGTGGTGTGCCAATACAGTCGAGATTCTTAGGCGCGTTACTGAACGATTGATGTCGCTTTACATGTTCAATCGCCCCGTGGCATTTACATTGCTCTATTTATAAAGATACTGACTCAATAGTCTAACAATAGGCAAAGAGATAGAAAGGATTATGCGATAGCTACGTATTTCTCTATTGTCAGTTAATCGCTATCTATGCTCCATCGTCGCGACAGTAAAACGCAAACAAAATTACTCGCATTAAGCGGCAAATAGAGAAAATTTTGTTGTAATACGGTGTTGAAATTAGCCATCTACCATATTATTTATTGAATATATGCAAAGTATCATTGGCCGGTAATATTTTTTCGATCGGTTAAGAGTCGAAATATCATAGACATTTTTTGTGTATATTTTCACAACGGTAAATCAAAGATTGCTGTATTTATTTTTTATTTAGGCAGCTGAAAGAATGTCTGAAACATTTACACATTTAGGAGACATTTAGAATGTACTTATTTTTAATAGCTTCACAGCAGGTACTCGAAATTCTATTTTATAAGCAATTACAAAAACTTAGGTAATTTTGGAACATATTGAAAAAAAAGGATACAATAAAGGGTTAAAGATAAATTTTTCAGTGTTTCAAGCCGAATCTATTTTGCTAATATTTCTGTTCATTTGGCTACTCTTTTTTATTTCTTATTCCTCAAATCGCTAATGTTGGTCAAAAGCCAGCGAGAACACTGGTTACAAGTCAGAGATTCCGAAAGATATGTTTTTAGAAAATGCCTGTCTGTGAGTCTGTGACTCTGTCTGTCTGTCAGTATGTGATACAAATTTTGTGGGCGCTATCTCAAGAACTAATGAACGGAATTTAATAAAAATTTATATTCGGTTAGTCCCAGATATAAATTGGTGCTGATTAGTGTTTGGCGCAAATCGCTCAACAGGTGACGCTGCTCTGCTACATTTTTCATGATTTCTGCAATAGCTCTATCTCAAGAACTAATGCCCGAATTTTCATCAAACTTCAGATTCAGGTATACCTTCATAAATATTGGTGCTGATTATGTTTTGTTGTAAATCGCGTGACAGGCGGCGCTGCTAAGCTGCATTTTTCAAGATTTCCGCAATAGATCTATCTCAAAAACTAATTACGGATTTTCATCAAACTTCAGTTTCAGTTAGACGTTGACATAAGTTGTTGCTTAATAGGTTATAATGTAAATAACCCAACAGGTGCTGCTGCTTTGCTGTATTTTTCAGGATTAACACGGTTTAGTCATATCTCAATAACTAATGCACGGACTTTCGTATCTTTAGAATTCTCATGATCGGCATAGACTGCCATTTACTTTTGGCACTATGATAGCGAATATTGAAGTAGCAACATGTATGAGGTAGAAGAATGTTTTGGGATTGACGCATCCGAGTAGGTTTAAAGTTATCTTGAATTTGTGCAACACTTGCAGATATGCAACATGTACTTTTTGATAAAATTTATTTTTTATTGCATTTTTCAGTGAAAACAGTACAATACATTTCAATACATATCATCAATTTGAAAAAATATATATATAAGTTTACGTATGTGCGTTAGCAAGATAAAAGAGAGTTCACCTATAAATCAAATATACAGAAAAGTCTAGCATTTTGTGAAGACAAACATTTGGCTTCAGTTTGTCATTCCCAAATACAGTCAATGTTTATGTATGTATGCCCACTCGCATATATATATTTTACCAGAATCACTAAAATTTCAAGCAGTCGACGAAAAAGGAAAAATTCGATCATTTCGTGAGAACAGGATATAAATTTTGGAATTGTAAATGCATTCGCAAATGCAGTCATTTCAATCTTTTGCGATATTCATTCTGCAAAGTATTACTGCGATGATTTTGATACCTGCTGAAGATGTGAAAAATAAAAGTATGATTTTTTATGTCTCCCAATCATAAATGACATGCTTTTTTTTTTTTTTATTTTTTTTTTTTTTTTTTTTTTTTATTGATACATGTTTGGTATGTGTGGCATTCCTATAGTGATGATAAAAGAGCGAATTTTTAAAGATGATTTTGGAATAAGATTCTTTTTTTTTTCTTTTTTTTTTCTGAAATTTATTTTTTTAAACTGTTTTCATAAGAATATTTTCATGGCATGTATTGATACGAAATATCCCAACTGTTTAACTGCAGTAATAATATTATTGCTACGTTGTAAAAAATTATGTAATGCTACTCCGTAAAATTGGTGGCAGCCTTGCTGCCTCCCTTTATAACTGGTGTTACGTTACATTAATGTGTAATATTACACCAGTTATATCAGTTTAAATTACACCATTATATAAGTTAAAATACTCCATAAAATTGGCGGCAGCATGTTGCCTTCATTTTTATGGAGTAATGTCACATAAATGTTTTACAGTGTACAGAAACGGTTTTGCAGGATTCAAATTCAGTAAAAACGGAATGATCTTGCATCAGCCCTGAGAACTTAACAACAAATTTGCGGACTTGTAAATGTTGCTCAAAGTTTGGCGCTATTCTACAAAGTTTGTGTGTAAAATTTCAGAAATCGGGGTTATAACCTTACCCCAAAGGCAAAAAGCAAAGAATTTTTCCGGGAAACACATATAATTACAAAACATCTAGAGTAACTCTAGGATAGATGGCCATAGTTTTTAAAGATTGAAATAAAAATTCTCAGAATGCAAATACAAGAAATATTGGTGCATATTTAAAATTCTCATACATGTCAAGGAGCTAGTACACGTATTTGAAAAAACATATTTAATATGATAAAGTATTTACAAAGTTATGTACAGGTTTATTACAGACGCGGTCGGCAAAACGCACGACCGTATGCATTGGCAAAAAACAGGCGTCTGTGTCCACAAAGGATTTTGGGCAGTATTTAACAGGAAATATCTGCTGACCAAGCCACTTTCTAACAAGGGAATCGTGCAACGTGGCTAGTCATGCAACGTTATGAAAGTGCTGATACAATGATTTCACTTGTGATATAACTTTTGCTGAGTTTGCTCCATTAACTACAGAATCAGCTTGTCGTTAGGCGTGAGCTGTTTATGTGACTTCTAACGCATCACATCCATCGGTCAGTGACACATACTGTTTCCTGACTCGACATACATATACTCATATTATTTTATGCAAAAATAATTAAACATTGAATACAAAAAGTGTTAAACAAAATTGAAATTTAAATGGCAGATGGCCATCTCTCCTTAAAGCCGAGGAGAGATGGCCATCCAACACAAGAAAGAAAAAATTAATTTAAATAGCAAAAAATAACACATTTCATCTAGTTAATCATGAAAAACATACAGTAATTTGTAAAGATGCAGTTATATGATGGAAAATGAGTGAAGAAAACTTGAATAAACAAAATTTGAAGTATTATTTCAATACTTCACTTTTTGTAAAATCTTACCACATGCTTGGCAAAGGTCTTGATAATTTGTACACGTTTCATGGCACCACTTCAGGCACCTTAGGCATTGTATCCAGACATTCTGTTTGGGTGTGATATTATATTGTTTTGCACAACCTACACAGTGATCCTAGTCCAATTCTATTTACTCGGAATCTGCAGAATCTGATAATTAAAAGGTATTTCGTTTCCTTCGTTACGGAATTGTCGTGTTTTTTTTCTCGCGTTAATTGTAGGTTTATTATGTTAATTTAGTTTATTTATCAACTTGAAAGTTTCCGATATTTTTCAGTATTTTCTGAAATAAATAAATCGTTAGGTCTTAAAAATTATAATTATTATTATTAAAATATTTATATTAGTTAAAATGTAAATAATTATATCAATTAATATATTTATAAACGTAAACGTTATATATTTATTTTAAATTTAATTATATTTAGTTAAAATCATCACTAAGTATAATTTTGAACTATTGATTAAAGGTGGTCTTCTCTCTTCGATTTCATGTGGCCATCTATCCTGAAATTGAAGGACTGATGGCCGCCCAATTTAAAGCATCAATAGCCATTGTACTTCTTTGTTTTAGGCTGAGACGTAAAGTTTAGATTATATACGTGCCTTAAAAGCCCATATAGCAATATATATACATAACGTAGGCACTGCAAAACATTCAGATATCTAATACAAAAAAAAACATTTAACCACTAAATTAAGTTAACATTGAAATTACACTTATTTTTTATAATCGAAAAACACAACTGCACGTCGCAATAAATAAACTCGTTGAACTATTTCATACGAATAAAGTTTATGTTGCAATGTATGATCAAGTTTTGGAAATATTTAGACTGGCCATCTCTCTTCTATGGCCATCTATCCTAGAGTTAACCTATATATGAAAACGTATATATGATAAACATATATCACTCTAAAATTGGGAGGAGTGAAAAGTTCACTCTTTGAAGAGTGACAGGCATTTTCACTCTGTTTGGAGTGAATTTTGTAAAAATACACTCCTTAAAGAGTGGAATTGTCCACTCTCTAGAAAGGAGTGAAATGTCTCACTCCGTTATCGAGAGTGAATTAGTCACTTCTGAAAGAGTGACTTACGTATGCATTGCTTATTAACCAATCAGAGCAGCAAGGGGACATTGTCCTTCTAAGATCAGAAAAATTATCACTTTTTCGTCCGCCATCTTAGGATTAACAGATTAGGATATCATTAAAATGACTCTTTATGGAACACATAAGGTAAGTCTTATTTAATGTTAACTATTTATTCGTGTAGATATGTTAAGATTATGAGCTAAATAGTTATATGTTGTATAGAAAAAGATTGATCGTGGAGTGTTCTCCTGATTTCAATTCCTAGAAAATTGTTTTCCTAGAAAAGTGATTGTCTATTATATTTCTTCATGTAGCGGTTTGAAATATACAACTAACACTGTCTAAGGTGGAATCGATCGGGACCGAGGAAATTTTCCGTTGTACATAATATTCCGCTTTGGACAAATTTTACTCTATGTCTATGGATTCGCAGGGACTTGAAAATCTTTCCAAATTAGACAGATTTCCGTATTACACAGGATGTGCCTTACAGAGAGTTTACTGTAATTGTTTTAACAATTGAATAACATCACAATACTTAGCAAAAAATAATGAAAATTTCATTAGTTCGGCCAATGTGAATAAAAAAAACGTGTGTAAATATTTTATTCTTCCCATTCAATACTTATTTACACACACCCACGGGAGAGAGAGATATATACGAGGGTAGGCTGATAAGTAATGCACATATACTTGTAGAACCCAAACGAAATTACCTTCAGACGCACGACCGGGGGCATGTGGAAGTAGCATTCCCCCTCTATACAAATGTGCAGATTTTAAGACGTTGAATTCATTTAATGTGTTTGGAAAAGCGGAAGTATGAAGCCGTGTTCTAGTGCTATACCAACGCTGTTATCGAATTTTTAACTGCCGAAAAAGTGACTCATGCTGAGATTCATCGTCGTTTAAAGGATCGATGCTTTTGGTAAGCCTACTGTAAATCGATCGGCAGTAAAATTTTGTGATTGCGAGCCTAGAAAAGCCGTAATTGTTGATGAAAAACGCAGTGGACGTCAGATCACTACCCAGACGATAAACATTGCAAACTCGTCGACGATTTGATTCAAAATGACCGCCGAATCACTCAAAAGCTTATCTCAAACCATTTTGTAATATCCAAGGAAGGTATTGTTTTCATTATTGAACAATTGGGATGCCGTAAAATCCGCAACTGCAGAGGATCTGCGAAACCTGAAGTTTGAACCGATTCCACGCCCTCCTTACTTCCCCGTTCTTGCGCCTTGCGATGATTATTTTTTTCCTCTATTCAAGAGATACCTCAAGCGCAATCATTACACCTCGGACGATGAGGTGAAGACAGCTGTGAAGTCCTGGATTCGAGAAAAGTAGGAAAAATGTTTCAGTGACGGAATACAAAAATTTACACGTTGGGAGAAATTTGTTAGCCTTAACGGTGGCTATGCTGACAAATAAATATATGATTTTCAAGCTTCAGAAATGTACTTTAATGCACTTTTTGTCCGATCTTGCTATTTGTTTTTATTCATGTTCTACAAGCATGTGTGCATTTCTTTTCAGCCTACCCTCGTACATATGTTAGACGATGAGCAACATCTAAATGTTATATTACAACTAAATTAATTATAAATTTGCTCGAGCTATGATTCACGATTGATAAGTTGGTTCACAGGAATGAATAAGTGTGTTCTTAAAATTTTAGTCGAAGTAGTATGTTGATTTTCGAAGCAAGCCTTAAGTAGCTAGCCGTATTTGAAGAGAAAAAAAAACAAGTGGTTCTCTAGGGAACTTTAGTTTTATTAGTCAACTGTACAAGTTTTTCATCATTATATTTCTATATGTTTCCGATCTTGTTAAATGTATATTAATGTCTTTCCATTTAAAGTGTATGTATATTATGGTTAATATATTATTTTTACCTTAATCCCACATGTATATATATATATATACATCTCCAAGACAAAAAATTAGAATAATAGAAAAAAGGGAATGCGAAAAAAAGTTATTTTATGTATCGCTCATACAAAAAGTAATACAGGATGGAAATGTTGAAAGAATCTACATAGTTTGTAGTATCTTTTAGCATAAAAATTAAAAGAAATAATAAAAAAATTAAAATAATTATTCACACATGAAAAAATAAAAATATTAGAATAACCATTTACCTGGTTCAAAATATTAGAATAATGCATTGTAAAGTAAATACTTCGTGTTTTTTTAAAGGAAAAATAGTTATCCTTTAATATTTTGCAGCATCACTTTTACATTTTATAACAACATGAATTCGCTTTGTCAAATGGTTCACAATGTTTTCTTTCCAGACATGACCATGACGACTTTATGCTGGAAAGCAGTTCAACTTTATTTTTTGGCGCAGTATCTTGCAGTCTTTTCTTCATTATGCCCCACAAATTTTGTATCGAATTTAAATCCGGCGAATTATCCGGCTAGAGAAGTACGTTAATTTGGTGTTGGCTAAGCCAGTTCTTAGTGGACACTAACCTGTGTGAAGGTGCTAAATCATGTTGGAAAATGAAATCGTCACCACTAAGATCTTCCGAAGATGGTATCATGAAATGCTCAAGGATTTCTTGATATATCTCACAAGGAAGGTCTCCATACAGGCCATACTCAGAATATGTCGAAAAAAATGCTAGTGAAACTACTCATGTATGTAATAAGGTATCAGTAAAATTTAACGGCGGAATTTCAGTAGAAAGTCTGTAAAAAAATAATATACTTTCGAATATTTGGCGCGATAATACGAAAGTGACGCGCGATTTGGCGAGCAGGATTTTTCCTCGCCAAAAGCAAACGATTTTAATGCATCTGAAAATTGCTTATTAATTGTTTTTTAGAATGCACGGTTGTTAGTGAATCTAAACTTAATCAGTGAAAGAGGTTATTATATATATATATATATATTTATTTATTTTTATTACATATATATGTTGCTTGTTGCTATGGTTATTTAATTTTATCACTCTAAAAATATTTTCTATGCTTTGCAAGTTCCAAATATTTATTTTAAGTTATATTCAGCTGACATTTGATTGTCATAATACATTTCCATATCAAAGACGAAGCTGTTTCCATAGCAACAAAATCAAATCGACAGCGTTCTATCTCTTAATTTTTGAGCTTGAAGTAATTTAAATTAATTTAAATTTTGCTTTAAATTGTAAAATATGATATTTAAATTTTGTTATAAATTCATACAAATATATATGAGAAACTGTAGTTAAAACAAACTAAAAATGACAAAACTAAAGTTATTTAAATTAAACTTATATAAACAAATTCAACATAAAAAGTTTTTTTCTACATAAAAACGTATTTTTTTTCATCGCCAACCGGTGATAAATCGCCAAATAAACGAAAATTTCGTTATTTTTTTACGGACGCTGTATCGGGGTTCCGCCAAATTTTTTTTATAAACATATATATCCATATGAGAAGAACATTCTGTAATTTTTTTCAGATTTTTCTGAGTATGCCCGTATGGAGACCTTCCTTGGCAGAATTAATCCTTTCGTTAACGATACATAGCCTTCCAGGACCCTCTTCAGTCATGCAAGCCCATACCATTGCACTCACAGCAAGTTTCACTGATCGCTTCATGCAGTCATTGTCCGATGCTTCTTGCTTCATTCGCCATACATTAACACCTTGATCACCATATGTTACGCAGAACACACTCTCATCACTAAACAATATCTTTTTACAATCCTCCCAGACCCCCAAAAAAGTACTTTTTTTGCACCACTTCACTCTTGCTGCTGCCCTCTCTCACCACTCTCACCACTGCACCATTTTCTGCTTAATAGTCATGAGGGGCTTTATTTTTGGTACACGAGATTGAAATCCAAGTTTATGAAGACGTCTTAGTATTGTAGATTTACTCACATTAACACTGTGTTCTTTCCACTTCCGATGCAAATATCTTACACTTCTAAAACTGTTTTTTAGCACTACTTGTTAGCTTTCTATCATCTCTCTGAGTAGTTTTTGGCTTTCGGCCGCTATTCAGATGCTTGTTTTCAAAACGTCCGACGTTAAAATACGTCTTCCTTGCTCTACTAACACTTGATTGAGAACATTTTAAGTAACTGGCAATATATTGCTCATTACGATCTTCTTTATGCAAATCGATAATACGATGCTTTGTAAACTCCATTATGTTGGACGAACAACCAAGATTTCACACAAAATGAAAACAATGATGATGCAAAATGCTTTTATAACTCAAGAAGAAGTCTCACAAAAGCTAATTTTATGCTTAATTTATGCAACCTTCTGAACCAAACAGGAAAATTCATAAGAATTCTAATTTTTTGAACCACGTCTTTTGGTATTCTAATATTTTGAATAATGAAAATAATTTAAAAAAAATAGAATATTCACTCAAAATTTAATATTTTACAGTTTTAATTTTCTTTAATAACATGCAAATTTATTAAACTATCAACCGTTGTTCTTTTTCAATTGTATTACACTGAAATAAAGCTAAATGCAATACAAATGAAATGAATTATTGTAATATTTTGATTTGGAGCTCTATATGTATTTTACCTTGAATGAGAATGAGCGGTACATTTTTAAGAAATTCACATCCTGAAAATGTCAACACATGATAGTTAACTAGTAAATCTGCAGATCAGCAGCCTCAACGTCATCTTTGCAAGTCATTGTTTTTTAACACTCATTGCATAATATTCAACATCCTACAAATCGCTTTTTAAAGTTTTCAAATTACATAAATATTTATGAGCATACAAGATACTTCGTAAAGTTTCAGAAATTAAAAGTGTTAAACAAGTGGTTGTACATTGATGTTCTGAAATTCTGATGAGCTACTTATTCTGGTAACTTTTTAAATCAAAAATTGCATTTCTTCAGGGGGGCTCTGCCCCCCTGAACCCCCCGTAGTCTATTTAAATTTACATTCGTAATTTTTTATTGATTGTGCGGATGGTTATAGTATATCTTAGATTTTTTTTAAGCTGTGATTTATAAGGATAAGCATAAGTTTTTTTTTTTAATAAATTAATAAAATTTAAATTTTAAATAAAATATTCATGTTAACCGTACACAGGCAATAAATCTTGAAGTGACGCCAAAAATGTAACCCTAAAATCAGCTACATTCGGCACAACACAACGACGTGCTTAAAGAAAAAAAAAAAAAAAAAAAAAAAAAAAACGGATGAAGTCAAAGAATTTGGTCCCTGTTCCACGTGCTTGTTTTGTTTGGGCCGAATGAGGGCATTTAAATCTGAGCGATAACGCACATCGTATTGCAAACTGTTTTTACGGCATACTGCATCTCCATCTATCTCTTTCCTCCGTGAATAATAGTTAATTTTATTTTACCCAAGATCTTTTTATTCCAGCATCTTTGTTTTCGATAAATGACGTCTAATTCACCTGCTATGCGTACTTACTCAAAACTTTTCATCTTGTTATATTAAGAAATACTCGAGAGTTTTCTTTTTATTTCCAATATGCCGCCATATTAATTTTTCTATTCTTAATTTTATTTTTCATTTTCCTGTTTCACGACAAAACATTTCAATTGAAAATTGTTTAAAAGAAAATATTATTCCGGGTTTTGATTTTCTTGGCAACAATTAAAGAAATATTGGTAAATGTTATGGGAAAATGTTACGTTATTCTCTATGAAAATAATGAACTTTTGTATTTTTAAGCAAAATATTTCAATAAAATTAATAAAATAAAAGAAATATTGGCTATTTTTATTTCTGGGCTAAAATCCTTCGATATGCAAAGATACAAATGCATTAATTCATCTGTTTTGACGTTGGCTTTACTCAAGCATTATACACGCAATTATACAAATATTATTAGGACCAAATATGTTGCTAGGCAACATAGAAAGAAAAGGAAAAGAAAAGGAAAGAAAAGGAAGAGAAAGAAAAGAAAACAAGTGGGTAAGTGTGATCACAGATCGCACAGAGGGTTTCGTTTAATATTCCTTTCAAGACACTTTATCCCTTTGAAAAATCTGTTAGTTCTAAATTTCGCAACCAGGGCCGCACTCTATTCTAAACAAACCTCTATCCGAACAAAACTCCGTTTTGCATACTATCCGTAGATAAATTAGTCGAAGGGATTGGGCCCAAAGCACCGAGATAAGTAGGTGCCCCTGGCGCTAAAAAAATGGTACTAAAATATGTAAGGCTATGGTGCATAATATGAAAGAATGGTCAAAGAGGTGTCGGCAAAAGTTGTAAAAGTGCACCTCGGGTGAAAAAGGCGAAGGTTAGAAAGATTGCTTAAAATACACAAGTTAGAGCCCTGAGGAGTTAATAATATAAGACTTTTTGAAAATTTTATGATTTGTCGTGTAGTCTGAAGTATTCAGCTATACGTATGCAAAAATTCATGTCTCCAACTTAATTAGGGGCTCTCTTAGAAAGAATTATACATTGTGGTAACTAAATACATTGAAGAGACATACAAGAAAATACATTGTGGTAGCTAAAAGGTTAAACATAAGACTTTTTCAAAATTTTATGATTTCTCGCCTGGCCTCGGGTGATCTGCTATAAGTAAGCAAAATTTCAAAACTCCAATTTAACAATGGGCTCAGTTAGAAAGAATTGCTTAAAATACGCATGTAAGAGCCAAAAGGGTTAAATGTACGAAAATTTTAGGATTTGTCGTTTGATGTGAAGTGTTCAGCTATAAGTATGCAAACTGTCACGCCTCCAACCTAATTAGGGCTCACTTTGAAAGAATTGTTCAAAATACACATGGGGGAGCCCAAAGGGTTAAATGCACGACTTTTTCAAAATTTTATGATTTTTCGATTGATGTGAGGTGTTCAGCTATAAGTATGCAAAATTTCACACCTCCAACCTAATTAGAGGCTCGCGTAGAAAGAATTGTTTAAAATACACATGTGGGAGCCCAAAGGATTAAATTTACAACTTTTTCAAAATTTTATTGTTTTTCTTTTGATGTTAGATGTTCAGCTATAAGTATGCAAAATTTCACGCCTTCAACCTAATTAGGGACACACTTAGAAAGAATTGTTTAAAATACACGTATGGAAACCCAAAGGGTTAAATGTACGACTTTTTCGAAATTTTATGATTTGTCGCATGATGGTGTTCAGCTATAAGTATGCAAAATTTCACGCCTCCAACCTAAATAGTGTCTCACTTAGAAAGAATTGTTTAAAATACACATGTGGGAGCCCAAAAGGTTAAATGTACGACTTTTTCAAAATTTTATGTTTTGTCGTTTGATGTGAGGTGTTCAGCTATAAGTATGCACAATTTCACTCCTCCAACCTAATTAGGGGCTCACTTAGAAAGAATTGTTTAAAATACACGTATGGAAACCCAAAGGGTTAAATGTACAACTTTTTCGAAATTTTATGGTTTATCATTTGATGGGAGGTGCTCAGCTAAAAGCATGCAAAAGTTCACGCCTCCAAGCTAAATAGGGACTCACTTAGAAAGAATTGTTTAAAATACACATGTTGGAGCCCAAAGGGTTAAATGTACGACTTTTTGAAAATTTTATTATTTGTCGTTTAATGTGAGGTATTCAGCTATAAGTATGCAAAATGTCACGCCTCCAACCTAATTAGGGGCTCACTTTGAAAGAATTGTTTAAAATACACATGGGGGAGCCCCAAGGGTTAAATGCACGACTTTTTCAACATTTTATGATTTGTCGTTTGATGTGAGGTCTTCAACTACAAGTATGCAAAATTTCACGCCTTCAACCTAATTAGAGACTCACTTAGAAAGAATTGTTTAAAATACACGTATGGAAACCCAAAGGGTTAAATGTACGACTTTTTCGAAATTTTATGATTTGTCGCATGATGGTGTTCAGCTATAAGTATGCAAAATTTCACGCCTCCAACCTAAATAGTGTCTCACTTAGAAAGAATTGTTTAAAATACACATGTGGGAGCCCAAAAGGTTAAATGTACGACTTTTTCAAAATTTTATGTTTTGTCGTTTGATGTGAGGTGTTCAGCTATAAGTATGCAAAATTTCACGCCTCCAACCTAATTAGGGGCTCACTTAGAAAGAATTGTTTAAAATACACGTATGGAAACCCAAGGGGTTAAATGTACAACTTTTTCGAAATTTTATGGTTTGTCATTTGATGAGAGGTGCTCAGCTAAAAGCATGCAAAATTTCACGCCTCCAACCTAAATAGGGACTCACTTAGAAAGAATTGTTTAAAATACACATGTGGGAGCCCAAAGGGTTAAATGTACGACTTTTTGAAAATTTTATTATTTGTCGTTTAATGTGAGGTATTCAGCTATAAGTATGCAAAATGTCACGCCTCTAACTTAATTAGGGGCTCACTTTGAAAGAATTGTTTAAAATACACATGGGGGAGCCCCAAGGGTTAAATGCACGACTTTTTCAAAATTTTATGATTTGTCGTTTGATGTGAGGTCTTCAACTACAAGTATGCAAAATTTCACACTTTTAACCTAATTAGGGCTCACTTAGAAAGAATTGTTTAAATTACACATGTGGGAGCCCAAAGGGTTAAATGTACGACTTTTTCAAAATTTTATAGTTTGTCGTTTGATGTGAGGTGTTCAGCTATAAGCATGCAAAATGTCACGCCTCCAACCTAATTAGGGGCTCACTTTGAAAGAATTGTTTAAAATACACATGGGGGAGCCCAAAGGATTAAATTTACAACTTTTTCAAAATTTTATTGTTTTTCTTTTGATGTTAGATGTTCAGCTATAAGTATGCAAAATTTCACGCCTTCAACCTAATTAGGGACACACTTAGAAAGAATTGTTTAAAATACACGTATGGAAACCCAAAGGGTTAAATGTACGACTTTTCCGAAATTTTATGATTTGTCGCATGATGGTGTTCAGCTATAAGTATGCAAAATTTCACGCCTCCAACCTAAATAGTGTCTCACTTAGAAAGAATTGTTTAAAATACACATGTGGGAGCCCAATAGGTTAAATGTACGACTTTTTCAAAATTTTATGTTTTGTCGTTTGATGTGAGGTGTTCAGCTATAAGTATGCACAATTTCACTCCTCCAACCTAATTAGGGGCTCACTTAGAAAGAATTGTTTAAAATACACGTATGGAAAGCCAAAGGGTTAAATGTACAACTTTTTCGAAATTTTATGGTTTGTCATTTGATGGGAGGTGCTCAGCTAAAAGCATGCAAAAGTTCACGCCTCCAACCTAAATAGGGACTCACTTAGAAAGAATTGTTTAAAATACACATGTTGGAGCCCAAAGGGTTAAATGTACGACTTTTTGAAAATTTTATTATTTGTCGTTTAATGTGAGGTATTCAGCTATAAATATGCAAAATGTCACGCCTCCAACCTAATTAGGGGCTCACTTTGAAAGAATTGTTTAAAATACACATGGGGGAGCCCCAAGGGTTAAATGCACGACTTTTTCAAAATTTTATGATTTGTCGTTTGATGTGAGGTCTTCAACTACAAGTATGCAAAATTTCACGCCTTCAACCTAATTAGGGACTCACTTAGAAAGAATTGTTTAAAATACACGTATGGAAACCCAAAGGGTTAAATGTACGACTTTTTCGAAATTTTATGATTTGTCGCATGATGGTGTTCAGCTATAAGTATGCAAAATTTCACGCCTCCAACCTAAATAGTGTCTCACTTAGAAAGAATTGTTTAAAACACACATGTGGGAGCCCAAAAGGTTAAATGTACGACTTTTTCAAAATTTTATGTTTTGTCGTTTGATGTGAGGTGTTCAGCTATAAGTATGCAAAATTTCACGCCTCCAACCTAATTAGGGGCTCACTTAGAAAGAATTGTTTAAAATACACGTATGGAAACCCAAAGGGTTAAATGTACAACTTTTTCGAAATTTTATGGTTTGTCATTTAATGGGAGGTGCTCAGCTAAAAGCATGCAAAATTTCACGCCTCCAACCTAAATAGGGACTCACTTAGAAAGAATTGTTTAAAATACACATGTGGGAGCCCAAAGGGTTAAATGTACGACTTTTTGAAAATTTTATTATTTGTCGTTTAATGTGAGGTATTCAGCTATAAGTATGCAAAATGTCACGCCTCTAACCTAATTAGGGGCTCACTTTGAAAGAATTGTTTAAAATACACATGGGGGAGCCCCAAGGGTTAAATGCACGACTTTTTCAAAATTTTATGATTTGTCGTTTGATGTGAGGTCTTCAACTACAAGTATGCAAAATTTCACGCTTCCAACCTAATTAGGGCTCACTTAGAAAGAATTGTTTAAATTACACATGTGGGAGCCCAAAGGGTTAAATGTACGACTTTTTCAAAATTTTATAGTTTGTCGTTTGATGTGAGGTGTTCAGCTATAAGCATGCAAAATGCCACGCCTCCAACCTAATTAGGGGCTCACTTTGAAAGAATTGTTTAAAATACACATGGGGGAGCCCAAAGGATTAAATTTACAACTTTTTCAAAATTTTATTGTTTTTCTTTTGATGATAGATGTTCAGCTATAAGTATGCAAAATTTCACGCCTTCAACCTAATTAGGGACACACTTAGAAAGAATTGTTTAAAATACACGTATGGAAACCCAAAGGGTTAAATGTACGACTTTTCCGAAATTTTATGATTTGTCGCATGATGGTGTTCAGCTATAAGTATGCAAAATTTCACGCCTCCAACCTAAATAGTGTCTCACTTAGAAAGAATTGTTTAAAATACACATGTGGGAGCCCAATAGGTTAAATGTACGACTTTTTCAAAATTTTATGTTTTGTCGTTTGATGTGAGGTGTTCAGCTATAAGTATGCACAATTTCACTCCTCCAACCTAATTAGGGGCTCACTTAGAAAGAATTGTTTAAAATACACGTATGGAAAGCCAAAGGGTTAAATGTACAACTTTTTCGAAATTTTATGGTTTGTCATTTGATGGGAGGTGCTCAGCTAAAAGCATGCAAAATTTCACGCCTCCAACCTAAATAGGGACTCACTTAGAAAGAATTGTTTAAAATACACATGTTGGAGCCCAAAGGGTTAAATGTACGACTTTTTGAAAATTTTATTATTTGTCGTTTAATGTGAGGTATTCAGCTATAAGTATGCAAAATGTCACGCCTCCAACCTAATTAGGGGCTCACTTTGAAAGAATTGTTAAAATACACATGGGGGAGCCCCAAGGGTTAAATGCACGACTTTTTCAAAATTTTATGATTTGTCGTTTGATGTGAGGTCTTCAACTACAAGTATGCAAAATTTCACGCCTTCAACCTAATTAGGGACTCACTTAGAAAGAATTGTTTAAAATACACGTATGGAAACCCAAAGGGTTAAATGTACGACTTTTTCGAAATTTTATGATTTGTCGCATGATGGTGTTCAGCTATAAGTATGCAAAATTTCACGCCTCCAACCTAAATAGTGTCTCACTTAGAAAGAATTGTTTAAAACACACATGTGGGAGCCCAAAAGGTTAAATGTACGACTTTTTCAAAATTTTATGTTTTGTCGTTTGATGTGAGGTGTTCAGCTATAAGTATGCAAAATTTCACGCCTCCAACCTAATTAGGGGCTCACTTAGAAAGAATTGTTTAAAATACACGTATGGAAACCCAAGGGGTTAAATGTACAACTTTTTCGAAATTTTATGGTTTGTCATTTGATGGGAGGTGCTCAGCTAAAAGCATGCAAAATTTCACGCCTCCAACCTAAATAGGGACTCACTTAGAAAGAATTGTTTAAAATACACATGTGGGAGCCCAAAGGGTTAAATGTACGACTTTTTGAAAATTTTATTATTTGTCGTTTAATGTGAGGTATTCAGCTATAAGTATGCAAAATGTCACGCCTCTAACCTAATTAGGGGCTCACTTTGAAAGAATTGTTTAAAATACACATGGGGGAGCCCCAAGGGTTAAATGCACGACTTTTTCAAAATTTTATGATTTGTCGTTTGATGTGAGGTCTTCAACTACAAGTATGCAAAATTTCACGCTTCCAACCTAATTAGGGCTCACTTAGAAAGAATTGTTTAAATTACACATGTGGGAGCCCAAAGGGTTAAATGTACGACTTTTTCAAAATTTTATAGTTTGTCGTTTGATGTGAGGTGTTCAGCTATAAGCATGCAAAATGTCACGCCTCCAACCTAATTAGGGGCTCACTTTGAAATAATTGTTTAAAATACACATGGGGGAGCCCCAAGGGTTACATGCACGACTTTTTCAAAATTTTATGATTTGTCGTTTGATGTGAGGTCTTCAGCTACAAGTATGCAAAATTTCACGCTTCCAACCTAATTAGGGCTCGCTTAGAAAGAATTGTTTAAATTACACATGTGGGAGCCCAAAGGGTTAAATGTACGACTTTTTCAAAATTTTATAGTTTGTCGTTTGATGTGAGGTGTTCAGCTATAAGCATGCAAAATGTCACGCCTCCAACCTAATTAGGGGCTCACTTAGAAAGGATTGTTTAAAATACACATGTGAGACCCCAAAGGGTTAAATTTACAACTTTTTCAAAATTTTATTATTTTTCGTTTGATGTGAGATGCTCAGCTATAAGTATGCAAAATTTCACGCCTCCAACCTAGTTAGGGGCTCACTTAGAAAGAATTGTTTAAAATACACATGTGAGACCCCGAAGGGTTAAATTTACAACTTTTTCAAAATTTTATGATTTGTCGTATGATGTGTGGTGTTCAGCTATAAGTATGCAAAATTTCAAGTCTCCGACATGTATAGTTTCTGAGAACGGGCTCTGTGACGGACAGACAGACGGACGGACGGACAGACAGACAGAGGAGCGAGACGAATAAGGTTTCGTCAGATGAACGAAACCCTAAATAGTGGTATGAAGTAAACTTTCTGATGATGAATGAGTTATACTTATCTCATATCGCTGTTCAAAAAGTCCACGCAAATTATTAGATTTCCTAATTTAAGTTAATTCGTGGTTAAAAAAGCGCGTGTCTCCATTTTAATCGACGCATTTGTTAGCAATAAACCGATTAATTAAATAATAATTAATATTTCAGCTTGTAATTAAGATAGGACTTAGATATGGGTATCAATGAAATCAGCGAAAATTTTGACATCGGGATGCCAAAAAATTTAATCAAAAAATTTAATATTTAAAAAGTTAAAATTTCGTATTAAAATATGCAGCAGCGTCGTCATGTGTACCTGCTTTCCCGCCGAATTGAAATATTTTTATTTCCTTGTCTTTCCAATTAAAGAAATTAAATTTTTATGGATCGATTTTTAGTGGATATTTTATCTTATACACATCGCAGAAATGTGAAATTTATACCAAATGAAAGTAGATTTTTTTCTGCGTCTGTCTATTCCATTTACAAATTTCTCGGACCAATATTTTCTGATATGCAATTTCGCTTTATAATCTTCACTTCATTTTTCGGCTTAATTTCCTCCGTGGTAACCGTGCATTCGGCTGATTTTACTGGCAACCCTTAGGAGAAACACGGATGCTTTCCAGAAAGTCCGGTTGAACCTGGGTGGATTGGTTAATTTTAGAAGTTAATTAGCCTGTAATTCGGTTAATTACCAACTTTTTCAAAATTTTATGATTTGTTGTTTGATGTGAGGTGTTCAGCTATAAGTATCCAAAATTTCAAGTCTCTAACATGTATAGTTTCTGAGAACGGACTCTGTGACGGACAGACAGACAGAGGAGCGAGACGAATAGGGTTTCGTCAGATGAACGAAACTCTAAAAATGAAATATGCATTATGTCAAATTGATAAAACAAAATCCTTTATACTAGTAAATCTGCAGATCAAGAGCCTCAACGTCATCTCTGCAACTTATTGTTTTTAGCAAATTTTGCTTAATATTAATCTTTCTACAAAAACAAAATTTAAACTTTTAAATTACACAAACATTTATAGAAGGAGAAAAAAATATTTCGATGGTTTCAGACATTAGAAGCGTTAAATTAAACACGTTGTTATGTAATGATATTCTGAAATTTTCACGAGCTACTTATTCTAGTAATTTTTATATAATAAAGCAAATTTCTTCAGGGGGGTGCCCCCCCCCCCCCCCCCTGAACCCCCCGTTGTGTAATTTATTTTGCATTTGTAATTTTCTATTGATTGAGTTAATGATTATCCTATATCTTAGATTCATTTTTACACTGCGATTTATAAGGATAAGCAACAATTTGGTCAAGCATTTTACGTTATCCTAATATCCATACAGCAGTATTTACTTGCCTGCTAACCACAAACACCTGTATCTAATGGATAAAGAACTTTTGGAAATGTAAACTGAGACATCTAATTTAGAAATCTAATACCTTTATAATTTTTGTTTCCAAAAAATAATTTTGATTACCATTCTGTAATATTTATATCTAAGATCTAATCTAAATATCTAAAAATGTACTCGATAGCATTAACTTACTAAAATCACCCTAAAGTAGGGGGAGTCCTAAACCTAACGGTTAATAATTCATCATCGTGTCCACTTCCAATTGACTAAATAGATAAATGTGATATGGCGCCGTTAAGTATTTTTTGTGATAGCCTTTTAATAGTATCCACATTTAATTTAAAATCGTGATGTTACAAACACCGTTGAAATTTGATGTACACCTGTGTTCAGGTCAAATTACGAAAGGTTAACTAACCTTTTATTTCCCTTAGCCGGGCATTTTGTTTCATTTTTCGTAATAGGGATTATTTTAATAATTTATTTTACACTCTACAAGCTGTTACACGGGACGTTGTTCACGTAGCATTAAAATAGAGATAAATGCATTAAATAAAACATTTCACTCCCCACCAGACATGGCAAGTCTCAGGCTTTTTGCACAACACTATTACCTTACAGAAAATGTTGTTCTTTTAAATCGCGCAAATGTTTCAATTAAATAAAGTAACATTTTTTGTATTAAAATACTGGTATCCAGAACGCCGGAGGCTTGGCAGCTCTGCTCCTCTTAATAGAAACATATATAGTTAACCAACACTTTATCACATTTTATAGGAAACAATACGGAATTTCTTATATGTATGGCCTTATATATACCTCAGTCATAAAAATGTAAAATTTTGTGCCAATTAATATACGCAATTGCGAAAATGAAATCGCAACCAATGAGAAAAGGAAGGCCAAGTAAAATCGTGTAAATCGAGGAATGTTTCTTCGTAGTGTGGGAAAATACCACTACAAAAATTATTTTAGGTGGTATTTGGTGTGAAATATTTATATGTATTCATTCCTGTTCTATATATCTTTTTTATTATTTGTAATTTGCTGCATTTTCCCTTTGCACGTGAAAATCTTACAAATTAAAATGAACTCTTTGGGAGAAATTGTTATTCCCCCCCCCCTTTTTTTTTTTTTTTTTTTTTTTTGGCAACAATAAAGTTTATAAAGTTTAATAGAATAATGTCAGTTTATTCTGTATGAAAATAACGAACTTTTTCCTTTATAATCAAAATAGCTGAATACATAAATAAAAATATTATTCTATATAGTATATACCGGGTGTCCCAAAAAGGACTGACTGATTTTAAAATTCAATAACTTGCAAACGATGACAGATATCTAAAAAATTCTTGCTGGAGGGTTATGCATAAGGTCAAAAGTTTTACTACAGTGATTTTCGATTTTAGTTCGAATTACAAACAATAGATGGCGCTGTAAGCAATAGTCGCCAAATACAGGCTCGATTTCTGATCCTTTCTGTTGTTCCATGCTGAAAAAGGAGATGGAAATGTATTATCCGGGCCACGAAGCACCAAAAATCTAGCCTGAATTCAGCGTCTATTGATCGCAGCGCCATCTATTGTTTGTAATTCGAACTAAAATTGAAAATCACTGTAAAAAAAACTTTTGACCTTATGCATAACCCTCCTGCAAGAATTTTTTTAATATCTGTCACCGTTTGCAAGTTATTGAATTTTAAAATCAGTCAGTCCTTTTTGGGACACCCGGTAAATACTATTTTCATTTCTGCGTTTAAATCAATCTATATGCAAATATCTATACAAAGGCATTCATTAATTCATTCCTTTTAACTTTGATTTGACTTAAAAAACCATACATACTTTCACATTTATGATATTTTTAGATGAGATATAGTTGCTACGCAACGATTAAAAGAAAAAAAAAGAAATATAAGTAAATTCATAAAATAAAATGTTTTATATTATTCGAACACATGTATAAAATTCCATCATAAGTTATACACCTAATTTAAAAGCTCTGACAAATGTTTTGACAAAATTGCAAACTAATAGGAATAATTTACTACTCTTATTTAAAAATTTCAGCATCCAAAATTTACCATTTAAATCCATTTTTTATATGAGCCATTTCTTTCAACAAATGAAAATTTGAAAATCGTCTGACTTGCCATTGAAAAGCATTACAGAGCAAAATAAAATGTTCTATATTTCCCGAACGAATGAACCAAATTTAACCAAAAACCATACAGCTAAGTCCGAATACCTCATCAACATGCCAAATTAATTTCAAGCCGATCGGATGCTTTTTGCGGCAGTTATCGCGGAACAGACAGACAGACGGACAGACAGACAGACAGACAAACGGAAATCAAAACTTTTCGTGTCTCCACAGTAAGCCTTCACTGACGTTTCGGCAACTAGCAGTTGTCCATAAAGTAGAATACCTTTAGAAGAGAATAGGGACAAACTCACAGAGCGTATACTCAAATCGTTTTGTCAAAGCGATAACAACGCACATTACATAATTTCGTGATAATCGCTTAGACGAATATTCTGGTATATAAACGTACTTTGATATCAGGCAGTTCTAATTAAATTATAGAACTTAAATTAGTCAAAACACAGGTGCTTGAGAATGAGTTTTTTTATTCTATTTAAATCGAAAACAATCGACAAAAAAGAAAATTTTGTTATTTAAAATCTCTCATTAGAACTAATAATTTAATAAAATTAATTTTGCTTAGTTATGATTTTTACATAAAGAGTTTTGAGAACTGTAATTATATATGCATTAACTAAGAATTTTTCGAATTTATCTCACGAAAAATCCTCATGCATTCAAAATCATTATTTTCTGCTCTATAAATCGACCAAGAGTTAAAAATAGAATATCGGAGAAAGAAAACTTTATTCGGATAAATTGTTACACAATATTTGAAAACTCAAATCATCTTCGATTTCTATTCTCGTTTGCTGAATTATCCGATACAGGGCAGCTACTGAATATATATCAGGGCATCTACCGAAGCACATTATTGAGTTTGCATTACGATGATGTTTGAATCAGATTTCCGTAAAATCCACATTTGAAAAGGCATTTTGTTTTTCTTTCCCAACTTTAGTTATATTATTATTTTTATTATTTTTGAATGTGAACAAATTTTGCATTTTAAAGAAATTCATATCTTTAAAATGTCAATTCATGATAGTTAACTAGCCGTTGTCCATGAAGTAGAGCGCCTTTATTATGGAGTAGCTGCATGCGAATAGGTTGAATGCTCTTATTAAAACTTTTTTTGAAAGCAATAGAAAACGACGTTAAACCTTTGCATCATAGCTTTGCAAATCTGTAACATACACCAAAATCACTGATAATACAGTTGGCTTTAAAAGGCGACTTTATTTATTGCTGCTACCTCCCAATACGCATCAGTTAATATAAATTGTTGATAGAATTATCAACCGACGGCGAGGCTGAGTTAACTATTCTTGCCAAAGTTTTATTTATCATTTGAGCAGTTTTGAATCGCTATTGCTAGAATTAAGTTCGTATATTTTGTAAAATCAAACAGATTCGAGACGTCCAAAAAAAGATTTTGTAGGTAAGTTCGTATACCTTATAATTTTCTATTAAAAAATGGACAATATTTATGATAAGTATCTAATTTTCTGTTTATTGCAGATGTGAACAAAAGTACATTTTAGGCAATATGTCTTTTTTTAAAGTTTTTAACACTTTCCAACATAGTTGAAAATTGTTTATGAATTCGACTTCTCTGTCCGTTCCCCTGTCTGCCTGTCTGTGCTCTAACTTGCGTAAATATAGCCCCATTCCCATGAAATTCAGATATGTTGTTAAGGTTTACTATGGCATGTTCGGTATTGAAAACGGAGCGTGTAGCATTTTTGGTTCATTTACAGGGCCACTCAAAAGAATTCCATTGCATTACGGTCTATGGGAAAAATCGATAGCTGAGTATTTTAATGATATTACAGTATTTTAAACATATTGAAATTAATATACATTATTGAGTTGTACTACAAGTTTCTTACTATTGAATAGGGTGTGCATAGAACTTATCATTCATTTCTAGGGATTCACAAAATATTTTGACAATAGAAGAAAATGAGTAATAATGGAACTGTTGGAGCTTACGAACAATAATTGCTGGAAGAGCGTTTTCAGTTTGGTATGCGTTTTGTAAATTTAACTATTTTATAAATATTACTTCGTGTGTATAAATTTTATTGATCATATACAAGGCTGCCCAAAATTTCTCAACAACATCCGTTAATTGGCAGAATTTTTGAGTGGAAAATTTCAAGAGTACTTTGCGTTTAACTGAACTAGCATTTAGCATATTATGTTGCATGCATTCATATATGTAGGTCCTATGCAAAGATGCACAAAAAATCGTGTTTTTTACTGACTATCAATGGTTATAGCAGAAATCGGGTTTTTAATTGCGTTATACGTTTTTCAAATTGTTCATTTACACATCATCTTTCACATTACTAAACTGGGAAGTTTTGTTATTGTATTCTGAATGTGTTGGAAAGTGTTTCATAATATGTGCTGTACGCATGATTTTTCGTTCTTATTCTTATTTATTTTTTACATGCATAAAATGATGTATTGCAAAGTCTGATTAAATATTTTGCCAATCGGAGTTGTTGAGTCATAAAGGGTTAAATAAGTTAGTGATACTCGCTTAGGCGAATTAGACAAATAAACAAAAAATAGCTAATCGTGGAAAATCAAGTCTGTTTTTGTCCAAAATCTTCTCAACCAATGAAATTTTGCTACCAGTATATTGATAATGTGATATATAATGGTACTCTAATATCAATCGGTCCTGTTTCAATTCTAGCACTTAACACATTGAATGTCACGTCAGGCATCGATGACTGACACTTATAGATTCTGTAACGCGAGTCTTATTTTGTGGCCTAAACGGAAAGACAGACAAAATAGACTTGGCATTCAACGTGTTAAATCAGTCATAACATAGCTGTTTGAGACTACGCAGTTTTATTCTATTGGAATCAAGTGCAATCCAGAACATAATAAAACTTTCTTATTTCTGAAAAACTTTCACAAGAAATAAGAATAATTTTAAGAACGGAAATATTCTTAATAATGAATTTTACATAAAGATATTTCAGAACTGTAAATATCCAGATATTAACCAACAGTTATTTGATGTCATTTTACAAAAATGTTCTAAGCTTCCAAAATCATCATTTTCTGCAACTAATCAAGAGTTAAAAATAGAATATTGGAAAAAGAAAAGAAACAAAACTTTATTTCGTGAAACATTACAAGATATTTGAAAACTCAAATCATATTTGATTTCTATTTTCGCTCGTGGAATTACCCGATACTTCTATTCGGGCAGCACTGAAGCGATTTATTCTGTTTGAATTTCGATAATGTTTGAAGAAGATTTCCGTAAAATCTACATTGGAAGGAGATGTGGCATTCATTTTCTTCTTTCCGCAGCTTAGTTAAATTACTAGAAATTAAATAAGAAATAAATACTAGAAATAAATTACTTGAAGGTAAACAAATGTTGCAATTCCCAAGAAGTAGATGTTTGGAAACAGTCAGGATTAAATTAAAGTAATCGAAAAATGTAAGAAATAGCTTATCGATTGAAAAATTTTGATGGAAAACAGTGTTTTGTTTTTAAAGTGAAAGAAAAATTACCGAAAATTTATTCCTTACAAAAAGTATGCTTCTCTTTAAGTTCTGGCAGTGTAATATGTAGCTAATAATCATTAAGGAAAAATAAAGGTACAAAGTGCTTTTCTCTATTTAAAACAAGTAAGATAAAAATATTGTTTTTAAAGTCAATTCCTACTTAGGTCATCAAAGAAAAATTTAATATAATCCCTTAACCCTTAAATGCCTGATTTTTCGAAAATCATTGTAATAATGTTTTTCGACTTTCATTTTTTAAATAAACCATGGGAAAAATACTTAAAAAATCATATTTTGTTTTAAGTATGGTTTACGGCTAAAAAACAGTTTGTCACTAATCGGCAATACTGGTCTTTAATTGGAAAAAAAAAAATTCCTTGATAAAATTCTATAGTATTAAACACACAAGAATTTTAGGAACTATAATAAGAAATAAATTTTACTTGCTCACTGAAAAACAAAATAGGGTATTTCGCAAGCTTCCAGACAAAACAAAAAGAACAAGTAGCAGCAATTGAAAAAAAAAAAATCTATCTTTATACTTTAACAGCACAAGTGTTGCCATCTACATGTTGAAAATCGATTTAATAATATTTTCAGAATGTATTTTATTGGCCACATTAGGCATTATATCTTCAATATTATTCTAATTGTATTTTAGAGCCTAAATTCGGTATGTTGCCGAAAATCAACACCCGGCATTTAAGGATTAAGCTAATATTAGTTTTTGTTGCATTAAAATATCTCAATTTGTTGATTTTCTATAAGCAAGTAGATTTACAATGGAAGTCTATGGGAATTTAGCGAAATATTAGAGATATCGCCAAGATGGCGTAACTTTTAGCGACTCATTTTGGTCGCCAAATTTGGCGATATATCGCCAAGTTGGCGACAAACTTGGCTGTATTTGGCGGCAGAAAAGGGTCACCCCTCTGGTAATCCCCACTTATAGATACGAAGATGCATTAAATGCTTCAATAACCAATGGCCGCCATTTTGTCTCCCATGTAAAACTAAAATTAATTAATTAAAATTTAATTAATGAATTAATATTTGAAAAAAACTGTATTAACATCAATTGTCATCCAGTACAAGTTTAATAATAATAATTTTTTTCAACTTGATAGGATGAATAATAAGTATTTTATTAACGATTGAAAATTTGAACAAGATATATAAATAAATAAATAAATAAATATAGGGACAGTGTGAACTAATAGTAGGAATTGAATAAGTTTTCAAAATTTAGTCAAAAATTTAGATTTTATTTAAGTGTAAGCGATTTACACGAGTGTATCAAAAATTATCTAAATACCTTATTTTGTATGATGACAACGGCGCCCAAAAACAGTTACAGTCTCAGCTGTAATGACTAATATGATCAAATGTCTCCAAATTTTGAGAAAATTGGAGATGGAAATCGCATAGTTTATGTAATTATTATTATTTTTAATTTATCATTAAAATTTAAAAAGTTAATAATTTCTGGACGTTTAAAAAACAAGAATGTGAAATCATACGTCAAGCATTCACAACACATTCAGAATATTCTAACAAAACTTCAACGTTTAATAAGATAATTTGGAAGTAAATAATTTGGAAAACGCATAACACATTTAAAAACTCAATTTAGCAATTGCCGTCAATAGTCGAGAAATTATCATTTTTTTTTTTTTTTTTTTTTTCAAATGGAAAACAAATTTCAAATTAATGGCTTAAAAGGCGCAAAGGCCAACATAGTGAAAAAGATTCCATGCCAGGACATGCAGTTAATTTGAAATTTGTTTTTCATTTGAAATATTATACACAAGGCGAATGTTTTTATCTGAATATTTTTTTCCAAGTATTAATAATGAAATTATCACCTTTAGTCCTTTATATATCCTACAGATTTGTATATATACTATGTAATATGCTAAAAGTTATTTCTGTTGGGAAACGCATAGCACAGCTGAAAATTACCTTCAACTATTGCCGTTAATAAACGGAAATGTACTCGATATTTTTTGTGCAGCTCTGTATTCGACCGATAGAAATTAAGCGCAAAAAGTAATATAAAAAAAATAGTTTTATGTAAAATTTTGTACCACAACTGAAAACGTACTTCCAGCAATTATTGCTCATAAACAATACTGTGAACGGATTACTTTGTGTGGCCTATAAATGAAGGATGGGTGCTATGCACACCTTACTCTATAATTTGCATCATGTAGTGCATCGTAGTGATATGTATCAATTTCAATGTTTTTGAAATTGTGAAACATCATTAATATACATCGCAAATGGTTTTTTGCCATATGGACAGAAATTCTTTTGAGTATCCCTGTAAATTAACTATAACGGCTACATACTTCATTTTGGCACAGATGTCATATTCGCCCCATATTGGCGCGATTTTTTTCGGTTGCCAATTTGGCGAAAACATCAACAGCATAAACAACATAATCCGGGTTACCACATGAAGCAAAATAACGACACTTTGGCGCCAGTTAAGTACCCTTTGCGTATGTGACATTGGCGTCAGAAAAAAATCGCGCCAATATAGGGCGAATATGACATCTGTGCCTTCATTTTCAATACCGAACATGCCATAGCAAAACTCGATAACATATATCAATTATATGGAAATCCGAGTATATTATTGGGAGTTGAAGCACGAACAAATTGGCGGCAGACAGACAGACAGACATACTGAATTCATAAAACCTTTTCGACTATTTTGGAAAGTGTTAAAAAAGAGAAAAATCTTAATTTATAATTTATAAAACTATGACAGCGTTATATTAAAATCCCGTTATAAAATTTGGTGACTTTAGTAACGACCTTCCATCTACATAAAGCTGTGCGCTAATGAGTATCACTGTGTGTCCATTGAGAGTTGTTCTATAGTATTTTTGTTTACACATGTGTGGGTACCCTCCGATTGCATTATGGTAAAAAGAAATAGAAACAACCAACCAAAGGAAAAAATTTTCGGTAAACTGGCAAATTAACTACAAAGACATTCAACATGTTCTAGCAAGATTATAGTGAGAAGTCAATTAGTCGTAGCTAATGTTTTGAGTTCCACAGATGATTCAAAGGTGCAAGAAATCCCTTGAATGTTACTAGGAATGTCACAATTATCCTATGATACGTTTCGTGTAGCAAAGGTGATTCAAAAGAGGTAGAGCATTCTTTGAACATAATTAAGAGTAGGAAAGTTTTTTCAACTGGATAAATCATATTCATTGTTGAAGTAGTACAGCTGAGGTTTATTCCAACAGAGTGAAAATTGTCCAGATCAGGACTTGAGCCAGGATACCTTGGTTTCCTGTACCAATGCTCTACCATTTAAGCTATCCGGACTGTACGTGGCTGACATAATTCACTCTTATTTGTTGGGCATGGCTGCAAACTGCAGCAACTATTGTCCAACAAGTATGAGTGAAGTATGTTAGCTAGATACCGTCCGGATAGCTCAAATGATAGAGTACTGGTCAAGTCAATTCTGGGCTTCGGAGCTCCTACAGGAAGTACAATCTTCCCGCGTAATCTCCAACATCATCGTGAACAAACATAGAGATGAGTTTCGAGGATGATGGGAACGAAGAGCAGCGAACTGATTTTCTATTGGTTGAGACCCGTAGGTACCTCCCTCCGATAGTCAGCTGACACGGAGCATTGACAGACTATGTCGGTCGTTCAGGCAAGTATTAAGTTCAGGTTGGCAAAAGGAGAAAGGCAAAGAGCAAAAAAAACCCTCCTCAGGTCCCTATAATTTTACAATTACATTAATACAATAAAAAGTTTCTAACATGTATAAGACATACAAAAAATATTACATACAAATATCATTATATATAATACAAATATAGTTAAATTTTCCTAATGGATTTTTTTTTTTTTTTTTTTTTTCGTTTTTTTCTATCCTTAAAAGCTAAAGTTTTACGCGCAACATCTTGTTGCGCAACTATGTTCTTATATAGTTTTTCAAGATAGTTTGCTAAATTAAGGAATGATTCGATTTTTAATTCTATTTTTATTTTGTCCAGAATCTCAGTAATTTTGGTAAAACCATTTCTAAATTCATTCAGCTGGTATAGCTGTACCAGGGAAGGTCAAAAGGTATCCAGGTTCAAGTCCTCGTCTGAACAATTTTCACTCTGTTGGAATAAACCTCAACTGTACTACTCCAACTATGAATATGAATATTTCTTGAACACTGCAAGGGTACCTCTATATCAAAGTGGCGATATGTGGGATGTAGAATTTGGCTGGTTTAGACGATTTTTAACAAAAGCAAATCGCCAAGCATCTTGATAACCCTACCATTATTACCATGCTAATGTTTGCTAACTTATCTCACTCATCTAATCGATCATTTCCAGGCGATTATCATAAGCTCTGGAATGTAGGTTTGCTATAGTTTGGGTTAAAGCGTCAGTCTAAGCACAGTCTAAACATGCGCCCTGTGCGTATGTTTCCACTCTTATACACAGTGGCCCACAAGCAGATATACAGTTACATATGCATAACTAATTGTGGCCTTTCTTTTGTTTCTAGGTTGCAGAAATGCAGAAATGCCGAAGGTGGACGTTTTGGATTAAATATGTAACTATATATGTAATTAAACCTGTATTAAAAGTATTGCTGTATAAGTAACTGTATACCTACACTTGCGCCACCCTGTATAGAGGCCCTGAGCTCCAATTTAGAACAGAAGGCTATGCTGCCGCTCTACTTCGTCTACTAAAACCGTATCGCATCGCCATCTTGTGCGTGACTTCTTCGCCAATGGAAGACTTTGTTCGGCCATAATACCTTTAAAGCGAAACCGATTGATAAACATTCATGGCAAAATCGTTTTGATATGCGGACCACTAGCTTCGATGTTAAAGTATAAGAAATTAGCTCAAGTTCTATATTACAGCTCAGTGAGGCACCCGAATACTATGAGCTACATAGAAATTGCTGAATTCAGTGAATTGGCTCCTTCTCGGCAAGCATATTTTACTCGCCTTTTGAAATACCTGTAGCATTCGTGACACTACGTTTCGGCTCATTTCGCAGTAATCAATTTTTTCGAAATATTTCCAAAATTCGAATTGCTTCTGCTTTTTCGAGATTTCTTCGAAAACGATTAAATAGCCAGAATAGATATTTGCGTAGCTAAATTGATATAGATCAATATTTTATTAAAATTAAACATCACCACGTATATGTCGGCGAAAATTTTATGAACCTCAGTATAATTCGAGTGGTTTCGTGCATTTATTGATTGAGATAATTAACCTCTTCACGCCCTTGGCCGCATATGTGGACGTTTAGTTTTTTTATAGGTATAATTACTGCCAATAATAAAAAGAACAAAAAATTGATAATAACTTATTCACACCAGAATCCCTCAAAAAGAGATGCAAAAATGTTATCGCTTGGCTGCACCAGTGTACAGTTAGAGATATAAAAAGAGCGTGAAATTATTTTTCGGCAGTCAGTGTTCTTAGATTATTTGAATAAATCGTTAATAGTTGATAAAAATATTGTCAGATAATTAAATATATTAAGTTTTAATAATTTGTTGAAATGTAAGAAAGAAATTTACTGTTAGTTTTTTAGCATTTCACTCATAAATTACCCTTAACGCTCAGCTACCAAGTATGTGGAAGTTATTTTTTTGCGAATTATTATTGTTTTTCGTTTTTTTTTTTTTGCTTTTTGCTTTTTGAATTCCTATTAATATAAAATGAATAAATCGTAAAAAAATAAAAATAAATAAAATAAAGTCTTTTTTTTCTCACCAGAACAGAATCGTCCCTGAAGAGTTTAATTATTAAAATTATTTTTAATAAAAGCACTTAAAAATGGCTAACGTTGCCAATGTTAAAAAGTTAAAATTACTGTTTTATTCATGCATTCCTTATTTGTACGAAATACTTCAGACTTTTTCTAAGAAATATGTATTTAAATAAACTGTAACTTGCAAAAATGGTTTTCTTAAAATCTTTAAATGCTTACAATAAATATCCACAAAATTGATATTGATAAAACGGACAATTTCGGATCCCTGGGTTTGATATCACGAAATGTTGAATTATTTTACTCAGTAGAATTTAAATTATTCCTCTGCCAACGATGATTAATCACAAATGTACACTCAAAAATTCCCTACATTTTTAATGTCATATCACAGACACAATCACTACACATCCATTTATCATGTCATATTAAAAATGACAAACATAACTGCCAGAAATTTATGCATATTATAGATGCAAAATTATGCTTAGTTCCAAATTCCATTGGATTTTAGAATACATAGTGAACGTCTCATAATGAATAAAACTACAACTCACCCATAAATCATTCTTTATTAAAAATAGCAAACTGAACATCCAAAATTGTGGACATAATACTGAAAGAGCAAAATCCAATTTTGTTTAAACATCATACGATTATGCATTGCATTTTGAAATTAGTATAACAGAAGCAATTGCTAGTTTTCTACGCATCATCTGTTACAAATGAAATTCCGGAAATTATCATACACATAATTTGTTTGTAAAAATACTTTTGGATAATATTACAAAAACTTACTTTAAATACAGAAAAATATTTTATTTCAAAACTCCTCTTTATAATTGCAGTTACTCATAAAGCTCTGAAAAATGTACAGGGTCATTCTAAAAAATCTGATAAAATAAAAGGACAACGCAGGAATACGAAATCAGAAAAATTCCATGTAAAGGAACGTATGCTGCACCCACCACAAAACGTTTTCCTACATAAAACAATTCGTTTGCAACAAAAATTAATTGAATATCTATTTGTTCTCGATATATAGCTATCGCGGAAATTGTGAAAAAAAAGGCCAGCAGCGACACCCGTTGGGAGATATCCATCCAAACCAAATATTAATCTATTTATCTCAAGGTCTAACAGAATATGAACGCTGGTGAAATTCCGTGCATTAGTTGTTGGCGTATAGCTATCGCAGAATTCGTGGAAAATGCGGCATAGCAGAGCCTCCTATCAGGGGATTTACATCAAAATCTAGTCAGTATCTACTTATGCTGAGATATAACAAAATCTCTAGTTTAATGCAATTCCTTGGATTTGTTGTTAAGATATAATCGTGAAAAATGCAGCATAGCAGCGCCACCTCTTGAGCAATTTATGGCAAAGCCTATTCAGCATTAATTCATGTACAGGCATAACCAAATCTGAAGTTACCTGTTAGGCGGTACACACCCAAAACAAATAAGGATGATTTATCTTAAGGTCTAACGGAATAGAAAAATAAAGATACAGTGAGCTGGATGACAAATTGTGGAAAATCCCTTAAATTAAAGCTACTTTTAAATAGCAACTCACTATGTCGCGAGTTTTCGCGATATTTGACCGGACGTTTTATATAAGTTGCCCTAAATAGCTGACTACCAAATTACGAATGAAAAATTCTGTAATCTTTCGCGCATGCGCAGTAAAAAATTATTTCATATAAATGCCCATATCTCATCAAATATTCAATAAATTCATGTTTTAGTTGCATTATACTGTTTCTGCTGTTCTTTTACAGTTTCGGAAAGTGGTTTTAAATTTGGTTGAAAACTCTGTATTCTACAAACAAAAACATTTGCATTTTTTACAAAAACGTTAACACCTTTACGAATATTCGTGCTGCGCTTACACAAATCCACACAAATGAACAGGACCCACATAGTCAGTTGCTACAGTAACAGACCATTTTGAGTATTTTTTGTTACATGGGTGATCACAAACATTATATTAATATTAAATTTAATGTAATCCCCTCTAATTGCCTCCACGACTAAACCTTCACCGAAAAGTATGAATTCAAACATGTTGTTTACATCCTTGAAGTTCAAGGGACAATTAGTCACGAATTTTGGTAGATATTCGACAAATCGTATACAATCGAAAGCATATGATCACCGTTCCTTAACTTTTGGAGTTTAGATATTCTACAAAACAATCGAAAGTGCCCTGATGCTTTTGATCTGATATTGTATTTTATTCTTTTTATTTTATGGGTGCATTTTTTTGAGATGAGAAAGAATAGGATAATTTCATCTGTTTTCTGATTACGAAGAAAGAAAAAGTGTATTATTATCCTTTTTTGTGTTTCTTAGATCTTCATTTAATGTCAACAACAACCAAAATAATACTTTTATGTATCAAATCTTATTGAAAATTTTAATCAGAATAGTTCTTGCCTCGGTCCTCGCTTGCCCATTATATGTTTTTTCGACGGTACGAGGAAAGATTTTCCCTTACATGCTTGGTTTATTTAGGGGGTTTTTGGCTGTTCTCCATCTGTTATCTCTTTTGGCATGTTCAATCAACAGTATTCTTAAAGTACTTGATTAAAAATAAACCGGTCAAGTGCGAGTGTTACTCGCGTATAGAGGGTTCCGTATAATAAATATATGAATTAGTAACTGGGCATTGCATTACACAAATATTTCTTAAAAAGTTGTTATCTAGGCTTTAACAATTTCAAGGATGATGGTATGTTTGTGAAACCACTTAGTTTTAATATCGAAATTCCACAATGGCACCCGAATTTTGGTACAAAAATTTTTCATTTATTATGTATGTGAAATATAGCTTTTTCTTATTTCCAAAAAAAAAAAAAAATTGTTCGTAAATTCCGGTGTCATTCATTCATTTCAACATTTTAGCAATGGACATCATTAAAAGCCGATGGCGCATAGCCTTCCGTTACAAACCGATGGCGCATAGCCATCCGTTAAAAGCCCATGGCACATAGAGTACGCCACGCGTGTCTTGATGTACACTGTAAAAAAAAAAAGAAAACGGACTAAAAAACGGAGGTTCTACTGGCAATCTAGTCGCCAGTACTGTTTCCGTATTTTTACGGAAATTCTTCCCCATAAATTACAGAGAAATTTTCGTTTTTAATCAGAAAAACAGAAATTTTTTTGTAATTTATGGAGAACATTTTCCGTAAAAATAGGAAATAGTACTGGCGTCTAGATTGCCAGTAGAATGTCCGTTTTATAGTCCGGTTTTTTTTGTTGTTTTTTTACAGTGTATGTCCAAACCGTCCATTTTAAAGGGATAATATCTAGGATAATTACCGACAATTTTTTTTTTAAATCATTATCAACAATTCTTTTATACTTCTGCGACGATAAGTACCTTCAGCGCTCCTCAACACTCTCAGAAATAAAACTCTCCCTTTTGACGATTCAGAAATCCTCGAGCTGTATTTCGTCGTTTTTGACGATCATTTCCTATTAACATCACGTGACTTGTAACGAAACGTAAACCCTCAAATATTTGACGAAATTTTTGCCTCAATCTCGGTCAGACTCAATGCATTTTAAGGAAACATTTCCTCAAATCCTCCTCAAATCCTACGATTATTTCCTATACGATCCTCAAATCCTACGATTATTTCCTATACGATCCTCAAATCCTACAGATATTTGCTTGTTTGTGTTAGTCCTGTAATAATTTATTTTAAAACAGCACTTAGTGCTTTTCAGAAAATACTGAAATATAGGTAGTTATTGTTTCTTCATTAGTTATTTTTTTAGCTGTTAGAATTTTTAGGAATGCTTATTAATATTATTATTATTTTATTTATATGTTGTCGTTCGTTATGTCTTAATTCGAAAAGAATAAATTTCCTGTGTTTTTCAAAACCATTCAATAAGAAAATTAGGTCAATAAAATTTCAAACTTCTAGGATATCTTTTTTTTTTTTTTTTTTTTTTTTTTTAAGAAGTACATTATGTTTTCAATCAAATTAAAAATAAACATAATTGATCCCTCTCCTCTTTATAAACAAAACAGTAAAGTGTTAAAATCTTATCTTCCTACTCAAAGTGATAAAATCTCACGCAATATGCACTTCACAATTCATTATTTGTGAGCAACAAATTAACCAGACCATATTCTAATCATTCATTGATCAAAGAAAATTTCAGTTGTAAATTATTTAATCAAGCCATATTATAATTATTCATTGATACGAGAAAACCATAAAAATAAATTAGCTTTCCTTAAAACTTTCAGAAAATATAGCAGCCCGATAAAATTGCAATCTACGTTATAAAAATAAAATACGAAGTAGAATTCATTATATCAGGCTAAAAGCAGACACTTTCAACTCCCCAGCAGCCAGGTTGGCAGAACACCGACCTCCCATACGAAAGGTCGTGAGTTCGAATCAAGCCGGGGAAAGAGAGAGGTGATTATTTTTTCTTTCCCCGTGTCAAATATTGGAGCTTCCAAACTGATTGAGAGATGGCGCCACCAGCCCTCTATTGACGAAATTTATATCGTCAAGCAAGTGAAGAAACTAATTTCATCAATTTGACGAAATGTTCGCTCGGAGCATTTTACAAGAAACTATTTCGTCAAAAACAAAGAAAATTTCGTGAAATCTGAGTATTCATTTCTGAGAGTGAACTCATTTGCTGAATGCCTGCAAATCGAAATTTGTGTGTAATGGAAGAATGTGATTTTCTCAAAAACTATGTGACCTAGGGTAATCGCTATAGTGTTCCTAAAAGGTTTAAATTAACTTCTACTACCCTTAATTTTTTCAAAATATTAGTTTCAGTAGATTTGGAAACAGAAAGGGGAAAGCATATTTTTGCAATGCATTTTCGTCGATATCTCAGAAAATATAATATCTAAAATTAAAAGAAATGTATTTTTGAGTTTGGCGTTACAAAAGCTTTTACACGATGCCCTACACGATATACAAAGAAAAGACTGATTTTTTTTCAAGTAACATAATTAGGCCCTCTACATTTTCCTAAATATATTTGTCAATAATTAATACTCTATAAATATGTGGGTCAATAGCCTTTGTTACTTCAGCCAATTTGAACTTTACACGTTCCATAGTTTACGGGCAAAATGGCTGTGACAGACGGACAGGCAGACACAAGAGTGATCTTATAATCGTTCCATTTTTACTTCTTAAGTACGGAACCCTAAAAAATTAGATGAATCCGAAAAATATTCATTATCTGGTACAAAACCCTGTGTAGATTTCAGACATTTTGAAATATTTAATTTACTACTTTTCTCAATTACAAAAGACTAAAATTAATTAGTTAAAATGATGTTTATGAGCCTTCGCTTTCAATCTTTCTTAAAGAATGTAGGATCAGTTTAAGATATTGTATCGAAGCATAGCAAAATTATACGAAAGATATATTTGTATATATAATTAAAATGAAATCACATGTGTAAAAATAAATATAAATATGAAAATAAAAGACAAAAAAGTATTATGCGAGAGAATAAAAAAGAAATAAAGAAATAAGTAAAAGAAAGAAAGAATTCTAAGTATGTGATACGGAATTATTTGAGGAGCCTCATGTGCACAATTCATAGTTAAGATGTTATTTCACCGAATATTGACGACATTCTGTATATAGAAATTTCGGTTGAAGCATTTTACCATGCTTTTTGTAATTTAAAAATATAGTTTTAGAAAAGATATTGGTTGAGGCACTATCTAATCCTCTTTCATATTTTATTCTTTCCATTTTACGAGAACATATTTCATGATGAAGAAGAATAGGAACAAGAGAAATTTAACTTCTTCTTCCGATTCCCAAGAAAAGAAAATGAAAAAAAATATATATGGATCATTATCTTCTTTTCTGTTTCTTGCATCTTCATTTAATGTCAGCAAGATCCAAAAGAATACTTTTATGTGGCAAATCTGGTTGAAGATTGTAATGACTATAGTTTTTGGCTCGGTTACGACTTACGCTTCATATGTTTTTTTGTTTTTTGGAATAAGTGAAGCTTTTCTATTCCATGGATGGTTAGTTTATGAAACATCGGCCTATGAGAAATGAAAATAGAACTGGGTGTATGGGATTTTTTTTATTATTATTTTAACTGTAGATTATAAATGATGCAATAGCAAATCATTGAAAAGTAGCCAATATCAATATTCCATTTCTTTCGCCAACCATTGACTAGTTTCATTATTATTTTAGTTTTCACTGGTTTTGTTTGCTATATTGTGAACTTTTTCTTTCTCTGGAAAATTAGTTGCAGAATAGTAACGTTATTTTTAATAAAACTGGTTATACTAGTTAACTCATTTAAACTCCCCCCCCCCCCCCTTTTAAGTAAACTATAGGGTAGCTATTGCATTTTTTTATCTATAATTTTTGTCTAAAGATCAAATTGCATATTCGTTATTGTTGAATCAAATAATATGTATATATATTGAAATCACTTCGGCAGTGTTTGAGGTAAAGGATCAAAATATAGAGAAAAAAAGTACAGTCGTGGAAAAAAAAAGTAAACACCCCTACTAACCCCTCAACAAATTATCGCAGAGGAAAATTACTGGTACCAAACAATTTGAAATAAAGTCTACTTTTAAATGATGTTATAAAATTTGCTTAGGGGGCCCTCTACATATTAAAACGAACCACAACTTTGTGTTTTTCAATAGCAGTATACAATTCTGACAGCATAAATGAACTCTACACTCTTCAATTAGCCTAAAAACAAAATTTTACGCAATCCGTACGATAAGTTTCCGAGAAATCAATTATTGTAAAACAAGCATATTTTAGAGGCTGTATCCAAATTGAAGTTCGGTATTCGATTGTTGACCGACAGAGCCTCCTTCTTGATCAAGGCATCTTAAGCTCTACTCAAGCCGTCATTGAAGACTGCTAGAGTACAGCATAGCAGAAGAATTTTCAAAATATCTAGTCACTTCTATCATAGATGGCCTCTTAAACCATGATTTTGCCTTTTTTAAAGCATAATTTGAAAACTACTTGGAAGAAAAATGTGAAATTTTGGATTTCCATAAAGCAGGACTTAATAAATCTAAATCCATCAAAAAAGTTGTAAGTTGCAATTCATATTTTTTTCGAATATTAATTTCATAATTCATATCATAAAATTATAAAAATTGCAAATTAAACGTATTTATGTTTGGGTATATTAGTATTATTGCTACACAAAAAATTAACACATTTGGAGTATAATTTCAGGCAATATAAATAAAAATATAAAAATGTAATTTAACATTAGAAGCACTAAATTTTGAATGGTTATAATTGAAAAACTTATCATTCAGATGACTTCAAATTTGGTGTTTAGACATAGTTTGAACCGAAGATTTGAAATATCTTATTAAAATTGGGTATTGCGATTGAAAAAAAGGAAGTTTGGATTCGTTTTAATATGTAGATGGCCTCCTGAGCAAATTTTATATACATCATTTCAAAGTAGACTTTATTTCAAATCGTTCAGTACCAGTAACTTTCTTCTATGGTAATTTGTTGAGGAGTTAGTAGGGGGTGTTTACGTTTTTTTTCCCACGACTGTAACTTTAGAAGAGAATATATTAAAGTTTCTAATGACGCCAAAGCCTCTAGTGCTGTTTGCCTGATGGAAAAAAAATCATAGATTTATTTTTGTCTACAATTCGAATCCAACTGTTAAAACTCGGTTACATTGCAACCTTATTGGAAGATTTGGTTATTTTATTTGTACTCTCTTTTTGCCTCCCTCCCGTAAAGAGAAAAAAATCAATGCGCTTTACCCATGAAAGGGCAAAGTTTGTATTCTTACAATAAATAACATTTCCTAGCAATATTTAACAGTGTCTCACAATTGATGGCGAGCAAAGAGACTTTAAAACGCTTCTTCGACTTATTCTAAATGTTAATAAAGTGCATATTTATGAGGTGATGCGCTTTCCTTTCTATGGAGTTTCTAGATTTTTTTTTCTTAGGAGAAAAAAATGTTATGAAAACTGGTGTGACGTACCATGGCACCAATATATAGGGTGATTATAATTAAAGTTTAAGTTTCAAAACGTTCTAAAAAACGAACCACTGATTAGATTGACGTCAAAATTGAGCGACGTATTATTGAAGAAGGGGGAAAGAACATGAAACTGAAAAAAAAATAGTTCCAAATTTTAGCGACAGATGGCGCTGTAAGCGCCAGAATTTTGACTACAAATGTCGTCTGCTTCAATGCTTCGTCTGTCCACAGAATTTTCCACGGCCAATCATTGTCCACTTCCGTGCGAGCAAGAAATTCCAAAGCAAAACCCTCTCTTGCTGGCAGGTCAAAGGGAAACAATTCCTGCACATGGCAAATTTTGTACGGATAGCATTGCAGGATGTTTCGTAGAATGTCATGCACGGTGCTCACAGGCCTGTCCAGTGTTCAGGCAATTCTCCGTGCACTGCATGGTTCCACACCACCGCTCGACTCCTCCTGAACTGCTGTGGCCACTTCTTCAACTGCCGCCGAATCACATCTTTTCCTTCCTCTACCAAACTGCACATCAAACAAACCTGTATTTTCGAATTTTTTCATTATTTCGCCAGACACATGACAGTCATCGGTCCAATCCCTTTTTTCATGCCCTTGAGGGTCCTGAACTTCAGCAGAGCTGCTGGTGCAGAATCACCGTTTTTGTAATAAAGCTTTACAAGCAGAGCGCGGTCCTTCATTGAGACACTCATGGCGAAAGTCTGAGACGCGAAATGAGGAAACACCGTTTACCCAACGTTTTTATAACACCTGAAATGGCCGTGTGCATGCCAGGTATTTTAATTTACATCTTCTGACGCTTACAGCGCCATCTGTCACTAAAATGTGGAACTATTTTTTTCTGGTTCATGTTCTTTCCCCCTTCTTCAATAATACGCCGTTCAATTTTGACGTCATTCTAATCAGTGGTTCGTTTTTTAAAGCGTTTTGAAACTTAAACTTTAATTGTAATCACCCTGTATATGGGCTCGTAGGGCTCGAGCCCACCCAATAATTTGATCTCTCCTCCCACTCAACTTAATTTGATTTAATTCGTTATTTATTTATTTACTTAATCGCAGAAATGCAACTTGGTTTTATTGACGTTCTCAAAATAATTTTGCGTGAAAAATAGTAAGAGTTAGACTTATAGGAGCTAGGAAAGCCCCTTGAGCAGATATATAATTTTCTCTCAAAAATAAATTCCCTGCATATTTTGCCGTCTGTTTTAATGTCTCTAATTGAAAGAGCACTTAAATGACTAAAATGCATGTTTTTCCTGACATTTAGTTTTTTGCACTTTCAATAGTTATCAATTTTTATTTTGTTCATAAGGAAGAGTGTATGAGAATATAATTTAATAAAATTATTTATTAAATTATAATAATTTTAAATTTTGCTTAGAAAAACATAATTTAATTTCGAATTACTATCTTTAGCCTTTCGCTATACCCCCACCTCTCTCCCCACACAAACAAGTACTAAGGGGGGGGGGGGGGATTGTATGTGTTATTTTACCAAAACAGTTTTGAGCCCTCCCATTTTTTTTCAAAAGATGGTGCTACCGGTGACGTACAATTAAATTGCAAAATTTCTTTAAAACACCATAGAAGTAAGTAATCCACAACGCGTTTCAAAAGAACTCTGTCTTTTTCACTCTGGCGCAAAGAAGACATGCAATACCGCTTTGAAAGAAGGAAGACAGTCTTGTTATCTGAATCTTGCTTTTGCTTTCAAAGTAGGGAGGTGGAATGTTCTTTGCGCCTGATGAAGAAAGATAAAGTTCTTTCGAAACACGTTGTGCATTTCTTATAAGGTTTTAAGACGCTTTTACTTTCAATTACTTTTTAGAGGTTGAAGTGGTGTATTAAAATTCTTAACAGTAAAAGATTTCTTTTTTTTGTTTAGCATAAAACTAGACGGTTTTATAAAATAGCAGAATTTACAATTTTTCTATTAACACTTAAATGCGCGATTTTTTATTTTGTTAAATTATATATGATTCTCTGAACAATCTTTTCTTCTGTTGTACATCTGCAATACAAGTAAAAACTACTGTCGTGTGGTTGTTTTACGCTAAAATATTGCAAATTAGTAAATATTTTAATAAGTATGTCTCCAAATACTTTATTTTATATAATTATTTATTTTATAAAACTTAACCTTTAACCCTTTAATTCCCATGATAGAATACGTTCTAGAAATTACGTATCTGACTTTACACCAGAAAGTTTCGATGGTTAATTTCGCTTTATTTAAATACGGAATGTCTGTTGTGAGAATTTGACGATATCTCACATTGGAACTCTCAATTTACAAGGCAAAGGGGAGCTAATAGGGAAGTTAATGTATTTTCACCTAGCCTCCAAATTTCTTCAGAGTCCTAGAAAATGTCGCTAGACATGAAACAAATACTTCAATTTCTATCAATCTTCGCAGATGACACTGGGGTGAAAGGGACTCTTTTATCTAGCGAGAGAAATATTCTTTTGATGTTCACGAGGGCCTCGTTCCCGTGGGAAAGTAGAAAGTGAAACCAGAGATGAAGCCGGACGCGAAAGTTCCTGACGGCAGCCTATAGAGAAAGGGCTGGCCTATGAGATCATGGCCCACGGATGGTGAGTGGCTAATGGGAGTGGCTTTGGTCCTGGACGGAAAAACGAAACTGATAAAAGAGGATGCGAGAGCATTCTCGGGAGCTTAATTTTCCCTTCGGTTGAAGTTGAGACTTCAAGGTGTTTCTGGTCGTGCAGAGTGGAAATCTCTCACGGGTCGACGGCATCGGGGCATACTCCGAAGCACAGAAAAGCGAAAGCCAGGTGTGGCTGTTACGATATCTCCATTACGGAGTTGAAGATCGGAGGTTCCTAAACCTCGGTTAAACACCTACAAAAGTGCGACATTCCTGTCGAGCATCGCGAGCTCTATCTTCGAAAATAGTGGACATTGGATAAGTAAGAGACTGACTACACTGAAAGCGATCTATTATTCGAGGACTGGACTTGATTCTATAAATATATTATTGTCAGCTGAACTCGAACCCTCATATGAAAAATGTTGTAATTATGAATTATTTAATCAAGAAATTCTTATTTAATTGTTTGTGAAACAATAAAATATTTTTTCGATATTGACAAGACTAGGCCGTTGAAGTTGCCCGCTACCACACCACCTTACGACATCGGCTCCGTTACAACTTGGTGGCAGCGGTGGGATTTTCAGCAAGAATAATTGTTATTAGAGGAAAGCTCAGGAGGAAACAGACGGCGAACACCCGGAGTTTCTGACGACAACCCGAGAGGCAGCCGAAAGAATCGAAACTACAGTTCCGAGGAAGACAGAAGGACAGCCCTTCGGGAGCAAAAGACAGTTCACCCAGAACAAAAGACAGTTCGTCCAGAACGAAAGACAGTTCATCCAGAACAACGGCAATGAGACAGTTCATCTAGATCAACTAGACAGTGCTTCGAGACAGTGCAAGGTGGACCTTGGACGACAAACAGTGGGACGCAACACGCCCGATACGACCCCTTGAGCTACAGTGGACGACACCCGCGGAGTGCCATAACGGACCGTTCCCCAGACAAGATACTTCAAGCAACAACTGCAACAGGTAAGCTCATTTCATTTTGAGTGGCTCTTAAACTATTATTTATCATACTGATAGGATGTTAAAATGTTGTTTAAATAAAAATATGAGAAACTTTTATTTTGAGGTAAATGAAAATACTAAGATTATGATAAATCAATAATGTGTAGTTAATTGAAAACTAACGTTTAATGCAAATTTATATGTTATGTTATCTTTATCGGTATTTGTAATATTTGGAATGCAGAAAGGATTAGATAGGCTAAATTCATAACTACTCAAAAAAAAAAAAAAAAAAATTCCCAGTAAAATTTTTTTTTTCTTATATGACGAATATATAATGTAAGAGTAATGTGTAAGAAATATATTTTGATGAGTGATTGTATAAAGAGAATTTTTGATGCATGCTGGATTGCTAAATGACAAACAGAGTAAATTAAACTTTTACCCTAAATAGTATAGATGCATTTTGATAAAGGTTGCAGAGAGTGTTCAGTTCTTGAGAAATACTGGGAATGTAGTTTGCCTATAGTATTTGAAAAATTACTTATTGTTTTCATATTGTGTGTATAGGGACTCTAAAGCTTTAAAATTTTGAATTTTAGTTTTTGCTTTACGTTTGGCACGAGAATATAGAAATTCTGAAAATCCTTTGAAAAATCATAAAATAATTTTTACGTATTGGTTATGCATTTGAAATGTTTATTTATATTGTGTGATTAGGGGTAAAATATTTATTGTGAGGTGTAAGGTTCATATACTTCTAAATTGATAAACAAAACGAATAGTTTCCGTTTGTATTATTTTAACACACCGTAGTCATGTCGAAGTTAAATTCACTGAAGTACTGCAGGAAAGCGGATTTACAGAATCTCGCGGAAGTTTTAGGGGTGGAAATAGATGAACAAGACAATATGGCAATGATAATCGAAAAAATTGAAGCAGCAGAAAAATACGACGAGGAACTGACGTTAGTACAGGCAGGGTACATCGTGAAGGATAGGGAAGAACGCATCACTGCAGAAAGAGAGAAAGAGAGGGAAAAAAAAGAGAGAGAGAGAGAGGAAAGAGAGAGAGAAGAGAGTGTTAGGGAAGAGAGAGAGAAAGATAAGGAAAGGACGTTTACTTTAGAACAGCTAAAATTAACGCAGAGTTCAGAAAGGCGAAATTCTACGGTAAGCAGCGGTTCCGAAAGATCCGTTAGATTACCTCTTAAAACTATTATGCATCGTTTCGATCCTGAACGATCCGACATAACATTATTCCTGAATTTGTTCGAGCGACAGGCGAATAGGTCCGGAATAGAGCAAGATGAATACGTCACACACTTGTTAGCATTATTGCCGGTGGAAATTGCAGAATTAATCTTACGCGAACCAGCTCAAAAAATTGACAATTTCGAACATGTTAAATCACTTTTATTAGCCCGGTACAGGCTGAGTGCGGAAGCGTACCGTCAAAAATTGAATAAACATGCACGTAATCCAGGAAACCCGTGGAGAGATCTCATATTCGAATTGAATAGTTTTCTTGAAGGATGGATTAACGGTTTGGGGATCACGCAATTTTCTGAATTAAAAGACTTGTTGATCACTGATCAGATCAAACGACGCGCGTCGGTCGATTTGAAAGAGCATTTTATTGATTCGTGGGCGAATTATAAAAATCCCTTGGTGCTCGCTACGGCACTAGACGAATACGAGGCGATAAAAGGAGTGTCAAGAAAATCGTGGAATACGAAACCAAAATTTGAAGGAAATTCGCGGGATAGGAGAATGGAAAAAACGGAAAATGAAGACGAAATGAGAGATTGGCATTCGGAAACCAAAACTAATTGGAGAGAGAAAAACACGGAAAACGAAAGAGAAAGGATCTTCGAACGTAAAAATTGGAATAAGTGTTTTATTTGTTCCAAAATTGGGCATTTAAAAGCCAATTGTCCGGAAAACAAAAGGAACTTAGAACCTATTAGTAGCGTTCATCACATTTGCGTAGGTACGAATTTTGAGGAAAGTTTCAAACCATATCTTAGCCGTGCTCTAATTAACGGAAAAGAATGCACGACGTTAAGAGATTCCGGAACTAGGTATGATGTGACCCCTAGTCAATTAATTAAGCCCAATCAGTTAGACGGTGGTGCTGTAAGAGTTAGGCAACCGTTGACGAACGATACGCTTCGTTTACCGACCGCCCACGTTGTCTTAGAAATTGAAGGAGTGGGGAATATAAAAACGAGGGCCATAGTAGCAGAGAACAAATCAGACTTGTCGTATTATATATTAGGAAACGAAACTCAAACATTAATCGATAAAATTAAGAAGGGGAAGGCTGAGACTTTATATGCCGGAAAAACCGTAGGTGATGCCAATCCGAAACTGAAACAACAGCGGTCCGATCTGACGCAAGGGAACCAGTCGAAAAAGAGAAACCCCCGGTCAGAAATGATTGACGTGAATACGGGAGGAAATTCTAGCGAGAATGAATGTTGCTCTAGGAAGATGAATGAGAATTTTAAAGTAGACGGAGGGGACCTTTTGTTACCCGATCGAGAGGGGAATTTAAGCGTAGGATTAAGCAAGGTTGGGAGAGAAAGGCTTAAAAGAGAACAGGATGAGGACGAGTCGTTAAGCGAAGCGAGAAGGTCAAAAATAAAGAAGACGTATTGCAATTGTGGGGATTTTGAGAAGTCAAATGACTCCCTTATAGGTATAGCTTTAACGGGCGATCAAAGAGATAAGCCGGTAAGAATTGGGCAGACCAGGAACAACAGGAAATCTAGGCGCGATAAAGATACGTTAAAAAGAAATGCAGTGTCAGGAGATGCAGGATTAGGTTCCACCAGACATAAGTCGCATGAAAGGGGTACGAGAAGAATGAATCGGGGGAGAATCGATTATAAAAGTTCCGCGACTAATCTTTTTACAAACGTCCCAAGTAGACGCGAAAAGTCTCAAGTCTATAGAGTAAACATACCGAAACCTAATGAAAAAGGCGTGGAGAATATAAACGTTTTGACACGTAAAGCTTCGCGGCCCAAACACTATGCTAAATTCAGAGATAAGCTTTCAAGTGACATGTTTTAGCAGTTAAGGATTTAGTAAAGAATTGTGTGAATCAAACTCAACTTAAATATATGTATATATTAATTTTCTTTTTTGTGTGTAAATGTAATCGTGTAAAATATAAATGGGTTTTGTCTGTTAAAGAGAAATTTCGTAACCAAATGTGTTCAGCATTTGCAAGCTAAGTATAAAATGCAGGAAAAGTTTTTTTTTAGGAATTGATATAATTAAATATGGGCCACTTGAAATGTATGAGCTAACCACTTCCCTTACAGCATATTACGTCTGGTAGCCGAAATATGATTTGAGGGAGGGGTGTTGTGAGAATTCGACGATATCTCACATTGGAACTCTCAATTTACAAGGCAAAAGCCAGCATAGGGAAGCTAATGTATTTTCACCTAGCCTCCAAATTTCTTCAGAGTCCTAGAAAATGTCGCTAGACATGAAACAAATACTTCAATTTCTATCAATCTTCGCAGATGACACTAGGGTGAAAGGGACTCTTTTATCTAGCGAGAGAAATATTCTTTTGATGTTCACGAGGGCCTCGTTCCCGTGGGAAAGTAGAAAGTGAAACCAGAGATGAAGCCGGACGCGAAAGTTCTTGACGGCAGCCTATAGAGAAAGGGCTGGCCTATGAGATCATGGCCCACGGATGGTGAGTGGCTAATGGGAGTGGCTTTGGTCCTGGACGGAAAAACGAAACTGATAAAAGAGGATGCGAGAGCATTCTCGGGAGCTTAATTTTCCCTTCGGTTGAAGTTGAGACTTCAAGGTGTTTCTGGTCGTGCAGAGTGGAAATCTCTCACGGGTCGACGGCATCGGGGCATACTCCGAAGCACAGAAAAGCGAAAGCCAGGTGTGGCTGTTACGATATCTCCATTACGGAGTTGAAGATCGGAGGTTCCTAAACCTCGGTTAAACACCTACAAAAGTGCGACATTCCTGTCGAGCATCGCGAGCTCTATCTTCGAAAATAGTGGACATTGGATAAGTAAGAGACTGACTACACTGAAAGCGATCTATTATTCGAGGACTGGACTTGATTCTATAAATATATTATTGTCAGCTGAACTCGAACCCTCATATGAAAAATGTTGTAATTATGAATTATTTAATCAAGAAATTCTTATTTAATTGTTTGTGAAACAATAAAATATTTTTTCGATATTGACAAGACTAGGCCGTTGAAGTTGCCCGCTACCACACCACCTTACGACATCGGCTCCGTTACACTGTAATTAATTAGAGAAAATATTGCTATTTTAATTTTCTGATGTGAATTAGATATATAGGAATAAAAAAATCTATTAAATTCAAAACACTGTTGTTTGCATATATGCAAAGCTACGCACTAAAAGGTTAAACAGAGAATACCCTGAAAATAATTTCTCTTGTATTGTAGAGTAATATTTTCTTAATTTATTTCGATATGTCATACGTTAAGCAGGTTTGTATTGGATTTTATCCATGGGTGAGTTTAATCGGAAAAATCTAGATTGTATCCGTTCTGATCGTAAGTATTAATATATTTTAAATAATTTATTTATGTATCTAATTTTATATAAAAAAGGCGACAGAAAATAAATCAGATAAAAGTAAATAAATAAACATTTTATTTAGAACACAAAAATAATTACAAGTAGCATGTTTCGCTGTATTTTGTAAGCTAAGACATTTTTGTTCTATATTTGGACTTCAATTAAACTTATAAAATAATCTTCCAAAAGAAATATGCTAGATCAGCAGCATGAATATTCGTAATCTACTCTTCACTTAAGGAGTCTCAAGTCTCTTATAGCTTTAAAATTTTCGAAATTTAATTTTTTTTAGATGTTAAATTCCTATCCTTTTTGAACATTTTGATATAATTGTTTCCTTGAAATTTCCATTAGAACAGAAGTTATGACATTTAGAATTATACCCGCTCAATAGATGAAGCGTCGTTTCCAAAACTTTGAAGTCATTTTTCTCCAAATGATGTTTTTGGACGATATCTCAAAAACTTCTAAATTTTGTTTAATGAAATTTTTAAAAAATATGTTCCATGTTAGTCTGCATAAACTGAACCTAAAATTTCCTGTTTATTGTTCAAAAAAATATTTTTTAAGTGATTAAACTTTTGAAATTTTCTAAATTTTGCATTAGCTAAATACAACTTTGCATTTAAAATATAAAAATACAATAAATAAAAATTTATTTAGTTCAGGGAAATTATTATAATCTGAGGTGTAAGTAATCATCAAAATTTTCATTCTGATTGCAAAATTTATTTTGTAATCCTGCGCGTAACCTGTTATGCCAATTTTCTGCTCGTCAAATGTCAGTTTGAAACCACTGTAGATGCTAATTCTGCATCTTGCAAATTTTTAAATATATGATATGAAAGAACGTACTTATACTCTTAAAATCAAATGCATTTTAAAGTATTAATTGTTGAAAATGGTCCTTTTTTTTTCCATTTTTGTTTTCAATTTTAATAGTCCTGAGACCCTTAACTGGACATTTTCACAATTTTTACATTATTTAACATGTAAAATATGACCACATTGTTTAATTTTTTGTCTTTGAACCTTTCAAGAGTTATCACAAACTTCTTCATAAAGCGTCCAGATTGGATCTCCATTCCTTCCATAGGCGTAACCAGCCTTTTGAACGGGGGGGTGCCCAGATTTTTTAACCTGAACTTATTGGATACAAACAATATCTTATATAGTAAAACCTGCTAAAACAGAACTTTATAAAACCTGTCGAATTTCCGTTTTAGACAAGTTTTCATCTTAGAAGGTATAATTGTGTGGTATTTCTTTCAAAAAGGGCTCAAACGCGATTTTTGTTTGCGTGAGGAGGGATGAGAAGGGGTTTAAAACATCAAAACTAAATCTAATGGTAAAAAAAAAATAATAATAAAAAAAAAAAGATATGTAAATGTCCTTCCATCAGTGACATAAAACAGTGACAAAATGTGGTCACAAGTGTAAAACCTTTTCGCACCCTGACTTCTTATAAAGATTAAAAAATGCTTTTAATCATGCTGGAAACTTCTATATGCACAGGGGAACACTGCATGAGATCTAAAATTATCTCAATCAAAGTCTTGTTGATGAAATTTTGCCGGATAATAAATCTCAGATAATACATGCGGTACACCAGTACATACGTACGAAAGTTTTTCAGAATGCGACTCCATGACTTCTTAGGGATCACCGGGGGGACCCAAGACATTTTGGAGGAAAGTCTATGTAAATAATTATTATAATATTATAAATAATTATAATATTCATTACTACCGTAATTTCCAGCCTATAATCCGCGGATCAAACAATCATGTTTCGACCCATAAATTTTATTTCATTATTGAAGTTAAATATTTATCGCGATTGAACAAGTTACGTTGTATGAAACAAGATTTCTGGGTCCAATATTGTTTGATCCGCGGATTATAGGCCGAAAATTACTGTAATTCATGTTTTTACTTCAGAATGTGTCGAATATATTAGGTAAAGCAGCTCATGATAATATACACTAAATTTTATCATGAATAAAAATTATATTATCATAATGCGGCTGTAATAATACAGATAGGTGCTTGTCTGTCTCTGTGTATGTGTACGCGCGCGCGCTGAACTCTTAAAAAAAAAAAAAAATGCAGGCCGCGCAGCCGTAAGATTTGACAGGACCTGTATGCCTGAACTCAATCATATCGAAGACAATTTCTGTAATTTTTCAATTAATTTTTTATGCTATTTTTTTCGCATTTTACTGCAATTTTTTCAAATTGGTAAAAAAAGAATCCGATTTCAATATTTTATGCAGTAAAGTTTGTCTTCTTTTCAATAAAGTGTTTTCGAGATTCTTACAGCGATTTTTCAATAAAAAAATTTTTATTTTTTATTTTTAGAGAGTTTTTATCGAATTTCGCGGTGATTTTTTTTCCCGACATTCCTATAAGGAATCCGGTTTAAATCTTTTCCCAATTAGTTAATTTTCGTTCCCTGTGGTTTTTTAATCTTTTCTAAATATTTAATGCGATTTTTAGCAAGGGTTTTCGTGCTTTTAGGCGATTTTTTGGCTTTTTTTTAATCAGAAAAACTCTCCGGTAATTTTTGTAATTGTCGTGATTAAATTCGAATTAGAACTCGAAATAAAAAACGCAATAATTCAAGATTAGCTTGTTTCGAGACAGAAGAAGTCGTAGCTTGCTCGGGAGTACGTTGTCGAAAGCAGTCCCCCCCCCCTTCCCTAAATCCTAGATTTGTTGAATTCTGTGTCCATAAAAAAAAAAAACAACTAACGAAACTCCACTAGCAATGAAGTTTTCTTTGAGGGACAGGGTTTGAAATAACGTGCGGGATCGTGCGATTTGTGCACACAAAAGGAAAGTCCCGCATAACAAAAAATGCTGTGCAGCATTTCCCCGTCCAAATTTTTTCACAGAAATGTGATTCTTCAGTGAGTATTTTAAAAAAAAAATTGAAGTCCACGATTTTTATTTCTATTATGGAATTTCTCAAAATCAATTCCTGAATCGGTCCCGGAAAATTTTGAGAATTTCTTCAAGCGATCGTGGAAAAATATCGGGAATTTCGATAAAGGAGTGCAGAAAGTAATCGGCAATTTCGTCAAAAGATTGTGCAAAAAAATTACGAATTTCGATAAACGATTGACGAAAAAAACTTTGCAAATTTCGTCAAGATGTCGCAGAAAAGAGTAGAGAATTTTGTTAATTGGTACGGAAAGATACCGAGAATTTTCCCGATGAGTCGCACAAAACTACAAATTCAATTTCGACAAATTCATTTTCAAAGGAGGCAGTGTTTTTTGTACCCCCCCCCCCCCTTTCCCCCGGCTAATCGCATTTTGGAATTATCGTTTCACATCTGCATTCCCTTTCAATGTTTTTTGCTTCTTTCTAGATTTTAAACTACGAAAGCAAAGAGACAAATAGTTTCTATCCTCGTCAAGAACTTGCGTTAATTTCTCATGAAATTGCAGAAACCTGTAAAAAAATCAGTTTCGCCAATCGGTCGCACACAGAAAATAAATTTCGTCAAAGGATCACGGTGAAAACAAGAATTTCGTCAAAGGATCGCGGTGAAAACGAGAATTTCGTCAAAGGATCGCAGAAAGAAAGCGGGAATTTCGTCAAATGATTGCAAAAAGAAAAAGCGAATTTCGGAAAAGAACGAGGAAAGAAAACGCGAATTTCATCGACGGATCGTGCTAAAGAAATGCCAATTTCGTCAAAATATCGCGGTAAAAAAATGTGAATTTCGTCAAAGGGTCCCGGTAAAAAAAACACGAATTTTGTCAAAGGTTAGAGGTGAAAAGTGCGGATTTCAACAGAAAATCGCGTAGAAAGACGCGAATTTTGTCAAACGATTTTGGGAAAAAATTGTAAATATCATGAAATGATCGCAGAATAAAATCTCAAATTTGGTCAAAATTTACTGCACTGGGCTAAAAGATTGAAACCGGGTTCCTTTTCCTATTTTCAAAAGAACACCGCAAAACGAGAAGAAACTCTAAAAATAATATAAAAATTTTCAGAGGAAAAAAATTACTATATTGACTTGAAAGACTCCGACCATATTTCTTTTACGAATGTCAGAAAGTGGCCTCGAAGCACGAAATTCAACCAAACAACCAACCAACAGATTAATTTGAATTTTTTAGGCTATTATTTTTCATTTTCAAAGGAGGCAGTGTTTGTGTACCCCCCCCCCCCCCTTTCCCCCGGCTAATCGCATTTTGGAATTATCGTTTAACATCTGCATTCCTTTTCAATGTTTTTTGCTTCTTTCTAGATTTTAAACTACGAAAGCAAAGAGACAAATAGTTTCTTTCCTCGTCAAGAACTTGCGTTAATTTCTCATGAAATTGCAGAAACCTGTAAAAAAATCAGTTTCGCCAATCGGTCGCACACAGAAAATAAATTTCGTCAAAGGATCACGGTGAAAACAAGAATTTCGTCAAAGGATCGCGGTGAAAACGAGAATTTCGTCAAAGGATCGCAGAAAGAAAGCGGGAATTTCGTCAAATGATTGCAAAAAGAAAAAGCGAATTTCGGAAAAGAACGAGGAAAGAAAACGCGAATTTCATCGACGGATCGTGCTAAAGAAATGCCAATTTCGTCAAAATATCGCGGTAAAAAATGTGAATTTCGTCAAAGGGTCCCGGTAAAAAAAACACGAATTTTGTCAAAGGTTAGAGGTGAAAAGTGCGGATTTCAACAGAAAATCGCGTAGAAAGACGCGAATTTTGTCAAACGATTTTGGGAAAAAATTGTAAATATCATGAAATGATCGCAGAATAAAATCTCAAATTTGGTCAAAATTTACTGCACTGGGCTAAAAGATTGAAACCGGGTTCCTTTTCCTATTTTCAAAAGAACACCGCAAAACGAGAAGAAACTCTAAAAATAGTATAAAAATTTTCAGAGGAAAAAAATTACTATATTGACTTGAAAGACTCCGACCATATTTCTTTTACGAATGTCAGAAAGTGGCCTCGAAGCACGAAATTCAACCAAACAACCAACCAACAGATTAATTTGAATTTTTTAGGCTATTATTTTTCATTTTCAAAGGAGGCAGTGTTTGTGTACCCCCCCCCCCTTTCCCCCGGCTAATCGCATTTTGGAATTATCGTTTAACATCTGCATTCCTTTTCAATGTTTTTTGCTTCTTTCTAGATTTTAAACTACGAAAGCAAAGAGACAAATAGTTTCTATCCTCGTCAAGAACTTGCGTTAATTTCTCATGAAATTGCAGAAACCTGTAAAAAATCAGTTTCGCCAATCGGTCGCACACAGAAAATAAATTTCGTCAAAGGATCACGGTGAAAACAAGAATTTCGTCAAAGGATCGCGGTGAAAACGAGAATTTCGTCAAAGGATCGCAGAAAGAAAGCGGGAATTTCGTCAAATGATTGCAAAAAGAAAAAGCGAATTTCGGAAAAGAACGAGGAAAGAAAACGCGAATTTCATCGACGGATCGTGCTAAAGAAATGCCAATTTCGTCAAAATATCGCGGTAAAAAATGTGAATTTCGTCAAAGGGTCCCGGTAAAAAAAACACGAATTTTGTCAAAGGTTAGAGGTGAAAAGTGCGGATTTCAACAGAAAATCGCGTAGAAAGACGCGAATTTTGTCAAACGATTTTGGGAAAAAATTGTAAATATCATGAAATGATCGCAGAATAAAATCTCAAATTTGGTCAAAATTTACTGCACTGGGCTAAAAGATTGAAACCGGGTTCCTTTTCCTATTTTCAAAAGAACACCGCAAAACGAGAAGAAACTCTAAAAATAGTATAAAAATTTTCAGAGGAAAAAAATTACTATATTGACTTGAAAGACTCCGACCATATTTCTTTTACGAATGTCAGAAAGTGGCCTCGAAGCACGAAATTCAACCAAACAACCAACCAACAGATTAATTTGAATTTTTTAGGCTATTATTTTTCATTTTCAAAGGAGGCAGTGTTTGTGTACCCCCCCCCCCTTTCCCCCGGCTAATCGCATTTTGGAATTATCGTTTAACATCTGCATTCCTTTTCAGTGTTTTTTGCTTCTTTCTAGATTTTAAACTACGAAAGCAAAGAGACAAATAGTTTCTATCCTCGTCAAGAACTTGCGTTAATTTCTCATGAAATTGCAGAAACGTGCAATGGAAAGAACGGTGTTTAAAAAAATCTCCCACAAAAAAAAGACTTCAAAGTGGGATTATAAAGCCACCTTTTTGACTTGCTATGACTAATACAGATTCTTGTAAATATTCTAGTTTTTAACAAAAAATAAACAACATAATTTTCTTCTTCAAAAAAAAAAAAAAGAAAGTGGGTTTCTTTTTTTTAATCACATTTCAAAACTTAGGCTGTTAGTTTTCTGAACTACACTAATTGAACTCTGCTATCACTTCTTCTTCTTCCCCTTTTTTTTTTTTTTTTTTTTTGTAGATTTCGATTTTTTAAAATAATTGTACTTGAGTCTGCGCAAGCGGGGGGGTGCCCGGGCACCCAGGGCACCCCCCCTGGTTACGCCTATGCCTTCCACCTTTGCTGATATCTACGAGGGTGGTTCAATAATTATTTTCCCGAGTGTGTATAAAAGATTTGTATTGCGATGGTTGATGAGTAATATTGAAGCCTAATGTCTTAGAATGCCTATATGCTCAATTTCAGAACCGTATCTGCTATATTAACATTTTTTTTTTCGTTTTAGGTGTGACAGGTGTCACCTTAGCTTGAAAGTGGGTGGGGTAGGGAAAAGGCTGGTTTGGAGCTTATGGGGTCAGACTTGAAGCAGTTCTGTGATAGATTTGTGACAGTGGATGGGACGTGGCTACATCACTATGATCCCGAGTCCAAACGACAGTAGCCACATCTCATTCACTGTCACCTCCCCCCCCCGGACCCCAGCACCTCCTTTCAAGCTAGGTGCGACATCTCACACAAAAACGAAAAAAAAAATATGTTTATAAAGCAGCTACAGTTCATAATTGTGCATATAGGCATCTAAGACATTAGGCTTCAATATTGCACATCAACCACCGCAGTACAAATATTTTATACACACTCGGGACAATAACTATTGAACCACCCTCGTATAACTGAATAATGAATATTAATGAGAAACTTATTAGGATAGCTTTTGATTAAATAGAAGTCTAGAAGATAACTTCTGCAATTAAAGAATAGGTAATTAATGCAATCAAAACAAATAAAGTTGTAGTAAATAAAATGATTTAAAATTACAGTTATGACAAAATAACTAAAAATCACAGCTAAATTTAGAATATTTATTTTTAACATACTGCAATATTAATTTATTATGTATTGTATATTATTCATTTAAATATAAAATTTGAGTAATTTATGTTCCATTAACGTCATTTAATATAGTTTTGTGGTTTATATAAAGTTATTTTATACATTTTTAACTAGTTAAAACCAATTTTGGCCACTTTTAGACTGTTAAAATAGTTTCAACTAGTCAAAACTACAACCCTTATGTAAAATGAATTTTAATTTTATGAATGTATGTATATTAATTATTAAGAAAATATTCTGTGCAAAATTAAATTAAAAATTTCTAAACCAGCTGATATCACGCATTTCAGTTAAAAAAAAAAAAAAAAAAAAAAAAAGGGAAAACATTTTTGCAATATCATTTTTTGTTTACTAACGTAATATATCCAAGAATCAATCTAGTAAATCAAGTGAAGTGATTTTTTTTTAATCTGGTGAGATACAATAACATCTGAATATCTCTTTAGAATAATAAATATATTTTATTTCAAAACAAAACCTTCTGGCAACTTAAACAAAATTTCGAAACACACTACCTAAAACTATTTTATTATTACCATTATTGATTCAAATTCACAATTTCTCCAAACCATTGTTTTTATTTCTTTTAGACATTGCCGGAATAATAATAGTATAAAAAACCATTCATTAAATATATTAACAATACTGATTTATTATTTATTGGACATAAATATACAATTTGAGTAATTTATGTAAAGCTAAAGTTATTTGGTACAATTTTGACCATTTTTAAGTATTTAAAACATGTATTGACCAGTTTTAGAGGGTTAAAACCAGTTTTTACCAGTCAAAACTACAATTCTTACGTTAGTCGAATTGATGGATGCACATTAATAATATAGAAAATATTTTGTGCAAAAAATTAAATGAAAAATTTCTAAACGAGCTAATCTCATACATTTCAGTTTAAAAAAAGAAAAAGAAAAGGGGAAAATACTCTTGAAATATCCTCGTTCGTTTACTGAAGTAATATATCCCAGAACCAATTCAGTAAATCAAGTTAAGTGATTTCTTTTAATTTGTTGAGGTAAAATAACTCTTTACATAATAAATATATTTTACTTAAAAACTAAAAAATCTTCTGGCAAAGCTTAAACAAAATTTCAAAACACTCTATCTAAAAATGTTTTTTCTTTTCTTATTGGTTCAAATCCACAATTTCTCCAAACCATTGCTCCTGTTATTTATTTTAGACATTGTCGGAATAATAATAGTATAAAAAAACACTGACTATTTTTTCTTCATTTGAAAGTGGAGTGAAGAAAAAAAAAAAAATGGAGAAAAGAAGGGAGAGTGAGTAATGAGCCGTTACTCGTAACCGTACCCTCAGGTGCCATAAACCGAGGACATGAGATAAACAATGCGTTTTGGACGTCTCGGATGGGTTCGGAAGATGGGATGAAGTCTTGGCCATATATATAACTCTACGAGCATTTTCACTGGGAGACAAGTAGCAGTTTTTCATCTTAATTCGCATGGTGAATGTTTTATACCACAAGATTTCTTTTTTTCTTAAGAAGCGGAGTGTTGTAAACTGTATTTTATTTTATTACTTTATTATTATAGATATACAAAAGACGTCATACCCAGAAAAAAAAATATATTTATCTATTTTTAGTCTGTATGTTAAGATTTAATTTACATATTTATTGATCGTTGTTGCATTAACTTAAACAGAATAGAAGAAAATATACTTAGGTCAAAATTATAAAAGTTTTTCATGGTATTAAAAAAAATCCTAACTTTTCTTAATTCAATTCTTAACATTTCTTAATTCAAGAGAACTTTTAGATATATTAATAAGGAATAGAAGCATTTCAGGAGTAAAGTAACTGAATTATATGGGAAGTTTGCACATTACCAATTTTGGTTATAAGTGTACCTGTACCAATTAAGGGGTCTCAGGACTCTTAAAGCTTTAAAATTTTCGAAATTTTAATTTTTTTAGATGTTAAACTCCTATCTTTTCTGAACATTTTGATATAATTGTTTCCTTGAAATTCCTATTAGAACTGAAGTTATGGCTTTTACATTTATACACGTTCAATAGATGATGCGTCGTTTCGGAAACTTTGAAGCCATTTTCATCCAAATGACGTTTTTGGGCATAACGCGCACGATATCTCAAAAACTTATGAATATTTTTTCATGAAATTTTCAAAACATATGTTTCATGTTAATCTGTATACATCGAACCTAAAATGTCCATTTTATTGTTCAAAACAATATTTTTGTATGTGATTATACTGTTGAAATTTTCTTAATTTTGTATTAGCTAAATACAACTTTGTATAAAAAACATAAAAAAGCTTTAAATACAAATTTATTTAGGTTCAGGGTCATTATTACAATCTGAAGTATAAGTAGGCACCAAAATTTTCATTCTAGTTGCAATACTTATTTTGTAATCGTGCGCGTAAGCTGTATTGCCAATTTTTTGCTCATCAAATGTCTAACAGTTTGGAGCCCCCTGTAAATGCTAATTCTACATCTTATAATTTTTTAAATACATGAAATAAAAGAACATACTTATATATTGTATTCCAATCAAAATTATGTCTTAAAATCAAATACATTTTAAGATATTAAATGTTGAAAATTGTCTTCTTTTTTTTTTCATTTTTTCCAATTTTAAGAGTCCTGAGACCCCTTAAGGCCCCGTTAAGGATTCTTGTCAGAGTAAAATATGTAATATTAGTATGACCTCTTTTAAATGTTGTTAGATGTAACATTTATACATATTTTTACAACATTAAATCATGGATGCTAGTGTCGCTGTTGAATATTAGCGAGGTTGTTCAAAGCAAAACACAGTTTCAAGTAACTTTTTTAGGAGTATATGTTTTAAGTAAGGCCATAAATTGCATAAGTATACGGTTTAACTTTGATTAACAGATATTTTACAGATATTAAACAAAAGAAAAACAAAATAAAGAAAGTGTTTATGAATTGCACATTTTAACTTTTGAAAAAGAACTATGTAGTTGTAGGTATACAAAAGTCAAAATAAAGTCTTTATTTTATGAAGAAATACAACTGAGGTTATGTACATTAGGGGCAAAAAAAAGTAATCACACCCTACTAACTCTGCAACAAATTATTGTAGAAGAAAGTTACTGGCACCAAACGATTGGAAATAAAGTCTACTTTTAAATGATGCATAGAAAATTTGCTTAGGGGCCATCTACATATCAAAACGAACTCAAACTTTCCTTTTTTTCCAATAGCAATACCCAAGTTTGACACCATAAACAAATTCTACACCGTTCAATTAGCCTAAATCCAATTTTTCATGAAATTCGTATGATTAGTTTCCGAGAAATTAGTTATTTTAAAATGAGTCTATTTTAGGGGCTGTATCCAAATTGAAGTTCGGTAGTCGATTGTTGAAATCGTACAGAATGACTATATCACTTCTATTAATGCATTATTTCTGGCCAATATCACCATTTCACTAGCTTAATATGTTTCGACTATTGCCATCACAAAAGTTTCATTAAAATGAGTAAAATATATTTTTTCAAATTATGCTTTTCTGCACATCCTTGACGGCCCCTTAAACCATCATTTTGACGTTTTTTGCTCATAATTCGAAAACGAGTTGGAAGAAAAATTTGAAATTGAGTTAAACATGACATAATAAACATAAATATATCAAAAAACTTGTAGGTTGCAATTCATATTTTTTTTAATATTAATTTCATAATTCATATCATAAGATTTTTAAAATTACAAATTCAGTGTATTTATACTTGGTTTTTTTAGTAAAATAATTAAACAAAAAGTTATCATATCTACCCTATATATATAAAATCCTAATGCATCGAATTGAAACGAATTTATGTAACGATTCTATGAAACGACTGATTAAACAACTGATTATGTTTCACGGCGATTTCTGCTAAAATATGGCATACTTTGCGATGAAATTAACACCAAAAATCCGTATTGATCCATAGATCTCAAAACTGGTATTAGAATTTTAAAATTAGAATTAGTTTTCGAAATATTAATTTTTTTTTAAATTTTAAATACTTTTTTCTAATGATGGCAACTCAAATTTTAATTATTAATTTGGCGACGAATGTGGCCTCCCTTAAATGTATGCTAAGAAATGCATCATGTTACTTTTATTCAGAATTCAATTTGTATTTCATTATCATTTTATTTAATACAAAATTTTCATTTAAAATTGAAACCTTTAAAATAAATGGCTTTTACTTCATTCTTTTTTTTAAACGAAACGAAAAGAAAAATATTAGACACAGATGTCATATACGCAACGGGGTACCTAATTGGCGCCAAAATGGCGTTAATTTGCCTGACACGGTATCCCAGCTTTTGTTGCTTATTTATTAGTAAATTTTTATTTGAATTTATTTTCTTTTTATTTACAAAAACGTTATAAATTGTTTTGTTCTATAGTTATTAATTATTATTTTTAATTTATTGTTATTTCATTTTAAAAATAACAGATAATAATTTTAAAATACATATGTAACAGGTATTTAAAAACGAGGTTTTCGCCAAATTGTCGTAAAAAAAATCACGCCAAACCCGGTGCGTATGTGACAATGCAACAAATCATGAGATTTAATATCCACTTCAAAGCAACGTTTTAATGTTATTACTTCTCCCGTCTACCAATTTCGCCAAATTATATAAATAGCCAAATTATACAAATTGACATATTTTTTTATTTTAAATAACAAAAGAACAAATAAATTAGTATAACATTAATAAAAATACAAATAAAACGTCGAAATAAAAATCACTTGATGGCGTGAACATGTGTAACTTCCTTAAAGTTAAGTGAATGTGACATTTACGATCAATCATTATTGGCATTTAATCTTATAGTTTGGCGACAGATTTTTGGTCGATGGGATAACCAAGTAGCACCGTTTTAATTTAACACTCAAAAATAAAAAAATGCTATCTGGCGAGTTAAAAAAAGGCTATTGGCGAGAATTTCACCCGGCTAACATAAAAGTACCAGGAATTCTTTGTGATCATGGCAATTTTTATGTAGTTTTATTCGAAAAAATAATTTTGATTCTTTAATCAAAATGGAAACCTTTCTTATGAAAAGCGAAGCAATCAGCCCGTTGTTTGTGGCAGTTACATGACTTAGACTATTATAATATAAACGAAATAATGGCCATAGAATAATATTCGGCGACTTATCATGCCTGTATCTAGCTAACATTAAAGTACCAAAATGGCCGCCTGGAATATAAAAAGCGAAGGGATCCGCCTGGAGCTGCTGATGATAGTCACATGACTTAGGCTATTATTATAGAGATTGTTTTCAATTTTAAAAACAGCGCAAAGAATAATATTTCCTAACGATTAAAAATTTATTTTCACGTGACTATTAAAAACAGAAAAAGAACTTTAAAATTACTATTAAATGAGTACGTGTTAAAGGCAGGAAAATATTGAAAATTATGTCTTGAAAATTTTATTTACACGTGAATATTAAAAGGGAAAGGAAACTTTAAAATAATAAATACATTAATATGTGTTTAACCCTTTCACGGACAAGGCACTTCTATTCGTAAAATCTTGAAATCAGGGAATGGCACCAGAATTTACAAACAAATTTCGAAATACAAAAATTCTTTCGTTCACTTACTTAATAAAAGGGAAATTTTCATCCCAATATTCTGGTGCTAATGTGGTATTTAAGAATTAAAATTAAGTGGTCCAAAAATGAACCACCACCCTTGAAGGGGTTAAATCGGCAAATTTTAGTAATTGTATTACGTCAATCGTTTTATAATGCTATTAAAAAATACCGAGAGACAAAGACTGTGTTTACTTAATTCATTTTATTTTAGCTTCTTTTCAAATGTTTAACTGATCTTCTTTAACCAAACACAAAAACAACCATTGGATGTCTTAACAGCAACTGATTCTACCTTAAATTTTTGCAATCAAAGGGAATTGAATGGAAAACCGTTTACAGGGAGGTTTACCACCCGCTACAGGTTTTTCCAGTATAATTCAATCTTCTCTAATCTTTTTAAAACCGATCAGATTAGCGTGATTTTAGATTCTACAGTGTCTGAACGGGGGTTGGCGAGCGTAGCTTGCAGGGGGCAGAGATCCCTAGTTGAGATTATAATTTCATGAGATATTAATAAAAATATGAAAATGTAAATTAACATTAGAAGCTCTATATTTTGAATGTTTATAATTCAAAAGCTTAAAATCCAAATGACTTGAAATTTTATTTCTAGGCATAGTTTGAACCGAAGATTTAAATCATATTGTCATAATTAAGTGTTGCCATTGAAAAAAACAAAGTTTGGTCTGCTTTTGATTTCTAGTTGACCCCTTAAGCAAATTTTATATATATCATTTAAAAGTAAGCTTTATTTCAATCGTTTAGTACCTGTAATTTTTTTTCTCTTATAAATAGTTGCGAAGTTAGTAGGGGGTGTTTATTTTATTTTTATTTATTTTTTCACGACCGTACATTAGGGGCAAAAAAAGGTGCCCGAGTCCATTCGAGCCAGTCCTACACATTCTTCATGGACATAATTCTTTGCACTTTGAAAAAAGACGCATGTCTAAGACACGATACTTTTGGAAAACGAAGTAATACATTATAATGGGACTTCCGTTTTTCCCATGTTTTCTTTCAAACATAAACAGTATTACGAATATAGAATATTTTATTATAATTCTAAAATATCCTTAAATTATCTCGTACTTCACGTAAACATTATAAAGTAGAACCTATAATTTAGGGTTCTTTACTGTTTTTAAAAACAATGAGTGACGTGTCGAATGATTCAATGGTCCTAAAATGACAACGAAGCCGATATCGGTTGCGGTTGAAACTTACGTGTCAAGAACACACAAACTATGAGGTATGCAGTGCGATATGTCGATCCAAAACTGTTCTTTTCAAAATATAAGCTAATGGTCTTATTAAGAGCGTGACATTATTTGGTGCAAGCACCTTAAAACTTGAAGAACACATTTAATAGGAATAAAGGAGCAGTTTCTCTGCTTAATTCATATAGTGAATATTTTATACAACATTTTTTTTTTCTTTAAAGAAACAGAATGTTGTAAAATTTATTTTATTTTAAAGCATACAAATATATAATATACATGTAATATGAGGTTGTATGTTAAGCCTTGGTTGTTTAATTTATCAGTTTTATTAATCGCTAATGCCTTATCTTATAAAAATAACATAAAACATTTGGTTAAAACTGTAAAAGTGTTTTCTGGTGATAAAAAAGAAGCGTTTTATAAAAAAAAGAATTCTATCCCTTTAAAAAACCCTTTTAAATAAAAGTAGCCAGTGGCTACTTTTTTTTTAATTGAGATTTTTTGATTGGCACCACTTTTTTGAAATTGTAAAATTCACCTTCTTTTCCCCTTAATTAATATGTAATTGAATAAGGCAAATTTTACTATTTCAAAAAACTGGTGCGAATCAACAAATCTGAATTTTTGAAAAGTAGCCTACTGGTAACACTGTCTACGATAATTGTTCGCAACGTGAAGCGTACACTCCACAGTGGAGGGGCAATTAGATTTTTAAGTGAGACAGGCCTAAAGAGGTGAGATAGTAGAGAGTTTTGCACATTTTGAGGTCAATTTTGATTAGATGGTTTGGAAGTTGGGATGGATTCTTACTCTCTACGATCAGTGTTGCCAGTGGGCTACTTTTTTTTAATTGAGATTTTTTGATTGGCACCACTTTTTTGAAATTGTAAAATTCACCTTCTTTTCCCCTTAATTAATATGCAATTGAATAAGGCAAATTTTACTATTTCAAAAAACTGGTGCGAATCAACAAATCTGAATTTTTGAAAAGTAGCCTACTGGCAACACTGTCTACGATAATTGTTCGTAACGTGAAGAGTACACCCCCACAGTGGAGGGGCAATTAGATTTTTAAGTGAGACAGGCCTAAATTTATTTTTAACCTAATCCCTGGAAGTTTATCTTTGTCATAGTTAGAAGAGTAATGTTGTAGACTAGAAATGAAAAGTAAGACATGCAGATTTTTTAAATAAAATAAAAAAAGGTTTATTTAATTTTCCAAAAATTTCCATTCGAAAGTTCTAAATACAACTATTACCGGAATAATCATACCAAATAAATGTTGTGATATTTAAAAGCTATTTTTTAAAGTAAAATTCTCACATTTTTACTTTCTTTTACTTTTACAAGAAGAAAATATTGGATTCGGGAAAATTTTCGACTTCTGATTTTCGATGGATTTATACATTTTAGAAGGTCCAGAACACGATTTGATGGTTTTTAGAAAATGTTTGTCTGTCTGTATGTGGCAAAAATTTTGTTGGAGCTCTATCTCAAGAACTAATGCATGGGATTTCACAAAACTTTAGATTCACTTAGACCTTGATATAAACTGTTGGCCAACATGTGCGCTGCTATGCTGCATTTTTCTCGGTTTTCGCAATAGCTATATCTCAAGAACTAACGCACAGATTTTCATAAAACGTCAGATTCAGTTAAATGTTGACTTAAGTTTTTGCTTATTAGGTTTTAGTGTATATCGCTTAACAGAGGGCGCTGCTATGCTGCATTTTTCACGATACTCTATCTCAAGAAATAATGTACGGAATTTAATAAAACATCAGATTCAATTAGACCTTTATATAAACTGGTGTTGATCAGTGGATTAGCTCCGTCTCAAGACCTAATGCACGTATTTTCATCAAACTTCAGATTCAAGTAAACGTTGACGTAAGCTGTTACTGATTAGGTTTTGTTGTAAATCGCACAACAGGTGGCACTGCTATTCTGGATTTTTCACGATTGTCGCAAAAGCTATATCTCAAAAACTAATGCACGCACTTTAATCAAACTTCATTTTCTGTTATATTTTCACGTAAATCGATCCTTTTAGACTTGGGTGTATATTGAACAACAGGTGTTCATTTTATGTACTTTGGAATGGAAATTTTGGTTGCGGACATCTTAGAGGGTAGGTTCCGAAATTCAGCGATTTGTTTGAAACAATGCAATACTTATATCTCCTTGTTAAATGCATCCAATTCAACGAACTTGTATACCTTTACAATCCTAATGATGGGCATTGATTGTCACTTAATTCTGACACTGTGATAGCGAATTATTAGCATGTATGAGATAGAAGAAAGTTTTGGGATTGGCACATCTGACTAGTTTTTACTGGAACATATTCTAATTTTGTAATTTTGAGTACAACTTTATCAACTAATATTTATCAAATGAGACGCATATTTGTATTCACTGTTCCGTATGTCACGCGATGAAACTTTTTCTCATGAAACTATTTAATGCTTTACATAAGCTGAAACCTTTAACAATGCTTAACGCACAAATACACACAAACATGACACAAAAATCACATACAGCTGTTTCGAGGATTCTTGGATCTCCTTCCTCAGTGCGAAAAAAAAAGAAAAAAAAAGGATTAAAATGGGATGAAAGAAACCCTCGGTTATAGCCCCGAATACTGGCTAAAGGAAATTCATTAGCCAGTACTTAGGGCTATAAGCGAGGGGTTTTTTGAACCCAATTTAATCCCTTTTTTTTTCGCCCTGAGGAAAGGGATTCAAGAATCTTCGAAACGGCTGTATGTGATTTTTTTTTAGTCATGTTTGTATGTATTTGTGCGTTAAAACGTTGTTAAAGGTTTTAGCTTATGTATTAAAATTCGCACAAAGTGTTTGACTTATGCTTACTTAATGCTATGTATAAAACTACTATCTTGAACACATTTAACAAAAAAAGTACTTTAAATATGTAAACGAGACACAACTAACCTTATAACATTAATAAATACAAAAAAGGCATCGTAGGATTTTGGTGAATAGTATGCTTGTAGTTCAGGCCCCTCTCCCTCATACACTGTATATAAATATGCATATATGACATACACAATTTAAAATTTAATATCAGTTTATACCCAGCAGTCAGCTGGAAATAAATGTGACTGGACATAAACAAATAAGCATATTATGTTGGGAAAGAAAAATGGCTACGATGAAGAATAATCGATGAAGATGCGTTATTTATAGAACGATTTTGGTGTTTAAAAATTTTACACCTGTTCTCAATTGAAGAGCTTAATGGAAGAACATGTTAACAAAAATTGCATTTGAAGAAATTTGAAGTGGAAGTTTTTGTTGTAAATTTCATCAAATCATATTTATTAATCATCAATCACATTTCAAAAATCATATTTAATTTTTAAAATTTATTAATATTATTTACATTATTAAATATTAAAGTATTATATATTAATGAATAATGTCTTAAATCTTCAAGACTAAATAAAATCTTATTTTGGCTTTACCATGTGATAGAATACCGCATAACGCCTTCATCCAAAATAATAATAAAAAAAAAAATTAAGAAGTAGCGTAACATGTTCTTCCACTCAAGCTCTTTTATTATAAAATGTATCAGTACTTCGAAATTTAGTGTCAGATATGAGAATCTGCGCGAGAAATTTTGTGAAGATAAAAATAGAGACTATATAACACTTGTGTGCTTACCACATCATCAAAAATTCTCACTCTTTAGTCAATGACTTATCTAGTGCTCCTGATTTTCCAAGTATTTGGAAAGCATTAATTTAATTTCCCCCTTTTTTAGTTTCTTTTTCTCTCATTCTCACGTAGATGTCGCTACTTGTCCTATCAGTCGTTTCAGCTGCTTCTCTCTCATTGGTTGTTTTTGGCGCATTCGCTACCCGTATTGGATATGTAAGCCGGCGCATCTCTGTCATTTTGCCCACCTTACGCAAACGAATTATTGACCTTTCCAAAAAATTCTTCACTAGTGTCTATAATCTTCCTAATGAGATAGTTGCAGAACTACCGGACTATGAGGCCTCCGATACCCAACACCGGAAATGGCCCAAATACTCCAGTTTGATGGATCCTCAGTGAACTTGTGTTCCTATTTTCTAAATTCTCACTTTTTTTTTTCCTTTAACAAAAAAAAAAAAAAAAAAAAAAAAAAAAGCCTTGAAAAGTGCTTTTTTTTTTTTTTTTTTTTTTTTTTTTTGCTGTGGCTTTTGCCACCTCCTTTGATTGACTAGCCTTTTGCCCAACCCTGATACGTTTTTTAGTAGAACATGTTCGAACATTTATGTCATTAAATCCTTAATTTACCTGTTTTTATTTTTACACTTTTGAAGTAGTTATCATAACTACAGTTATACTTTCTATTATATATTTAAATTTAAACCTTTTTTTATTGGAATGTAAAGGTTTCAGTTATTTTTATTTAATTTTTATATTTTATTTGAATTTTTAAAATGCACCTCTTTTTACTCTTTTCTTCATTTTAAATTCTTGCTTTTTTATCTTTACACAGTAGTTTATTAAACTACAGCTAAACTCTTTATTTTATTTCATTGTTTAACCTTAATTTTAGTAAACTGTAGGCTTAAATTTTTTTTCTTAATTTTTATATTTTTCCGGTATTTTTGAAAATACCCTATTTTTTACACTTTTTTATACTTTTTCTCTTAAATGACTTAATTTTTTTAATTTTTAAGTAGTTTTTAACTACAATTAATCCTTTCCCAAATGGTTCATTTATTTTTACAAGACATTTCATACTCACACTGGGTGTAAAGTTGGCTGCAACTAGGAAGCCCCTAGAAGAATATCAACTGTTCCACATTTTGCCCAGCCTTGCTTTTTCTAGCACGCTGTGCCTTGCTCTATCTTGCACTGAAGAAGAATCTTGCTAGTAGATTCGAAACAGCTGTTTGCTCCTTTTTATGTATTTTTTGTGCATTTTTAAACGTTGGTTTTCTGTTTTTTAATATTCTTGGACAAGGGCTTTATTTGCTATTTTTAAGTTGGGAATATACTGTTTGTGCATTCCGCGATCAATTTTGATAACATGGTTAGTAGAACTGGATGAAGACGGCCTTCTGGCCAAGAGTTCGTCCTAATTGTATCCTCTCTGTTCATTACATGCAAGTCTACGAATACATTCTCATGGCCAATGAGCAGTATTTCCTTTTAATTCCTATATTAAATGATTTATTAAACAAAATTTTGTAAAATGCATTTCATTTGAGTACTTAAGAACATATCAAAGTAAAGAAAAATATTTAATATTAAAGTATTTTAAGGTTGTAAATTAAGTTTTGAGTCATTTAAGTTATAGATTTATAGATTGGTCTAGTATTAAATAAAACATGTTCCTTCTCAAGTAAAAAAAAAATGTTGGACCCTAAAATTGCATTCTTCTTACTAACTTCCAATAAAATGCCAATATCGCTACAATATTAATTTTACATTGGAAATAAAGGATGTTTAAAAAACTCTATATATTTTTGAGAAATAGGATCTAAATCCAGTTTCTTTTCGGATTGCTTTCATCAGAAGAAAGAATAGTGAATGTCTGTGGTTCGTGTAACGTAAATTATTCTAAGAACAGGTGCAGAAGGTCTCAATCCGCATTATTCTCAGCAGCTTTTAGTAAATCGTAACAAATACAGACGTGTGAAAATTATTAGAATAATTGCGAATTTTTCAGTTTTTCTTGATTAATATTGTATATATTTGCAATGTTTCATGAAAAGTAATTTGTTTTGTTGCTCCAGTCAGTATTTCACTCCTTTTGAATAGTTTTGGTGATAAAGTTTTCTTAAATGTTGCCATTTTTTAAAAAGAAAAATATTTGATCCAAAGTAGTAAAATTGTTTGCATTGCATAAAGAATTTGTTTGATTAACAAACGAATTTAAAATAAAATTTTAAAATCGTCTGCTTGCTGTGCTAGTATTTTCTTTCTTTTCTTGAACTGGCATCAATATTATGTTTTCTTAAAACAAATCTTTTCGCTGTTTTGATCAGTTTATACTAATTGTTAGTTTTTTTCGTTTGTCAAAGGATTATTGTGTGATTATGGGTAAAGCAAGTTATATTTCTTCTAGAAAACTAGCTGTGGTAAAGTGTCTCATCCAAGAAATCACTATGCACAGCACGAAATCGCTAAAAAAGCAAAAATTTCGCAAGCATCTGTGTGTACAATAAAAAGATCTTTGGAATCCAAATGTGAATATGAAGATTCTAGAGTAGGGAAATGCGGTAGGAAAAGTAAATTTACTGCAAGAACAGAAAGGAAATTAATTCGGATTGCTAAAGCTAACAGAAGAGCAACTGTCACGAACTAAAAATCTCTTTAGAAGCTTATGAAGTAAATGTATGTGATTCTTCTATCCGTAGAAAGCTCATCTCAGATGGACTCAGTGCTCGTCGTCCTCGGAAAAAGGCTAAAATCACATCTTCTATGGCAAAGATGAAGCTTGCTTGGGCAAAAGTTGTGCTAGAACAATTCGAAAATGACTGGAGCAAGGTGGGAAATATTAATTTTCCTTTTATTAATCAGTTGAATTCAAGTTGTTCATTTATTTTTCCGAAATCATGTTTTTTGTATACTGACTAAAGGTGCAGAACTGTTTATAAATTAGATTAAAAATTTCTTTATAAGAATATTTCTCTACAAGTTACATACCTTAAAGTATTTTTTATCTTTTAGGTATGCTTTTCAAATGAATCAATATTTGCGATATCAGAAGAGAGCAGTCAATATGTCAGGAAAAGTACCAGTGAAACATTTCCCCCTAATTGCATAGCAAAAACGGTTAAACATACTACTAAAGTAATGGTTTGGAGTGTGATGTCTGCTCAGGGTATTGGACCTTTATACATTGTAGAAGGCATGATGGACCAGTATCAGTATAAAAAAGTGCTTGAACAAAGACTAATTCCACAATTAAAAGACTGGTTTCCAAATGGAGACTTCATGCATGATGGAGCTCCGTGCCATAATCCTTCATCTGTGACCACATATTTGGATGGAAAAATTATAAAAACACTTCCATGGCCCTGGAAACAGTCCAGATATGACGCCCATAGAGAATCTTTGGCCATGTAAAGGAAAAATTAAAGCAATGCAATATCACAAACAAGAATGGTCTGATAGAAAAACTCATCGAAATTTGGCACCATGACAACGAAATACAAATTAGTTGCCAAAAACTCATACAAAGTATGCCAAGACGTATCGAATCTTTAATAAAAAACTAGGGGATGCACACTAAATATTAAATGTATCGATATTTTTTAAATAATGTATTGTTTCTTTAATATAACAAGATTTTAATGTAAATTTCACAATTATTCTAATAATTTTCACACGTCTGTAACTTGCCGAGATAGATAGTCTTCAGCTTCAAGCTTATGAACAGTTTGAAAGTGGTAGGCATGTTTGTTTATATGATTACTTAGAATTTAAATAGTAGAATGGGGAATAGCGAGCTTCTAGCTGAATAATCCCGTAATGAGTTGTGTATGTGTAAATTCTTATGTGTAAACTATGTGTAAACTCTTTTTGTATTCTTTGTACAGCATTTGGCAGTATCAGAGGACTGTCTGGACATTCGAATTTTTAATGCTAATTTTTAACCAATTAACTTGAATTTATTTACCGATATTTTAATAGCAAGATTTTAATGCTTGTGACTAATTTTCTGAATTTGAGTGTGAAGCTCTATTGCACCTGTTAATACACATAACATTCTATCATATCATTTGCAGAACAAATTATTTATAACCTATTTCTCAAAAATGTATGGAGGTTTTATAAAAACCCTGTATTTGCAGTGAAAGGTAATTACAAAATCATTGACATTTATATTCGCATATTTACAATGAAACGGTAATATTTTAGATATATTGCCTTTCTCTTAAAAATATTGGCAAAAAAATCATGAAATATGTTCGTGAAATGCTGCCAAAACATAAAAACACCAATTTTGGATCAAAATATCGCAAAAGTTATCGTCTGTCTAGTTATAGCTAATCGAAAAAATATTCGACCAATAGTGGGATTATAATACAATAGACCAATAGTGGAATTTAACATATTAGGATTTGTTAAAGTTAAAGAAATTTTCGCGGTTATTGAAAATAAGAAGTTTTTCTTTAAAAAAGACCTTCTTTTTGCCACATTAATTAACAATTGAAATATTTCAGAATGATTTCAAAGTTAAACTGTTCGATCTGTAGAGAATGTTTGCACATTTAGAAAACAATTTTAAATGAACTCTAAAAAATAAATGCGTAAACGTACACATTAAAACAGGTATACTGATGATACAAAAACGATTTGTCTATAAGTGGCGTGTCAATTTCCAAATACACATTGTTCTGTGTATTTTGCGGATTTTCACATTAAGCGGATTAATTGACTAAAAAGTTATCCAGATAACTCTGAAATACACAGTTTGGTACAGTCATGTACACAAATTGTATATGAGTACACATACAGAGGTGGCCAAAATTGTGGACATTTTTTAAAATTTTCATGTTTTATAACTTTGTGTGCTTGAAGAATATAATAAATTTCACTTAAATACAAATGTTTATATATCAAAGTCAAGGAAATTTAATGCAGAATTTAATAAAAAAAAATTAAAATATCTGCATTACAAAAAAGTTACGCTCACAAAAAATAAGATCTATCTTAGATTTCAATATATTTTAAAGGTACACTTACACATTCAATATTTAGTAGGATAATCCTTGTTTTTTATTGCTGCTTCTCAGACCTTCATTTTGCGAAAAACAAAATATAAATGAAAAATGTTACAACTCATAACAAGTGCTCAAAATGTGCTCCATTAGCCTTGATGTATTCTTCACATCGGCGCCGCATGGAATGGCGATTGGCAAAGGTGCCCCTGTATCGTGGCCACCACGATCCCGGACCCCCTGGTATTCTACCTTTGGTGATATCTTAAGTCTCTGTTGAACGAAACACCCATTCCGTTGGCCATGGACCTCATGGCACGGATTACTGAATCAGCGGCTCGTGTCCCAGAGACTCATGACGAAACTGGAATGTGTTCGCAATTCCATGCGGTGCCGATGTGAAGCATGCATTACGGCTAATGGAGCACTTGTTATGAGTTGTAAAATTTTCTTTTGTATTTTGTACTCTGATTAAGTTTTATGTAAAATAAAGGTATTTTTACACCGTTTATTATATTTTCTTTGCGTCACGGTCACGATAGAATTGCACCGTCACGATCACGTTTATGACTCCACCCAGTTCCTATGTAATTCTTGCTCCTTATGACCTGACACACCCACTCGTGCCGTTTGGACATGACCTTTTGAGCCACCTTGTATATATAATAATATATCTTTCAAGTCTAATTATTATATAGAAATGTAAATATCCTGAGAAACGTCTTAATTTGAAACGTGCTAATACCTTTAAAATATTCCATGCTAAATTCATGCTTCAATAAAGAATATAAAAATATCCTGAATACAAATGGGCAAATATTTTTTTCGTATTTCTTTTTAAATACATTTTTTATATGATTATAAAAACGGTAAGAGAATAAAAATACTTCATCGTTAAAAGAATACTTGAAAAAGTACTTTATGGTTATGAAAAACTCCAAATAAAGAGTCGTTCTTTTTTGAGTTTTCGTTTTTATTATCAGCTTTTTTTTCTTAGATTTTATTATATGCCAGAACAAAAAATATTCTTACTTACAAAGCGCCATAGAATAAAAACAAGAAACTATTTCTTTTTGTCCAGAGCCAAAAATTTTTCATATTTTATTCAGCTCAGCTGTTTAAAGAAGAATCTCTAGTTTCCGTATTTCTTACTTACAGTGCAAATCCAGTGTTGTCGAGGCATGAATAAATATGAGAAATGTATCACACATATTTTTTGCGGTATCTTTTTGTATTGAACAATAAATTTTAACTGTGTTTGCTGTCTATTTTTCATTCAGATTATTTGTTAAAGCTTTCCGGGATAAAAAATAGATTCATAAATTTGAGATTTTCTCCTTGGTTTGGATTTCAAGTTATAATTTTTTTTTATTTTAAAAATTCAGACTTTTATCACCATTTGGTAAAATATTGATTTTTTTTTTTTTTTTGCTCAGAGAGAAAAATATTTATTAAATTCTAAATCTCTCAAAAACTTATGCAGGGTAACTAAGTACTAAGCAGTAAATTTATCCTTTATCTAAGGGTGGTGGTGCATTAAATACTACTTTTTAATTAATATAATTTAGTTAATTTAATTAACTATCTGAACCGCCTGGCGTTGCGCGGGCAGACTGTCATTGAAAAATATAACAGTGGAGTGGGCTTCATAAAAAAAAAAAAGACTGAATAATATTCATTTAGTCACAGATGTCATATACGCTTCACGTTGACGCGATTTTTTTCTGTCGCCAATTTGGCGAAAACCTTGTTTTCGAATACCAGTTATTTATATATATATATATAACCATTAATTAAACATTACCGACCATCATGAAAAACCGCAATATTGTGAATGAATTGACAATAAAAATGGATATACAGTGGACGCTCGTTAATTCGAACTCAAAGGTTCTCAGAAATAAGTTCGAATTATCCGATGTTAAGTGAAAATATAACTTAAAATGTGTATCACTGAAGAAGAAAAATCTCCTAGTATGTATAACCCGAGAAAATATATTATATTATGCTATTTAAAATTAAACATAGTACATAAAAAGCAATAAAGACTTACCTTAATCATAAAATGAAGCAGAAGATACGCAGTAGAAAGTAAACTTTAATTAAAAATATGAATTACACTTTTGGGAAAAACTGTAAAATGGATGTTTGGTTTTGTTTATTATGCCTACATTTTTCAGCCAGCTTCTCGATTTGAAGTAAACATTTCAATTCATTTTCAGAGGAAGGTTCCATCTGAATAAATGCTTTCAGAGTTTTTATAGAGTCCATTATGGCTTGATCATGAGGACGCTTAACAGTCTCTGCATTCTCTCCTGAATCCGATAAAATCTCTGCATTTTCATCTTCTCGGATAGTTTTTATGTCATCGTCGCTCAGTTTTCCACAAACGTCCACGTCTTCATCTACCCTTACATAATCAGAAAAAGCAACGTTATCACATTTAAATTTTTTGAAATCAGGAAAATCTGTATCAATATCGTCACATTCTTCGATATGATTTTTCTTTTCGGGGTGAATGAATTTAGCATGACGAAAGCAATTACTAATTGTGCTTTCCTTTACAGTAGGGATGCACAACCTGTGGACCGCGGGCCAAAAGTGGCCCGCGATGGTGTAACGTGTGGCCCGCGAACTTCGACAATTTATAACTGGAAAAAATTGCAATTTTTGTCCAAAAGTCGCAGGAAAAAATCGTGAATTTCGTCAATTTGTCACGGGAAAATTTGAAAATTTTGTTGGTCAAATAAGAATTGTGAATTTCGTTGATCGGGCGTGGAAAAATCGCGAATTTCATTGATCGGGTGCGGAAAAATAGCGAATTTTGTCGATGATGCTCGGAAAAATCGCAAATTTCCTTGATAGGGCTCGAGAAAATCGCAAATTTGGTCGATGAAGTACAGAAAAACCCGCAAATTTCGCTGATCGGGCGCGGAAAAATCGCTATTTTTGTCGTTCGGGCACGGAAAAATCGTGAATTTCATTGGTCGGTCACGAAAAAAACACAAATTTCGTTTGTCGGGCACGGAAAATTCACGAATTTTGTCGATCAGGCGCTGGAAAATCGCAAATTTCGTTGATCGGGGACGAAAAAATCAAATTTTGTTGATGATGCAAGGAAAAATTGCTAATTTTCTTGATCGACTGCGGAGAGTTTCGTCAGTAGCGAGAAAATATCGCGAATTTCGTCAATTTGCCGCGGGAAAAAATTGCCAATTTCGTTAGTGGATTTGGGAATTACGTATATCGGGCGCAGAAAAATCGCGTATTTTGTTGATCAGGTGCGGAAAAATAGCGAATTCTGTCGATAAGGCTCGGAAAAATCGCGAATTTCATTGATCAGTGATGGAAAAATCTCAAATTTTGTCGGTTAGGCGCAGAAAAATCGCAAATTTCTTGATCGCTCACCAAAAAGTCGCGAATTTTGTAGTTGAAGTATGGAAAAAAATCACGAATTTCATTGGTCGGGCACGAAAAAATCGCGAATTTTGTCGATCAATTGGGGGGGGGGGGAATCGCATATTTCGTTGTTCGGACACGAAAAAATAGTCAATTTTGTTGATGATGCGCGAAAAAACTGAATTTTCTTGATCGACTACGGAAAAAATCGTGAGTTGCGTAATTCGCGCGAAAAAAATCGCGAATTTCGTCAATTTGCCGCGGGAAAGAATTGCAAATTTCGACAGTCAGTTAGGAATCGTGAATTTCGTCTTTGGGGTGTGGAAAAATCGAGATTATTGTCAATTAGGTACGGAAAAAGCGCGTGTTTCGTCTGTTTATTGGGAATTTCGTCAGTTTGCCACGGGAAAAATTGCAAATTTCGTCAGCCAGTTAAGAATCGCGAATTTCGTTGATTGGTCTCGAAAAAATCGCAAGCTTCGTCGAACGGATACGGAAAAATCGCTACGGAAAAATCGAACGGATACGGGAGTTTTGTCAATCGAACTCGGAAAAGTCGCAAATTTCATTGGTTTGGCACGAAGAAAATAAACGCGGATTTGTCGATCAGGCTTGGAAAAATCGCAAATTTCGTTGTCAGGCACAGAAAAATCGCGACTTTTCTCGATGATGCGCGGAAAAATTGAAAATTTCGTTGATTGGCTGCGGGAAAATCGCTAGTTTCGTTAGATTATCGCGAGAACAAAACGCAAATTTCGTGAATTTACAGTTTGAAAAAATCGCAAATTTCGTAGAGTCAGTTAAGTATCCCGAATTTCGTTGATCGTTCGCGGAAAAATTGCGAATCTCGTCTGTCAGGGGTGGAAAAATCGGAAATTTCGTCGCTGTTGCACGAAAAAATTGCGAGTTTTTGTTGGTTGAGATCCGAAAATCGCGAATTTCGTTGGTCGGGCACAAAAAATAGCACATTTTGTCGATCAGGCACGGAAAAATCGCAAATATCGTCGATCGGGTGCAGAATAATAGGGATTTTGTCGACCAGGGGCGATAAGATAGCAAATTTCGTCGATCCGGTGCGAAAAAAACCCTAATTTTGTCAATCAGGCGCGGAAAAATCTCAAATGTCGTTGATCGAGAACGGAAAAATCGCAAATTTCGTTGATCAGGCGCGTAAAAATCTCAAATCTTGTTGATCGGCTCTTCCTGCCCTTTTATTCATAAAGTTCGCATTTTTTTTCGGCACCAGCCATTTTCATGCCTATGTTTGTTTTTTAGCACTCTTAATAAAACAAAATTTACTCCCCAAATAAAGTCCAGGAATGTTATCACTCTTTCAAATTAAACAAAACTAAACTCTGTGGCTAACAAACCATGAAGGATCTGGGCCGACAGTGCCCATCTCTATTTTCTTGACTCTAGGCCCCGAGGTGCTATGCAGCATGCGTCCCGGCCAGGTGGTCAGTCTAACGCGAGACCCTCGGTGTTTAGTTCCCAAGCAAGCTTGGTACTCATTTTATCGACCCCAAAGTGATGAAAAGTTGAGTGAATCTTGCCCAGTCGGGAGTCGAACTCTTTACCTGCGGTGCGGCAGTCAGATGCTCTGACCACTACACCACCTGGCTTAATCTTTCAAATTAATCCTTGTTATATATACAAACGTAAACTGTTTACATATCCTTGCCAACTGAACTGGATATGTTGACTGGGTAGGGGAACTATAGGGGTAACCCCCCCACACACACACACACACGTCCCCGAAATAGAATTCTCTTCGTGTCATTGATGTGGCCCGCGACAACCCAGACATTTTTTAAAGTGGCCCTTCTCTTAAAAAGGTTGTGCACACCTACTTTACAGCATCCCATGCGGCATATAGATCATTTATAGCTGTCAGCAGAGTAATGTTGTAATTTTCACCACAATCTAAAGAAAAAAGGATTTGTTTTAAGAGTCTCTTACGATAATTTATTTTAAGATTCTGGATGATTCCTTGATCCATTGGTTGTATATTCGCAGTTGTATTTGGTGGCAAATATTCAACCTGTATGGAACTCAGTTCTGGAAGGTTATTATGGCACCTTGCGTTATCCACAAATAATACAATTTTACGCTTTTGCCTCGAAAATTGCTTATCTATTCCTTTTAACCAGCTACTGAAGATGTCTTGTGTCATTCATGCTTTTGCATTGGATACATAATCAACTGGCAGTGTTTTAATTCCTTTAAAACACCGTGGATTCTTGGACTTTCCAATCACTAATAATTTAAGCTTTTCGCTCCCATCCATATTAGCACAAACTAAAGCTGTAACCCTCTCTTTACTGTTTTTACCTCCTACGCAAGTTTCCTCTTTAAAATGTAATGTCTTGTTTGGCATAAGAGTTTATAAAAAAGTGCAGTTTCGTCCGCATTAAAAATATCTTTCGGCAGGTAAGTAGATAAAATCTCTGGCAGTTTCCTACCGAAATTAGTGCATACATCTTCGCTTACATCAGAGCTCTGGTCACATATCGCTTTATAAGACATATTGTGCCTTGACTTAAACCGAGAAAGCCATCCATCGCTGCATTTAAAATCTTCAATACCCATTCGACTCGCCAATTCTTCGCCTGCACTAGGGGTCCATTTATCGGAAAGTTTCGAGATCTAGCATCCTGGAACCATAGCAGTAGAGCCTTCTCTAGATCTTCTTGGGACGCATTTCTCATGCGTTTCCTTCCTCTAGCAAATTTCGATTTTTCCGATGAATCTAAAATTGATTCCTTGTTTTTCAAATAAGTTGACAAGGTATTTTTTTTTTAATTCCATAGTCAGCTGCTAACTTAGTTTTGCTTTCGCCATTCTCTACCTTCCTTAAAATTTCTATCTTTGTCTCCAAAGTTAGGGCTTTGTACTTTCCACGTGTAGACATCCTGAATTTTTACACGTTCACACCACACACTGAGGAAGAACAACCAGAGCACATTAATTTGGACGCAGCTTCCCTAGAATCTAAAGTAAAGACTGGTTTTTCTGAAATTCTAAGAAAATCAGCAGCAAATAAACGAATGGTAGAGCTTCCCCCCTCCCGACTTCTTTTTTCCGCGCGCTATGTTTCTACTCACGAGGGTGGGTTCTGTTTGGCGGAGGGCAGGGGGAAGGAAAAGTATGTTGCAATGGTTTTGGTTTAAGTTTCTAACTACCGCGCACGCTTGCCGGTGAGGGAAGAAAAGTACGTTGCTGTTGTTACGTCACGGCAGGTACTTTTCCTACCACCACCCATTCATAAACGTTTCTGAATGAATGTAAGGAAACAGGTAACGACGGAGAACTTTGTCATTTAAGCACTGTTAAGAAGAGGACAGTAGGACTGACGTTTAGCGGAAATACAATAGTTTAGGAATGCAGGCATTCGTGTCTTTACACAGAAAATAAATACAGATAATTTTGGCACAGAAAATAATAAAAAAACGAGTATTTTCTCCATTAAACGAGGAAAAAGAAATTTCTTTTGCCAAATTTTTAGTTCGAATTAACCGAAGTGATGAAAAATTAGTTCGAATTAATGAGATATTTTTAACATTAATTCCAATACAAGTTTTGTGGGGCCTTTGGATTAGTTCGAATTAACCGAAAGTTCGAATTAACCGAGTTCGAATTAACGAGCGTCCACTGTATATATATATATATTTAAGGAATAACAATAAATAAAAAAAAGTTTCACTAATAACTATAGAACAAAGCAATTTTAATTTTTAAAAAAAAAGTAAATAAACAATTTATTAATAAATAAACAAAAACGTCCGGGTTATCATATCAAGCGAAATAACGACAGTTTGGCGCCAATTAAGTACACTGGTGCGTATATGACAATGGCATCAGGAAAAAATCGCGCCAACCTGGTGCGTATATGACATCTGTGGCGTTATGGCTACTAAAAACTTGTAAAAAATTTAAATAAGAGCTAAAATTTTAAAAGTATAATAGTTACGTTTAAAAAATGAAACGGTCAGGGAAAATTATTACACTTACTTTTAAGGGGACGAGGGACCTTTAGAATCATTTTTTTTATTTTTTATAAATTTCACATTAAATATTATTCAAGGATACATTATATGCATCCTGGCATACATTTATCACAAAAAAGAAAAAAAAAAGAGAGAGAGAAAGGAATTTTCCATAATATTTTAGAACTTTTCAAAATGGTTTGTTTGGACGCAGATCGTAGCCATTTCCAGTAATTACTATGACATTGTCACATTTTATAGAAAGCAAAGTATTAAATAATTATTTTAAGCACAATCATACGATTGGTAAATAATTCAAATGAGTTGTAATATTCCCATCTGAGCGAAAATGTGTCCTAGTCGGGACTCGAACCCAGAACCCTTCGCTCTAATTGCTAATGTTCTACCATTTGAGCTATATGGACGACATCTTAAATGGTTGGTCCGAGCGAATATTGCTTGGCTGGGGGGAGGGGGGGGGTCGTCCAGATAGATCAAATGACAGAGCATTGGCAATTAGAGCGAAGGGTTCTGGGTTCAAATGCCAGCCTGGACATATTTTCTCTCAGATGGGAATATTATTACTCATTTGAAAGCGAAGTATGTCTGTTAAATTAAGCGGTAATGAATATTTACCGTTAAATTTGTGAAGAAAAACGCGGATTCGAATGGCAGTGAGACAGCCTGTATTTATAAGCGGATGCAACCCATCTTTCTTATACAAAAAATGTTTGTTTTACCGAGTTTTACTTCCCCTCAAAGTTTGTGCACGCAGTTGCTAATCACGTTGTAGATATGGAAGGGGGGGAGGGGTTGAAAAAGTGTTCACCATTCGGGAGTATCCGTTATGGAGGTTTTGCTGTATGTAACAGGGTTCTCACAGAAGAATTTTAATGTGGAAATCTGGATATTTTTTTAAAATACTTTTAATTAAGCATGTACATTTAATCTTCTTTGTGTTGTTCTGTGATTTTTAATGGCAAAAGCTAAAAACAATTTACTGACCAACAGGATTAAAATGCGTAATTAAGCACACTTTTCTAAATTTTGTGAAAGAACTAACATTGAATGATTTAATTACCTCAGTAAAATTCGTTAGTCGCTGACTTGAAACAAAAGATGCCATTTGCAGTTTTATCGAAAACTTTATTCAACATTAACCAAGGATATAAATACAACTTAAGTTGTCAGACTTGCGCACAAAAGAATCACAAAGGAGAAAACTCTTGGTTTTCTTCCAATTACTTCTCATTTACAATTACAACAGATATGCGGGTCTCATATCTTTGCTGAAACAAAAGGAAAACTGAGAAAACAACTTAATTTTAGCGACAGCAACTTACACACGGAAAACAATTGTTTCGCGACATTTTCACAGAACAAATACTACTTTTAGACCGTGTGTGAAGGAGGGGGCTACCGCTATTCGATATAATTAAGGCTAGAAACAAAAGGCGGCGCTCCCCGATCAATCTCTCGCCGTTCGAAGAAAGAGGGTGGAACAAGGGGGCCCCCGAGCGAATTTCAGCGTGTGTTTCGGTCTCTTCTTTCCCAGGGAGACGACAATGTGTGGAACAGGGAACCCCCTTGATTGAAAAATCAATAGAAGAACAAAGTTTCTGCAAGTATTTGCTTGGCACGGTGTTTGATCGGTTACAGATTATGACCAAGAGAAATGTATATCGATGTAGTAGAAAAAACAGGCTCATAAAAAAAGGAAAAAATTTAATATAATTTAGTGTAAATAGATCCTTTTTGGGATAATGAAACAATATTTTGCCTTCATTTTCCTTATTTTTGAAAAACATAGTAAGACGGAATTGCAAGGTTATCGAAAAGCTTTTAATTTCAGTTTTCGTCTTACAGGTACATTTTCTGTTGTAATTGTATTGTATTCTTTTTTTCCTTCCAGGGCTCTAAAATTACATTGAAGTTTTATGTGTACTTAATTGAGCGTCAGTAAAAAGCTTCCGAAATTGCAGATCCAATTATACCAACATGTGAGTGAATTGTATCAGGCAGGATGTCGTCTGTTTAGCTCAGTGGTTAGAGCATTGGCACGTATAGCCGATCTCAGGTTCGATTCCTGAACTAGATATTTTTCACTCTCTTAGATAAAAATTAAAAACAACTTTGTCCTCCAAAACGAATATAATATTCAGGTTGAAATTCCATAAGTATATGTAATATAATTTATGTGTTTAATTCACACCTGTACTGTACGGAAGGTGATTCTTATATTCTCGAAGGGAGGAATATATTCTCTCAGGATGGGTCTATACCGAGGTACATCTTAATCAAAAATATCTATAAAAATTATAATCCTTAAACTTAAGTGAATCCATATAGCGCTTTTAGCTACTGTTATACATAATTAATCATGTCATATTACTTACACAAAGTGTTTAAATAAACTTGTCTGCAGTAACTAAATTAAAACCATAATTAATTAATTTAACAACATACCTGAATATATACTTTTAAAATTTCTGCTCACCTAACATAAATATTTCATTTTTCTGAAATTTGGAAAAAATGTTACAATACGCAAATAAGTTTTCAAATAATTTAATATGCAAATAATTCTTCTGCATATTAACTTTAAAATTTTCTCACTAATCGATTGGTATTTCAATTAAGCTTAAGAGTGTCACATTTAAAATGATAGTAAAATATTTTGTGCTGGTGATTGTTTTCGTAAAGTTTAGTTTTTTCATACACAATAAATACCATTCTATTGAGAATTAGTGAAGTTTATTTAAGAGAATAGAGTTCATTCTAAACTAAAAGTAGGAATTGAAAAATACATAGCAGAGATGTGTAAAATAAAGCAAGTAAGAAATTTGCACAAATGTAATTATACATAAATAAATTTAATGTTTCGAAGTTGCGCATAGTCCCTTCTCCATGCACCATGCACGCATGAATACATATGTGTGTGGTGAAAATTTAACATGGTAAAATTTAAAAGAAACTTTGAAGTTGTCAAAATGCTAAATACAAATTTCCCTGAAGGCGGTTAAGGTTCAATTACACCTACATTTGTAAAACCAATTGCTTTACAAATGCGGGTACAATTGAACTTTTTCTGTCTTCAGAGTAATTTTGACAACCTGAAGGTTTCTTTGAAATTTAACAATGTTAAATTTCCCCATAGGGGCGAGTGGAGTGGAATGGGAAAGTGGAAGAAATGGGACAGTAGGTTTTTCTCTTTATGAACCAATCTAAACATTTCATGAATCACACATCAGATGAAGCAATGGTAGCCCAAACATTAATTGCAAAAAGTTGCTGAATTGCATAAGCATTCAATTGAATATATAAAAAAGATAATTTCAAGAATCAAAAGTAAATTTGTCTCATAAAATTTTTATGTTTTCTGTATTTTAATGACTTGTTCATGCGTAGATGTAATAGTTTCCCTATTTATGGAACATCATACAGTATATTATACATAGTTTAAACTATGCTTAAAAGATGCATTGTTGATTATAAAAGAAGTTTAACATAAAAGTGGCTATTGCAAAGAATGGGACATGCCAGCAAAGGAAGGAATGGGACATCCATTTCCTTCTTTTTACCAGACTGCCAAGAAGGGTTATGTGTTTCACGCGTATCTGGGTATGTGGATTTCTTTATATCCTCGAAACATCCCAACGGCTGGATGGATTTGAATGAATGAGGTCTCTATCGATTCGTCTTAACCGCTCGATGGTTATAGGCTAGGTTTTGTTTTTATAAATTCGAAATGGCGGCCGTAAAATACAAAATGGCGATAGAGACTAAGAAAAAAAATGCGCACCCTATTAAGTAGCATATCATTGGATAGGTCTTTCAAAATGAAGACGATGTTTCATTGACTATTTTACAGTCAGAAGCTCCGTTTAAATGTAACGTAGCCTGGAAGTTGTGTAGGTAGGATCTCTAGCTTTACTGCAACTCTAACTTTCATAGACATCTATAGGCCTCATTAAAACAGTATTTATAGGTAGGAACTAACAATTAAACACAACTTAAAAGTCATCAATACAAGTAAATTAAAAAAAAAATCCCTGCCGGTTCGGGCCTACAGGCGGAGGTAGATTTCGAAGTTAAGTACTAAATTCACCAACAAAACTTAAATCAAGATTAGAGATAAACCCAGTTCCGTCACCAAGAATGAGCTGTAAGGAGCTAAACATTTTGTAAAAATTCTAATATACAGGAATACACACACGCATGTATATGGAAGAGGTTTAAAAATGGCTAAAGTAAATTCAGAGAATCTCAAAGTGTTAAAATACGTTAATATTTCCATAGTCGGGTTTTTATCATGTTTTAATACGTTTCTTCAAACTCGCATGACGTTACATATTCACCTGCTGAGGTCCATTATATTTCTAATATGACGCAATATTTTGATTTTTTTTTTTTTTTTCGTCAAACTATTTGTTTCATTTTGAGTTTTCATGCGGAAATCTTGCTCTAGAAAACTTATGACGTAATATTCAATTTGTTTTCAATTTATCAAACTGTTTATTTAATTAATTTTCATGTGAAAATTTTGCAATAGAAAAGCAATTATTGTGGTGAAAATTTTATTGCTTTTTTTAATTGTTGGCAACTGCAATAACGAAAAATATTTATTTTTTTCTGTCATTGTTGTGAAAGAGCTGGTTTTATCAGAATCATGTCAAGACGGTATTCAAAATTTTGAACCCTCCCCATTTCCATTCCCGTGGGCCGATTTTGCTCATTTTCAATCCCCCCCGAGATATTAGCCATCTCAAAGTTGTTGGCGAGTTTGAAGACGATCCGTGCATAGTTGCGACTTTTATCGTGCGGACAAAATTTAGTACATACATACATACATATACATATATATATATATATATATATATATATACATATAAACTTTTTAGGTAGGGGTGGTTTGGGGTTCCTGGGGTCGTATAATGAAAAGTTATGAAGGAATTTTTCAAAAGTCGCACCATGGTAACGACTGGAATAGGTAGGTAATATAAAAAATAGTTTCACATTAAATAATTAAATAGTTCACTTTTTAAGCACTCGGGTTTTAGGTAGATTTCGTAAGAAATACTACCTATTTTGATTTTTTAAATTTAATTAATAAAATGAATGTAAATTGCTAATAAGAAAATACTTTTAAGGGCGTAATAGGTTAATTATAAGCATTGATAATATATTCATTTGCTTCAAAATGCAAATAAATTGAACTGATGATTTTTTATGTCATCTGTGAGTGACAATCCTGAACTTTCCTTCCAGTGATGAAGATATCGGAATTTTTAATTGTGGCACATACATTATAAATCTACAATCCTTGTTAGACTGCATATGTAGCCGACACCAGACTATTTGTGCCTAATCACACTTTGTTTTATAGCTGTCCCATACATCCCTGTTGGTGGGGAGGTATGGGACACATTTTGAAAGTTGCAATTTCTTTAATTATAAAATTGTTGTTGCATATTATGTTTCCTCCTCGCTCTCCCCTACACATACATATTCATACGTGCATGGAGAAGGAAAAGGGAATGCAACTTGAAAATGCATAAATATTCTCAGTTACATGGATGTAATGTGGACAAATAGGGGGGAGGGGAGCATGTGTAAAACGTAAAATGTTTTTGTAACTACCCAAGAATATAACAGAAGAAACATTACTTATAAATGTTCTCCTGTTTCAGAGTGAGTTCTGCAATATTTAGTTAACAGTAAGTTTTATTTCAAGGGAAAAAAAATTAAAGGTTGAGAACGTTCGGGTTTTTCATGAGAAAAATATGTATTTAAACATCATAGAAGATACATCAAAATATGTTCCTTATTAGGTGCGTTCGTAATTATATAAATGGGTAAGCACCTATAGTCGTCGTTCAGTCCGTCCGTCTTCTGTCCGCATATAACAGAGCAAAAACTACCCAACCGAATGGTCTGAAATTTTAAATATATATTTATTGCAAAATTTTGTCGAGTCATTTCAAATTTTATGAAAATCGGATGTATAGTTTAATGACAGGGACAGTCAAAAGTTTTCCGTTACATGACGGCTAATATGAAAAAAATTATTTCAAGGGCATTTTAATGGCGTTAAAGCCTTTCGAACAGAATGAAATGGATATGCATTTATGAAGTGCACTAAAACATACATTCATTACAATATGCGGTGCAAAAAATATTTATAAAACTAGTTATAGTACGAACGCACCTCATTTGCCACGTTTGACGAGGAATTTCCAACTTGTTTACATTGTTGTCACAACCCAGTTTAGTATTAATGAAGAACAAACTATGCACGTGTTAATAAATATGAACCTATTGTGAAAAAAGAGCTTATTAAAGCAAACACAGATTAAATGCACGATGAACTTCTGGATGGTCGTGACATAATCTATATATATATATATATATATATATATATATAACGCTATCGTACGTGGCACAGAAATCGCGATTATTTGTTAATTATTTAATGGCAACGCCCGAATGAAACGCATCCCAATGGTTATGGAACAGCATTTAATGCATCTCCATACCTATAAGGGGGTTTACCATAGGGGGGGACCCTGTTCTGTCGCCAAATACAGCCAAGTTTGTCGCCAACTTGTCGATATACCGCCAAATTTGGCGACCAAAATTAGTCGCCAAAAGGGACGCCAAGTTGGCGATATCTCTAATATTTCGGCAAATTCCCATACACTTCTATTGTAAACCAATAGGGTTTACTTGCTTACAGAAAATCAACAAATTGAGATATTTTAATGCAACAAAAACTAATATTAGCTTAAGGGATTATATTAATTATATTTAAGGGCTTCCATATCTTCAAAACCTTTTTATGTATAAACATGAAATTTTGGATATTGATTAAACAGATTGTGCTTTGTAATATGCTACCATTAGAAACTTATTAGCCTTTTACAGAATTTGTGTATTGTTGAAATCAAAATAGCTCTTTTTTTTTTACTCCAGAAGTCATTCCGCGTATGATATCTTCAGAAAGTATGTATGGATTGTCATGGAATTTGGTAAAGATACTAAACAAATATGTGTGTTTAAAATGAACTACTTTTAAGGGGACAGTACACTTTTAACGGTTATAAAACATGCGAAATTTGTCATGAGTTTAGCATTTTTTTATAAAAAAGATAACCACTCTAGAAGCACAAAATTTTTAGAATATGGTAGTACGACTAGTAAATGAACATTTAAGCACATTTAAAAAGAAAATTACTCATTATATGTTATTAAACAGTACCTATTGGTGATTGACAGTGCAAATACATTTGTTGGTTTACAAATAATTAAAAAATAACAAAAGGAATTTTATATTTTACTTGTTTGGAGTGCTAGGGGGGTCGTAATAGAAATAGACACAAAAATCAAGTAAATGAACAGTTGTTACCAGTGAATGAACGCAAAATTTTCCAGTGAATGAACAGGCTGAAATTTAAAAATACTTAAATTTCACAGCTCTTTATTTATTTTACTACTTGTAGAAATAACTTATAACATGTTTTTACTGAATTACGGTTTTTTTTTTTAAACACAGAACGATAATTAATTAGCTTGAAAAGTCACTTTTAAATTTTGAAATTAATCGTAAATTACAGATTTAAAAAAAAAAAAACACTAATTCTAGTTCCTTAAATTATTGGCCCTGTACTTCTCCATTTCAGTAATAACTCCAGATGAACGGGAGGATGTTGGAGAAATAAGTTCAAGTGTTTTTATTATGCATTTCATGTGATCCTTAAAATACCAAATCTTATACTTTACTGCAGGCCACTTGCAATTCCACCACATGTGGACCTGTGATCCAGATATTGTCATGGTGCTTACTTCATATTTCCAAATTTGTATGCTATTTTAAAAAAAAGAAAAAGAGTCATCCATTTCTCAGCTGGATGTTTGTCTATAAATGGATTTTTCTTTCTTGTCTGTTTTATAACATTGTAAACATCACCTTTTACTTCATCTCATGCATTGTAAATCCAATTTTCTTTTTCCAACTATCCAATGTCCAAGGAGTTTTTCTTCTTCAAAGGGCAACACAGGCAATGTCCCATACGCTTACTTTCAATTGGTTTCCCTCGCAGTTTCATAGACATCGTTCATTTTGTAATATTAAAATGAAGAGGTGCCTTCTTCTGACTGAGCTGACCTGACCCTTATAGCTTGTACAGCGTTTTCAAGGTCCACTGTAGAGTACTTGAACCCCCCATATTTCCTATTTGATGAATCTTCTTCGCCATCAGTAAGAATATTTCTATCAATCATCCAAAAACATTGAAAAAGTAAGATTTGAAAGTCATCAATAATTATTACCTTTAACAATGTGTGTGTATATGTTCATTTGTTAAGTTTTTATATCTGTTAACTTTTCATTTGTCACTATTGCTGAAAATTCACTTAATTCAAATATAGGTATAAAAAAAGCCACAAAAACATAAAGCCCAAAACAGTTCATTCACTAGGAAAAGTAGCCTAATGTATTCCTTCCAGTGAATGAACAGCTGTTCATTCATTGGATTTTTAACATTTGTCTAACCAGTTATTAAACATCCCTATTCTCAAATTGTACATATCCTACAATGGTTAAAACAATTAGAAATATGGCTATAATATATATACTTAATGTATGTGCAATAAAATTAGTGCATATTGCAAATCAAAACAGTAAATACTTATCAAACATATGAAATGACATAGCACTTAGCTTATTATTTCAGCATAGAAACAATGTGTTTCTCAGACATGAAAAATACAGCATGTTCTCAAAGTAAAGTAATGTGACTTCAGTAACCAAATATGAATGCGATAGCTTCCTATTGAATAGGAAGGATTAAGGCAATGTTGTAACCCCATCTAGTGGGGGAGATTTTCAAACCTTATTCTATAAAATTTATACCAATTGTTTATTCACTGGGGGCTGTTCACTTACTGGTCGGACTACCCTATATTTAGGTGATATTGAACTGCGTTTAAATTTTTTTTATTTGGATATATTATCATTTAAAAAAATTCAAGAGATCAATTTCAAAGTTCTATTTAAAATTTTTACAGTGGATAACATTTCACTGCGCGCACGATATCTCATGCTAATTTCATTATATTTGCATAAACTTTATCTTAAATTAAAGGTAACACTCTGGTCTATAAACTGAATTAGGATATTTGTATAATCAGTTAATCAGATAAAGAGTAATTAACATTTAATTTAAAAAATTAGAAATACTATGAATTTTTGCCTGCATTCAATCGCATAATTTTTTCCATACTGAACACAGCTTTATAATCCTAGTTCATTTTCATGATAATATAAATATTTATGTAGAGCAAAAATTTTAAAGATCTTCTTCAAATAGTTTTGGAGATATCATGCGCGCAAGAATAAAAAATGCCATTTTGAGAAAAAGCCGTTTAAAGATTAAATTGCATTTTTTAAATACATAATAAAGGAAACAAAGCTACTAATTATATACCGTATTCTGTATTAAAAATAAAATTAGATGCTAGCTTAAAATGATAAATATAAAATTATTTGTAAAATGCTGCAGAATATAGGAACATGCTTAAAAATTAAATAGATGCAATTTGTAAAAATGTAGCATTTACTATTACAAAAAATGAATTTTAAACATATAACATAAAATTTTGTTTAGCTTTGATTGTAAAGTGAATTAAATGTGCATGTTTTATAAAACTAAATTATTTAATGTAAAATATAGGCCATTTTAAAGTGATTCGCATATTTCGATATTTTATTCACATACTTTGCTGCACAAGAATCCAAATAGTTTATTTTAAAAATATATTATTGTCAATAAATCCGTGTTCTAAACTGTCAATTGAAACAAAAATCACTATCAAATTGACTACTTTTTAGTTTTCTATGAGATGAGTTAGCACCTTAGTATATATTAATATCATCGTATTTTGCATAGCGATTACTATTAAACTGGCTCCTTCTTCGATGCTGTCCTAAATCACATTTTGCATATTTTTTCATTAGAAAGCTAATAAATACTAAGAAATAAAATACTATTACAAAATCAGAAAAATATTGCTCTAGGAAAAAAAAAAAAAAACTTTTGTTTCAAATTTAAACTTCTCGCTGAGTAAGTAATTCTTCGCGATGAGCGTCTTTTACAGAATTTTTAATCGTTTGTCACCGGTTCCTTAAAACAGAAATTTTTGACTATCGTAATAGGGGAAAATGTCCTGATTAAATTAAACAAAGTTTTTGCTAAAAAATAACTGGTGGGAATAACCAAATAATATTAATTTGGCGGGAAAATGCATGCCCGTGCATATCTCGGGCTGCGCAGCGAGATGATTAACCACTTAATACAGGGCTCCCAAATGGTACGCCAACTGAATACCAATATTACTTTAGAAACATTTTCTTTTTAGATTTTTTTTACAAATCACTCTGGAATCACCTTTGAAAGTTAATTCTAGCGCAAACCTACCATTTTCTGTTAAAATTTATTGGTATTAAGTTGGCGGACCATTTGGGAGCCCTGTTAATAGCAAACAAAGCTGTAAAAAACGAAAGTGGAAGTTGAAGTTCATATTTTAAAGCTTTCTTATTATTGTTTGAGGTATTTAACCAATAACAATTGCTGCATTTTAGCATATTTCCAAAGTTACGATAATGTGAAAGCGCGAAAACAAAATGTAAACACGCCGCCATGACAGTTGTCGCAGGGCTGTTAAATCAGAAATGAAGGGGTGATGTCTACATTTTCTCTAATATCTCAGTAAATAATTATCACACAGTTAAAAGATTGGTATAACTTATTCAGAATATAATAAACTTTCTAACGATGTAAAAATAAAAAAATCGATTTTTGAAAATTTTAAAAGTGTACTGTCTCCTTAAGTATTTACAATGGTAATATTTTCAGTTATGACTATTTTTATTCATTAAAAATATAATTTTTTCAAATTTTTTATATAGTTAATGAAATAATTTTGGCCTAAGAGTAGTTCATTTTAAACACGCCTATATGTTTAGTATCTTTACCAAATTTCATGACAATCCATACATACTTTCTCAAGATATCATGACTTATGAAGTAAAGAAAAAAAAAAAAAGAGCTTTTTTGATTTCAACAATACACAAATTCTGTAAAACGCTAATACATTTCTAACGACGGCATATCAAAGCACAATCAATAGCACAATCAATAGATACAAAGCACAATCTGTTTAATCAATATCCAAAATTTCATGTTTATACATAAAAAGGTTTTGAAGATAGACTAATTCAAACGTTGAATTTTTTCGTTAAATTTCGTCGCGTTTAAAAGGTACAAGACCTCTTAATCGAAAGTACCGTTTAGTCGTTATCGTGTTCATTCTCACGCATACTATATGTTTTATAGCTAAATATGCTTTCCTTATAATATATGGCCCACTTGCTTGTCAAGTAATTATGTCACTGGCTACTGAACAAAGAAGTGTTGGATTCGAATCCTAACTCAGTCATGAAGGTTTGTTGTGTGTCGAATCCCACTTTAAAGGGATATGCCGGTCTGTTTTGCCCATGTATGCAAAAGATGACCGTATCTCCTGTAATCCATAGATTAACATACAAGATGAGACATTTCCATAGAGCGTAATGGTAATGCGATTGCGATCGTAGCGCCTTTAGTGACAATGGGGAAGAAACTCCCCATCCTTGTAAAATTTATATTATTGAGTATCTACCTTATTCTGATCTTTCTTTTTATAATGTTGCATGTTTACGTTTTCAATAGAATCTATAGAATCTTACACCGATACATGAACATAGAATAGATATTCTATTTTATATTTCTAATATCTATTCTATGTTCATGCACAGATATATGCTTTTTTTTTTTTTTTTTTTTTTTTTTTTCATGGTGAGTGAACGATTTAAGTTCAACAAAAAACAGGGTAAAAATTTCGTCTTGAATGCTATATATGAAGTAAATATGATGTAACTGGATTTAAAGCTACATAAAGTAATGGTGTAATATAAAAATATACGAAGTACTGCACTCTACAAATCCCAGAAAATTTCATAAATATTCCCATTCGGTAGGAAAATTTTTATAGTCGATGTTTTATTAATTTATGAAGTTTAACGTATTAAACATTCGTTACAATAATCTTTACGCATTTTCACTTTCTTACAGATAAAATGAAAATATTGTTTTTAATGTAAATAACGTACAATCAATTCAACAATATTTATAATATTAACATGTAAGAAATAATACTAAAATTACAGATGGGAAAAAATTCCTTTAGACAAATTTTTAGATTTATATAAATCTAACAGTTAAAAATAAAGAGGTACTGACATTACACTCAGTAAAGTTTTATTCGATATGAATAAATTAACACAATACCTTAATTTGATTTTTTACAATTTAATCTCATAAACTTACATATTTACGTTATTAACAGAATTTTGAAGGGTTTTTCTTTTATATTATTACTCTAATTATCATTTTGTAAGTTAAAGATGAACAATACAAGTTCGGGGAAAAAAAGCAGCTAAATAAATAAAGCAAGCATGAATAGAATATCGTCTGACACCTGCTTCATTTTAGGAAACAATAGATATTCAAAGCATACAGCGTAAACATATTTCTTCAACATACATAAATTTCGGAGGCTTGTTAATTCTTCCCCCTTGTCGGTAGTGACGCTAGTACTGTTGCCATTACAGATTTTGCCGTAAATATCGCATCTTGGTCCTTAATCTATGCTGTAATCAACCAACCAGTCTTACGCTATGTATGTACGGAAAGAAAAATAAAACGCCAGATCCATCGGCGTATTTTTATATTCAACGAATCATCATTCTATCTCGATGCGTGTAAGCATGAACAAAAATAATAGACAAATATACAGAATAGTTGTTATTGTACAATCTATGATATTAGCAATTTAGTAACTATACTGCAGAGTAGAACAATGTTTGACATGTATTCTTTCCCTATCTACAACATAACCCAATACGAATCTCAATTTTGGGATAACATGAATTAATGACGTTTTAATGACGAATTAATGGCGTTGCGAAGAGTTCGAAACGTAATTAACGCCATGTGACAAGCTTTGATGTACATCTAAGTCATTTTTATAGGAAAGAAAAAAAAATAGAACCATTCTAGCAAGTATTGAGTGATGTGCAATCTTCTCCTCGTTAAAGAATAAAATACAATACAATTACAGTAATATATCCTGTTGTTGCAAAATGATGTTAACAAATGGGGAAGCATCAATTTTCATAGTGTTTGCTTCGGCGTAAATGCCCTTGAAGAAGAAATCAAATTTATTGTTTATAATTTAAGTCTGTTTATCGTTTATATTATGAAACATAATTATAAAACTGATTGATTTCTTCTGACAGAAAATCTAATCTAATTTGTTTATAATCCTGGCTCTTGATCAGTATTATGAGTAATATTATGATTTCAAGGTCATTTAATATAGATTTATTAGCTTTTATAATGATTTTGAATTCTTGATGCTGATTTATTAGTAATTTAATGACTTAATATAACTTTATAAGTTATATTTATTTTGGTATCATTTAAGTATATTTATTAGTTTTATAATTACTTGGTGTCATTTAAATGAATATTATAGCTATTTATAATAATTTATAGCTAATTTAATGTAGTTTATGATATTATTATTGAAGTAATTGCAGAAGATTTTTAACCAGCATATTGTAATTTTTATTCTGATGTTGTTTTGTTTAATATGTATCTTTTTGGAAAAGGTTAATCCTGACTTTGTAACCAGAGATATAAGATGTAAATCGTGGCTCTGTTTAATACAGAGCATATAATTGTAGTATCATGAATGTCTTGAATCTGCAACCAAGCAGAGAACATATTTATCTTGGCTCTGTTTAAGACAGAGAAGTTATGGTATTATGAAACCTTTCAACAAGTTTAATGATTAACTTATCATGAAGCATGGAATTTTTATACATTATTTCATTTTATTTAATAAACATTTTAATCTCTAATCGCTCTAACACCTCACTTGGATAATGTGATTTACTCGATTTTTGAATTATCGGCGCCATCATTTTTTGGTGCTGAAATCTGGGATACATTTTTTTGGAAAAAATCGTGAACTATTGTGAAAGTGATTTGTGATTAACGCGATTTTCAAATGTGCTTTATCTTTCAATCTGTGATTTTTAGAATTACTATTGTGGCTTTTGGATTACAACTTGACATCCAGTCATGACATCTACATTACCAGGAATTAACAGGTAAGGAAATATTTTCATTATATATGAATTGTTTATGTTTTAAAATAAGAATTATTCTTGATTTTAAATCAAGAATAATTCTTATTGTTGGATTCTTCTCATGGAAAGTCTTGAGAAACTGAAAGCAAAACGTTCTGTTGAACAAACGAGTTTCACAAAATTAATTACAAAATTAGAAACATTGTTAAGTGGTGATATTGATAATATTAAAACTGATGAATTATTAGAGCTTCAAGAAATATTCTGCTTAAAAGAATCAACTGTCCAAAGTTTGAATCGTGATATTGAAGCTCAAATATCCGACTTAAAAAAATATGAAAAAGACATTGCTAGCAGAGAAAAGTACACGGATCAATTGATAAGTGCTAAATTTAAAATTAAAAATAGATTAAGTAAATGTAAGAAAGATAATGTTTCTATGACAACAACTAGTTCTGTAAATCCATTGAATAGTTCTGTCAGTGGAACAGAAACAAGTTCTTGTTCTGCCATGAAATTGCCAAAATAAAATATTCCGAAATTTTCTGGTGAAATCGAAGAATGAGTCGAATTTTTTAACTGTTTTGAAACACATTGATACACCAGAATAAATCACTATCTGAGATAGAACAATTTGCTTATCTAAAGTCCCTGTTATGTAATCGGGCATATAATGTGGTGGAAGGGTTTCCACTGACAGAACAAAATTACGATACCTGTATTGATTTATTAAAGGACCATTTTGGTAAGATTGATGTTATTATTAATAAACACATGACTAATTTATTAAATGTGGAACCAGTTAAAAATTGTTCAAATTTAAATGCATTACGAAGATTGCATGACATGTGGGAAATTAATATTAGAAGTATAAGAAATTTGGGGGTAATATCCAGTTCTTATGGACAATTGCTAAATCCTATTTTGCTAAAGCTATTGCCCCATGAATGAGTGATTGGATATCATAGGAAACGTGATACTAGCAAAGAGTCAGATCTAACCGATCTAATTGCCTTTCTTAAATGTGAAACAGAATGTAGAGAAAAGGCTTTGTCTATGAATAGTTCTAAAAATGATGCAACCTCTTCTTTTGTACATAAAAATAAAACTGAATTTCGTGAAAAGGAAATAGAAAATTCTAATATTAAAGTTTTTTGTGTATTTTGCAAAAGTAACAAGCATTTATCTTCCGAGTGTAAAATTTTAGCTGATGATAAGAAAAGATTACTGTTACGTAAGGAGGGTAGATGTTACAAATCTTTTCTGAAATCGCATTTATCTTCGCAATGCCGCATAAAATTAAAGCCATGTGTAAATTGTAAAAGTACTGAACATAACAAATTATTTTGTTTTAAGAAAGGTTTGAAACCAGAAATTAATGAAAATCAAAATCAAACAGTTGTATCTAATTCTCATTGTAATTAAAAAAATTCTAAGCAAGCTGTTTTATTGCAAACATGTTGTGTAACTGCTCAAGGTAATTCTAAATCAAAAGTAGTTCGATTATTACTTGATTCTGCAAGCGAAAAACGTTTCATAACAAAAGCATTAGCTCGTGAATCAAATTTGCCTGTTTTAGGAAAAGAACATTTAACTGTATTTGCTTCTGGTATTGATCAACGTCGCGACGAAGAATATGATGTTTTTAAAATTAAATTGCAAAGTAAAATGAATTATCATCGTTTTATAAATGTTGAGGTATTAGCTACCAATTTGATTAGTGCAACAACATTGAAGGTTCCCAATTCTGAGCCTGTAATTACAAAATATGCAAGTAGAAGAAAAAGTTTTGCTAAAATGTGATGCTGAAATTAGCCATTTACCATACTATTTACCACTTGTATAAAAAGTATGATTGGCTGGTCAATTTTTTCTATCGATTAGAGTGGAAATCTCATAGCAATCTTTAGTGTATATTTTCGCAACGGTAAATCAGGGATAGCTATTTCGAACTTTTATTTAGAGTTCTAAAACAATGTCGAAACATTTGCACATTTAGGACAAATTTAGCGATAGCCGAATTTCTATTTTATAAGTAATTACAAAAAAATAGGTTATTTTACAAAAGATTAAAAAGAAGGAATACAATAAGGGGTTAAAGATAGATTTTTCAGTGTTTCACTCCAAATCTATTTTGCTAACATTTCTTTTCATTTGGCTACTTTTTTTTATTTCTCATTCGCCAAATCGATAATGTTGGTCAAAAGCTAGCGAGAACACTGTATATACCCCTTAATTTTAATTTCCAAATGCCACATTGACACTAAAATTTACGAATTAAATTTTGCTTTTAATAATGTACACGAAAAAAAAAGCTTTTACATACTTTCATACAAATTTGTTCATAAATCCCGGTGTCAGTCAATCATTTTAACATTTTTGCAACAAAAGTACTTTGCCCCTCAAAGTGTTAATACACTAGATTTTGGAAAAATGAAATATTTTCAATAATCAATTAGTTTTTACACATGGAAAATGAATAATATGCATGGGCTACTTGACAATGGCTGCTAAACTATGCAAGTGAAAAATCAATGTTGATTGAATCAATATTGTTTGCTTTTAGGGAAATAATTCTAATATTCAGAAATATGCCTACCTATTGATGCAGGCTTTTTTTCTTCTTTTTGGTAAATGTTTGTCTCCTTATTCAGCAGATGGTTTTTAATTGGTTTGAATTTTAGTTGATCTAATATTGTGCCAATCATGCATTCAATGGAAGTACTTCTAATGAACTGTCATAACAGTTTAAATTATGACTTTACATTGGAAATGCAATAGAGTACAATTATTACAGAAGTATTTCCATTAAATTTGAGATATTTTTAATACGACCAATATATTGCAGATTTGTTAGCTTTGCATTGGAAATATTTGCAATAAAGTGCCACTATTAAAGAAATATTTGCTTTGTATTGGACTATTTGCAATGAAATCCTATGTTCTACAAATATTGGGTTTACATTAAAAATATTGACAGTGAAATGTTGAAATATTTCTTGTAAATATCGGCGTAATAGGAGCAAAGTATCACCAGCCATACCATGTTGGTGTAATATTTTATGCAAATATTGGATAAAATATAACCAATATAAAACATTCTTGATTTAATACTGTTTTGTTATTAGGGAATAATTCTAATATTCAGAAGTATGTTTTCTTATTTGTACGCACTTTCTTTCTTCCTTTCAATAAATATTTGTCGATTTATTTGGCAGCTCGTTTTAAATTGGTGTAGCAGGAAAAAAACTTCTTTGTAAAATTTTAAAGAACGATTTTTTTTAAACAATAATAATTATTTAACTTATAGAACATTCATATATATTCTTTTATATTATCTATTTCATTTTCAAAACACGCTAAAAATATTTCTAATTATTGTATCAAAAGGAAAATGTATGAATGATGCAAGAAATAAGCACTAAATTCCGTAAGTATACTCGAGATAATGTGCTTCATAACAATTTCTTCACAGGTCTTGAAAATTAAATAGCAAATGAGAGAAGCGCCGTTTTAATGCATTTGGGAGGCTCTAGACCTGAATAGGTTTTGACAAATTTACTCAATTATTTCACCAAAAGAGTGATAGTGAAGTTCGTTGCAAAGACTTATATAGGTCGTATGCAAATATTTCCCTTGAATGCAAATGTCTAGTTTAAGTATCTTACTCAGTGTGCATGTATGAGTGATGTTTTCTTGTGGAATCTCTAAGTATCTGATATTCTGAGTGAACAGCAGAATTAGAGTTTTCTTGGTAATTTACGTGGTATGATAATACGATTTAACACGTAGTTGATTGAATAATATAAAATGCGAGGTTTCAGATGAGACAGTTGAATGTTTGGTGTTAATGAAACGTCAATCTACTACAACCTAATCCAAATTATCTATGTCTCCGAAATCGTAAGATTAGACTGTTAATAGTTCTGGTCCAGGAGTCGGTGACTTCGAGAGCCCCTACATCGCGGAATTGAAAAATATTTATGTAAATAGATAGTAAAAATCATACGACCAAAATGAGCTAAGTCTGACTAGATTTGACATGTCGAAAATATGTTTAATCCTTTATGTACTGAATTATGAATTCATAAAAATTTTACCTTTTAAAGCATTTTTCGTGAATTGTTTAAACTACATTAGAAGATTTACACAATCATTTAATACATTTTAGAAGGATTTTAGAAGGATTGATGGATTTAGAAGGATTCATTAAATTTGAATTTATAGGGATTTTGTACAATATTTATAACCCCACTCAAATCTTTTAATTTAAATGTTTTTCTTAGTATTTTGTAGAATTAGGAAATGTACAAATATAATGTTCTTACAATAGAAATATAGAAATATCACCGAATTGAAAAATCCCCCCCCCCCCCCCCAACGCCAAGAAAGCTGAAAAGGTACAAATCAAAAGAAATCATCCTTTCAAAAATATTTTTGTTTTGTGTAACCCATAATGGTTTTGGAACAAGAAAAAGTAGTATATCTATAACTCATTCTATACAGTTTTACAACTACTCGATGTATTAAATGAATTTCTTGACAAATTATTTTAATGGTTCTTATATAAGTACCGTCTGTAGATAAAGAATTAATTAAGTTAATTAGGGTAACTCCGGGAGAGTCGCCGCATACGGAATAGATGCCGCACCCCTTGTATTTCATATAATTATCGATAGATGGTCGTCAAACGCACAGTATAGGCGCGCAATGAGATTATTTTAACCAGTGTATAGCGTGAATCCCATTTCGATGTTTACTTGTAGAAGTACAATCCTTAATTTGACGTAAGTGTATGATTTCGCTGACCAAACTTTTAAACACATTATGTTTAAATACTTTTCATACACTAATTACTAAATGCATGCATGATTTCGAAATCAAAACTAAGTGTAGCGTTTGTATAGAGTACTGTGTGTATGGTTACGCCATTCCCTTTAGCGATGGCAGGTAACTGTGATGGCCGACGTCTGCACCATGCAAAATGGGATACATGCCGCACTGCTATTCCGGTATACATGCCGCAGTTTCTTTTGTACGGGATGATTAAGTGTTATTAACTTTTCCTTTTCTTTTTGCACAGACTAACCGTGTTAGGCATGTTATTAAATTTACTGAAACCAAAGGAGAAAAATGGGAAAATAAAAAGTAAGAAGGAAAAGAAAGATGCAAGTCAAGATGATAATAATGAAAAATTGGATTACCCGTAACGCAGACGTTCTTTACAAACTACTCCAAAAAAAGAGGAAGTGTAATTGGCTTTGTTGCATCATGTGTTTAAATGTAGTTACATAAAGACTGTACTTTTTCGACACATTTTCTGTAGATTGAAGTCGAAAAAACAGGTCTCTTGACCCATTCGGGGCCTTAGGTGCATATAAGCACTTTCATATAGAGCTTACAAAATTTGTTTCTGGCACCAGTAAAAAAGAAAAGTAATATTTGCTTTGTTTAATTAGAGCATTTTCATGGTTATTTAAGTAAAGGTAACTGTTGGAATGTTATTCCATATGGAAGGCATGAATACGAAATTCCTCAATAGGTAAACAATAAAAAGTTAAAAGTTTTACCTTTATGTTTTGATGCATTTCAATAGAAATATATTCTTCTTAGGATGAACAAAAAACATTTATTTGAAGATTATATACACTAGAATAATATATATGCTGGACACAATACTGATCACACTTCACAATAAAACAAAACAGATGAATAAGACTATTTACAAACACAAAGAAGTACTTTAAACTATTGTTTGTTGCAGTTTTTTTTAACATATTATCATTCCTTTGGAATATTATTGGATTTTTAATCCACCAGCATTTTGCTGCCAACTGCTATAAGGGAAGGAGAAACATCAACTGTTCTGAGTGTATGTCACAGTAGATCAAATAAAAAGTATTGTCTGATGCTGCCCTCTGGTGGAATGTTCTTGAAACAAAAGAGCATTTTCTAACATCTCTCCCGTTTTGTGATAGAATCTGACACCCGGTGGATAAGGTTTCTACAAAGTTCAAATTTGGCCTTTGGCAGCGGCTTCGTCATTATATCTGCTATCATTTCATTTGTTGATAGATATTTGACATCTATAAAATTTTTCGTTTTTAAATCTCGTATGTAATGACACTTTGTATCAATGTGCTTAGTGTGATATTTAAATTTTTCACTTTCAACCAATTTAATTGTAGATTGGTTATCCTCAAAAATTCTAATAGGAAAATGTTGTTGTAAATTGAGATCTTTACATAATTTTAAGATCCATAGCACCTCTTGAGTTCCTTGTGACAGTGCCACATATTCAGCTTCTGCTGACGATAATGTCACACATGTTTGTTTTCGTGAAAACCAAGAAATGCAGCTATTGCCTAAGAAGATTACATTTCCTGAGGGGGATTTTCTGTCTGTAGCATCTTCCCGTAAGGCATGGTGACGTCACGGCGACGTCGTTGTGAAGTCACACTGTGATTTTGTGACCGTCGATGTGACGTCACGTGACGTCGATGTGACGTCATAGTGACTAGAATGCGAGGTCGTTATGGCCGTTTTAGAGGTCGTTTGTGACGTCACATGGTGACCACTCTGTGAAGTCACGGTGTGACTAATTTGTGAAAAGTGTGTCATTTGTGACTAATTTGGCATTAACTTTGTGACGAACCTGTGACGAATGTGACAATGTTTTGAAGTCACATTGTGACCAATTTGTGAAATATGTGTCATTTGTGACGAATTTGTCATAAACACTGTGATAATTTCAAATGAAAATCAAATTTCAAATTAATTGCTTAAAAGACGCAAAGGCCAACATAGTGAAAAAGATTCCATGCTGGGACTCGAACCCGGGCCATCAGTATAGCGCACTGACATTCTCCCGACTAAACCACATGGAACGATACCCAGCCTGGAAAATTTCTCACTATTATATGTTGGCAAGGCTACAAAAGCAGCACAAAATGGGATATTTATCGTGAGCCACCGACATGGGGCAAACACGAAACTTAATTAAATCCAGCATCGATTGAAACTATATTAATATTTGGAAATTTTTTCAGAGAGAACCATTCGCCTAGCATGCAATATTTCAAATGAAAATCAAATTTCAAATTACATGCTTAAAAGGCAGTTTTAATTTGAAATTTGACTTTCATTTTAAATATTGCATTCAAGGCAAAGGTTTCTCTTTGGAAAAATTTCCAAGTACTAATGTAGTTTCAATCGAATCTGGATTTAATTAAGTTTCGTGTTTGCCACATGTCGGTGGCTCACGATAAATATCCCTTCTCGTGCTGCTTTTGTAGCCTTGCCAACATGTAATAGTGAGAAATTTTCCAGGCTGGGTATCGTTCCATGTGGTTTAGTCGGGAGAATGTCAGTGCACTATACTGATGGCCCGGGTTCGAGTCCCGGCATGGAATCTTTTTCACTATGTTAGCCTTTGCACCTTTTAAGCAATTAATTTAAAATTTGATTTTCATTTGAAATATTGTATGCAAGCCGAATGTTTCTCTCTGGAAAAATTTCCAAGTTTTAATACTGTGATGGTTCTTGTCATAAGCACTGTGATGTATTTTAAAATGCACAATTTTGAAATAAAGTTTTGTTTGAAATGTAAAATCTTATATTTTTACCATACTTTTTAGCAAAATATCGCTATTTTGGAGTCCTATTCTTCTAAAATATTTTAAATTTTTCCACTTAAAAAACAATGCTTATCAACTGACATCTTTTTTTTATTAAATTCCAAGCTTTATCTTGAGTACAAGCTCGATATTAAGAATGTGTAAGATTTAAATGTGTTATGATTAGTCATTGCTTTATTAAATACGACATTATAAGCCATATTTATTTAAATTTTTTATTCCCGTGTATATTGTATTTTGTGAATATGACCTAAATAGATTTTGTATGTTTTATAGGAAAAGACTGATCTGCGAAAAAGAAAAAAACAAGTAAGAAAAATCATGCGTTAAGCATAGATTATAAAACACTTTCCAACGCTTCCTGAATGCTTTAACAAGACATCGTAATTTAGGGAAATAACGTAAATAAGATAACTAAGTAAACATTTTAGAAAACGCATAAAACATTTGAAAAACTGATTTCAGCAGTTACCGTCCATAGCCAAATATGTTTTCTAATTCTTTTGAACAGTCCTGTATTTGATCTGTAGGTTGATATATATACTATATAATGGGGAAATTTAGTTTAGCAATTGAAACATAACAGGTTGAAATTCTCTTTCAGCAATTTATACTAATAAATGGAAAGATACTTAAATACTTTTGTACAATCCTGTAGTTTACCTAGAACCTTTATTGCACGCCACTATTTAGTTAAAATTTAATTCAAACTAAGACACTTTTAAAACTGCTGAAATCACATTTCCAGAAATTATGATTTACAGACGGCCATGTATCCAATTCTTTACGTGACCCTGTATATCATTTTATCTATATTCTACAAACATTTCTTAGCAAATTAAATGCATTTCAGCGTAAAAAAGAACAACTCATTTAAAAACCACCTTTAAACAATTTGCGCCCATACGCAGTAACCCTTACGAGTACTTTTGTGTAGCCCTGTATACGAATTGTAGCATTTATATACACCATATACTGTGCATAAATATAGTGAATCATAAAAGCGCATATCATAATTAAAAATGCATTCCCAGCAATCATCGCTAATGAACAGTACTTCGGATACAATATAGTATTGAAATATTTTGTATGTCCCTGTAAATGCTATATGCACTTCGTATTATACATGAAATAATTTATAGTATGTAAACTTCAGCGACGTATATAAATTTCATTATATATGAAATAGATTAACATAATTAAAGTACGCCATAAACAATTCCCTCCACCCCTATATCATTATGTATTGGAATTCCTTTTTTAGCCCTGTAAATGAACAATAACTATTCTATGCATCGCATATTCAGCAGAATGCATATTTAAATGCGCTTCATAAATGCATATCAATTTTATTCTGTTTGAAAGCGTGTAAAATCATTAAAAATCCTTTGAAACGATTTTTTTTCCATAGGCCGTAATGTAACGGAATACTTTTGACTGTCCCTGTAAATGAACTAAACATGCTACAAACTTCATTAGAAATAAGGAACGTGTTATGGTAAACGTCAATATCTAAATGTTTCAGGGAAATCCGAATTTAGTTACGAGAGTTAGAGCGCGGACAGACAGCCATACAGAAAAACGGACAGGCAAACCGAAGTTAAACACTGTTAATCTGTTTAAAAAAATATTCACTCCTGCATTATGTAAATAAATATGAACTTAAAAAATATATATATACTAAAGTAGTTTAATTTATAAACTTCCTATTAGACACGAAAAACTTTTTATTTCAATGTTTAAATATCATATTTTACTTTTAGTGCCAATAATTACGTATATCATAAACTTAGAAAATAATTTTATAATAGACGAAAATTTAATAACCGCTTCAGAATGTCCATAATTAAATGTTAGATTAAAATCACAAACAAAAAAAAAATGCTTATATACAATTAAAAAAAATAAATATACCAATTTGAAAAACACTAAAAATAATAATTAGTATTTATAATTGTACTATTAAACAACAATAAATTACAATAGATGAATTAAATGTATTATTAGATTTAACAATATCTCAAAAATCTTTGCATATGTCATAAGAAATTTCTATTATTTTATAATTTTGGCAAATGCTAAATCTGAAAACCACTGGGATGAAGATTTATGATTTTAAATAATAATTTAAAATATTATTAGCTCTAAAAGAAAAATCTTTGAAAAGTTTCACTAGTGTAATACGTAAAAATACATTTTCCCTAAATAATGCTAATTTCTAATCTGAAATAGTTTCGTAATATCATAACAATCGAAAATCATATTTAACTCCAAAATAATAATGTCTATAACTACTGTAAGTGTTAGTAATCAGGAAATACAAAACAGTAAGAAGCCGAAAAAAATTCCAAATCATTGTCTCAACATATTTTCAATCTCAAGTAACAGCAAATTAATCTTTAAATTAATTCCACTCTGAATGCAGTTATGAATCAGTCTCTGCGCAGCTGTTTTTTTTTTTTTTCTTTTTAAGTGATCGCAGATTAAGATATTTTTCAACGCAGCATCGAATAGGAAAATGTTTCTGAAAACAATTGCAGAACAGTCCCTTACTAATATAACATAAAACTATTTAAGTCATCATAATATACAAAACAGGGATAAAACATTTAAATTAAATAAGACTTACATTTACGTCCCATTTATAATATCCGTGTATTTGTAATATTTTAAAATGGCGGGCTTCTTTCTCTTATTTTATAAAAAAGTGTTGTAGACTTCGTGATGTTCTAAACAGAGTAAACTTCCGGCATCTTCTCTTCTGTGCGCAGACGATTTTGATTTTCAGCAGATGTTCTTTTTTATCGTTATTTGTTTTTGAATACAAAAGATTTCGAACTCAGATGCGCAATAATTTTATGAGACTGTCTTTAATTAAAATTTTCTTTTTGGAGAATTTTCCAATGTATTTTATCTTTTCTTTTTATCGGTTCCAAACAATTTAAGTTACAATGGATTGTAAAGGTTCTTTTTTGTAAATAATAATAATAATAATAATAATGATAATAATAATAATAATTAGAGTTTATTAGATAAAACTTTGTTTAAATTTTTAAAATGAGGAAATATCAATTTAATGGTAATAATGAACCCCCACCCCCCTTTTCTTAAAGTAAAATTTGTTTCACACGTAATAAATACAAAATATCGCTCACCCGCATGAAAAGTGACACATCTTGACAAAAGTAAATTTCACAGGAGAGGCAAAAGAAAATTTGCATGATTTTACTGTAACATGAAATTATAGCACTTAGCTTTGCATGCAAGAATTAAAAAGTGTAAAAAGCGTAAAGCACATAAGAATGAAAACTTAGGATGTGGTTTGGAGGGTTGGATAATTTTACCTCATTACATAATTCACCCCTCTTCTTTGGTTACAAATGGACATATAGCGTAATAACGTGATTTTTCATGTAGCTAAACTTATGAAACTGTTTGTGTAGCAAGACGCGCCTATGACAAATCTTTTAGTGGAATAAAACGCAAAATGAATTTCTGTGAGATGTGTCACTTTTTTTGCGGGTGAGCGATATGTTCTTAATAAATAAAAAAGGATTATCGAGGATAAAATAAAAGAATCCTTTGTCAATCTGACAATCTTTTCATATTAATTTTCTGTAAAATAAAACAATTTGTAAAATAACTTTTTTTTAAGTCATATCTGTAAAATACAAATTTGAAATACGAATAATTAATTATTATCATGCGTTTTGCATAAATTTTGTATATTTTTTTTATTTTCGGAAAATGTTAATTTATTTGAAAAGTCTGAAAGAAGTAGAATTTTTTCAAAAATAGTTACTTAAAATAGTTAAATAGTTGTCAGGAAAAAAAACTCTCTCAAGAAAAAAACTCCGACTAAACTCTGAAGACTCTTTCGTCTTTCTACGTGCTCATTAAAAGCTGCAGACTTAACTGTAATAGAAAATTTTTAGTTTGAATAGTTTGAAACCACAGAAGTGTTTCGAATACCACTGGTTGGCAAAAACAACAAAAAAAAAAATAGTTTCCTCTCTGCAAACTAAATACTGTACAGATTTAATACTCCTAATTCTAAATATGTTATCCAAATTGCTTTAACTCTCTAAAGACCGGAGATCAAATTTTCCTTATACCTTAAAAGACCAAGCAGACGGCCGAACGGCTGAGAAAATTTCACCCCCATTTCATTCTGTCTAGCGCAAACCAGAGGGTTGGATTTCTTGTCAGAAGTTCGCCGACTGTGTTGAGAGGGAAAATTCGACAGGATTTTTTCCTCCGCGGAGAAGACACAGGGAAAAAAAACATTTGTCACCGTTATCAATAGTTATTTGACGTTGCTCATTATAAAGGATAGCTTAAATAACAAATTTGCAACAATTTTTATCCGGCAATTATCAGTAGTACACAAGCAATTAAAAGACGAATTTGATAAAAACATTTCAAATTTTATTTCGTGTAAATGGAAGATTTTTTCTGATTCTTTAAAAAAAAACTGTTTTGTTTTATCAGAGATAACGACAATTTGATGTATGGCAATTAGTTGTGTTGAATTACGACTACATGAAATCTTTCGATTACGCAAAAACAGAAAAGGAAAAAAGAAGGAAAATTGAAAAGAAATCTCATTTATTTCTACATTTATAAAACATTTGTAATATTAATTTGAAGCATGTAATCATATCGCTTTTAATGTAATTTAGACAAAAATTGCGAAATTTACCTTTGGATCTTTTCAGTTGATACATTTGCTTGGAAGTTTTAGCAATGAAATTACACATTTTTACTGATGAAACTTTCATATGCGAAAGTATTTGTCCTTTAGAAATTGAGTCACTAATATTTGAGCTGACTGTTATTGCTAATATTTTAATTTTATCAATTAAAACGGACGCTTTGTTTTAAAAATGATGCACATTTTATTAAAAAAAAGTATGCACTTTTACGGCGATTAATTTGTATATTCATATTAAACATTTCTTTCTTTTTTCTTTCTTTTTCCTTTTCTTTTTTTTTTTTTTTTTTTTTTTTTTTTTTTTTTTTTTCTCGTAAAATGGCATCAATAAATATTTAATAATCCTTATTATTTCCTCTTCTCCTTAAAAAATAGAACAAAACTTTTTCCACCATTTGAATTTATTAAGAAAGTATCCTTAATAAAAATTCAGAACTCTTTGGTAATGTGAGAAATAGATTTCACTTTTTAAATTTTTAGTACTATTTTCTTATAACTGTTTTTTTGCCAATAAATTATATTTGTTTCGAATCACAAATTATCCTGTTCTCCCACTCAAGGAATATCTAAGGAAGACATGCATAGGAAATACATACATACACTCAGATTTTAGTATATATTTGCTTATTTATACTATATTAAGCATGATTATTTATGATTATTTAGCACATTATTTATGCTACACTAAATTATACATAAAATTATGTTTTCAAGGCTTTATTTTATGAGGTTTTGTGTGAAAAAAGTGCATGATTCAGATTTATTTTGTCTTTTAAATCCCAGGAAACCTTTTAAAAATTTCTTGTTATTCGTTCGTATTTATACTACAAGGAATATTTTGAAATGTGTCAGATCGTAAAATCAAAATATTTTGATTCTTAGACGACTGAATCCCGATAATGCGCAAGCTTAAAAAATGAGAAGCAAAAAGATTATTTCTTTAAACGATTTTGTAATCAAGTATTTCAATGAATTTAACTATTTTAATATTTTCAATACATTAACATGGTTCCTAAACATTCAGCTGTAATACCAGTATTTTTATGTAGAAAAACGCAACTTGTATAACCGTGCGATTGCGAAAGACAAGTTTTTCTCTAAGAAAATACTGGTGTTCATCTTACCTAAAATCAGGGAAATTCCCTGACCTGTAGAAACCTTGATTAAAAATATAGTAGAAAAAGCACCGAAAAATGGTAATAACTCACAATTAATATGATGACACTTTGTAAAAATCACTGCTAGCGTTATCTGCCGCACTCATTGTAATCTGTCCTCCTTTCCTTGTCTGTTCATTAGTGACCTCGTCCGCTTATGGATACCTGTTTACAGTACCTGATGACCGGTTATTAATTTATTTTTAAGCTCGAAACGCGTCCTATGCATTGTTTTAATTTTATGGTGATTTTTACAAAGTGTTATTTCTTTAATTAAAATTATAACTCCATTTTATTTGTTTTCTCATATAAGTGTTTACAATTGTTTAAAATATTTTAACTATGCTGGTTAAATTTAGCTTGTTTAGGCTAATGTGGTGCAAGAGAGAAAATTCTCAAAATTCTTCATATTTTTATTGAGTTAAAGAAATATTTTTTAGAGTTAAAGAGTTAGATATTTTTGATTTAAATACTGCAAACGCATGCTTTCAGCATGATTATATTCGGAGATATAACCCTTTTTTAAAAAAATCTTGTAATGCCGTGCGACTCGTCCTCTGAAGAAAACGTTTTAACTTCATTTATCTCACAATGAACTTTTTCGTGATTATTCCAACTTTGAAAGGATATATTTAAAATTCCTTATAAGGATATATATGATATTTTCAACAGAGTTTCTGTATTAAATTTCTAATAAGTTGTCTTCGAGATTTTTGATTTTGAGTGAGAATTTTGATGCTAACTAATTCAAAATTCATTCGTGAAAAAACTTTTTTTTTTTTTTCATTTAAAAATTTATTGCGAACTTTATAATTATTATTTTTAAAAATCCTGACGACAAATTAAAATTACACATTTTCTGTACTCAACATTGCAATAATTATGCATATCGGATAAGTGGTTCAAGAGTAAATAGGTTTAAATTTTAATTTTTTTAAGTGTTTCATTATTTTTCATATGCAATAAATTCATTACATAAAATCACATTTCACACAAAAAAAAAAATTCATTCAAAAATATATATAAATAAAAAAAGTAGGATTTTGTGTCCCGGGCCACTTAATCCTATTAGCATACTTTGTTAAGTTCCAAATACACGTAAAATTCAACTGTGTTCTACTGTCAAACTCTTTTTTATTTTTTTTAGGTTAATCTTTGTCTTACATTTTTAACTACACTTCACATACACTGCAGTATCACTCTGTCAGACGAAAGTATTTTCTTCACCTCCGCATTTCTGTCTTTTTCCGTTGTTGAATCTCCCCATCCTTTTGTTATTAACCACAAACGGTTGGAGAAGAAAGAAAAATAAAATAATTGTAGTTGGAGAAGGGTCATTTTCCCGCTTTTATTCAGCCTTATCATACCCAATTGCTCCTTAAAAGTACTGTGTGCCTTTTTAATTTTTCAAGCAGTACAAATTATTAGAACGTACCATCTTTTGATTCCAACACATTTTTTAGACAGATTTCTTAAGACAGATTGGCGAGTATTTATTTATTTATTATTATTGTATTATTTAAAAAAATCCCTTTGTCCACCCAGTTACGTCATTTGTGAGCGTAGCCAATCCAAAGAGACTTGTTCTGTGATACTCCAGGAAGTCCCGAGTTTTACTTTTTCTTTTATTTTTTAGTTGACTTTAGAAACCCACTGATTTTAATGTGAAAAAAAAAAAGAGGTTCTTTTGCTGTGTGAAAAAAAAGACTTCACATTGTTTTTATTTATTTGTTTATTTTTATTTATTATTATTTTTTTAAAAAAAAGAAGGACCATATTTAAACTTTAGATGATTTTTCTATCATTTCTCGAAATTCTATCTTTTAAATGTACAGTCAAATTCTTTAAATTTCGTTTATGCTATTAAATTTTCAGGTTTTATTTATAATTCAAAAAATAAATACCGTATATACTCGCGTATAAGTCGAGGAATTTCTGACAATTTTTGGCAAGCAAATTGGGGGGGGGGGGGGGGGTCGACTTATACGCGAGTGAATTAAAAAATAAAAAATAAAACTTCGAATACTGCAAAATTATGACTTTGTATGTGTATGAATAATAAAATATTACAGAAAATATACAAATAATAATAATTTGTCATTAAAAAAATTCTCAATGATTTATTTTTATTTACTTACTACTTTTTCGCATAGGCAAGTGAAATATTTGGTTTGATTTTGCACAAAATTGGAGTAAAAAGTTAGGGTCGACTTATACGCGGGTTTTTGATTTTTTGCAGAATTTGTATTCGAAAGTTAGGGGGTCGACTTAACGCGAGTCGACCTATACGCGAGTATATACGGTAATAGTGATTTTTATAAATAGGATAAAATTTAATAATTGAATTATCGCTTTTGTTATTCTTATGAAAGACTATTTGCACAATGTAGTCACATTAGCTAATCAAATATAAATTTGAATTTTAGTATAATTCGTACTTTTAGATAAAAAGGGCTGAAACTAGTCTTTTTTACATCCGGGGCAAACATGGATTTGGGCACCCCCCCCCCCCCCCCTTTCCTCTTCCGCAGGGTTTATTTAGAAAGGGAATTTTACTAATTTTCTACAACTTTTTTTTAAATTTAAAATATGTATTCATAAAATATGTAATACTGAATTACGTAATCTACAATGGCGGATCCAAGGGGGAAGTCACGGGGGTTATGACCCCCCCCCCCCCCCCGCCATCTGAAAACCAACTAAAATATTCTAACGATCATTTTTAACATGAAATATACAGTAGGGTCCCGCTTAGCCGAGTTTCCGCTTTAACCGAGTTATTGTCTTCTGATGGACTGGCGGCTTCCATTATTATGAAACATCCATTATTATGAACATAAATGAAGTGTTAGATGAAGATGAAAGAGCAGCCGTAAAAAGTTAGAACTCTGATTTTCTGGTCAGAATGAGGAAAAAAATGGCCATATTTTTTTTTTTTTTTTAGAAAAAAAAAAAAAAAAAAAAAAATATGGCCTTTTTTTTTTTTTTTTTTTTTTTTTAATTCTGACCACAAAATCAGAGTTCTAACTTTTTACGGCTGCTCTTTCATCTTCACCTAACAGTTCATTTTTAATAGATGTTTATAATAATGGAAGCCATCAGTCCATCAGAAGAAAATTATCCATTCCAAAGGTATAATCCTTCATTTGGCGCCCATTAGTTCTGGCGCCCGGGGCAATGCCCCCTCTGCCCCACCCCGTTAGTTTCGGCACTGGTCCTGCTCTCTTTAGAGTCTGTTTATGTTGTTAACTTGTGCGACTAATTTATTATTAAAACACACAAACAAAAAAACATAGGTTAGTAGTTTTGATAAACAATAAGAGAAAGTTTAAATGATAAAATGATTACAATTATTATTTTCACATAAGAATATTTTCTATAATATAATAACACTGATAGAATGAAAAAAAAAATGAATTTATTATTAGTACTTTTAAAAATGCTTATTTTTTTATAAAACTGCATTATTAAATTTAATAAAATTGTATGCTTTATTTTAGAATATTATTGCGTAAGGATTTGTCAAATATGTAATTTTAGTATAGCAATTATTTTAAGGATGTATTTATTTGACAAACTCAATGCTATTTTCATTTTAAAAGAAACTAATTACATTAACAAGGTTTATATAATATAATTCCCTTTTTTTATTTAAAATTAATTTTATTTATTTTTTGTTTAAAATGAACAATTATTCCCAATGAAAAATAGCTAATTTTTCTGAATTTTACATTTTTGTGCGTAGTAGTTTTAAAATATCATTTCACCTTTCCACTGTAATTTCAATACTCTCTTTTATGAGATGCGGTAATTTTCATAGAAAATCTTTTGTGTTCTACAACCGTTTATTTAATGCTCTGTTAATCCGCATGTATAAAACAATACCTAGCAATTCTAACAATCAATTTGCAATTTTATTTAGAAAAAATATTCTGTTTAAATAAATTTATTTCTGAAAAGAGAATTTTTTAGAAGTTTATGGTCGGTTTATTTGCTTTATTCGATAATTTTTGACATGTTGCAACAATTTAAATATTGAGGCTTTTGAAATATACATTTGACTTTGACAGAAAATTAACAATTTATACGCAAAGCATTATTTCCGGATTTGAGGATGAAAAAAAAAAAAAAAAAAAAAAAAAAAAAAAATCTGTATTAACGAGTACTTCAGAGTGCGACGAACAAAAATATTCTGTTTAAATAAATTTATTTCTGAAAAGAGAATTTTTTAGAAGTTTATGGTCGGTTTATTTGCTTTATTCGATAATTTTTGACATGTTGCAACAATTTAAATATTGAGGCTTTTGAAATATACATTTGACTTTGACAGAAAATTAACAATTTATACGCAAAGCATTATTTCCGGATTTGAGGATGAAAGAAAAAAAAAAAAAAAAAAAAAAATCTGTATTAACGAGTACTTCAGAGTGCGACGAACAGAAAAACGACTCAGAATAGTGAAGAGTAATTACTTACTTCCTGTGCGGTTGCGCGCCGTGGGGTCCGTCGAAAGTTCTGTAATCGGCAGACCTCAAAAAGTTGTTTGATATTAGAGAAGTAAATGCAAACAAAAACATCGCTCCGAGCATTTTTCTTATCTGTACTTTGTATAACAATACAGACAGAGAGCCTTTTATACAAGTAGATTGTTTTCAGTTGCATTTATCCTTAACAGCATTTTGTAATGTCAACTTTTGAAAAATATTGCGTGGACTTGAAAATATCGACTGGTAAAATAACACATAAAATATTTTTCCCAGTGTGTGTTTCTGGCGAGAGGGATGGGGGAAAATTGAATGACTAAAAATGATAATTCGAAGTCAAATTATAGTTTTTCAAAGTAATATATAAAATTATTATAATTTAATTCTAATGTAATAAATGATTTAATAAATTATATTCTTACAAGTTTTTCCTTACAGGCAGTGTTGAATTAAGAGGGTGGCTCGGGAGGGGCACCCCCCGGAGCCTCAGAAATCCCTCCCGGAGAAAAATGTCTGAATTCAACGCTGCTTACAAAAGTCGTACCGATTCTGAAAATTTTTGATACCAGTATTTTCTTATAGAAAATCTCTCCTTAAATAATCCAAGATTTAGCGCGTATAACCTAGATTTATTATTCTATAAAAACTTACTGATATTTGTCCTGAAAATTTCCCTCAGACATACGGCCCCTGTCCTTATAAATACAATAATATTTATTATATAAATAAGTAAGTAAATAAATAAATAAATAAACATCAAGAAAAACTAAATGACACACATTAAAACTGATGGCAATATTTGCAGAAGATTTGTTTTTGAGAGACATTCATTTTTACATCTGCTGAAGGAGTTTTGTGTTCCTCATCATAGCTGCCAACTCTTCCTCTTTTTAGTACCACAAAAATTTAATAGAAATTTTTGCCTTATTTAATCGGTAAATTACAGCGATTTAAAAAGGTAAAATTTAGTATAAAACTTTTGTGGTATAGAAAAGCTTAAGATGTTGGCAGCTATACTGTAAGTCTGATTGATGTACTTACTATTTTTCAAGCAAAATTATTTTGAGAAATTAAAAAATATATTTCAGCAATTTCAAAAATAAATAAATAACGAAAAATTATATTTTAATGAAAGTTATATTTTAATGTAATCTTAAAAGAAAAAAATACTTTTGGAGGAAACAATAATAATATTTAACCCTTTCAGAGCCAAGTAATTGTGTTTCTGGAATGCTGAATTCGTACAGGAATTTTCGAAATTTTTTATTTCAAAATAAAGAAAAGCGATTTTACAACCCTACCCTCTCAAAAAAATAAACTCAAAAAGTAAAATTTAATAAAACATTTCTGGTTCAAATCTTGATTTAAATGAAGTTGGATATAATATATCGCACTACCCCTCAAAGAGTTAAAAAACTATCCTTAATCAGTTTTAATCACCTACTAAAGTCCGAGTGAAGGATATCCGACACTTCAAGTAATTTTTAAGTATCAAAATTTTTTTCGTGAATATTTCCAAATTCACTTTTTAAATTAATAATTAATATTTTGTATATATATATTGCCAGAGATAATACATGTGATTAAAAAAAATAATTATAAGACTTAACGACATTTATATAAAATAGTGCATTCATGGAACCCCAGAATTGCATTTCTGTTTATGTACGAATAGTGTGGTGTCCTGTGGCTATAAACAAATATTATTCGTATCAATGGAACCATGTTACATTACGTGATGCATAAACATACATAATAATAAAAAAGAAAAGTACCCAGTTTAAAATAAGTCAGAAAAGTTATATTTTAATATACTTATTATTTTTTTAAGTAAATACTTTTGCAGTAAACTGTAATAATATTTAAAAGACTTATCAAAAGACTTATTCTTAATCAAAATAACAATCAGTAATAATAATCATCTTCATCTTAATTCATTCATATTATCTTTAATATTTATGATTCTAAAATGCAATGCAATTAATAAGTATGCTAATTTTTTAGTAAGTTAAAAATAATAAATTATTATCTTTAATTATCCTAATATGCATTATTCTTTTATTATTATGCGTTGAAAGAATTATAATGACTACAATGATTGTTTTCCACACAGTTCCGTAATATAGTGTCCTGAGGTTACAAACAAATGTTTTTAGAATTAATGCAACCATGTTAAAGTTATGCATAAACACACATAATAAAAATTATTATTCTCGAGACAAAAGACGTTTCTTTTTTCTAAAATGTGATAAATTCTAATAAATAATTTTTGTCTTATTTAAAAAATAATTGTTATCTGTATATATATATATGTCGTAGGCTAATTGAGAAATCCGGCTCCGACATATATATCAGGTGTCGAACCAGGTAAATTTTGGGGTTTATTTACAGACATTTTACACATACTAAAAAAGAAAATAATAGTAATAATAATAATAATAATAAAATAGCCCTTCAGGAAATTACTTTTAATAAAATAGGTTCCCTCACAAAATTTCTCTTAATAAAATACGTCGATTCTCAAAATTCAATTCTATAAAACCACACTCTTTATTAATTATTTTAATTTTCTTAGGTTTTGCAAACAAAACAAGTTGTTCAAATTTGACATTTGGATGACTTGATTTCATCTTTCATTACAAATTTTCTGTTTTGCAAAAATATATTACATTTCACAAAAATAATTTTTATTTTTCACAATATGGGTGAAGAAAAGAAAAAAAGTGCATCGACTTATATATACATTTATATTGTTTAAAAATAATTTAAGAAACATTAAATCGTAAGGTATAATTTCCCATTTCTTGAAAAAATATCTTTATATATATATATATATATATATATATATAATAAAGATGAAATCACAAATATATGATTGATATATATATACACAAATATATATAAACGTGTATTTTCGTTAAATGGCTGTAACAATTTTTAGTTAAAAAAAAAGGTCTTTTAATGGCGAAATCACCTTACACGTTTAGAGAATTTCATAAAATAAAACTTTTTTCATTAATAAATTGATATCGTTCTATACATAAAAAAAAGAAAATACATGTATTAACCACATTAATCCATACAGACTTTTTAATCTAATAAATACATGCAGATTTTTTTTAATCTAATAAATGCATACAGATTTTTTAATCTAATAAATACATACATTATATTAATTTTAGAAAGCTCAACTAATTAAACAATCAGTGTATATTTAATAGTTTGTGATCCTTTGCAATATTTAGCTAAAGAAATTTTTCTACTGAAAAAAATCCCTGCGAAACTATTGCTTTTAGGGAAAGTCAGCATGAAAGAAGGACTGACTCTTATCGAAATGGAACTGAGGAACCACCTGACAACCAAACAATTGGCAAATTGATTGAAAGAACTACCACCCGTCTGCCAAGAGGGGGTAGGAACGAGTTCTCATTTTCGGCCGACGGCTTGGTCGTCTGCTTGTCCGGCCGTTTCGGCCGTTCTGGTCTCCAGAAGGTTAATGCTTGTATCGTGCACTTTATATATTATGTCCCCCCCCCCCCCCTTCGTGACAGAATTTACCATTTGCTATCCACTAATATATTTTCATTCCTCATGCCGCTGTAACTCGGGACTGTTTAAAATACTGTTTAAAATATTTCTCTTCATTTTCAAAGATTTTAAAAGTTCATATTTTTTTTCACACTGTGACTTACAATATGGTGGGGGTTTTTTTTTGTTGTTTTTTTTTTGTCACATATATGACGTGATGTACGTTACATGCAATGACATAACAATGACGTCTCAATTTTTTTTAATTGATAGAAAAATATAATTTTACAGTAAATAACATGTTTTAAAGAATTTTTGTAATTTTTTAAAGTTTTCTAAGAAGTTCACATCTCAGTCACATCGTGACATCACTGAGTGGTGGCATTTTGGTCACAGATGTGACGTGACCACAGTGACTTACAGTGACGTCACAATGACGTCACCGTGACCATGCATGCTATGAGGGTTGTCCCCAGTCTGCATTCGAGTATGCAACTATATTAGGATATTCTTTTGAAGAAAAGTAGAGATCAAGGTCTTTCGTTGTTTTTAAGTATCTTATTACCCTCTTAACATCATTCCAGTCCTTTTGTCTTGGATTATTGCATCTTCGACTTAGTATGTGTGTAGGAGTGGTAATATCAGGTCTTGTGCATGAGGAAAGATATAAAAGACTTCCTATAGCTTGTCTATAACTATCATTTGATGATAAAAGATTTTCTTCTTTATCTAAACTATAATAATTAGTTTCCATTGGGGTATAAGTTGGTTTGGCTTCTTCAAGCTGAAAATCCTTAACTAATTGGTTTATTTTACTTCTTTGTGAAAGTAAATGACTTCCATCTTCTTTTCTGTAAATTTCTATACCTAGGAAGTATTTTGCTTCTCCTGGTGATGTTATGGGATAAGATTTCTTTAAGTAATTTATTACTTCATTAACTTCATTTTCATCTTCTGAGCTTATCAGCATATCATCTACATACAGTATGAGATGAATTATCTTCTTTGATTTTTCTTTTATGAACAAACATGGATCAGCTTCACTTTGTTTAAATCCATATGCCTTTAGAGTATTCTCTATTTCTTCATTCCAGCACTTGGCGGCTTGTTTAAGACCATATATAGCCTTTTTTAATTTATAGACTTTGTCTTTATTTTCTTCATCATGAAAGCCTTCTGGTTGATGCATGCATAATTCTTCATTATCTAGTTTACCATGTAGAAAGGCTGTTTTAACATCTATTTGAAATACTCTGGCTTTATGATAAGCTGCCCAGGTCAGAAAAGCTCTAATAGTTGTATGTTTGACGACAGGAGAGAAGGTTTCATCATAATCAGTGCCTAATTTTTGAGCGAAACCTTTGGCAACTAATCGTGCTTTGCATTTTATTTCTTCTCCATTTTCATTATGTTTTGTTTTGTAAACCCATTTACAGCCAATGGCGTGCTTGCCTTTGGGTAAAGTAACAAGCTCAAATACTTCATTTTCCTTTAAAGAGTTAAATTCTTCCTTCATAGCTTGAAACCATTTCTATTGATCTTTTACTGGCAATTTTAAAACATCCTTAAAAGTTTCAGGATCTTGATTTTTGGAATAACTGTCTTCAGTTTTGTAAGAATATCTTTCTGGTGGAATTCCTTTAGTCTCTCTGTTAGATATTCTTCTCTGGAAATTATCTTCACTTTCTTCAGTTGTTGGGCTATCTACTGATTTTTCATCCATTTTTATTTCTTCTGCAGTATTTTCTATTCGGATAGCTTCACTATCATTTTCAAGATTTTCTTCTGAAAAATTGAAATGCATTAAATGCGAGATTCGCTCTTCAGAATTTTCTTTAAAGACATTTTCACAGTTCATATTTTCAAAAAACTTCACGGTTCTGCTTATCACTATTTTTCTACCGCCTATATAAATTCGGTATCCTTTGCTTCTTAAATCGTAACCAACAAAGACTCCTTCAGTGGCTTTTTCGTCAAATTTTTGTCTCTTCTGTTTGTGAACATACACATATGCTTTGCATCCAAATACTTTAAGGTGACTCAAATTTGGCTTATGCCCATTCCAAGTTCATATGGTGTCATTTCAGTTGATTTTGTATGTAATCTATTTTGTAAGTAGGCTGCTGTAGCTATCGCTTCTGCCCAGAATGTTTTTGGCAATTTAGCATTTATAAGCATGGCTTTACTCATTTCAATAAGTGAGCGATTCTTTCTTTCTGCAACTCCATTTTCGGACGGTGAATATGGCGTCGTTGTTTCATGATTTATTCCTAAGTTTTTAAGGTAGTCTTTGACAGATTCGTTGCAATATTCGTTCCATTGTCACTACGCAAGGATTTAATCTTCAATCTAAATTTATTTGTTGTTGATGCAACATACTCTTTTAATTTATCAAATACTTCATCTTTAGAAGAAATAAAATATACTTGTGTATAACGAGAGTAATCATCAATAAATGTAACGAAATATCTTTTTGACCCCATACTTTTTGTTTCCGCAGGACCGCACACGTCGCTGTATATCAAATCAAGTGGTTTTTTACTTCTGTATTGAGTTTCTTTTGGAAATGATTTTTCTGTTAGCTTAGCTTTTATGCAACTTGAACATTCAGTATTATGAGAACAATTATTCACAGTAATACCTAAAGCTAAATCATCCTTTTGAATTTTCTTGATGGATTCCAAATTTCTATGGCCTAGCCTTTGGTGCCATTTTAGAATGCAGTTGACATTAGAACAAATGGGTAGTATTTCTGAAGCACTATATACCTTTTCATTTGTAGGTATTATTTTTAATCTGTATAACCTCTCATCAGCTTTTGCATCTGCAACTAAGATGTTACCCTTTTTAATTAAACATATATCATCTTTAAATGTTACAACAAAACCTTTCTCAGTACAAGACTGGACAGACAATAAACTATCTAACTCGGGAACATAAAGCACATGATCTAATGTAACTCTATTTGTTTGACCATTAAGTGTTTCAATATTAAAAGTACACTTACCTTTTCCCTTTGCAGTTAATTTAGTTCCATTAGCAATTGTAATTGTATCTTTATTCGAACTTTTTAATTCTGAGAACAGTTCCAAGGAATTAGCTAAATGAACAGACGCACCTGAATCAATAACAAAAGACAAATTTTTGTTTTTATTTCCATTTTGTTGAGATTTCATAACAAAACTCAAAGAATTTGATTCTTCCATTAATTCATGATAGTTTTGAGAATCTGATAGATTTTCATTTTGACTAGCAGTTGAAGCTGAGAAATTGTTTGTTTTTTTAAACTGTTGATGTGATCTATCTTGAGTAAAATTTGGTTTTGTTTTGTTAGTATTATTAGCCTTTAAGTGAAAACAATCTTCACGATTGTGATTATTCTTTTTGCAATGAGAACAAAATTTTGGTTTATTCAAATACTTTGGTTTATCCCTATTACCCTTTAAAGCAATAGATTCAAATTTTGTTGAAATTTGTTTAGTTTCAACTCTTCTAAGATACTGGTCAATTAATTTGTTTTGAACATATTTTAATGATAAATCTGTTTCATATTTACTTTCAATAGCAGTTATAAAGGTACTATAAGAATTTGGTAAGGAACAGAGCAAAATAGCTATTAAATTATCATCTTGTATTACTTCACCTATATTTCTTAATTTTTCTGCTAATTCTAAGACAGAATTAATATGTTCCTGCATTTTTACACTTTCATTATATTTAATGGAATACAGTTTCCTAAGGAGATAAAGTTTATTTGTTAAATTTACCCTTTCATGAAAAGATTTCAATTGATCATATGTTTCTTTAGCACTTTTAACATGTCTGACATGAACGATTTGTAAATCTGAGATATTTAAACAAATTAATGGCCTAGCATTTCTATCATTTTTTACCCAATTATCATCATTTTCCATTTTAGGTTCAAATACAACATCATACAGACCTTCTTTGATTAACAATTGTTCTATTTTGAACTTTCAAACTGAATAGTTGTCATCAGTTAATTTATCAACATAATGAGATTCTTTAATACTAGACATTATGATATAATATTTGCTTATTTCACAGAAAATAAAACTTTTTATCTTATTAATACTTCAAAACAACAATTATAAACTCAAATATAATGCTAATGATGAAATAAGAACAAAATAAAATTCTCGAGAACAATTTTTGAAGTTACTTTTGATTTCAGAAGAACTGTTCTTAAATGTTCAATTCTTTGTTTAAAACATAAATTTTACATTTTCAACTTGCATAATAAAATTTCAATAAGAAACTGGCAAAATAAAATTCAAAATAATTTCTTTTCTTATCAAGACACAATACTTTTGTTTTCAAAATAAGAACAATTCTTTGAATTTTCTTTTATATCATTCACTTGTGAAAAATACCAACATTCAGAAAATAATTATTTCTTTTAATTTAATTATATTATATTTTCTTCTTTCATATTATTATATTTAAAATTGAGATAACTTCAGTCTCATAATCGACTGTTGGAATGTTATTCCATATGGGAGGCATGAATACGAAATTCCTCAATAGGTAAACAATAAAAAGTTAAAAGTTTTACCTTTATGTTTTGATGCATTTCAACAGAAATATATTCTTCTTAGGATGAACAAAAAACATTTATTTGAAGATTAAATACACTAGAATAATATATATGCTAGACACAATACTGATCACACTTCACAATAAAACAAAACAGATGAATAAGACTATTTACAAACACAAAGAAATACTTTGAACTATTGTTTGTTGCAGTTTTTTTTTAACATATTATCATTCCTTTGGAATATTATTGGATTTTTAATCCACCAGCATTTTGCTGCCAACTGAAATAAGGGAAGGAGAAACATCAACTGTACTGAGTGTCTGTCACAGTAGATCAAATAAAAAATATTGTCTGATGCTGCCATCTGGTGGAATGTTCTTGAAACAAAAGAGCATTTTCTAACAGTAACTTCTTTTAAAAAAGTGGTACCAACCGAATAAAATTTGTGTAAAAGCCACCGGTCCCGAAAGGGTTAACAAATAAATAATGTAAACACAATTTTACTTTTTTCCCCCTTTCTAATACATTGATGTTACGTTGTAGCTGAAATAACAATTAAAATTTATTGTAAAAAAAATAAGCATTTTTCTGCCAACTGAAATAAGGGAAGGAGAAATATCAACTGTTCTGAGTGTCTGTCACAGTAGATCAAATAAAAAGGATTGTCTGATGCTGCCATCTGGTGGAATGTTCTTGAAACAAAAGAGTATTTTCTAACAGTAACTTCTTTTAAAAAAGTGGTAGATTATCCCGTCGACCAAAAAACTATCGCCAAACTATAAGATTAAATGCCAATAATGGCTTATCGTAAATGTCACATTCACTTGACATTAAACACGTTTGACACATAATTAAATTAAAGGACATAGATGTCATATACGCACCATATTGGCGCGATTTTTTTTTCTGACGCCAACGTCATATACGCAACGGGTACTTAACTGGCGCCAAAGTATCGTTATTTTGCTTGATATGGTAACCCGGATATTGTTGTTTATGCTGTTGATGTTTTCGCCAAATTGGCGTCAGAAAAAAATTGCTTCAATATGGTGCGTATATGACATCTGTGCCACTTAAAGAAGGGTTATATTGTTTTTATATCTTTAAAGTGGCCCTATTCTATAGCAGAATCTACGCAGAATTGGTGCATTTTTGAACAAAGTTTTTTTTTTTTTTTGGCTGCCTTATGGTATTTTCCTGTTATAGCAACATCCTGCCAAAATATAGGCTAATGCGCCATTTATTTCAACCCTGAACGTGAAAAGTATTTTTTATTTCAAACCTTTTTATGCTAAACATTATGACCCTTTATTTATTGAAAGTTAATCTATTCTTTTTTTTTAAGAAATATTATTTAATCATAACCTTGCAAAACTTTTTAATTTACTACTTTTTCGTTCGAAAATATTTTTTACTAAGTTATAACTGGCATATTTCGCTTATTTAAAAATAAAAATGTTTAAAGTAGTCCTAAGAAATAATTGCACGCCTGCAGTTTAAAGAGAAATTTTGAACAAAATAGTTTACTGAATAATATGGCACAGATGTCATATACGCTCCATACTGGAGCGATTTTTTTCTGACGCCAATGTCATATAAGCACAGGGTACTTAACTGGCGCTAAAGTGCCGTTATTTTGCTTGATATGGTAAACCGGATGTTAGTTTATTTACTAATAGTTATTGAGTTTTCGCCAAATTGTCATCGGGAAAAAAAATCGCGTCAATATGGGGCGATTATGACATCTGTGCCAATAATATTTATTTGCTCTTTTATTTTAAATATATATTTGTAATAATTTAATAAAATAGTACTCCAAACTCTGTCATTTTGTAAATGTTATATATTTTTTAATTAATACTTTCGCACCAATGTTAGTTTTTTTTAAATGTTTCATTTGGCGCCAATTATTATGTTTGGCGACAATCGAGTTGATATAAAAGAAAGTAATGAACTTTTGGATTGCAACATGTAGACTGTGTTTTATAACATCGGCACGAACCATTACACAAAGAAGTAACTGGTATAGCTTTTAACTAGCATTAAGTTACTAAAATACTTTTTTCTTTAAATAATTTAAAAAATATGATGAAAAAATATGAGTCAAAACCCGCAATCAATTGACTCAGTTTATCGAAATGCTTTGATACAAAATTAATTACAATCGTTTGTAACCATGATCGTAAATTTCAATACTTGCGGATTGAAATGTATTTAAAATTACGTCATTTTGATGCAATTACAGTATTTATTTAACAAAGACAATGAGAAATAATTTGTAGTTTCATAAACTTTTATGATCAGTACACTTATGACGTCAGATTGGATATAAAGATGAGATATTAATTGTTCATGGAGGCAAAGAAATGCGTTTTGGTATGATAATTCACAATCTAGCATACTGGTTAAATAAAATGTCCTCAAACAAATGTATCATTGTCCATTGTGTCAGTAAAAAACAATAAATTTAAATTTAAAAAAATCAAAATAACATATTAATTATTGATCGAAAGATTTCTGCGTGTGGTTTTTATTTAAGAAACGGTTCATTTTCGTTAGTGCTGTTAAAAAAAAAAAAAAATGCTTAATTTTCTTTACAATGGAGTTTGCATTTGGGCCATTTTTTAAACGGTAATATTAATTTTATTATCTAATTTACATTTATTTTGTTTTTGAATGCTAAAAAAGCATAGCTTTCTAAAGTAGAATAATTTTGTAAACTTTTGTATGTCTCATTTGTTGAGACATTGTTGACCATTTTTATTTATGCATCGACGTCGCCAATCTTCCTTGGGACGAAACACTGCCAATGCTAAAAGAATTCGCTTAATTAAGGAAAATGAAACACCATGCGAGCATGAAAAATGCTGTGAGCAGGACAGAGAACGGCATTTATCTCAAAAAATGCGTGAAACATCTGAAGAATGCCAGAGTCTTCTTATAACAGACAAAGCACAATACGCTTCTGAAGACCATTTTGAACGAAAACAAAGGCGCTCAGCCCGTTTGCAGGAATATCAAATGCGCCAAATTCAACAATGCGTAACTGCAAGTATTCAACAATTCAAGACGAGCGTATCTTCTAATATAGATTGCACTGTATGGGCAGCCAAACCCAATTCGGCTTTAATTTACGACGCAAACATAGAATATAAGAATAATAAATCTGTCAATTTAGTAAACATGAATAATCAGTGTGGATTTTGCTCGGCTTTTAAATTTAACGATGAATCTGACGGTTTATGTTGTCAGCAAGGCAAAATAAAGTTAGACACTATAGAGACACCTCCCGAACCACTCATGTCCTTATTATCAGGCCACCATTCTTCATCAAAAAAGTTCATGAAATATATAAGATATTACAATAATGCTTTTCAAATGACATCGTTTGGAGCGGAAAAAATAGTTAAATCCGGATTTATGCCTACCTTTAAGATACAAGGTCAAGCCTACCACCTAATTGGAAGCATCCTACCTTTAGAAAACAAACATCAGTTTTTACAAATCTATTTTATTGATGATTATAATGCCCAGGCGAATGCACGATGTAGTAATGTAAACAATTTAAATCAAGATTTAGTCCGTCATTTACAAGATCTTTTGCATGAAAACAATAGATATGTATCATCGTTCAAATCTACATTAGAATCTGTGCCACAAAATATGTCAGATTTTAAGATTATAATCCACGCTGACAAAACTCCTTCTAACCAACATGAACGTCGATATAATGAACCCACGACAAGTGAAGTGGTTTTATTGATGATCGGTCAAGAATTTGGGCCGGGGGACATCGTATTATGTAAACGCGATGATACAAAACAAAAAATATCTTCTCTTCATCGCTCATATGATGCGCTTCAATATCCGTTGATGTTCTGCAGAGATGAAGATGGATATTCAATAGATATTCCAAAAATAAACCCTGCAAGTGGAGACAAAGTACAAAAATCTGTTTCATGTAGAGAATTCTATGCTTACCGAATGATGGTACGTTATGGTGAATTTAATTCGATTTTACGGTATGGTAGATTAACAAATCAATTTTGGGTTGACATGTACGCAAAAATTGAAGAAGAAAGATTGTCATTTATACGAAGAAATCAAAACAAATTAAGGGCAGAAAATTATATCCACCTACAGGATGCATTAAGACAAGATGAAAATCCAAGTGATGTAGGACAGTTACTAATTTTACCTTCAACGTTCACAGCAGGGCCTCGCTATATGCACGAACGTACTCAAGACGCACTGGCCTATGTTCGGAAATACGGAAGACCTGACCTTTTTATTACTTTTACCTGCAATCCAAAATGGGAAAAAATAACTTCGAATTTATATCCTAACACCACCGCTCAAGATCGACACGATTTGATAAGTAGAGTATTTTATTTGAAACTTCAAAAACTACTATTTTTGATAAACAAAGCTGAAATTTTCGGATCGTGCAAATGTTTTATGTTCACCGTAGAATGGCAGAAAAGAGGGCTTCCACACGCTCGTTTATTAGTTTGGCTCCAGAATAAAATACGACCTGATCAGATTGATAATATTATACAAGCAGAAATACCAGACCCTAATATAGATCCGAATCTACACACAATCGTCATTAGGTATATGTGTCATGGCCCTTGTGGTCATTTTAATGAAAGATCTCCATCTATGAAGCATGGAAGATGCAGTAAACATTATCCTAAAGAATTTCAACAAGAAACTTTGGCTGCAGATTGTGGTTATTCGAGATACAAGAGACGTCCACCTGCAGCTTTTGGTATCTTGGGAACAATCAATATGAAAGGGAACATCACTAATATCGATAATAGATGGATTGTTCCATACAATCCTGTATTACTCCGTGTATTTGATGCGCATGTAAACGTTGAATATTGTAGCTCAATCAAAGCCATAAAATATGTATGTAAATACATAAACAAAGGAAGTGACCAAGCAGCTTTCTCTTTAACGTCCCGTGATGAAGTGTCACAATTCCAATCAGGAAGATATATAAGTTTATCTGAAGCTGTATGGAGAATACTACGATTTAGTATCCATGAAAGGTCACCAGCTGTAAAGCACTTAGCTGTACACTTAGAAAATAGGCAACGTGTGTATTTTACAGCTGGTAATGCAGCCGAAATTGCAGTAAATCCTCCAAATACAACACTCATAGGTTTTTTTTTAGTTGTGCATTCAGGATCCTTTTGCTAGGACTTTACTCTATTGTGACGTGCCATCATACTATAGATGGGTCAAAAACGCATTTTGTCGCCGAAAACAAGGCACTCCTGTAGACGGATATCCCGGAATTAGAAAAAGTAATGTACTTGGCCGAGTCTACTCTGTCCATCCAAGTAATACAGAATGCTTTTATTTGCGTCTTTTGCTGCACAAATTTAGAGGGCCTACTTCTTTTGATAGCTTACGAACTGTTGATGGAGTAGTTCATAATACTTATCAATCAGCATGTAGGGCTCTAGGATTGTTAGAAGGTGACTCTCATTGGGATGAAACCCTCAAAGAAGCTTCTGTTAGTCGAAGTGCTTCGTCTGTAAGAACTTTATTCTCTATAATGCTCACGTTTTGTCAGTTGTCAAATCCGCTATCATTATGGAATTCTCACAGAGAAAGTATGGCTGAAGACATTTTGCATCACCGGCAGAAAAATCAGAATCTACCTAATCTTGGCTACAACGATGAAATCTTCAATGCAGCATTATTGGATATTGAAATGCAAGTGCAATCGCTCTCAAGTAAAAGTATTAAGAGTATGGGTCTGCATCGTCCCGATAATGTAATGTTATTTTAAAAGTCAATGAATCCCCATTATACAACGAACAAGAATTAAAGTTATTAGCTGCGAGGCAAGAAAATTTATTGAATGTAGATCAAAAACTAGCTTATGGATCTGTTCTTCAAAGTGTTCGTGAAAAATCTGGAAAAATTTTCTTCTTGGATGCACCCGGAGGAACTGGCAAAACTTTCCTCTTAAATTTGTTGTTGGCGAAAACTCGCTCCGAAGGTTTTATCGCAATAGCAGTTGCCTCATCTGGATTAGCGTCAACTTTAATTGATGGAGGGAGAACAGCGCACTCAATGTTCAAATTGCCTCTCAATGCCACTTCGAATGATTCTGCTATATGCAACATATCTAAACAAAGTGACACAGCAAAAATATTGCAAAAGTGTTCGTTAATTGTGTGGGATGAAAGTACTATGTCGCATAAAACATCCGTGGAAACACTTGATCGTACTCTGAAGGACCTCAGAAATGACAAGAAGTTAATGGGTGGAGTCACAGTTCTATTTTCCGGAGATTTTAGACAAACATTGCCAGTAATCCCAAGAGGAACTCGTGCGGATGAGGTAAATGCCTGCCTCAAGCGTTCTTATATATGGTTTCATGTAAAAAAGTTATCACTCACAATAAATATGCGCTCTAGATTATCTGGAGATGAAAATAATAGTTTCGCTAATCAGTTACTCAAATTGGGAAACGGAACAATTGAATTACATGATGGCCAAATTTCATTAAACAATTCTAATTTATGTTTAAACGTTAATGACATTGAAGACCTGGTTAAGGCTGTGTATCCTGATATTAGTTCTTTATCCCATCGACCTTTGACATGGTTGGTCGAAAGAGCTATTTTAGCCCCAAGAAATGACGCTGTCGAAAGCATCAATGATTTGATTTTGACGAAATTTGACGCCGAGTCACATACATATATGTCTGTTGATGTAGTAATGGATGAAGATGAAGCTGTGCACTACCCAACCGAATTCTTGAATTCAGTAAATCCACCTGGTATACCATCACACAAACTTATACTTAAAGTTGAAGCGCCAATCATATTGCTACTCAACCTAAATCCCCCAAAACTGTGCAAAGGGACACGTCTGAAAATTGTGAAATTGAACAAGCATCTCATAGAGGCTGTTGTTATCAGTGGTTGTGGTGCTGGAGAAAAATATATGATACCTCGAATACCTCTTATTTCCTCCGATTTACCGTTCACCTTTAAAAGGCTACAATTTCCAGTTCGATTATGCTTTGCCATGACTATTAACAGAGCACAGGGTCAAACTTTAAAGATCGCTGGCATAAACTTAAACGCACCATGTTTTTCTCGCGGTCAAATATACGTGGCATTCTCTAGAGTAGGTTCTCCAAACAATGTATATGTTTTGGCACCTAATTATAAAACAAAAAATATAGTTTACCAAGAAGCTCTTGCTTGAAATTGTTAACATATTTTTTAATAAATGTTGCTTTTTTATTACACTATTTATTTGTTACTTATTTTTTATTTTCTCTTTTTTAGTTTTTAAAATATTTCATAGTTAAGTTTCACAACCAAATAGATGTATTATGGCAAATGTGATTTGGCACATAATAAACTCCATTGTTGTAACTCAAATACAATGTTAAATTCATAATTTTCTCAAAGTAAAAAATACAATAATTAAATCGATACTTTTTCCGTTAACAAGGTGCAAATCTTAACGATGGGAACTTTTACTTTTGTACTTAAATTTAGAAACAATGGTTTAATGTTGAAATAAAATGTCTTTTGCTTATAATATTATTTCTTATTAACATATCCCCCCCCCCCTGAATTTTGAATGAAATAAGTGAAAGATATCCATTTTAAATGTGTTTATGTATTAAAAACAGCATGCAGAATTAAAAAAAAATTAAGTAACTTAAATGCAATGCGAAGGAAAAAATATTTCGCGATTTATCATCTGCGCCTGGCTAACGGGAAAATATCTTCAAATTTATTAAGTTATTTAATTTTGAAAATATTAATATGTTGTGTCGCCATCGGAAAGCCAAACAAAGTAAACCAACTAAAGTACCAACCAACTGTAAGTATTGTTTTCAGCAATTCTAGCAAATAAGCAAGTGAATGAAAAATCGATTTCAAATTTTCATTTTACATACATAAACCAAATTAAATTAGATAAAAGAACTTAAAAGTAAACTTATTCCAAAACCTAAGTGTCAGTAGTAGTAATAATAATAATAATAATAATAATAAAAATAATAATAATAATAAAACTTTCACATTTTTGAAAGTATTAATATTAAAAGTTGTTCAAAAAACAGTAGTACTTGATTATCCCGTTGACCAAAAAACTATCCCCAAACTAAGATTTAATTGCCAATAATGAATGATCTTAAATGTCACATTTAATTGACACTAAATACGTTACACGTGTTTGCTACGCCATCAAGTGAATTTTGATTCGACATTTTATTTATATTTTTATTAATGTTTTACAAATTTATTTTTTCTTTCGTTATTTAAAATAAAAATTATGTCAATTTGTATAATTGGCGAATAGTTTGGCAATCTGTATAATTTGGCGATATTGGTCGACGGGATTATCAAGTAGTGCCGGAAAAATTTACATTCTGCGTGAGCGGAGCCATGGGTAAAAGCTAGTATTTATATAAAACAATAGTCCCAGTTTTAGAAAAAAATTACATCAAATTACTTTTATTGAAACAATTTTATACAGACAGCTCCAAACTTAAAAGTCAGCATCAGGAACACGGGACGGTGAGGAATTTCGTCGTATATTTGGACCCCCAACATCGTCAAAAACTTATTTTTCTCGTTAATATTGTTATACAGTCATGCAATGGGATGTTTACCAGTATAAAAAAAAACCCCAAGAATATGTACTAAAATAAAAGTTATTATTCAGGGACTTAAAAGTAAAAAATATGTGAGAATGCCGCATATAGAGATACATCACTTTTTCTATTTAGCTTACATCTGTCTATATGGCCAGATAGCATAAAACTCCAGACTCTCATATTTCTGAAAAGTGAGAAATCGCAGTGTTTATCTCGCATGTATGTATCTATCAGATAAAGTGCGATGAAATATTAAATGAGTTTAAACTACCAAAAACAAAATTTAAAGTAAATTGCCAAAGAAATATCTCATCAAATTATTTTCCGTTTGATCAAAATCTTACACCTGATTCCATCACTAAATCAAGTTCGTGAAACCAAAAGGGAAACATTATCTAATCTACCAGGAAAAAACAAACCACGAAAAAAGGAAAAAAAATGATAAGATTAATTTGAATGTAGTTGTAGTAGAAAAGGCGAATGGACTGTGACTACAATGTCATTAATATCTGTCCCCAAAAATACTCAGTTTTTTTTTTTTTTTTCATGTAAGCCTTCGTTTTTTCCTTTTGTTGGTTCAGTTTTAATTTTTTAACTTCTCTCATTAACACAGGATCGTTAGTCGGTAATGAATCGCATCACGCCAATGGACAGGCTACGAGCCACACGCGATATGGGAGTTGGGTTATCGGCACGTGGTATCTTGGTTTCGTTTTCTTTTTGGGTCTTTAGGTCTTTGCATGTTCCGAACCGGAATGAGTTTTTATATAAAAAAGGAGCTATTAGCTTGATTTTGACTAATGAAGGTAATGTTAAATTCAGAATATTTTTCGAAATAATGTGAAGAAATCATCACGTAGATTTTTTTTTTTTAATGTTATTTTATGTACTATTTCTGTTACTACTATGTAAAACTCCCTCAGTTATGACGAGTGAAACAAAAATAATTGTATTTTAAAATACGAAACCTTTACCCACTGTATTTACTGAAAAATCTTCAAAAATATCATATACGTATACAGAAAACATTGAAAAAAAATTCACAAGTTACCTAAAGTTCATATATTCAAAGATACAAAAAAGTTATTTTTATTAAATTTTGGGGGTAAATTTTGAATAAAAAGATTGACAACAAACAGAAGCGATGTTGGCAAGAAAGTGGTTTATTCTTTTGCGCAAAATATTAATAAAATGTAAAAAAAATATAAAAACTAAGTTTAAATATATTTGTGTTGAGCATGATTTTTTTAAAAATGTACAATTCCGAGCATGATACTTACCTCACATGGTATTAATTTTATGTTCAACATTAAATGAAAATAACTCTTTTCGTTGAGAGATTTCCGTTTTTAGTGTCAAGGTACGGAATCTCATGATAGTTTTGATTTATGATTAATACCCCCTCCCTCCCCTTTTTCGCTCACAGGCTATCAAAGGCTGAGAGTTAATGTGCCCGCCGCCGGTTCTGTAAGTATGTACGTAACGCGATAACTCTTGATAGAAATATCCGATTTGTTTAAAAAAAAATTCTAGGTTCATTCTGATAAGGTGCTTCCCTGATTAGTTTTGGGGGTTCATTGGTTAAGAAAATAGAGGGGGCGGGGGAGAACAGGAGGCTAATCCATCGTTTAACTTAGATAAATGGGGTTTTCATGGAGAATTGTCATATTTTCTTGAAATTTGGTATACCGGTTAATTATGATACGGCACTTCCCTGATTAGATTTAAAGGCTCATTGTTTAAGTCTAAAGGGTGGAAACGGGGGTAATACCCCTTTAATTTAGATATAAGAGTTTTTCTATCCGATTTGCTTCAAATTTGGTATACCAGTTTATCCTGATAAAGCGCTTTCCTAATTTGATTTGGAGTTCAATTCATTGGTTAAATATAAAGGGGGAACGGGGGCTAAAACACCCCCTTAATTTAGATAAATGGTTTTTTCTATTCGATTCGCTTCAAATTTGGTATATCGGTTTATTTCGACAAGGCACTTCCCTGATGACATTTGGAGGCTCATTGGTTAAGTATAAAGAGCAGAAACGGGGGGGGAGGGGGCTAACCCTCCCTTAATTTATTTATCGAGGGTCATTATTCTATGAAATAAGAGTATAATATACAATTAGTGTGAATAGACTGTCAGCTCAATGCCATCAGTTTAACTGGGCACTCTTTGTTTTATTTTCAATTTGTCCTGGGCAGTCACGTGCCAAATGTGGTAAGTTTTCCCCAGACGTTCATTCTTGAGATTTTAAAAAGTCATTAAATTGAGTTATAATTTTTAAGCATATTCCTTTCGAAATTATATTTCGTCTCAATTCAATGTTGTAAAACTTAAAGTAAATTTAAATATCGTGTAAAAACAATAGAAAGGCAAAGCGAAAGAGACAGTCGTTTTCACCATCTTTATACGTTATCCAAACTAGCTACCATGTTTTGTAGTCATTCAAAAGTGAGCTGGGATTTTTTGAGGCGACGAAAAGTCCTTAGTAAAAGAAATAAGACCTTGTTGCTAAAAAAAAAAAAAAAAAAACGTTAAAACAGCGTAGCCCAAATTTGTGTCCTGTAAAAGTTTAACGTTTTTTTTTTACCTGTGTTTGTTAAAGAATGCTGCTAATTCTGTACATAAAAAAAAAAAAAAATGCCAGTATCATGTGAACTCTGATTATGGGAGGTTTTAAGCTATGGTCAATGTGGAACTTGAATAAGAATTTCTTTAAATTAGCCAGTTATTGTCACCTTTGGCCTTTTTTATGACGGATTATTTTTTGTAGAAAAATTTGGCGATATCTCGCCAACGACCACCAACTTTGGCGACAATTTAGCGTTCATGTATATGCATGCGTGGCGTGGGGTAAGGAGTCTGGGAAAATGCCCCATTAGGGGGGGGGGGGCTTTTCAAATATATCTGTACATAAATATATACTCATTAAAATGCATTTAACGGATATCCGAATGTTTTTTCCGTGGTTAAAATGTAAGCGGAAACGGAACCGACATTATACACAACGGTATAGACTTTTATTATAATAGATTTTCCATATAAAAGTTGAAAGAAAATATTTAATTTAACCAAAACATAGTAATTCAGCTATCTAACTTTCCTATTGGTTCAATTCCCCCAGGGAGAATACTCTCAAGGGTGACGTTTTTATTCACGATGGTATTACGCTACATTTACTTAGGAGTACAATGATTTATTTTGTTTCCAATTTGACATAAATGGATGATCAATGAAATTCCTTACAAAATAAAAATTCTTTCAGTAATTTGGGTTTATTGATGTATATTTTATGTTCCCTAGATAAAAGAAAACGCAGATCATTTCCACCGAGAAGCGTTATAATTTCAAAAGCCTATTACACAGTAAGAAATAAGAAAATTAAATCATTCCGTATGCATTGACTATGATTTATCATTTTGACATTATATACAGGGTATAAACGGAAATATAGCCAAAATTTTAGAGGGAGGGGTTGGAAATCAAGGGGGACAATTTTTGTACAAGAAACCGACAGTGTCACAATTTTCTTAATCAGTAAAATATATAGGTATAATTCCTAACGGTACCCACAATCTATATTATAAGGAGCAAACATATCTGTGCGTAACGCATACGTCATTTTGACAATGACAACACTTTGAAATTTGAAATGAAATTTTGGTTTTGCAATTTTCTCTGCTGCAAATTTTTAAACTTCTAAACACCGCACATTTTAAATTTTTACACTGTTGTATAAGGAAAAAAATGCTCTTTTAAATGCAATTTGTTTCAAAGATGTATCTCAATTTAATTTTAAGATATTAATTTTTTTGTAGTTTTTTTTTTTTTTTTTTTTTTGTAATCCTGGCAACTGAAGTACTCCATTTCTGTTGAAAATAAAGAGAAAAAAAGAAAAATAGTAGTTTGCTGTATCTTTTTGTTGCCATTTTCTCATAATAACTGGAAAAATTTTTTAATTAAAATACTTGCTATGTCAAGAATATCGTCTGTTATAAATCTCGGTGAGTTTTGGCTTTATTTCGTTTTTAGCTCACAGGCTATCAAAGCCTGAGAGCTAATGTGCCCGCCCGTTCTGTATGTATGTATGTATGTATGTATGTACGTATGTACGTAACGTGATAACTCTTGATAGAAACATCCGATTTGCTTCAAAATTTTATTCTAGGTTCATTGTGATAAGGCGCTTCCCTGATTAGTTTTCGGAATTCATTGGTTAAGGATAAAGGGGGAAAAGGGGGTTTAATCCACCCCTTTAATTCAGATAAATGGGGTTTTCATGCAGAATGATTCGATTTGTTCCGAATTTGGTATACCGGTTTATTATGTTAAGGAAATTCCCTGATTAGTTTTGGGAGTTCATTGGTTAAGGATAAAGGGGGGGAAAGGGGGTTAGTCCACCCCTCTTAATTCAGATAAATGGGTTTTTAATGCATAATTATTCGATTTGCTCCGAATTTAGTATACCGGTTTATTATGTTAAGGAGCTTCCCTGATTAATTTTGGGGGTTCATTGGTTAAGGATAAAGGGGGGAAAAGGGGGTTAGTCCACACCCCCTTAATTCAGATAAATGGGTTTTCCATGCAGAATGATTCGATTTGCTCCGAATTTCGTATACCGGTTTATTATGTTAAGGAACTTCCCTGATTAGTTTTGGGGGTTCATTGGTTAAGAATAAAGGGGGAAAAGGGGGCATAGACCACCCCCCTTAATTCAGATAAATGGGTTTTTCATGCAGAATTATTCGATTAGCTCCGAATTTGGTGTACCGGTTTATTATGTTAAGGAACTTCCCTGATTAGTTTTGGGGGTTCATTGGTTAAGAATAAAGGGGGGGAAGGAGGGTTAGTCCACCCCTCTTAATTCAGATAAATGGGTTTTTCATGCAGAATTATTCGATTTGCTCCGAATTTGGTATACCGGTTTATTATGTTAAGGAGCTTCCCTGATTAATTTTGGGTGTTCATTGGTTAAGGATAAAGGGGGTTAGTCCATCCCCTTTAATTGAGATAAATGGGTTTTTCATGCAGAATTATTCGATTTGCTCCAAATTTGGTATACCGGTTTATTAAGTTAAGGAACTTCCCTGATTAGTTTTGGTGGTTCATTGGTTAAGGATAAACGGGGAAAAGGGGGGTTAGACCATCCCCCTTAATTTAGATAAACGGGTTTTTCATGCAGAATTATTCGATTTGCTCCAAATTTGGTATACCTCTTTATTATGCTAAGGAGCCTCCCTGATTCGTTTTGGGGCTTCATTGGTTAAGGATAAAGGGGGACTAGTCAGCCCCCTTAATTTAGATTTTTTTTTTTTTTTTTTTTTTTTTGTAGGATTATGCGATTTGCTCCAAATTTGGTATACCGGTTTATTATGTTAAGGAGCTTCCCTGATTAGATTTGGAGGTTCACTTGTTAAGTATAAAGGGGGAAACTGGGGCTTATTCCCCTTCACTTATTTTTTTGAGGGGCATTATTCTTTAAAATAAGAGTATAATATAGAATTAGTGTGAATAGCCTGTGAGCTCAATGCCATCAGTTTAGCTGGGCACTCTTCTTTTTTATTATTTATCAATTAAATGATTTTTAGTTTACTGCCATTTAACTTTACAAACTATACAACACTTTTTCTTTACAAAAATCTATTTTAAAGAATATTTGTGTGACTTATTTTTTCCGCATTTACTTAATTCGTATCAAAAATCTGAAAGAATGCAATTTATTAATCCGTGTGCAATTACACTTTCCGAATTTTGAAAAAAATATAAATGAATGACTTCTGATAAAACATGGAGCTACTATAAACAAAAAAAAAAATGAAGTCATATAAATCATTAGATAGCCGAGATTGGTTTGCCTAGCATCTTAAATGATGTCGTTGCTTTCTGCTGGGTTTGTGTATTATTGCGGGATAATGATGGCATTTGCATACCGTTCTATAGATGTTTAGCGGATTCAATTGACGTCATTTTATAAGAAAAAGCGTGTATTTTAGTTCTTAAAAAACTGAAATATGTTTTCTAGAAGTGCGTCATTTTCACCCCAGCTTTTTTCAAATTCTTGGCTGGTGAAAATGCTTTATGTTTGAAAATAACGTAATCGAACGCACACACTGATAAAACGCAATGTTTTACAAACATTTAGAGTGACTTTATGGAAGAGTAGTAACACACAGTGTGCATGCTCTTTGACCGAAAAATAGTGATTTATATTACAGAATTTGATGATGCTTTCTTGGATGAATTCGCTTCGCCGAGTTAGACAAGAAATCAAAGAATATCTTGGCAATAATTTGAGGTTTAAAATAATATCAGGTTCCCCAAGTTTTTGTCCAAAATTCTCTCGACTAACAAAATTTTATTGCTATTCTTTAAGACATGTTACTGTAATTTTATCAAAATAACGTAATTTGCTTAATTTAATTTTTCATAGTTTTATATGATCCATATATTTAAAACACAAGAATTTTCTTTAGTCATCTGCCCTGAGCTTTCTGCTGAATCAAATTTATTAATAATTTTTTTAACTGAAAGCTGTTCATTTCTAGATGTGCCCGCGCTAGCTGTTTTTTTTTTTTTAATATCCCATTATTATATTTGAATTTTAGAAGTATTCTGTGAAACTTCTTCAAAATGATGGTAATGAGATAGCTTTCATTATTGCAGAGAAGAGAGAAATAATGAGATATATTTATCATTATTTGTGTGAATATCTGATAAAAAATCAAAATTGTTGATAAAAATTGTTTTATAATGTTTAATGGCACAAAATCGCATTAGGGACATAATATATTGAACAATAATTACGTACTGCTTTTGAAAACACGCATTTCCCTCATAAAGTTCCCATATTTTTTTTTTACTTCTGTATGTGTACTAAGTTTAGGACACTAGGTGTAATGCTTAAGTGAAAATTATGTCATATTTAAAAGAAAACAATCATTTTCTTACATAAAACTAAACATTTTAACACAAATGCGTCAAAGTAACATAAATTACAGCAATTTTCACTCCCCGGCACTGAGATTAGAATCTCGAGTTAAGAGTGCGACTGTTCACATGCAAAGATTTTGCAGACAATCGTGACTTCACGTTTTGAGTTAAAATGATTTTAAAATTATCAAATTAAAATACCAATTTTTTTAAAAAGGTTGATTGCGGGTATGAGAGGTTAATTTTTAAATTTATCTCTATCGCGTGGAGCTCGATTACGAAAGATTAATCTGTTTGCCCTTAAAACAACATAAAGAGTTCATCATTTTCTTACGACTAATATTCCGTAAACAAAAATAAAACTTCCTGTATGGTTAAATAAATAAAATAATATAAATAAAACACAAATTTAACAGACATGTAATGAACTACGCGCTAAAAGCTCTGAAATTATCAGAAAATAAAAGGATGCCATAAGCAAAATCTTGGCTCTTGCATGCGGCTAATACGAAAAAATCGCCTTTTGATAAATTTCAAAAGTTTATTTGATTGTATAATACATATTTTTCATATGAAAAAAGGCTTTTTTTTCATTTTTAATAGGCAATCTAAAAAATATATTGCATGTAAAAAAATATTACTTTTCAATTAAAAAAGTTGGTTTTCACCTATATTTTGTAACCCGGGAAGCCCGGGTACGATGCCCTAGTTTCGTTAATAACTTTAAAAATAATGAAGACATTTTCACTGAAATTTCCAACACGCTAACTTTGCTTTCTGACTAAAGATATATCATGGGAAGTACTGGAAGTACTTTCAATTCTATCAATGGTATCGTAGGCCGTTTCATCAAAGCGCATACTGAGCTTTGGATAATCGTAGCACATAGTGGTGTATATATATGTCCAGGTTGTGGCCGTTGTCAGCGTCTTCTCGTGATGTTTTTGCACAATTCACAAAAAATAAAATAAGCCTGTTGAAAATATTTCTACACTATCTTTATCATTGTTAATGTTATGGGCCAAAATCCGAGTTCGGCATATAATCACAGATACCTTTATCTTGGACTGAAAAAGCAAATTGCGACCTTACTCTTCTATACAAAAGCTATATGTATGTGTATTATGATTCCTTAATGTTGTGACCACCTTTCCAATTACTGTTGATGTAGGAATGTGCATATATATACAAGTATATATACCGGGTATCCTAAAAAGGACTGGCTGATTTTAAAATTCAATAACTCACAAACGGTGACAGATATTTGAAAATTCTTACAGGAGGGTTATGTATGATGTCAGGAGTTTTTTTACCTCGATTCTCGAATTTAGTTCGAAATACAAGCAATAGATGGCGCTGCAAGCAATAGGCGCTAAATTTAAGCTGGATTTGTTGTCCTTTTTCTTCTCCCATGCCAAAAAAGAGATTAAAATGTATTGAGTGGGTCAAAAATCGGGCCTGGATTTAGCGCATATTAATCGCAACGCTATCTATTGTTTGTAGTTCGAACTAATTTCGAGAATCATAGTAAAAAAAATCCTGACATCATACACAACGCTATACCTTCTGAGTGCTTCATATCTCCACCCCACGAATCCCCTATGACTGTGACTGCATCTGACATTTTAAATCTCTTCCAAAAATGTTCTAAGTGCATCTTAATCAAGGAAATTTTTTTTCAGTCTAGACGACGTATATGCAGGGTGACGTAAGTCGGGGTATTACTGTATATCACTTTTTTATGGGCACGATAACTTCAATAATTCTGCACAAATTTCTCCGAAACTTATACATAAAATCAAGGGGCAGAAAATCTCGGTCAAATTCGTTAATGGCCAAAATCGGACCAAGGGGGCGGAAATAAGGAGAAGTTTTGTAAAACCAAAAAATCCTCATAACTTCTTAATTATAATACATTTCAAATCAGTATACAGTTATTTCTAGGAAGATGGCCAAAAATTTATGTACTACAGGTTTTTGATAAAATTAAAAATGGGTTCGCTCAAGGGACGAAAAGAATAGTGTTTTAGGGATAAAAGAATTCATAACTTCGTCAATTCTCAAGATATCAAATTCACATGAACTTATTATAAATTTACTTAATATTATCTACAACTGCTATATTGACAATTTTTTGATAGGGCCAACACTTACAGCAAAAACAAATTAAACAGAAATAGAGGTTGTTGAAAAAACTATCGTATTAATATGATTCTGATAAAACCAGCTCTTACAGAAAAATGAAATTAAAGACTCGTTAAAAACGGCGAGATAAAATTGTTAAACTGGAATTATCTCTAATCTTGATTTAATGTTTGTTGGTGAAGTTAGTACTTAACTTCGAAATGTACCTCCGATGTAGGCCGAGTCGGCAGGGATTTTTTTTTAATCAAAATGTGCCTAACTTGAAGTCGTGAAAATACTCCCAGTTAAGAATTTTTTTAAAAAAGGTTAATATTCATATTTTTTTAAACGAAAGTCGTCCTTTTAAATTTAAACATACGCTTGTTATGTGGGTACTTTAGTTGTTTTTTTTTTTTTTTTTTTTTTTTTTTTAACCGGATACAGAACTTTAAATTATGCACATAAAATAAAAGTCGCCAAAGTGCACTTCAGATAGCAGTGTTTTTGAAAGGGTTAATAATAGTATTTTTTTAAACCAAAGATGTCGTTTTACAGTAAAATGTATGCAATTTAAGTGTGAATATTTTTTTTCGCAATTCGATCTAAAAAGGCGGATTCAAAATGTTAAACTTTGCGAAAAAAGATTAAAATTGCTAGAGTAACTTTCGGAAACTAATTTTTTTGTAAGCTTTATTATTAATATGTTTTGAAACCAAAGACTTCTTTTTAAAGCTAATTATACGCAAATTAACTGGGTATTTGTTTTTTCGTATTTTGATTTTCGACGCCGATACAGATTTAAGTAAAGCAGGTGCGTAATGTGCATAAATAATTTTAAAAAAAATCAGAGATTGTTACATTTGTCACAGTGTGATTTCTATTTCGACTACACTTCAAGAATTATTTTCATTCCTTTAACCTTATATTCTTATCTAAAATTAAATTTCGACAAATTATTAAAATTAAAGCGCCGATCAGTGTAAGATTTTGAAAATCTAGCTGGAAAAAAATCCAAAAATTGACTTCCAGTAATTTCACTTTTAGACATTTCAAATAACATCTAACACATTGGAGAAAAAAAAAGGTAAAATCATAACAGCCTAACTGCACAACAACACCATCGAAAATCGGCTCAAAAACCAAATTTTCTTTTAACCTTTTTAGAAAGGAGGCCCCACCAGTGGCCGAGAGGTTCTGCTCTCAAAGCTGGTAGACGGGAGGTGCTGGGTTCGAACCCAATCGCGCCCGTCGGCCTAATCGTTCGGAGTTTTCGTGGTTTTCTTCGAGCCGTGGATTTTCCATGCGTAAATACGGATTAGGTTCCCTTAGAAAGACCCCCACGGAGGGCACTTCCCCCCCTGGGCCTATATCCCTCGTGTAGATAATTGGCCGTCACAAATCAACCCCCCCCCCCCTTTTTAGAAAGGAGATTGCTGTAGTTGTAATTGCCATTGACATTTTTGGCTAAAAACATACTTATTTTGTAAATATTATTTTACGATAGTATGGAATCTTTACAACAATGTATATAGGGTAAGGTGCCCTATTATCATCCCCCAGTCACTTTTAGGCCCTTGGAAGATGTAATTTTCAGTAAAAATCTACCAAATTTGGATTAAAGATAGACTAACAACCCACGCATATAGAAACATAGGCAAATTTGTACAAAAAAAATTTAACAATCCAAAAAATTGTTTTTTCAAAAGTATCTAAAAAATGCAAAGGAAAAAAAATGTTCCCAATTTTGTCACCACAAAAAATCCAATACGCCGAGGCTTAACTTATAACTAAATCAAAATTTATTTCTAAATGAGTAAGTAATTTAATTTACATTAAAGTAAGGCACAAAGAAATGTACTAATTATCAGTGGAAGAATAACATAACGAAACATTTGCCATCCAAACCTGAGGAAAAAATTTAAAAAAATGTCATGAAAAAGCATTCCTAATTTCGTCCCCGGGACGTAAATAAGAACAGCAAGGGGGGCGAAATTGGGACCACGCTACTTCCCAATATGGCGGAGCTTTAGTTCCCGTAAGATGAATTGAGCGTCCTAAAACTCACTGTAGCTACTGTCAGCATCTTACCAACGTAAAATACATGCAATGATTAAGAAATAAATACTTACAGTAAGTACAGTAAATAACGTTCTACAAACGACTTAATAAGAACTCAGGTCTTCTAAAAATAGGAAATTCGGCGTCTTTAATTTATATATTCGTCTTGGCGAACGAAACTTTCAATACTGACTCCTTTTAAATTCCGTCCATTGTGCCTTGCGTGATAAGTGGCGCCACTTTCGCAAAAGCGGAGACGTTAAGAGGAACGAAATTAGGAGAGGGGACGAAATATGGGCACTCTACCTTACTTTGAATTTTACAGTTACGATAGTTATTTAGAAATGTTATATTTAAATAATAAATTTTAAATCAATATAAAAATTATTTGAAAATTTAATAACATATGATAAAATTTAAAAAGCTGCAACAAATCTTGTACACGCTGGTACATTTTGTAATATATATATATGTGTGTGTAATTATGTATGCATATAGATACGAAATAAATCAATTTCAGCTGCAACTATTTGAAACTCTTGAATATAAGCAATTTTTTTCCAGGTATGGATGTGTAAATTTTGAAAAGACAGTTGTATTAGATTTTGCAAAATTACGTTACTGGACATGAATCATTCTCTGTGAATTCTAAAAATATCTTGATAGACTATGCGTTACACAAATATAATCTTCAATATTGCTCATTTGTTATGTTAGAGCAGATTAAGCGGCTGATCCAATAATTTATAATTGAGAGTAATCGAAGATGGAGAAACTACCGTCGCTTCAGTAATGTTTTTTTAAGTAAATTTAGAGATGGTCGAATTCAGATATTAACAATAAATATATTTATAAGACATAAGTAATAATGGCTAAGAAATTTTTTTATTTATGTGGATCTAAATCAAAACACAAAAGGTGCATTCGCTATTCCCGGAAGACAAATGAATTAACACATGTTCAAAATTGAGACAGTCTGGACGAAAGGTCGTTGCGGGTGAGTTAAAGAAAATATCTGAAAGCCCTAAAAGAGCAACGACATTTTAAAAAATCGTTTAAAAAGCCCGATGCCCGTCATATAAAAAAGGCTGTAAAGAAGAAAATCAAAATTTTATAATGGCTAAATCCCCACACGTCATCTACTTATTACTCTAGACACATAATGTTTAAGTTCATCATAGAAACTGAACTGTCTAATCTTTACAGCTCTTGCACTAACTTTAGTAGAATTCAATGTACCGACATATGACATAGGTTACAGTGGTAGACAAGACAGTGGTAGAGGTGACAGTCGTAGACAGCACAATGTGCAGCATTCTATCTTCAAATAAAGCATAAATACAAAGTCTGTAACTGAAATCCGAGGTGATGAATAACTTAAAAATGATTAGATGATATACGAATAATACTCACAGGGATTCTTCGGGCTTATTGCCACTACTTGCTCAATTAAGATTTATGGAATGCCCCTTACATATTGGTTATAGATTTTATGTAAAGAAATAACAGTTTCGAAAAACTGAAGAAAAATTAATTATCGCAGAAAGGTAAAAATATAATTGAAAGATTTAAATCTGAAAGGGAATTATTATTAAAATCTCCAAAACAAGGACAAGATAATAGTAATGTACGAAATCGAAAAAGAAGATGTTTTAAGGATGGTTGCTGTGGCCGCTAGCATAACAGGTGTTAACAAGTTCTTATTAAGCGATTTTATATAATTTTACATGACATGTGGATACGAGATAAATATATCTGCCTTTAATCATTACAAATCATGACATTACAATCTCAATAAAATTACAGAGCGGCTGAAATTCACCCTGAAATTTTAACATTTAACGGCCACCGAATATACAAATAATAAAAGAATAGAAACAACGAACAATGACAGTGATTCATTTTATGATAACGTTAGCAGTATGTAATAGATTACTATTTTTTTTTTATACTAGCAAACTCTTCTTGTTAAAAATAAATATGTGCTACATGTTTAAGAATCTGCACCGAATACAATAACACTACGCAAATGTCAACGTATGAAAATGACAAAACATCTTTTTATTGTGATTATGATGATGGAATAATAACGTCGTAAATTGTACAATGTTATGAGTAAATAAACATTTTTTCATATACAGAACCATTTTATCTCTAGTAAGGTCAATTTTATTACTTTAATATCGATAATTTTCATAAATTGAATTTTGACTCGCTAGATTCGTGAAATCTTACACTGTGCGTCACCAGAGGAAATGTTTTATTTAAAAAGCGGATATATAACTGACTTTATGATTGTTTTTAAATGTAACGAAATAGTAGCTTTTGTAGAGGAATTGTTTTTTTATCATTTTAGCAGTTGTTTCACTACCATTATAAAAAAGATTTTTTAATCGCTTCAAAAATAATCCGAAATCTTCTTTTTTTGTGTGAACATAGAAGAACTCTTCTACTCTTTAAAAACAATTTCCTGTTGATTATACTTTACACTGACAAGTTTGATTTAAAGAGCTTATTTTTTAAGTAATATAATCCAAAAAGTTTTTTTACAAAGTTTTTAAAGCATAAAACTCTATGCGGTAATGATACATCTTATATCTGATTTTTAGACGAGTGCAATAAGATGAAACAAGTCGGAAATTGCACAACAAACGTCGCAAATGAGGTGTGTTCGTACTATAACTAGTTTTATGAATATTCAGATCTTAGTGCCATAGCTGTTGCACTTCTATGCAAAAATGCACGAGTACAAAATTTATTACGATCATATATATTAAATCCAGCAATACGGAAATAATAGAACTCCGTCTTAAATAGGACGTCATCACAATGGCAACTTAGAATCATTACTTATTGTGGGATATCATTGAATTAATTACGTATGTTAGGATTTAATAGAATGAAGACAACTTTTATTAATATCTATTTGATTCGATTTACCTAAAATTTCGAATGATTTGACAAAATTCTACAACGATTATATATATTAAATTCCAAACCATTCGGTTAGGTATTTTTTTCACGTTTACATGTGGACAGACAGACGGATGGACCAGACGACGACAATAGGTGCTATATAAATTACGAACGCACCAAAAAAATGTAAAATCTAAGACAAAAATTACAGAGCACCCATTTTAATATTTCTTGGGACAATATCTTCCAAAAAATGAATAAAAAAGTTATAAAATAACATTTTCCAGCTTGCTTGAAAATTCAATTGTTTATAAAAATATTTTAGACATATTTTAAAGTTACATATAGGGTAAAGTGCCCATATTTCGTCCCCTCTCCTAATTTCGTCCCCCTTAACTTCTCCGCTTCTGTGAAAGTGGCGCCACTTATGACGCAAGGCACGGGGGGACGGAAGGTAAAAGTGGTCAGTATAGAAAGTTTTGTTTGCCAAGACGCATGCATAAATTAAAGATGGTGAACTTCTGATTTTTAGTAGAACTGAGTTCTTATTACGTCGTTTGTAAAACGTTATTTACTGTACTGTAAGTATTTATTTCTTATTCATTCATGTATTTTACGTTCGTAAAATGCTGACAGTAGCATACTCTGACTTTTAGGACGCTCAGTTCATCTTACGGGAACTGAAGCTCCGCCATTTGAGAAGTAGCGTGGTCCCAATTTCGTCCCCCTTGCAGCTCTTATTTTCGTCCCGGGGACGAAAGTAGGAATGCTTCTTCATGACATTTTTTTTAATTTTTTCCTCAGATTTGGATGGCTAATGTTTCGTTATGTTATTCTTCCACTGATAATAAGTACATTTCTTTGTGCCTCACTTTAATGTAAATTAAATTACTTACTCATTTAGAAAAAATTTTTGATTTAGTTATAAGTTAAGCCTCGGCGTATTGGATTTTTTGGGGGGACGAAATTGGGACCATTTTTTTCCTTTGCATTTTTTAGATACTTAAAAAAAAAAAAACAATTTTTCGCATTGTTAAAATTTTTTTGTACAAATTTGCCTATGTGTATATGTGCGTGGGTAGTTAGTCTATCTAAAATCCAAATTTGGTAGATTTTCACTGAAAATTACAACTTCCAAGGGCCTAAAAGTGACTGGAGGACGTTATAATAGGGCACCTTACCCTACTAGTTCTGGGAACTCTTAGCGCCTTAATTTTTGAATGCCTAGGTCAGAGATGGCTAACCTTTTTGAGTATGCGTGTCAAAAATTTCAAAATTATTGTGTATCAACATTCTAACATGCCAGAAACATTTTAATGTAAATAAAATCCAATAATTAATTTTTATAGAATTTTTACGTAAATATTTTTTACAGTTATACTAAATTCGATTCCTAACTTATTTATTATACTCTATTTACTCAACAATATAGCCATGTTGTATGGAATTCTGTTTTAATAATCTAAAAATGAGTTTTTCTTTTGTTGTATACTTCCCAATCAGACCATTTTTAGTTCTTCGGGTAGAAACAAGTTCAATAGATGCTTGATTATTTACACTAACAATTAAAATTCAATTTTCGTAATTAAACCCTAAACATAATAAAACTTAATATAACTTAAAATCCTAGAACTAAAAATAAATCCTAATTTGAAGCAGAAAGCTTGTCAATTTGGTATAATTACTACGCAAACTATTTCTTAAAATTCAATTTTCTAAAAGAAAACCCGCGAAATTTGATAAAGAAGCAAAATGATTTGGAAAACACTACCTGTTGAATGGTTTGGCGAGAAAATGGCGCTACAAGGCTCTTTCATTGTAATTTTTAATATCTTAATTCATGCAAAACTGATTATTTTAAAGTAAATATAAACCTGGAACACAAAACTATAATTTTTGTTTAAAAAAAAAAAAAAAAAAAAAAAAAACACCATAAAATGGATTTTTCTCCATAAAGTGAATATAATCTATAAGCTTTTTTGAGTACCAGAGAAGTTTTCTTACGTGCCAACTTAGGCAAGCGTGACATAGATTCTCCACACCTGGCCTAGGTAATATAAAATGACTATGCGCTCATCGATGCTTACAGTGCCCTCTAGTGTTGTAATTAGAAGTTGCCGTTCAGATCTCAAAAACGATGCAATAATATGGGAAAATAGTTAAAGTTGTAAAGAAAATCGATTTATTACGAAAAGACACACTGCACATATAAATGCAATTCCCAACACTGTTCTGTAATGTCATGCAATGTACCATAGATTAGGAGTAGGCTGCATAAACATAATCACATTGAGTTGATGGCTAAAATTCCAGGATTAGACAGAACTGGATTCACATATTAAAATGCAACTGGCCAGCCAAGTCATATTTTGGTGGAAAACATCTGCAAACCCGATTTTAGAAGTTGACTGGTAGGTTTACCACTAAACTCGGATCTAAAGGTGGCTTTCACCAAGGTATGACTTGGCAGACCAGTTGCATTTTAATATGCTAATCCAATTCTCTCTAATCCTGTAATTTCATTCTTCGAGCTGGTGGTCAGTGCAACCGCCTCTCGGTCTATCAGAAAGACAAAAAAATTAATCATTTGTCACTAGATACATTTATTGTATGTGTTCAATTTACTCTCCGTCAACTAAAATACACACCTGGATTCTCATTTCGGTTTCACTTTGCACATTTCGTGTCATAAAAAGTGACACGATTAAAACTATTTGTTTGCATTTGTATGAGCAAGGTGTTTTTCGTATTAAATCGATCCTGTTCTATTACTTTTTAATTTGCTATTTTCTCACATCATATATAATTTTCGGTTTCGGAAACTCCTAATTTTAAGTCAGAGGGTTGTGTAAGCAGCCTCATTAAACAGCACATTGTCATTTTATTGTACATAGACACACTTTTTAGCTCACAGGCTATCAAAGCCGGAGAGTTAATGTGCCCTCGGGTTCTGTATGTACGTACGTATGTACGTGCGTAACGCGATAACTCTTGATAGAAATATTCGATTTGCTTCAAATTTTTTTTCTAGGTTCCTTCTGGTAAGTCGTTTCCCTGATTAGTTTTGGTGGTTCATTGGTTAAGTATAAAGAGGAACTGGGGGCAAGTCCCCCCCCCTTAATTTAGATAAATGGGTTTTTCAGGCAGAAATTTCCGATTTGCATCAAATATTCTAAATAGGTTCATTCTGATAAGGTGCTTCTTTGATTACTTTTGGGGATTCGTTGGTTAAGTATAAAGGGGGGAACGGGGGCTATCCCCCCTCAATTTAGATAAAATGGTTTTTCAGGCAGAATTTCCCGATTTCCATCAAATTTTGTAAATAGATTTATTCTGATAAGGTACTTCTTTGATTACTTTTGGGGGGTTCATAGGTTAAGAATAAAGGGGGGAACGGGGTGCTAAGCCGCCCCTTAATTTAGATAAATGGGTTTTTCAGGCAGAATTATCCGATTTGCATCAAAATTTGTAAATAGGTTAATTCTGATAAAGCTGTTCCCTGATTACTCATGGAGGTTCCTTGGTTAATTATAAAGAGGGGCTCGGGGGGCTAATCCCTTCTTAATTTAGATAAATAGGCTTTTCCGGCAGAATTATCCGATTTGCCTCAAATTTTGCAGATAGCTTCATTCTGATAAGGTACTGTTATTAGTTTTGGGGGTTCATTGGTTAAGTATAAACGGGGAACGGAGGCTAATCTCACCCCCCTTAATTTAGATAAATGGGTATTTCTGTCAGATTTTCTTGAGATTTACTATACCGGTTTATTCTGATAAAGCGCTTCCATGATGGGATTTGGAGGCTCATTTGTTAAGTATAAAGATGGGAAAGAGATTGGTGGGGGCTAATCCCCCTTTAATTTATTTTTCGAGGGCATTGTTCTTTGAAATAAGAGTATAATATACAATTAGTGTAAATAGCCTGTGAGCTCAATGCCATCAGTTTAACTGGGCACTTTCCAATTTATTATAACTATTGCTTTCGGTGTTCAAAAGTTAAGGGCGTGAGAAACTAAAATATGGAAATTGCTTTTTATTTTTATTATATACCACTGAATCTTCAACGAAGCGCGAAATTATTTTCTGTAACTTTTTAGAACTGACTTTATGGACGATATTGCACTCAGAATAATTCGAATCAGTGGTAAAAAATTTCTGTCCTAATTAAATATCTTATTGTACTCGATTACGAAATTTATGTTACAATAGAAAACTATTTCAACTTGTAACGTAAAATTCATTTATTTGTATTTTTAAAAAGTATTGTCTTTTTTTCTATTAAATATATGATAACACCTAAATTTCACACTAAAAAGATTTGAAATCAAAACTAAATTTTAAATAATGTGCGCTCTACGAATACCCATCATTACCATGCCTTCGCCAGATTTGAACCGATGATGTGATGCATTAGTCATCATGCGATAACAACTATGACCAGTGGACGCCGATTTCAGATACGGTACATATTACGCAAATTATGATCAGTTTTAATCATAACACTAGTGTTTAAAACCTGAAAAAATCTTTAAATTTTTTAGTAAGTAATTAAAATTTAAGTTCACGACTGAAACTGAAAAGTAAAAGTAGCACATCCTAATAACATATCCAGTTGACGTAAAACTACTGTGACATCGTAGTCACAAATGAACGCAATCACAACGGTGATCAAAAGCAGACATCTTTATTTCGTTACATTATGACTCTAAAATTACCGTCACATCGTGATTCCTTTGTGAAGTCTCTATGACTAATTTTTGAGTCATTTGCTATTCGTCACAAAATGGGACACATCGATTTTACAGTGACGACACTGTGACTCTTTTTCCACTATGATACAGAAATATGGACCGCAAGAGTTACATATTGGTCCCGGTACTTTCACATTTTTCCTACATTCGGATCACATAGCCATTAGGATTATGAGTATGAAAATTGTTTACCATTTCTCATGCTGTAACTCAAAAAAATTACTGTTAACCGAGAAACGCGTACAATAAAATGTGCATTAGTGAGAGTTCACTATCTACACTATATTTAAAAATTATTAGTACAAAGGTTTGAGAAAGGAACAGAAAGAACTTTGGGACGCATTGTACGTCTCAATTTAAATTTTAATTCGCGTTTTCCCGTTCTCGGTTAAATTACTCACTGCTACTATTCTCCTAATAAAGAGGTCCATTAATTAATTGCTGTAGAAACTATTGTGTTATCTACACATTATGGGGAATATAAAGATCATGTTGTACATAGTTTTCAGCTTTTCTGAAATGTGACATTGTTACCCCCAAATAATGGAGTATTGGGCTTAAAACAATAGTTTATAACAACAAAGCTGTTGTTTTAATTAGTAGGCTTGACTATACTTATTTTTTTATCACCTTGATTATCGTTAAATACTGTCAAAATGTCATCAGTAATAGAACTTGCTTAACAGGATATTTTTTCTGCTAAAATAACTAATCTTACATGTGAGGTTTTTTGTATATTTTCATATTTATAAATAAACTATTCTTTTGTCACTCAGTTTATAAGGTCACAGTGAAACCACTTATTTTGAAATGATATACATTTTTAAATCTACAAAACAAGATCTGCAAAACGTCTTTAACGCAATAATTTAACTTTTTATTCTTTATAATTCTATCACGTTTTACTATTTTGCTTCTCTTTTGAGAATTAAAATATTTCGTAAAACATAGGAGGAAATACATTTTAATTGAATAAATGTAATTGTTATTAAAAAAAGTTTTTCAAATGAAAAATATTTTCTATCTTAACAATCTAACATATTATTTTATTCGAAAATAAAGAACCACAGTGATGTGATTAAATAAATAAAGAGTGATTTGTGTAACTATAAATAAACTAGTTATAATAAACAACACTTTATAAAAAAAATATTTTTTTTTAAAGAAAAACCTTTAAAATGAATAATCAAATGTGATATCATTAATATTTAATGACCAAAACCTGCAATTTTTATTCAACATAATATATATCTTTCCTTAAAATAATTTCTGTTTATTTGCTGTTTTTATTTTCATAATTATTTACTGTATTGATTCATCTTTGATGTTTCAGAAATGTTTCATAAAATTTCGAAAAAAAATTTATTTTTAACTGAATAAATAAAAATCTGTTAGATGTTTTTCAAAACAAGACACATTTGTTATTTTATGTTCATGGTTCCAATTATTTTGTTTGAAAATAAAATTGATAAGAGAAATAATTAAAAATAAAAGTTATTTTTTAAGAAAAGAAAAAACAACTTCAAAGGCTTATTTCTTACGTTCAAGTTTTTGTGCTAACACATACTGTAATTCGCATGAGAGTCCTGTACGAGTCGGTTTATAACCATCCCGAAAAAGAATGCAAAAGGATCAGGGTCCATAAGCCGCGTTTTTGGCCCATGAAATATGACTAAAATTCGATTATGTTATACTGACTTAATTATTTCCCTTTTTAATATTAGAAGGTATATATTGTACGATTTTAATAATAGTTTTTGTATTTTGTTCTGCTTTATATAATTTACACAAGCTCAAAGTTCGTATAATTAGTAGTTTTGATGAAAAATACGCAACTTCTCCTATTTTTTCTATCAATTTACTCACTTTTTTAAATATTTTACTATAAACGCAGCTTTGCAACATTTTTATTATAACATATTTTGTATATTTTGATGTTTTTTATAATATATGTCACAAAGAAAGTGTTGCATGACTGCGATCATATAAATAATTGATCGTAAAAATAGCAGAAATTGCGTATTTTTCATCAAAACTACGAATTATACGAACTTAGAGCTTGTGTAAGTCATATAGATACGAATAAAATACAAAAACTATTGTTAAAATCGTACAATATATACCTTCTAATATTAAAAAGTGAAATATTAAGTCAGTATAACATAATCGAATTTTAGTCTATTTCAGGGGCCAAAAACGCGGCTTATGGACCCTGATTCTTTAAGCACAGAAATTTAGATTTATGTGTTAATGAGCAAGAGAAGAAGAGGTGATTATTTCAATTAATGAAAATTTCAAACGGTTTGTGGGGATTAAAACAGGTAGGCTTGGTAGTAGCGTATGTCCTCAGTTCGCAATTGTTTTTCTTTCTTTCGTTCTTCTGTCTATAATAGAAATCAGTATTCTAATCAAAATTTTTTTCCACTTCAGGATTTCGATAGATTCACACATTTTAAAGTTGCTGAGTAACATCCCAGAAAACATTTCTAAGTAAATAGTAAGAGTCTATCACAAATTTTTTAAAGCTGTTATCAACTGCTTATCAACAAGCGCAAAACGTTTTGACACATTTACAAACTCATTTTTTAAAGAGTCTCAGGACTCTTAAAGCTTCAAAATTTTCGAAATTTTAATTTTTTTAGATGTTAAACTCCGATCTTTTCTGAACATTTTAATATAATTGTTTCTTTGAAATTCTCATTGGAACAGAAGTTATGGCTTTTAGAATTATATCCGCTCAATAGCTAAAGCGGCGTTTCCGAAATTTTGAAGTCATTTTTCTTCAAATGACGTTTTTGGTGATAATGCTCAGGATATCTAAAAAACTTCTGAATATTTTTTCATAAAATTTTCAAAATGTACGTTTGCTGTTAATATGTATAAACTGAACCTAAAATTTCCTTTTTATTGTTCAAAAAAATATTTTTTAAGTGATTATTTTGAATAACAACACTTGCTAGTTTCATGTATTTCCGAACAAAAATAAATTAAAACTTATATCATAAAGTGTCCCTTTTGGATTTGAGAACAGCCTTAAGTATTTAGCCATAAGAGTGAAGAAATGGAGAAAAAAGATAGAAAATACAGCATATAATTTGAAACATTAGGGGATGTTTATGAGCATGCTACAAATATATCCTGTTGTATGTCTAGAAGAGATTTAATTTGTAAATACGGTTATTAGAAATCCTTGCAACTGATGAGCAAGGCCATGCGATTTGTGAAACTTTTATCAAAAAAAAAAGAGGAATATCCAGATTATAACAAACATTTTTCATGTTTTTTAGTCTTATTAGTGATTAGGATAGTTTAGGATTTTTTAGCGGTGATAGAAATTATATTAAAAAGCTGTTTTACGTCAGTATCCCGAGTTTCAATTTATGAAAGTCTGCGTCAGTATTCAAGATCACCAAGTTGTATCACAGTGGAAGACTGCATGCGTACTATAAAATTATAATGATATGAAAGCGTTAGAGAATCTTATAGCGAATAGTAAGGAAATATGATAAAAAAGTCACCCCATAGAAATTTTATGGGACGAAGATAATTTTCATATCGGCGCGGTTTTTCCACAGCCGAGTATTAAGAGGGCATTGAAAAAGAAATAGAGCTGCAGATTGGACTTTGGTCTAGAAAAATCATTTTAAGAAATGTCAGATTTAGAATTCTCCGGGCCCAAATGGTAGTTAATGGCAGCCTTTACGTATATGCACAGTAATTATGAATTATAAAGAATGGTGTTTACAGCAATCGTGTCTCAGGAATTGTGTAAGAAAAATTAATATTCTCCTTATTAGACTTTGTTCTAGAAAAATCATTTTAAGAGCGGCCAGATTTAGAAATCTCCGGGCCCAAGTAGTAAGCAATGGTGTCTCATATTGGATTATTTTGATCATATCATTATTGGATTACACATGAAAATACTGCTGTTAAACAGATTAATTGATTTTAAGAGGTGAATGGGTATATTTATCTGAAATTCGTGCAGCCAATAATTCCAAATATAAAATGTATTTAAGTAAATCTCTAGACATCCTTATCATCCTAGTATTTCTAGGATAATATAAATTATGATTCGTATTCATTGCTTTATGTATATCTATTCATGTTAATATTTTATATTGGAGCGAAGAAAGGCATAATATAGATGCTTCTGTAATTCTTAGATTTAATAATAAATCTTAATTTGACACTGTTGTTTCTTGAATCTACTTGCTTTAAAAACACCCAACTATAAAAACTTGGGAAAGCACATCACGTAACTGATTGAAAATTGTTTTAAATATCTCTGAAATAAAAATGCCTAATTATTCAACTGTGTTTAAATACATAAATAAGTACAAAGTAAAAAAACAAAACAAATTAAGATCAACAAAATAGCTCGGCAGGGGTCAGATACCCTGAAAAACATATTTTTTACAAAATGTCTGGCTGTCCGTGTGTGTTTCCGCACCGTACTATTTGTATCATCGAAAGGAATATGAAGTTATGCATACAATTGAGCTGAATTTCATATACAAGGTGGCCATAATTAAACTGACAGTACTCAGAGTGTTCGAAAGAGCAACTCTAATTGAGAGAATGTTGCCAAATATCGTAAGAAGAATAAACAAGACGGGGAACGAAGGATTCCGCAAAATATAGTTCCAAAAGTTACCGCTAGGGGAGTATGTGGTGCTGTGTAATAGAAAAGAGAGTTTTAAAAAAGGCAGAACAAATTCTAAAATCATTAAATGTGCTAAATAAAACGTAATTTTATTTCAGTATTGATTGAGCACTTTTAAAAACAAAATATATTTAGCAATAGACCAAGCTGTTGCGCTGTTATATACCAATCGCTCTGAATCCGACAGCTTGGCGAAAACGGGTAGTTGGAAAACCGTGGATGTGTGAGGTGACGATATAAGGTTCGACTAACTAGAGAAAATGGGAAAAATCACGCTGAATCATCCAAGTGTCCAATTTAGGTTTAATTCTTGACTTCTAATAGGGTTTATTTCAAATATTAACATGTATGAGATAGAAGAAAGTTTTGGAATTATCACATCCGACTAATTTATATTTGTACTAGTTATTAATATTCTTTTTTGTATTTTCATGCTATGTACGTAACACTTACCTATCATGGATATGCATAATATAAAATATGAAAATAAAACATGTGTAAACTATTTATAAAATACATTGCAATTCCAAAATAAAATTTTAACGTATATTTAAATATTTTTATAACATAGTAATGCTCATCTATTACTGAATGGCCGGTACTACTTGATTATCCTGTTGACCCATTTTGACACATTATATAAATCGCCAAACTACTCGCAAAATTATACAAATTGACATAATTTTTATTTTAAATAACGAAAGAAAAAATAAATTAGTAAAAGATTAATAAAAATACAAATAAAACGTCGAATTAAAAATCACTTAATGGCGCAACAAACACGTGTAACGTGTTTAACCCCTTGGGGACGAGCGACACGTATACGTGCCGCATGAAGCGCTCAGAATACTTGTTTTTCCGCACCAGTAAAATTTTACTGGAAAATTTGCCTTGTTCAATCAGTGCATTTTCTCGATTCAATAAGACACAAATTTCTGTTTTTAAAAAACGGTGAAAAAAGATTAAATATTTCGTAAAAGCTCCCGTCCCGAAGGGGTTAATGTCAAGTGAATGTGACATTTAGCGATAAGCCATTATTGGCATTTAATCTTATAGTTTGGCGATAGTTTTGGGGTCAACGGGATAATCAAGTCGTGCCGAATTGCGTAAAAGAAACACCCTTATAACTCCAAAAATGATAATCATATTAACCAACAGTTTTCTGCCTTAGATTAAGCGTCACATTTCCAATTAAAATATATCTTTGGATTGAAATTTGAATGAAATACAGAGTTATGAAAAATCGAAGAGTGTGAAAAATAGGATTGCAGATATCTCCGCAACTCATTTTCCGATCGACTTCATTATTTATGCAAAATTTAGTTTTTTTATTGTCTTTTGTATATTTATTCATTCCTTAAAATAAACAATTTCGGAAATTGTTATATACCTTTTATCAGAACGAATATTTCGAGAGTCCGAAAAAATAGTTCCGGATAATTGAGGTTACTGATATTCAATAGGCTTCTTTCCATTACTACATGCTAAGTACACACCAAATTTCAAGTCTCTATCTCAATTGGTTCGGAAGAAAGAGCGTTTACAGACACACAGAGAGACGGACGGCAATTTTGTTTTTCTAAAAATATGTTATTCCGTAATCACCAGTGTCTGAAACGTGTAAATCGTCCAAGAAAATTTTTTTCCGATTTTTTTTTTAACACGATTACAAGAGTTACCCTATATTACGTATGATGGATAAGTAATAGATAAACACAGCTTAAAATCGCAGGTGCGCCTTATGCAGTGCAGCACATTATATGTCGGAATATATGGTACAGTTGTGGGAAAAAAAAGTAAACACCCCCTACTAACTCCTCAACAAATCATCGTAGAAGAAAGTTACTGGTACCGAACGATTGTAAATAAAGTCTACTTTTAAATGATGTATATAAAATTTTCTTAGGAGGTCATCTACATATTAAAACGAATCCAAACTTCATTTTTTTCAGAGGCAATACCCAATTTTAACGAAATATTTCAAATTTTCGGTTCAAACTATGCCTAGACACCAAATTTCAAGTCATTTGAATGATAAGTTTTTGAATTATACACATTCAAAATTTAGTGCTTCTAATGTTAATTTACATTTTCATATTTTTATTTATATCTCCCGAAATTATGCCCCTAATGTGCTAATTTCTTTTGTAGTAATAATTCTAATATACCTAAACATAAATAAGCTGAATTTGCAATTTTTATACTTTTATGATATGAATTATGAATTATGAAATTAATATTCGAAAAAATTATGAATTGCAACCTACAATTTTTTTGATGGATTTAGATTTATTAAGTCCTGCTTTATGGAAATTCAAATATTTCACATTTTTCCTCCAAGTAGTTTTCAAATTATGCTTAAAAAACGGCAAAATGATAGTTTAAGGGGCCGTCTATGACAGAAGTGAGAATACATTTTGAAATTTACTCTGCTGTACTGTAATCTAACACGCTTCATTGACTCCTTGAGTGGCGCTTAAGGTGCCTTGATCAAGGAAGGGGCTCTCTCGGTATACGGAACTTCAGTTTGGATACAGCCCTTAAAATACGCTCGTTTTATAATAATTAATTTCTCAGAAACTTATGGTACGAATTGCATAAAAATTCGTTTTCAGGCTAATTGAAGGGTGTAGAGTTCATTTATGCTGTCAGAATTGGGTACTGCTATTGAAAAAAACAAAGTTATGGTTCGTTTTAATATGTAGATGGCCCCCTAGCAAATTTTATATACATCATTTAAAAGTAGACTTTATTTCCAATCGTTCGGTACCAGTAACTTTCTTCTAGGATAATTTGTTGAGGAGTTAGTAGGGGGTGTTTACTTTTTTTTTCCACGACTGTACATGCCAGTATGTTAATATTTTTTAAATTTTAACAATAAATTTTCCCACGCAAAATCTTTTTCTCATTTTTGCCCTTCTCAAAGCTCACTTACCTCTTAAAGAAAATAATTCAAAACAAACTTTCTATTAAATGTATTTACAGTCTCATTTTCGTTTTCCCACAGTGGCCTGCCAAGCAATATCAGGCTCGTCCTTTTCTGACAAAGAAATTGATTTCTGCTCCGCCGTGTTGAAAACACAAAAGAGAGATGATGAGGTGTGTTTTGGTGAGTGAGTGCCTGCTTAATGGGGCATCCGACTCTAAACGCACCCGCAGGTCTCGTAAGAGCCGTGAACGTTGGCCTCCTTGAATTCACGCCGAACCGAAAAATGTCTCCAGAGGCACAGATGGAGTGGTGGAGGCCATAAAACTTTCGAACACTCATTCACGACGCAATTTCAACAACTTTTCTTTGCCATTAGTGTGAATTTTATGAAGAACATATATCACGCCCTATTTGGAACACAACGGGGCTGATGAGAGATGATTATTTTTAAGAAATTATTTCGAAATGTACTGTATGGAATTTAAATAGCTACACCTCAAGACTATATACGGAATCCGTCATTTAAAAAATTACATTAGTTTACTAAGATTTTTAAAAAAAAGTTCAAGAATCAATAAATCTATGCTACAAAAAATTGTTAAGTATTTTAAGAACTTTTTGTGCTTGCCGTTTAACTAACTTTTCAAATATGTATGTAATTTTTTAAAATAATTAAAATATAGAAAAGGAAACTTTTAAAATGAACCCCTGGACTTTACAAAAGATAATTAATATATATATATATATATATATATATATTAATCATATTATTCTTAGGTATTTGACAAAATAAACATAAATCATATAGGGTAACTCCGGGAGAGTCGCCGCATACGGGATAGACGCCGCACCCCTTGTATTTCTTGTAATTATCGATAGATGGTCGTCAAACGCACAGTACAGGTGCGCAATGAGATTATTTTAACCAGTGTATAGCGTGAATCCCATTTCGATGTTTACTTGTAGAAGTACAATACTTAATTTGACGTAAGTGCATGATTTCACTGTCTAAACTTTTAAATACATTATGTTTAAATACTTTTCATACACTAATTACTAAATTCATGCATGATTTCGAAGTCAAAGCTAAGTGTAACGTTTGTATAGAGTACTGTGTGTATGGTTACGCCATTCCCCTTAGCGATGGCAGATAACTATGATGGCCGACGTCTGCACCATGCAAAATGGGATACATGCCGCACTGCTATTGCGGTAAACATGCCGCAGTTTCTTTTGTACGGGATGATTAAGTGTTATTAACTTTTCCTTTTCTTTTTGCATAGACTAACCATGTTAGGCATGTTATCAAGTTTACTAAAACCAAAGGAGAAAAAGGGGAAAATAAAAAGTAAGAAGGGTAAGAAAGATGCAAGTCAAGAGGATAATAATGAAAAATTGGATTACGCGTAACGCAGACGTTCTTTGTAAGGAATGTTTAGAAAACTACCCCAAAAAAGAGAGAAAGTGTAATTGGCTTCATTGCATCATGTATTTAAATGTAGTTACATAAAGACTGTACTTTTTCGACACTTTTTCTGTAGATTGTAGTCGAAAAAACAGGTCTCTTAACTCATAGTAAAAAAAGAAAAGTAATATTTGCTTTGTTTAATTAGAGCATTTTCATGATTATTTAAGCAAAGGTAACTTTTTTTTAAACAGTGGTGCCAACCGAGTAAAATTTGTGTAAAAGCTACCGGTGACGAAAGGGTTAACAAATAAATCATGTAAATACAATTTTACTTTTTTTCTTTTCCCTTTCTAATACATTGATGTTACGTTGCTGTGAAATAACAATTAAAATTTAATGTACAAAAAAATAAGTCGATAATTTTAATAGGGAAAGTAGGCAACAATTACTAATTTGAATCTACTAATACGTTTCATTGTACTCATTTAGTTTCATTTTGTTATTACATCGTTAATTATAGTCCAGATATGAATATTTTTTTGAAATATTTTTTATTTATAATTTCATCCTGTTCTTATTACAAGCGCGGCGTCTCAGCCTGAATGTACGGGTGACGCGCCGCAGTGTAATGTTTTAGAAAAAAATTGTAAAAAAATATTAATAATTTGTTTTGAAATTTTTCGTCACAGCACACGCGCTGTATATTTAACATTAAATAGCACAGCATGTTTTTTTATTTTATTTTATGTCCACCATGGGACTTTACATGGTGTGTTCACGAAGTTTTAAGACTGGTCCTAGAATACAAAAGTTATTAAACATTTTTGTACAGCGAACTAAAATTCTTCGAAATATGACCCTTGGGCATCAACACACCATGGAACACATTCTAGTCAGTGTGAACACCGACTGAGATCCCTGCCCAAACCATGATTCCACCACATCTGAACCTGTTTTTTTCAACAGTGTTGGACTGATGGTATCTGGTTCATTACTCATTCCAGATCAGAAGATATCCTGAATTGCTCTTCAGTGTGAATCTGGACTCGTCCGTGAAGAGTATATAAGATCATTTCTGTCTGGTCCAGGAAACGTGTTCTGCGTTGTACCTTAACTTTTGGAGGCCAGTGTATTTCATAAACCTTACCCCCTTCGCGACGAGCGTCTTTTACAGAATTTTTAATATTTTATCACCGATTTTTCAAAACAGAAATTTTTGCTTTATTAAATCGGATGCGCCTATTGATTAACTCGAAATTTACAATAAAAAATAACTGGCGGGAATAATCACGGAATCTGAGCATCTTCTAAGGCACGTATACGTGTCGCTCGTCCCCAAGGGGTTAAAAAAGGTAAGAGCAAGCTTGATAAGCTTGATAAATATTTTCCGTTTTTTACAGTGTCGTACGGTACTGTAGCAATTAAGCAAAAAATAAATAAATAAATAAAAATAAGGTGGAAGAAATAACATCAAAATTACATAGATATTAAATAAAATCATAAAACGAAACGCAATTTTCCCCCTTGATTCAAATAAAGTGTAACCTCTGAATAAAGGATACCCGTGGGACCGGTGAAAAGTGACCGCTCTTCAGAGGTGGTTATTGTTCAGAGGTTTTATGTAAAAAAAAAATCAAAATTACATAAATTTAAATAGAAATACACAGCCATTTAAATTAATCCTCAATTTTTAATACACTAAAAGAATCAGCGATTTGCAGTTGCTTTGTTTTTTGCTGCAAATATATTTCTCCAAAGAAATAACAATATGAGTTGCTTTGCTGTACAACTCATCATCATTATCATTTAAATCAGAATTTTGGATTTTACGAAGGTTCGCCAAATCCGGTGTATGTGTTTATTCTGGAAATTTTGGGTGATTCTATAACTCTTCGATTTCCTTTTCCTCATCACTTTTCTCTTCCTCTCTCTTATAATCCACCATTTGCTGAATGGAATCAAACGTGGCAGTAACTGTCAAATCTTTGTCCCGGCATAACAAACTCGCTGGCCTTAATGTTAGTTATGCCTGCCGTTCTAAGAATATTATCTGCATTTGCCCCATCATTATTAATGTCTTCATTTTCTGTTTGTTGTCATTTGAAGTAAATTTTGTTTGATCTGCTTAACATTTTGGTTTGCAAACAAATATGAAATTGCACTAGGAGCTGCAATTTTTTTTTTCTCGTGACTTTTGAGCGGCCATTTTTCAGAATTCCTTATTTAGAGGTTCGTACTAACGTTAATGCTATGGAACGTGTTTGGTTCCATCAGCATGTGGCCGGTATTCGGAGGTCGTCGTTGTTTAGAGGTGGCCGTTAAAGGAGGTTTCACTGTATAAAATATATAATATTGAATTTTTTAAAGTTAACATCATATATTTTACATAGATATTGTTTTAGTAGAGGCTAAAATCTAAAAATTTTGTTTTCTCTGGTAGCTCTTATGTGAGAACTAAAGGGTTAAAGTTTTGTAGGAGTGAGCTTAATAATTAAAAATAATAAGAATAACAGGTTTTAAAACTTTTCATAATTTTGGACATTCAAAGGTAGTTCACTCCATAAAAGGAAATTCATAAAAACTAATAAAAGTATATTATAAAAGAAAAAAACTTTCTGAAAATGACTAAAAAAAATCTGACAAATTTTCTCGTGTAGCACATCAATTTGAATAAGATATAAAGAGACATTACGAATGCATCAAGTGAAAACTTGTAACAATTCATAATCTTTCTAAACGCCTTGCCTTTAAAAGTTACAAAAAGTTGAACATGATAGTAAGAATTATTAGATAACAAGGAAAAGAAATATTCTGATTTAAAATTCCATGTAATGCTGAACGGTAACATACAGAGAACAAGTCGTTATTGTAACTGTGTTAGAGAGAAAAAAAAAAGACTTAATGGCATACTTTATTCTAACGTTTTACATCCGAAACTAAAAAGAAGATGTACTCTTTTCATATTTAAAGTTTATGTATTTGATAGGTTAATGTGTTTTGAACTACGTGAAAGACATGAATATTGCGTATGCAGTAAATTATGATGAAAAAGTAATTTTGTACCTCAGTATTTTAATTGAAAGGTAATAATATACACTTATGCCGAAAAAATTTCAGGATTGAATTTGTATAAATTCAATATTTGAAGAGAAGAAAATATTTACTTGTTAATCTTTAACAGTTAACTATCCAATGACGTAATAATATACGTAAAATGGCCATTTCACTCCTTATACCGCATTTGTTGCGGCATGAAATATTTATTATTGTTGATGATTCATTTTATTAGTTCAATATTGTCGTTATATTGTGAGATGCAGATACTACATGGTCATGCAGTAGACACAAGGATACCATATGTATACAGTATGCCATTATACATTTAGAACATATAACTTCCCTCTGTATGAAAACTATCTTTCTACTGGATCCTTAAGGCTTTATAGGCATTGTTTGCACAAATATTGCTTCGGTCATTATAATTATGCTTTTTTATATCACTTTAGTGCTATTAAAATAATGACTTTTGAGATGAGGTTTCACTTTAGGACAGTGCTCCTAGCATTTATTTTTAAACAACTTTTTTCATGCAAATCGTTTGTATCTTTTATTTTCTTTCTAGACATGCCCACACATAGCCCTTGAGTAGATGACCGGTTTTATACTTTTTATGACTGAAAAAGTGTAGGTCTGCTGCTATTGGTCTCATTTCAATATCATTAGAATATATAAAGAATATGTTTGTCTGTCTGATTCCCTGTTTCCGTATCTTTTATTTATTTATTTTATTTTATAGGCTTTAACTTTCGAAAAAATGGACTAATCTTCGGTGTATTTTAATAGAATTGTTAAAGAATAAGTCACTACTTTACGTTTTTAAAATAGTCGTCGGTTTATATTTTTATTTATTTTTTCAGAAACGCGTCAAAATTTTTAATATATCATCTTCTACTGCGTGTTAGTACGTGATATTGAGAACAAAGAGATTTAAAGCGAAGGTAGATTAGAGCCCTGCATCATGTCGGGTAAACCGATTTTACGACACCATTGCATTTCTTCTTCTTCTTTTTCTTTTTTAGCACCAGGCATGCTATTTCTTTCTCACAGCTATTGAGGCTCAACTGCTCTGCTCAACAAGCGCAAAACGTTTTGACACATTACAAATTCATGTTTTATCGGAAAGGTATAAAATTGGAAGGCCTGACTATGGAAGAGATTTGGAATCGAACTGTGCTTTGAATTTTTTGATCAATAAATTACCTATTGAGTGATAAGCAATTTTGATCACGTGACAAAGACGTTTTTCACACTTTTTTGAGTTGATATTCTTCTTTCGCATGGAAATTCGGTTTAAAACGCCCACTTTGAAATTATTTTCTGAAAGATCTATTGCATTTGCAAAACAACGAAAAAACAGTTCGATAACATAGTTTCTGAACAACAACACCTGCTAGTTCCATGCATTTCCGAACAAAAATAAATTAAAACTTATGTCATAAATTTGCTCTTTTGGATTTGAGAACAGCCTTAAAGTGCCGTGTCCAAAAAATAACGTTCCGTTGTTTAAGCCAGGCGTAAAACAAAGCAGATGTATCATTCTACTGTTAAATACTCTACTGCATTTTTTAAAAACTTCTAAGCATCGCACGTTTTCAATTTTTATACCGTCGTATTGGGAAAAATAAGTAATTTTTAATGCAATTTGTTTGAAAACTGCATATCTATTTATTTTTGAGATATTAATTTTTTTGTAGTTTTTAGCGCCATTTTTTTTATTTTGGTAACTTAAGTACTCTATTTCTGTAGAACGTAAAGAAAAAATAGTTAAAAAATAGTAATTATTGCCATTTTCCCATAACTACTGAAAAAAGGTGTAATTAACCACTTCACCGGCGACAGGTATGGGGAAACAGTGCTTTTACCCCCGAGTTATCTCGGGGCAACCGGTGAAGTGGTTAAAATAGGTGCTATTTTGAAAAAATATAAATGAATGATTTCTGATGAAACATGATGGAGCTATTGTAAACTATATTTAACTAGAAAGATAGCTCGTCAAAAATGACGGAAAATGAGATAGAAAGATATGTAAACATTTAAGACCTGAAGAGTTTTAGTAGAAATTAAAAGTCTTGGCTTTTAACCCTAATTAATAAGATCATATTTAATTGAAAAATATATTTAAAATTTTTTTTCGATCTCAGGTGACGTCAAGGGAGGATCCACACAATTGTTTGGTGCAGGCTCTGCTTTAGTGCCAGAAAAAAAGGAAATTGTTTTTTCTGTTGCCTTAGGATCACCTACACAGCTGTGTAGTTCAGGTCTTAAAGGGATAAAAGACATGTGCAAGAATATGAGTTTCCCTCTCTTGTTCCGCAGTAATAGATGAAAATAACACAATTTAAAAACAAAACGAATTTATGAAAACCTATGTAATAATGAATACAGAAAAAAATTAAACTAAAATTTGTTCACAAAACTTCAGGATATACGATGCTTTTGTAAAAACTCTTTCATTATTTAAAAGCCGACCTTGCTCTTCAGTATCTTCTACATAAATTTTTAACTGCTCTTCCTCTTTACATCTTGAAATAATTACATATAGTTGTCCATGAGAAAAAAAAACGGTTCTTTTAAATACATTCCAACTGTAGAAAATGTTTATCCTTGTGACTTATTTATCGTCATTGCAAATGACAGTATAACTGGAAATTGGCGGCGTTTAAGAATGGAAAATAGGGAAGTTTTGCTTGGTGTCAAATCAATTCTTGTATGTGAACTCTTATCATTTTGATTTGTTCCGGTTAAAATGAAAGCATCAATAAAATGGTTGTGGAGAGAGCGCACAATTAATCTGATTCCATCGCACAATCCTTTCCTTGGATTCATGTTTCTGAGAAGCATGATGATACTTCCTATTTTCAGAGTAAGCTTATAAGGAGGCATCCCAGATGGAGTTTTTGCTTCCCACAATTTTATAGCTTTTAATTACATAATATAAGGCAGAGTACTACAAGCCAAGTTCAGTTATATATGTTATCTCGCCATGTTTATTTACACGTAACGATTTGAGAGACTTTTGTGCAGAAGATAATTAAATTTTACTGATAAGAATTTGGTTACATATTTAGAATAACCATTAATGCTGAGTATCTTAATTTTCATACTTTTGTCTTTTACACTTTCTGAGTTATCAAATTTCAAAAATAGTTAATTTTGACATTCATTCATCGACAGAAAAATAAAGGCTGTTAACAAACCTATACGGTAGTCCCTTAACATTCGTGAGTTTTAATTATTCACGAAATCGAAAAAGCAGAACGTTTCATCATTCGCAAATACTTAACTTGGTTATTCGCGAGTGTTGTTTTATAAAGGATATTTTTTTCCAAAGTAAACTCAATTTACTTTACCAATCCTATGAAGTACTCGTCACTAGACACCTTTCTACTGTATTACTGTATGGCCTAAGTTACGAGAACTTCAGCCCTTATGTAGAGGGAAAATGTAGATTAGTAATTTTCTTTTTTTTATGCAGATATTTTCAAAAATTCCAAACTTTTATTGCAGGTGAAATATTTTCTGCAAAAATTATCAGCGAAATTTTAAAACAATAATAACAACTTGTCGAATAAAATCGATAGAATCAAATTCTTCACTGGTGAGGAGTCTTAAATTTAAACAAGAGACCTTTTCCTTACACGGAAATTCACAAACAAAAGATCTATTCTGTCAGACAATCGCACATCGCTAAATGTTTTCCGCCATCAACTAGCAAATGAATTTTGTACAGTATGTTTATAATTATTCAAATTTATTTCAAGCATGTACTTTTAATGTATAATGCTTAGTAAATATACTCTTTGAATCTCAATTGCTCCTTTCAATTAAAAAAAATTATAAAACCTAACCCACTTTTATGCACGGGAAGATAGTCTCAACATTAGCGATTTTCACATTCAGGGAGGTTTACGCGAACCTAACACTCGCGAATGTTAAAGGATTACTGTATTACCTTTTTTTAAGAAAAGGCGATTTTAAGCTGAAATTTTGTGAGTGGAATAAGATGACCATTACACGGTATCAATGCATCCACGTTCAATACAAGAAAGAAACTTGAAAGGAAATTTAAGACATCAAAATTTCAAAAGCAAATATATAATAAAGAACATGGTCTTTTTTACGAAAATGCTTTTTATCTGATGCACGGTTTAGACAACATATTATAAAACTTTAATATCAAAATTAATATTTAAAATACGAATGATTAGAAATGTAAAAATGTTTTTTTTTTTTTTTTAAGTCTGATATTATGTAAGAGGATATAATTATTCAATCAAAATATATAGTTCGATAACGAAATCCTGCAAATCTTAATGGTTTTAACAATTCTTTTGAGCAAACCATATAAAATGTTGAATGGAACTCTTAAAAACAAAGTTAAATTACTTTCATGGCACCAAAATATTCATGTTATCCAAATCTCAGCAAGTTTCAAATCATTACTAAGTCAATTTATTAACAAAATACACACTGGAACTTTCTAAAAATTTTGCATAATAAAGTTTGTTCGCGGTTCTACGCATGAAGTGTTTCAGAACTATAATGACTTGTAAGTTATGCTATAATAATCTATTATTCTAACGAAGTTAAAGTACAGCCCTGATCTTTCAAATACAATAGATAGTACCGCTAATTTTCATTTCATTTAAATAAAAATTTCGGGATGAGTTTTGTAAGCTAGTATTTCTCTAGATTTTTTTTTCTTTTTTTAATAAACTTATTTATTATTTGCGCCAATATGTATAATAAAGTTTCAATCATAATGCTTCAGAAGTGAGTAAAAAAGTTTTTATGTTAATGTTTAAAATAATTTTAATTGGTATTATTTTTCTGAAACTTTTTTTTCTCTTTAAAATGCTTGAAATATGAAAAAAAAAAAAAAGAATCAGATTTTTTTCATTTTCAAAGTCTATGATGTATATTTAATTGAATTTTAACAAGGGACGACAAAATAAAGAAATGCTTTAAGGGTAGCTGAGAAAGGATTTTTTAATACAATGAAATAATATAATTTTTAACTAATATTTTTTCTTTTCTATTTTTTTTTTTTCATTTTAAAACGCTTTAAATGTAACCTGAATATGGGTCATTTTCTCATAAAAATTTGACCATTATATACGAGGGCAAATCAGTAAGTAGAACACAAAAGCCAATATAACAAAAAAGAAAAGTGCCCAGCTAAACTGATGGCATTGAGCTCACAGGCTATTCACACTAATTGTATATTATACACTTATTTTAAAGAATAATGCCCCTCAAAAAACTAAGTGAAGGGGAATTAGCCCCCGTTTCCCCCTTTATACTTAACCAGTGAACCTCCAAATCTAATCAGGGAAGCCCCTTATCATAATAAACCGGTATACCAAATTTGGAGCAAATCGAATAATCCTGCAAAAAGAACATTTACCTAAATTAAGGGGGTGGACTAGCCCCCCTTTATCTTTAACCAATGAATCGCCAAAACGAAAGAGGGAAGCTCCTTAACGTAATAAACCGGTATACCAAATTTGGAGCAAAGCGAATAATTCTGCATGAAAAACCCGTTTATATAAATTAAGGGGGGTGGCCTAGCCCCCCTTCCCCCTTTATCTTTAACCAATAAACCCCCAAAACTAATCAAGGAAGTTCCTTAACATAATAAACCGGTATACCAACTTCGGAGCAAATCGAATCATTCTGCATGAAAAATCCAATTATTTGAATTAAGGAGGTGGACTAGCCCCCCTTTTGCCCCTTTATTCTTAACCAATGAACCCCCAAAATTAATCAGGGAAGTTCCTTAACATAATAAACCGGTATACCAAATTCGGAGCAATTCGAATCATTCTGCATGAAATACCCATTTATCTGGATTAAAAGGGGTGCACTAGCCCCCTTTCCCCCCCTTAATTCTTAACTAATGAACCTCCAAAACTAATCAGGGATGTTCCTTAACATAATAAACCGGTATACCAAATTCGGAGCTAATCCAATGATTCTACATGAAAAACCCATTTTTCTGAATAAAGGGGGGGGGTGGACTAACCCCGTTTTTCCCCCTTTATCCTTAACCAATGAAATCCGAAAACTAATCAGGGATGTTCCTTAACATAATAAACCGGTATACCAAATTCGGAGCAAATTAAATGATTCTGCATGAAAAACCCATTTTTCTGAATTAATGGGGGGACTAACCCCCCTTTTCCCCCTTTATCCTTAACCAATGAACTCCCAAAACTAATCAGGGATGTCCCTTAACATAATAAACCTGTATACCAAATTCGGAGCAAATCGAATGATTCTGCATGAAAAACCCATTTTTCTGAATTAAGGGGGGGTGGACTAACCCCGTTTTCCTACTTTATCCTTAACCAATGAACCCCCAAAACTAATCAGGGATGTTCCTTAACATAATAAACCGGTATACCAAATTCGGAGCAAATCGAATGATTCTGCATGAAAAACCCATTTTTCTGAATTAAGGGGGGGGGTGGACTAACCCCGTTTTTCCCCCATTATCGTTAACCAATGAACCCCAAAACTAATCAGGGATGTTCCTTAACATAATAAACCGGTATTCCAAATTCGGAGCAAATCGAATGATTCTGCATGAAAAACCCATTTTTCTGAATTAAGGGGGGGTGGGGGTGGACTAACCCCGTTTTCCCCCTTTATCCTTAACCAATGAACCCCCAAAACTAATCAGGGATGTTCCTTAACATAATAAACCGGTATACCAAATTCGGAGCAAATCGAATGATTCTGCATGAAAAACCCATTTTCTGAATTAAGGGGGGGGGAGGGTGGACTAACCCCGTTTTTCCACCTTTATCCTTAACCAATGAACTCCCAAAACTAATCAGGGATGTTCCTTAACATAATAAACCGGTATACCAAATTCGGAGCAAATTAAATGAATCTGCATGAAAAACCCATTTTTCTGAATTAAGGGGGGGGGGACTAACCCCCCTTTTCCCCCTTTATCCTTAACCAATGAATCCCCAAAACTAATCAGGGATGTTCCTTAACATAATAAACCGGTATACCAAATTCGGAGCAAATCGAATGATTCTGCATGAAAAACCCATTTTCTTGAATTAAGGGGGGGGGTGGACTAACCCCGTTTTTCCCCCTTTATCCTTAACCAATGAACCCCCAAAACTAATCACGGATGTTCCTTAACATAATAAACCGGTATACCAAATTCGGAGCAAATTAAATGATTCTGCATGAAAAACCCATTTTTCTGAATTAATGGGGGGACTAACCCCCTTTTCCCCCTTTATCCTTAACCATTGAACTCCCAAAACTAATCAGGGATGTCCCTTAACATAATAAACCTGTATACCGAATTCGGAGCAAATCGAATGATTCTGCATGAAAAACCCATTTTTCTGGATTAAAAGGGGTGCACTAGCCCCCTTTCCCCCCTTTATTCCTAACTAATGAACCTCCAAAACTAATCAGGGATGTTCCTTAACATAATAAACCGGTATACCAAATTCGGAGCTAATCCAATGATTCTGCATGAAAAACCCATTTTTCTGAATAAAGGGGGGGGGGGGGGTGGACTAACCCCGTTTTTCCCCCTTTATCCTTAACCAATGAAATCCGAAAACTAATCAGGGATGTTCCTTAACATAATAAACCGGTATACCAAATTCGGAGCAAATTAAATGATTCTGCATGAAAAACCCATTTTTCTGAATTAATGGGGGGACTAACCCCCCTTTTCCCCCTTTATCCTTAACCAATGAACTCCCAAAACTAATCAGGGATGTCCCTTAACATAATAAACCTGTATACCAAATTCGGAGCAAATCGAATGATTCTGCATAAAAAACCCATTTTTCTGAATTAAGGGGGGGTGGACTAACCCCGTTTTCCTACTTTATCCTTAACCAATGAACCCCCAAAACTAATCAGGGATGTTCCTTAACATAATAAACCGGTATACCAAATTCGGAGCAAATCGAATGATTCTGCATGAAAAACCCATTTTTCTGAATTAAGGGGGGGTGGGGGGGTGGACTAACCCCGTTTTTCCCCCATTATCGTTAACCAATGAACCCCAAAACTAATCAGGGATGTTCCTTAACATAATAAACCGGTATTCCAAATTCGGAGCAAATCGAATGATTCTGCATGAAAAACCCATTTTTCTGAATTAAGGGGGGGGGGGTGGACTAACCCCGTTTTTCCCCCTTTATCCTTAACCAATGAACCCCCAAAACTAATCAGGGATGTTCCTTAACATAATAAACCGGTATACCAAATTCGGAGCAAATCGAATGATTCTGCATGAAAAACCCATTTTCTGAATTAAGGGGGGGGGGGGGGGGTGGACTAACCCCGTTTTTCCACCTTTATCCTTAACCAATGAACTCCCAAAACTAATCAGGGATGTTCCTTAACATAATAAACCGGTATACCAAATTCGGAGCAAATTAAATGAATCTGCATGAAAAACCCATTTTTCTGAATTAAGGGGGGGGGGACTAACCCCCCTTTTCCCCTTTATCCTTAACCAATGAATCCCCAAAACTAATCAGGGATGTTCCTTAACATAATAAACCGGTATACCAAATTCGGAGCAAATCGAATGATTCTGCATGAAAAACCCATTTTCTTGAATTAAGGGGGGGGGGGGTGGACTAACCCCGTTTTTCCCCCTTTATCCTTAACCAATGAACCCCCAAAACTAATCAGGGATGTTCCTTAACATAATAAACCGGTATACCAAATTCGGAGCAAATTAAATGATTCTGCATGAAAAACCCATTTTTCTGAATTAATGGGGGGACTAACCCCCCTTTTCCCCCTTTATCCTTAACCAATGAACTCCCAAAACTAATCAGGGATGTCCCTTAACATAATAAACCTGTATACCAAATTCGGAGCAAATCGAATGATTCTGCATGAAAAACCCATTTTTCTGAATTAAGGGAGGGTGGACTAACCCCGTTTTCCTACTTTATCCTTAACCAATGAACCCCCAAAACTAATCAGGGATGTTCCTTAACATAATAAACCGGTATACCAAATTCGGAGCAAATCGAATGATTCTGCATGAAAAACCCATTTTTCTGAATTAAGGGGGGGGGGGGGGACTAACCCCGTTTTTCCCCCATTATCGTTAACCAATGAACCCCAAAACTAATCAGGGATGTTCCTTAACATAATAAACCGGTATACCAAATTCGGAGCAAATTAAATGAATCTGCATGAAAAACCCATTTTTCTGAATTAAGGGGGGGGGACTAACCCCCCTTTTCCCCCTTTATCCTTAACCAATGAATCCCCAAAACTAATCAGGGATGTTCCTTAACATAATAAACCGGTATACCAAATTCGGAGCAAATCGAATGATTCTGCATGAAAAACCCATTTTCCTGAATTAAGGGGGGGTGGTGGACTAACCCCGTTTTTCCCCCTTTATCCTTAACCAATGAACCCCCAAAACTAATCAGGGATGTTCCTTAACATAATAAAGCGGTATACCAAATTCGGAGCAAATCGAATGATTCTGCATGAAAAACCCATTTTTCTGAATTAAGGGGGGGGGGACTAACCCCGTTTTCCCCCCTTTATCCTTAACCAATGAACCCCCAAAACTAATCAGGGAAGCGCCTTATCACAATGAACCTAGGAAAAAATTTTGAAGCAAATCGGATGTTTCTATCAAGAGTTATCGCGTTACGTACATACGTACGTACGTACATACATACATACATACATACATACATACATACAGAACGGGCGGGCACATTAGCTCTCAGGCTTTGATAGCCTGTGAGCTAAAAAGGGGAAAACAAGGTACAGTCGTGGAAAAAAAAAATAAACACCCCCTACAAACTCTTCAACAAATTATCGTAGACGGAAGTTACTGGTACCGAACGATTTGAAATAAAGTCTACTTTTAAATGACGTATATAAAATTTGCTTACGGGGTCATCTACATATTAAAACGAACCCAAACGTCATTTCTTTCAATAGCAATACCCAATTTTAACGAGATATTTCAAATCTTCGGTTCAAAATATGCCTAGACACCAAATTTCAAGTCATTTGAATGATAAGTTTTTGAATTATAACCATTCAAAATTTAGTGCTTCTAATGTTAAATTACATTTTCATATTTTTATTTGTATCTTCTGAAATTATGCTCCTAATGTGCTAATTTTTTGTTTAGAAATAAAACTAATGTGCCCAAACATAAATACGCTGAATTTGCAATTTTTATAATTTTATGATATGAATTATGAAATTAATATTCGAAAAAATTATGAATTGCAACCTACAATTTTTTTGATGGATTTAGATTTATTAAGTCCTGCTTTATGAAAATCCCAAATTTCACATTTTTCTTCCAAGTAGTTTTCAAATTATGCTTAAAAAACGGCAAAATGATGGTTTAAGGGGCCGTCTATGATTGAAGTGAGTAGATATTTTGAAATTTTTTCTGCTGCCTTGTTATCTAACAGACTTCATTGACTGCTTAAGGTGCCTTGATCAAGAAGGCGGCTCTCTCGTTTAGCAATCGAGAACCCAACTTCAATTTGGATACAGCCCTTAAAATACGCTCGTTTTAAAATAATTAATTTCTCGGAAACTTATGGTATGAATTGCATAAAAATTTGTTTTTAGGCTATTTGAAGGGTGTAGAGTTCATTTATGCTGTCAGAATTGGGTATTGCCATTGAAAAAAATGAAATTATGGTTCGTGGCATATCCTTCATATGTAGATGGCCCCCTAAGCAAATTTTATATACATCATTTAAAAGTAGACTTTATTTAAAATCGTTCAGTATCAGTAACTTTCTTCTACGATAATTTGTTGCGGATTTAGTAGGGGGTGTTTACTTTTTTTTTTTTCCACGACTGTACATACTTCAAGGCTTGTTTGTTTCTCCATATAATCGTCATTTACATTGTACATTTGTCTCATCTCTTTATGAGTTTTCTTCTACCTGTTGCATAAAAGTCTTTGGCCTGCACCCTCAGCGATCTGCGTACCCCACATTCAACGTCTGCATCAGTCGGCTATAGGCTAAACCATGTGAACACCCTGCTGCAGTTGCTAATGCTGTCTATTGTTGTTCGCCTGTCAGCCCTAACCATTTCCTCAAACTTCCGCACTGTTTCTTCTGTCGCAATCTCAACACGACGACCACTTCGTTTTTCGCCAACAACTTTTGAACACCCCTGCTCATCTTGTACAACTGTTGTCTTATAAATTCGAAATTGACATCTTACAGTTGGACAGTGCTGCCACATATTGGCATATTTGGAAACAATTTATTACTTACTTCCGACCCCTCATATCGGTTTGTGACCTACTTACTGACTTTTCTCTCGTATTTTGAAAAATTAAGTCACTGTAGGGGCCCATAAAACTCTTTTGACATTCATTATATGATTAGCATAGAAAACCAAACATTATAGTTTAACATAGGGTTTATTTTTTTTTTATTCACAAAATGTAAAATAATGTTTTTAAAGTGCTTCAGAACTTTTATGCAGTGAAAAAATGTTTGGTATTAAAATTGCGTCACCGGGAGAGAAAAATTTTAATTGAATGACTAAAATAATTTTACTTAGTATTATTTTTCTGAAAATTGTTTTCCTCTAGATATGAAGAGAAATCAGTTTTTCTCACTTTATAAGTCTGACATCCATCAATGTATCCCTCTATTCTAAAAAAAAAAGTAATTGACGCTGTCACCACTGCCGGTTTCAAATTTTTTGTGACTGGGGTTTTATCTTCGTTAATATTAAGAAAACTACTGCATACAAAAATAGGAAAATCGGTGGTATTATAGAGAAATGTTTGATAAATACACTGATACAGGCAGTTTTCAAATCGAACAATTATTTTAAGAGATGTTTAATGTTAAAGTTGGTAAAATCGTTCCATTAAAAAAGTTTTATAGGAGCAAAAACTATACATAGGAATGTAATAATTTTTTCTGAAGGATATACATGAGACAATCTCGGTGTTCAAACTGCATTTATTTTTTTAATTTGACTCATTTTTTTGAGGACTTATTTCGATTTTAAATTAAAATTTTCAGCATTTCGAGACATGTTTTTTGCATTTTTTAGAAAAGTGTATTATTTTAAATAGATGACAATCTTTAAAACAGCGAAAAGAATAATATTTTCTTGAAATAAAAAATTTTATTTACACGTGTCTACTATAAACAGAAAAAACTTTCAAATGACAATCAAATGATTATGCATTAAAAGCAGGGAAATGTTGAAAATTACGTCATAAAAACTATATTTAAATGTGGATTTTAAAAGGGAATGAAAATTTAAAAATAATAAAGTCATTAATATGCATTAAATTCGTAAATGGAGGAAATTACGTCCTATTTAAAATGACCAAACAATAATATTGCAAACAGTTTAAATTTAAAGATATATTTGCGCGAGACATTTATTTCACATTTTGAGATAATCTTTTAAACTATTGTTGTGAATTCTAAGAAAGCGCAAATATGTCCTTTCTAATAACAAAAGTATTTTCACGTGAATATTAAAATGAGAAAGAAAGCTTTGGCGAAAATTACGTCAGACTTAAAACGATAAATTTAAAATGCCTTATTTAAAAGAACTTTTTTATACCGTTGTTAGAAAATACCGGGAGACAAGGACTCTGTTTACTTAAATAATTTTATATTAGCTTATTTTCAAATGTTTCACTGATCTGATTTAATCAAGTACGAAAAGAGTTCGTTGACAGGGAGATCGCCACTGTTTTTTAATTATAATTCAGTAAGCCGGATTTTTTTAAAAGCCGATCAAATTAGCGTGCCTTTAGAGTTTGCGGTGTCTGAACGGGTGTTGGCGAGGTAGCGGGGGGGGGGGGGGACAGAGCCCCCTAGTATTTAGTGAAAAAGTAACAATGGACTCGGAAAAGAAAAACAAAAGACTTATTATGCTACTGCATTTATTGCCCGTAAGACAGTTTTTACATTCAAAATATTATTAGCATTAAAATAAATAATATAGTTCATCACATGAAGAATATGTTTCTTTGCAAAATGTCAAATAATATTTTCAACATAGAGTTTCAGAACTTCTTATCAGTGAAAAACGTTTGGTATTACAATCGTGTAGCTGAGAAAGAATTTTTTAATAGAATGAAAATAATGTTATTTTTAACTAATATTTTTTTTTTCATTTTAAAATGCTTTAAATATAACCTGAATATGGGTCATTTTCACTTAAAAGTTTGACCATTATGTATTTCGAAAAAATAATATTTTTTTCCCTTTAAAATTGGGTTCTTTTGTATCTAAGAATTTCATCTCCAAGTAATAAAATACAATACTAAACACAAAAAATAAAATTTTAACTTTCACATAGGAAGAGCAATGGTAAAGAGAGGCAGAATAATGACATTAGACAGAGAAATAACAAGGGAAATGACAGGAGAATGACGACTGAAAAATGCGAAAACGTAAGATTAGCTACTCTACAATCATAACTATATACACAGTGACTATCATAACTACATACACAGTCCCAAGTGATGATTTGGGACGACAAATGGCTGCAGGTAATTTTTTCCGATGAAAAGAAATAAAACTTAGATCTGGCAGGAAATATTTTTGACATGATTTGAGAAAAGATAAAGAAATTTTTTCAAAACGTCAGTTAAGTGGCTGATTCATTATGACATGGAGCTGCTTTTCGTTCAAAAGTGTGGGGTCACTTTCATCTCTTTCAGGAAAAGTTAATCTAAAGGCATATCTAAAATTTTTCTGGCCATCTTTCACCTGTTGCCACACTTCTGTCAGGAGAAAATGGATTTATTAGCAAGACAATGCACCTATCCACACAAGACAATCGACAAAACTCTAGTTCCAGAAGTAAAATATTGAAATTTTTCAATGGCCATCCAGAAGTCCTGCTCTAAATCCTGTCGAGAACTTATGTGGAGATCTATCAAGACAAGTTTTAAAAAAAGCAAGACATTTTATATCAAGAAATTTAATATCCATGAAGGATAAGATATTTGCCGCCACTAAACGCAATGGTGAGTGCATAATATATTAAGTATTTGTTTCTTCGTTAACGTAAAATTTTTATTGTACTGTTCTTTAAGTTTTTACACAGGCAGAAATAGTGGGGAGAGGAGGGTGTAATATTACTTCATTTTTGCAATAAAACACTTACAGATGAATTTTGTTCGGGTTTTTTTAGCTTTTCAACCTTATGATAAACATTGTAGTAAAACATTTTTACCTGATTTGAAATTTATAAAATAAAAAAATTAATGTTTTTTGCTGTAATTAAAGTTTTTAGTGTTCGGATTTGTTATATTGTTGCCAAAAACTACTTTTAAGAATTTCATAGAAATTGAAATAACCCATTAGGAAAAAAATTCTACAATATTAATCTAATAATTTACAATTAATACAAATAATAATAATTTATTATAATGATATTTGTTTGAAATGTGTGCATAAACTATTGTAGAGCAATTTCGCATTAATTTGCAAGTGAATATTATACATATTTCAATGTATTTATTTTAAACTTTTAATTCCAAATCTAAATTCTGTTTTAATCATTAAAATTAAATGATATCAGTCTTTCAAATTCCACTGTAACTACTCAAAAGCCAAAGAATTGAAATAAACTTTTAATGATCAAAATAAATTCCCATTACAAAATTTTTCTTTCTGTTTTACTCTGAAGAGAAATTAATATTATGAATTTTTTTTTTTTAATAAAGCCATTTCAAACTACCGTGAAATAATATAATAAAGTTTTGAAATTGAACCAAAAATGAACTACTGGCCAATATGATATAGTGCTTGTGTAAAAAAATTACCTTCATACTTTAATTAGTGCAAGATAACAAATATATTTCATATACTTATACTGCCTGTGAAACAATTTTTGCATTCTTAATCTAATTGCGCCATTTTAACATTGTAAAAAAAATTTAGCAGCACAACAATTTTTAGGCCGATAGTCTATGACTATATCTTAGCTAATGATGAAAACCAAAACTCCACCAAAACTGAAGTGCTTGCTTTTTGACAATATTCAGCAATTTTTGAAAACAATATTTCGCCATTTAATTAGCAATATTTCTAATATAAAAGTTTAATCTAACATTTATTTAATAAATATTTAATATAATATTACAATCTATATAATAATGACATGTCCTAGAAAAATTATCAAATTTAAAGCCACTATTTGGATTTTTTTACGATTAAGGCAACTTTCGTTTTCCATATAACATACATTTGTTTTCTACTAAGGAACTTATTTAAAAAAAAAAAAAAAAAAAAAAAAAAAACGTTTCATTAAAATTATAGAAATAAAAAACTATTTAAAAGTTATGCACAACATTTTTTAATCTTTTTTTGCTTATGAAGCCACAATCAATAATAAACAAAATTCATGTTCAATAAAGAAAACTTCAGATTACATGCAATAATCAATAGTGCATTTTTGAAAATATTTCAACCAAGTTAATAAATGGAAAAAGCTGAAAAGTATTCTAAACGCTTTGAAATCCGTGCTTTGGAAAAAAATAAATAAAAAGTGGATAAATTTTGTTGTTAAGGTTACATAAAATAAAGAACAGTTTACTTGTAGAATTTTTTGGACTTATTCAGCCAAATGAAAAAAACCCTACAAGGTTCTAAACACTTTGAAAGAATTGAGAATTTTTAAAAAATCTAAAGAGTTTAATTAATTTAGTTTTTTTTTGTTTATTCTGCTTAAAGATTCTTTCTTTGTTTAATTTATCAATAAAAAATCGGTTGACAAAGAGAGAAAATATAAAAGAGATCTAAACTTCTACTCAAAAATAACTTTTCTTTAAAAATAGCAACAAAAATAAAATTATTCTATCTCTATCATGGTTCCAGCAAACAGTTCCCAATGTTCGTTCCCATTCACAAAAATTTATTTTTATAAATTCAAGCACTCAAATTTGAAAAGTTATAAAACCATTTAAAATTCATATAGTTTCCCATAATGATTTTAGGTATATGTCCGCAATAGCTTCAGTGTGGACTGTATGAATACTTAAAATTACTAAACTAAATTGTACTTTGTACTCGATAAATTATTCAGCTTTTCAAAACTTAACAAAACCATTTATTTACAAAAGGATTCAAAAGGAACTGGCAGCTGTTGATGCACTGCCCTTACGTCTAAGAACACATCTTCATCATCTGGCGGGGAATTCTCGCCCGCGCCCCTTTCAGTCCAGAGCGCTTGCAGCGTCCTCTCACTATCAATTATGATACACGGAGGAAACACTCCCCCGGGGATTGAAATGCAATTTTCAATAGACATTAACATATAAATTTGCAAAAATTATCATACAAGAAAAAAATTATAAGATATAAACAACTTACATACACAATAATAATACAAGAATAAATTCACTATAATACTAGATTAAATACAGAATAATATATATTTTAGAGTTTGGTTAAGGAAAGAAAAGAAATTTGTTACTCTACTGGTAATATGCAGACATCTCTGACGTTTCTTTTAAAAATTCGCCCATCTGACAAGCGTAAATTCACCGTTCGAATTATATTATCCCTTCCCTTAAAAACTTCAACTATTCTACCTACCAATCATTTGGTAGAAGGTAAATTTTCCTGCTTTATTAGTACCAAAGTTCCTTTCTGTACATCATCCTTTTTAAACTTCCATTTCCCCCTCTGTTGGAGATTATTCAAATAGTCACGTTTCCAAAGTTTCCAAATTTGTTGGCTAAATTTGGTGATTCTCTGCCATTTTGCTAATCGATTTTCATTAATCTCATCTAGTTGAGGTTCGGAGATCGAAGTGATTGGCCTACCGATAAAAAAATGTGATGGTGTCAAAATTTCAAAATTTTCGAAATCTGAGGATAGTGGGGTAAGAGGGCGGCAGTTCAAAACTCCCACAATTTCCGCTAGTATCGTTAGGAATTCTTCTAAAGTTAATTTTTGATCCCCTATTGCCCTTTTAAAATGAAACTTGAAGGATTTTACTGCCGCTTCCTAGATACCACTAAAATTCGGAGATTTGGGAGGAATAAATTCCCATTTGATACATTCCTGGATTAAAAAGTTACACAATTCCTCATCTGGGAAACTAACCAGCTTATGTAATTCTTTCAACTCGATGTCAGCTTCGATGAACGTTTTTGAATTATCAGATAATATTTTTGTACATTTCCCTCTTCTGCCAAAGAAACGTTTTAGACTAGCTATAAAAGCCTGAGTTGTGAGATCTGAAACAAAGTCCAGGTGTATTGCTTTGGTGCATAAACATATATACACTACTGCATAAACTTTATTCAATATACCCTTCCTTTGATTTTTAAGTTTAATAGAAAAAGGCACATAGTAATCCAGGCCTGTCACCGAAAATACAAATTTTGGTGTCACACGTTCTCTTGGTAGATCGGCCATCAACTGGGAGTTGACAACAGGATTATTCTTAAAATATGTTGCACATTTGTGGACAATTTTCCGGCAATTATTCCTGCCATTAAATGGCCAAAACTTCTGTCTAACATGGAAAAGCAAAGGCTTGTGGGCCTAAATGAAAATACTTCAAATGGAAATAATTTAAGATAATATCCGTTAACTTATGATTGGCAGGAAATTTAGAGTTAAGCGGCAAATCGGTATGCGATAAACGGAAGCCAACTCTAATTAATCCTTCATTTCCTAGGAATACATTTAAAGAAGATAATCTACCTTTGTGTTGAACAGGCTTACCTTTTTCGAGACATTTTATTTCGTCCCGAAACTCACTTTTTTGTGCTGATCGAATTAAAATTAATTCAGCTTGCCTCACCTTCTTAAGGCTTAATGCTCCACTTATTCTTTTCTGAGGATTTCGACAGTTATTATAAAAATCTAAAAATAAAACTAATTATGTGTATTAACTTCATAAAATTATCAGTTAATGAAAAAGTGTTTTCAATTATAGAAATGTCATTTGAAATAGACAAGGTGGTAAAGTCATTACTATTGTTCACGGAGTCTCTTTTTAGTTCTTTTATATAAATCTCCTGATCTGGAACTACTAGTGATTGTTCGTTGTTGCATATATCTAATGAGTCCTTCAGAAACTCTGGACCAGTCCACCATTTGTGATTCTGAATAAGACTTTCACATTTTATACCTCTTGTCAGTAAATCTGCAGGGTTCTCGGAGCCTGCACAGTGAAACCACCTGGATGGGTCTGTCAGCGATTGGATCTCTTTTGCACGATTGAACACAAATGATTTCCACCTATTTGCAGACGACTTGATCCAATAAAGGACAATCTGCGAGTCTGTCCATAGAAACATAAAAGATGGTCCCTTTCAATCTAGTACCTTCTTCACCTCACAAGTTAAACGCGCTACTAGTAACGCACCCAAGAGTTCTAACCGGGGTAATGACACCTTTTTCAAGGGTGCCACTCTGCTTTTTGATGTAAGCAAATTATGGAAGATTGGGTCTTGGAATATGTTTGTAAATATATGACAGCACCGTATGCCCTGGGACTGGCAACGGCAAAGGTGTGCAGTATTAATTTATAATCAGAGTCTTCAGGGAACTGAAACACATTTCCAGGAATCTTTAGTTGTGCTAATTGGGGTAACTCGGAACACCATTGTCCCACAGCCTTGAAATATCAGGGTGCAATTCTTCATCCCATTTTAAATTCCTACTCCATAGTTCTTGAAACAACCGTTTAATTCTTATAGGAAATGGCGATATGAGACCCAAGGAGTCAAACATTCTGCCTGCTACTTGCAAAACGAACCTCTTTGTATTTTTTGCCTTACATAAAAATTCTAATAAATTATCAATTTCCATCATAAACATGTCCTGTTAAGGTTGCCGCAACAGTCCTAATACCTTATGTGTTTTATTTTCTTCAAAGGGCTAAGGTAAAGTACTAAACCCGTTCTTCTCCCACGATTCGATTACCAATTCGTTGTTCGATATCCATTTTCGGAACGTCATACTAGCTTCCTTCATAATTCTGTATGATTGTTGTGAAATGTTCAGTGCATCTTGTGCAGTGTCGATACCGGTTATCAGATCGTCCACGTAAATACAACTGTTGAGTATTTCGGTTGCTATAGGATATTCCTTCTTAAATTTATCAAGATGTTGTTTGATGTTGGCTGATAGTAAAAATGAACTTGAGTTCAAACCAAACGTTAGGCGTAAGAATCTGTATGTAATAACTTTAAACTCATCACCGTTGACATGGTTGTCATCTATAAACAGAATATTAAAGCGTCCCTGTCTTTTTTGTCGATCGAAATTTGTAAAAATGCCTTCTCTATATTGGCCGAAACAGCAATTTTATTTAATCTAAAAAATCAATAAATGGAAAATGTTCGGAATTAGGTTACTACCTGCTTCCAAACAGTCATTTAGTGATAACTGTCCCGCTTCATGGGAACTCGCATCAAAAGCAATGCGACATTTCGTGTATGCACTGTCTTGTTTAAATACCGTATGGTGGGGTAAATAAAAAATCGGGTTGTTAGAATTTTCTTCTGACTCAGGAACAATTTCAATAATTTTCATTTCTAAATATTCATCTGAAATTTTACGATAATTTTCATATAAACTTGTGTCGCGTTTCATTCTTTTTACGAGAGTAGCGAGCCGTGTTTCAGCTATCTTGTAATTATTGTCTAGTTGTTCCCAATCCCGCTTCCATGGGAGAGAGATTTCATATCTGTTATTTATAAACCGCAGCATTTCCCGAAATCCTTCTAGGATATCTTCATTTTTTTTTACATTATCTAAATCCCTAATTCCTAATGTCTCTAAATCCCAAAAGGCCTTCAAATCTAATTCATCTTGATTTTTTAATAAATGGCAATTATATTTATTTTCATTTTTATCATGTATTGCTCCACCTGCAATCCATCCCAAATGAGAGTTTTGTAAAATTATAGAAGTATCAGGAATTTTTATTTGACCAGCTAATAACAATTCATAATATACATCTGCCCCAAATAACACCTGAATTCGCTGAGGTTCAAAACATCTTGGGTTCACATACATTAAATTCTGTGATAGGTGCAGGTTAGAAATCTCAGCGGCACTCGTAGGGGTAAAATCTGTTATTTTAGGAACTAAAAACATGTTACAGGATTTTTTAAATGTTCTATCTTTGTTTGAAATTTCGACATTTATTCTGTTTTTAATTTTACAGACTGCATCACTTAATCCGGAAATCGCTGACTTTACTTTATATTACTTAGATTTTACAAATCCCAACATTTCTGCTGCAGAAAAAGTAATTAATGATATATTACTGGCTGTATCTAATATCGCAATAAAAGGAAAAAAGAATCATTACTTCCCCTCAAATAAACCACAGCTGTCGAAATTAAAGCATTATAGCTGGTGCCAGACACAGACAGATTCTGATGGTAATTATTTTGACAGCTCAACGTCTTCGCGTTTGAAATAATTCCCACTGAATTAGTATTTGCGTTATCTTCATTCTTCAATTGAGATTGATTCATAATATAATTACCTTGTTTATTTTCATAACAAGATTTGGAAAAATTAGCCCCCTGAAGTGAGCTGTGATGATTAGAGAAACACATTTTGCATTTATTATTTAATTTATTACACCGATTCACATTATGATTAGGTAAACAATTATAACATAACTGTAATTTTCGTATTTGATTCAATCTCTCTTGAACCGATAAATCTAAACATTTTTGACATCGAAAAATCAAATGTGGTTGTTTACAGAATGCGCAGTTAAGTTTGTCATTCTGTAAAACGAAACTTTTTTGCTTATGGCTAATTTCAAACCTAGGTTTCGTAACGGTTTTTTTTGTACATTTTCTAAAGTTTGAGCTCTTTTCAATAAAAAATCAATAAAAATATTCCATTCAGGCAATTCATTAGAATTAAGAGGTATTTCAAAAGCTTTTCTTGACTCGTCATCAATTCTTTGTAAAACAAAATACATTAAAATGGATTCCGATAAATTGTTATGTTCCAGTCCTAACTGTTTCAAAGCTCTCAAATGGCTCAATAAATTATCTACCAGATTGCGTATTTCTTTCGCGTTTTCAATTTATATTTTGTTATTACTCAATAACTCTGAAATATGACTATTCACCAATAACCTTTTGTTTTCAAATAGTTTTTTTAAAGCTTCGAATAAGGAAGCATGAGAACCATCAATATTTTGTAATTGTTTCACAGGGCCAGTTAAAGCTGGTTGTAAATAATACAGCTTTTGCGCATCATTTAGCTGAACGTTATTATCAATTAAAGTGGTGAATTGTAACTTAAAATTCATCCACTCTGTGTAACGACCCGAAAATTGGGGTAGATTAATTGACGGCAATTTGATTTTTACCTCATTAGAACTGCCTCTATCATTACTATTATTTTGGCTTTCAACATTAGAAATACTAGGCTTTATTAAATCAAGAAGACTTGCTTCGATAAGTTCTAGTTGCCCTTCGGTTTCGGTCAAGGAATTTCCAAAATCCCCTAAATTCTCAACAGATATTATGGAGTAGGCTTCGTTCCGTAATTCATCAGTCTTCTTTTTTAACATTTGAAAAGAATTTAATTTCAAATCCAGTTCTTTAGGGCCGAGTTTCGATTTCATTGCATTTGATATTCATGTAACCTGGCCGCGTATATTTCCTCGTTTTTGATTTAGGACCACAGTTCCTGAAATCACTGGAGTTGCAACAGACATTATATATCTATAAATTCTATAACTTCGTTATTCGAAAATATCCCAGGGCGTTGATTCTTCAAACAGTGTTCTAAATGAGCGCTGCGGCTCGGAGGGCCAAAAACCTTGCCCGCGATAGCTTCACTGTGGACTGTATGAATACTTAAAATTACTAAACTAAATTGTACTTCGTACTCGATAAATTATTCAGTTTTTCAAAACTTAACAAAAACATTTATTTACAAAAGGATTCAAAAGGAACTGGCAGCGGTTGATGCACTGCGCTTACGTGTAAGAACGCATCATCATCATCTGGCGGGGAATTCTCGCCGGCGCCCCTTTCAGTCCAGAGTGCTTGCAGCGCCCTTTCACTATCAATTACACTGGTTATTTAAAATTAAGGAAAAGTCACAAAATGCTAATTTTCAAATACGCGAACACTCAAAAGGAAATAATATAATTCGAGTAATTACTATCTCTACAACACAGGTAGCCCATATAACATCTCATTCATGTCACACATGGTCACAAGTGTCACAGTCACTACGGTGAAGCAAAAAAAATAGGAAATTCCATTCTCATTATGAGTCTCAAATGATCACTATATGTGACTCCACTGAGAAGTCAATGTGACTGCTGCTTTGTGACGAGTCACCAGGTGACTTTAAAATGTAGTTAAATTGTGACTCTCATGTGACTGTCATTTTGAGACTCAATATCATAGTCATCATGAACGTTGGATTATGATAAGTCACCAATTAATATCATATTATAGTCACATGGAGACTTTTCCCAAAACAGCACAATGGTGATTTCACAGTAGTCTCTCTGTCACCTGAAAGTCATCATGTGACTTTAATGTGACATTATTTGGTAACTTATCACAATGCAGCGTTCACGAAGACTTTGAAATTGAGTCTACAAATGACAGTCACATGAGAGTCACAATGTAACTACATTGTAAAGTCACATGGTGACTCGCCACAAAGCAGCAGTCACAGTGGCGTCTCAGTGGAGTCACATATAGTGATCATTTGAGACTCATAATGAGATGTATGGAATTTCCTATTTTTTTGCTTCACCGTAGTGACTGTGAGACTTGTGACCATGTGTGACATGAATGAGATGTTATATGAACTAGTTGTGTTGTAGAGATAGTAATTACTCGAATTATATTATTTCCTTTTGAGTGTTCGCGTATTTGAAAATTAGCATTTTGTGACTTTTCCTTAATTTTTGATAACCAGTGTATGATACACGGAGGAAACAGTATAGCTTCCAATACAAAAAGTAAGAAGCTACCTATTAAAGCCGTTCACAGGGAAGCAATTCCGGAAAATTTCGGTTTATTTTCACCGTTCATGACCCCCTGACCCTAAAACCACCTTCTGTCCAAATGGTGATCTGTATCTACATCTACATTTATATATATACATATAAATAGGGGTTGTACTTATATAATATATAACGTTATCAACATTTTGGTAATTTTGGACCCTCCCTCCCCACTCCGTAATAATATCGTTATCAATGTCTAAATTTTTTTGGAATTTTTTTATTTTGTTTGAAGCGATATTTAAACATGATTACATTTATTTTTCGCATACTTTATTGATTCAATATAAAGAGATGTCAATAAAATATCACTTTATACATGAAATAACTTTATATCAAATAACACTTAAAAGAAATTATTTGTATTTCAAAGAATTTAATAATAGCTTTTTGGCACATAATGCACATTGAACAGTAATAATGACTTTTATCTTGCCCCCTCACGGGTAGGGGGGGGGGGGTAAACAAATTTCTTATCAACAAAACAAGTGCACATCATTATTTCTCTTTTTATTTTACTGTTAAACACAAGTATTACTTCAAACATACTTCACATACGGTTTCTCGAACAGCGGATTATATATGCATACGCTTATAATAGGAGTACTAAACGTTGGGGTATTCCATATTTTGGAATTAAAGAATTTTATAATCATTTAAAGATTTTAATAATAACTTTGTATTTTCATAAAAATAGATAGCAGACTAAAAAAAAAAAAAAGATAACATACTATTTTGATGTAAAGACCAAGTTAAAAATATAAAAAAGAAGAGTTTGGTGCATCAAAAATAATATCGATATCAAAAGACAAATTCTCCCTCCCCCTAGTGATATCTTACGATATCATGTTCCAGACCCCCCCCCTCCACCCTAAAATGATAACGGTATATATGAATAGCCCCATATGTCTGTTTTTTGTCATGGGATAGCAGTCGTATTTATGAACCGATTTGGAGGTGGACAGTGCACAGGACTTACAAAAGTCAGGACCGAGTTCGTTGACCAGCTTCATCCGCCATTGTTTCAAAATGGCTGCGACTTAAAGCTTTTAAATTCAAAAAGATGCACCAAAAAGATAGAAAAGCTAAAACTTTTTTTTGCTAAGTTTTCGGCCTCAGTACAAGAATTCCAGAGCATTTTTTGCTTTGCCGTTATCTTAAAAAAACGTCTGAACATGGTTTCTAGCAAGATTTCGTTCATTGTTGGAAGCAATATTCCAACTATCATAGGCTTAAAACTATGTATTCAACTCTCTTTAAGCTTAGTGACACCGGTCGAAATATCGCTAAAATTTGCCCCCCTTCCCCCGCCCCCCCCCCCCCAAAAAAAAAAGTTCGAATTTGAAATGAATCTGCTATAATCGGGTTCCACTCATTTTAGCGTCATTTTTTCTAGTAAAATAGCTAAAATCTTAAAACAAAGGAATAGGGCAGATACCTTTTAGGTAGCTTTCATTACCAAAAGTAAAAAGCTACCGCTTGCAGCCGTCCGGAGAAAAGCACTTCCGGAAAATTTTGGTATATTTTCATCGATCATGACCCCCAGACCACAAAGCTAACCTCCGTTCAAATGTGACATATAATATATATTATATATATATTTGCTTTTTATCATGTGATAACTCACGTATTTTTAAACCGATTTGGATGAAATTTATTGTGTGTGTGTGGTACATACCAATATCTCGACAGAGTTTGTTGGCCAACATCATCTGCCATCTTGTTTCAAAATGGCCGCCATTTAAATATTTAAAAAAAAAAAAGGAAAAGATAAAAAGAAAGAAAAAACACAAAAAATTTAGCAATCCAAATTTATTTATGTTTAAGTGCCTTGATACAAGGATTCTGGAGTATTTTTTGTATTGTCTCTACCTTAAAAAATGGTTGAGGTCAGTTTGAAATTCTAGAGTGGTTGACATTTTTAAACAAAACAACAATTAAAGAAAATCAGGTATTAATTTATGTGCATTAGTGAACGTTAGCTTGAAATTCTCGCCAAGCTTGGTGACACTTTCAAAATGTCGCCAAAGTTGGCGACCAAAACTAAACTTCCATAAATGATGACAACTTGGCTATAGCTTACTAATTTGGCGCAATTCTCATTCAAATTCAGTATTGACGAATATTTTTTTATCGGGTTCGTCGCATTTTAGCTTCTTAAAATTTGAGCAAAATTTTCAAATGTTGTAGAATATTTAACAATATCCTTATTTTGACAAATTCTGGTGTTATTAAAATCCCCCCTCTTTATATATATATATAACATTGTATGCTTTCATCTTAAAATTATTAATTTTCTTCAATTATATCCCCCTTTTTTCAAGGAAAAATGTCAGACAAAATTTGCATAGTTTAAGAATATTACTTAATGCCAGAGAATTCCTTTTTCTCAGTTTCAGATCTAGAAAAACACGTATTATTTCAGTGGAAAGAAATACTAGGATACGTGTAATCTTTTATCTGAGAACGTAAACACAGGCAAGATGTCCCGTCCCTCCTTTTTTTTTCAAGAAAAATGCGAAACTCCTCGTTTAGCTTTGGATTTAGGCAGCTGTTGGAAACGGTCAAGTATTTCCCCCATTATAGAGCGGTGTTACCATAGCAACGCCAGCTCGTAAAATCAAAACACCCTCAGTCTGCCTTTGTAATGTCACATAGGATGCAGTAAAAACGTGTTTTCCATGTGAATTTCATACACCTCTTTTACTACGTTCGTTATCACAGCCTAAAAGCCTGCTTGGGTGGCCAGCTATATATATAAAATTTTATGAGCCTTTTAAGTAAAATGCTTGGTGCAATTTTATAACCCTCCTTTTAAAAGTTATTGTCAAACAGACAATTTGGGAGATTTTATGGGCAACTGCCGTGGGAAATAGATAGTTTGCCTGGCATTTAAAGATGGGTGGCCCATTAGAAAAATGTGTAGGGTGGAAAGTGGACAACACACCCTTTTAGTTAAATGGTTGAACCCTACCAGGTTAGCGAATAGGAGCGTCTGACGTCAGCAAGTAAGAGTGCACGTGTGAAATTTTATTACACGATACGGGGAATAAGTTAGTTAAGGCAGGAGTTTTCGGTGAAAAATGATGTGATTTTTTTCTCTTAGTGAGTGAGGGTAGGGGGAAAGGAGGCTTTCGTTTAGCCCTCCCCCTGACCAGTGGTCAGACGATGTTTTTTCGAATTTGTAAAACCGAGGAGAGAAGAAGAGAGTCTCTCAAGAAAACGGACGTGTCAGATGGCCCTGCGATCTTTGAAAGAATTTTTTTTTACCAAGCGTGGGTGCAGTGGCAGCCATGATTGATCCCACTCGCACCGTTGGAACAGGATTCTTTAGCATTGAAGATTTGGAGGCTCATGTTGTCTTAAGAAACTAAGAGAAAAGAAAAAAAAAACCTATGAACGTTCTCCGAAATTGGCGAAACACAGTCAGCATGTGCTTGTCTTAGCCTTGATTTCAGAATTCAGGTACGTCTGAGGAGATTCGCAGCATAGAAATTGGATTTGTGTGTGTAATGAAATCGTCGAGGAAATGAAGATTCAGTGCATCTTCACTGAAAGTGGATAGGTGATCCTTTGAATGTTTTTTTTTTCTTTTTTTTTGAACTGTCTGTGATATCCGTGTTTACCCTGGGTTTAAAGAAAGAGTTAATATGGACAAAAATAGCTTCAATGGGAGAATACCAACATCCATTCGTATAAAGAAAAGTATACGCCGATCGACCTTGTCTCCACCCTATTAGAAGGACTGCCAAGCAGATTAAAAAAAATAAAGAAAGAAGAGTAAAATGATGTTATAGCCTACACCTTCTCTTGAATTGCTTTTAATGTAAGTAGAATTTTCTGTGCTGTTTTGATTATTTCTTACATATTTATTCATGTCAAAAGTATTAGAAGGAATCGAAATACCCTCGCAATTTGTTGTGTTAAAATGGCTATTTTAAAGTGAAAACTATTTTGAGATATTCTTTGCTAAGTAACTGATTGCTTTTTTGTTGTATTGAAAATTTTCTGCAATATGATAATAGTTAAACGAATATTTTAAATTAAAAACTATTTTGAGTTAAACCCTGTCATGTATCTAATTGATTTTTTTTATACTGAAATTTCACTGCAAAATATTGGCAAAAATAATATTAAATTCTGAATAAGATCTGAAGTTTAATAAAATGATGTCAAATGTATTGCTCTGTTTTGCTCACTTCTCTTTCAACTAAATTAATCTCTAAAATAAAAAAAAAGAAAAGGGTTTTAATCTCATTAGTAAATGAAATAAATACTAAAGAATCTTAAGATCTTTTAACTCTGTATCAGTAGTAAGATTAAGTATTAAAGGAGGAATACTGTGCGAAATGAATTGAGGGTTTTGTTTCCTTTTTTTTTATTAATGACTTTCATACTTACTATGCATTTCCCTTTCATTTTATGAGTGTTATGTGGATTAATTTTAATGTGTGTTACCCCTCTTATTAACTTATTTTTCTGGTTATACTCATGCTGGTTCTTCAGTCTTTAAATTAAGGAGTTAGGTAATATGGTAACAGGATCCATTTTAGACGGAAATTCAGTCGCACATATGTTCCCTCAGTAAAAAAAAATAAATAAATAAAAATAAAGTATTATATATAAGTAATTAACTTCTGAAAAGAGTAGGCATTGTTTCAAAAAATCAAAAAACTATGAATATTGAAATCTAGATAGCCACTGGAATAATCAATACAAATTTTGATACATAAATGAGTGGCTTGGGAAAGAATTTTGTCAGAAGTGAAAATCATCAGATTTTATGGTTTTCAATGCTAATTACACTATACGATTATTTGGCCCCTGGATTTGAGAATATAAGTGCAGTCACAATCTTGATATTAAATCCTTTTAAATTATCAAAACATATTATTTGATCTAATGTGGACTCAAGAGTTTGCCTTTCGGTTGTGAAGTTCTGGGGTAATCAATTTAGCTTTTCTTATTTTGTTGTGAATGCATTGTATTCTCAAATTCAGAAGTGTTGGTAGTTTTCTCTTCATAAGTTGTGAATGGTTGAGGATGTTGTTACTGTTAAATAATTAAGGTTTAATTTCACATTTCTAATAGTAATTTTTTGATTTACTTTAAGTTAGTTTATGCATTTCCTCTTTGTTTTTTTTTTTTATTGGTAATTATTCTAAGAGTTTTTTTTTAAATCAAATTAGTATCTTTCTAAGCAAATTGCTTATTTTTCTTTTTCCTCTTTTTGTAACAACATCCAGGTGTTGGTGAACTGTTCACACCTTGTTTAAAAATTTAAGATCAGACTAATATCATCAGTGACAGTTAATTGAGTAAATTAAAAGTGGAGTGTAATTAGAAGAAGAGAAAACGACACAACAAGAATGGTACCGTGACATTTAGTCCTGGTCTGTTGTTTTTGAAATTTTGTTGCATTTTTATATAAACATATGTGAAAGGTAAGTGTGTGGTTCTGTACTACTGATTGAGGATTGCTGTGAATATTTTTTTCCATACTGGTGTAATTTTAAGAGTTTTCTTGGTATTTATTTTTATGAATTTGCTTTTCTGTGAATAGTTACACCCCTCTTGAAATTTTCTTGTACTAATTATGGCTACTGACGAGCACATCAAAGATTTTGCACTGGTCCAAAAGAAGAATGCACTTATGGAAAATATTTCCTCCATTCCACCTTTTAGCGGTGAGGCAAATTCAGTGCCCTTCAATGAATTTTTTGAAAAATTTGATAGTTTGGCTAATTTTTTCAAATGGGAAGAGGAAGAAAAAAAGTTTGCTTTGTTTAGTAGAGTAAATGGGGGAGCAGCTAGATTATATAAGCTTAATAAGGGAAAAACAGTAGATGATATTATAAAAATTTTTAAGGAAAGATATACCCACCATATCACTCCGGATGTAGCACTCTCGAATTTTTTTAGTTTCAAGCAAACCCCCCATATGTCTGTGCAGGATTTCTATGATAGGGCATATGATATGTCGCTTAAAGCGTTGGATATTGATGGGCTGCAGGGTGATGTAGTAGAAAAAAATAGGAATGCTATTTTGCACTCGATGCTCCTTGGTAACCTTTCCCCTGAAATTAGGAGGCGGGTTATCACAAAAAATCCACAGACACCCGAAGAAATCCTCAGAGTTGCGCTTTTAGAAGAAAAAGCATGTAGGAGTGTTAGTGTAAACCCTTTCTACAATCTGCAAAATGACGTTAGTACCCCTTTTACACCTCAGTGTGTACAACAAAGTGTAGCGTGTGCCGCTGTGCACCCAAAAAGCGAATCGAAACAGTCACAGCAGGAAATAAATAAACTAAGGGAACAGGTAGAATTACTCACAGCGAAAATCGAAAGTTTGGTGCAAAGTAATGATAAACGGAGCGAGGTGCAGAGCCAGGAAAGAACAAATATGCGTAATTTTTCGTGTTACATCTGTTCTGAGATAGGCCACTTTGCACGAGATTGCCCGCAAGCTAGGTATCAAAACAATTATGGTAGGGGCAGGTTTAGTAACTATAGGGGCCGTGGGGGCTATGGCAACAATTATCAAGGGTATCCTGGCCAGCCTGATAATACTTATTTTAGGGAAAATAGAGACAGAAATGATTATAATTATAATGGTAGAGATAGACAGGACTTTAACTATAGGGGAACTAGGGGTAGAAATGGTAATAACAATAGGGGCAGAAATGATTATAGTGATAGGGATAGGAATGATTATAGCAATAGGGATACTGATAATCAAGGGAATAGTAATAGGGATCAAACGAATAATGTAAATGTAAATCAACCTAGCAGTGACAGCAATACACAGGGTGCTCCTAAAGTACCTTTAAACTAAATAAGGCTGGATCTGAAATGGTCGGACTGATCCCACAGAAGCCGCACGACTCCACCCCAGTATATAGTGTTTTTTCCCCACAAGTGTACAGTCTCCCAGTGACGAGTATGATTGTAAATAATAAAACTATCACTGCATTATGCGATTCTGGATCTGCGATAAATCTTTTGAGTAGTGCTATGCTAATTTTTTTTTTGGAGAGTAACGTAGAGGAATGTTGCACACCCATTGTGACTGTAACTGGCGAGAAAATAAATCTAAATCAATGTGTGGTAGCAACGTTTAAAATTAATGATATTCTGTGCAGTGCTAAATTTTTTGTTGTCCCAGGGAAACTGGCGGATGAATTTTCTGCCATTCTAGGAATGCCTTTTTTTAAAAAATACAGAGTTACCATTGATTGTTCAAATAATACTGTCAGTCTTAAAAGCTCTGAACAAACACAAGGTAAACAAACAACTGAAGACCAGGATCATTCCAAAGTTGAGGGAAATTCAGGTTGCCATAGTATTAGCACAGTAACCGAGGATGTAGAAAAGTGTCAGAATAGTACCAAATTGTGTCAAAACTTTGTAAATAATGCTGTAAATAATTCAAATAAATGTAATTGTAAATGTAAATGTACTATAGCAAAAATGTGTACAAATTGTGGGAAATTTACTTGTGAGAACTACCAGTGCAAAAGTGTAAACAAAGCTAATAGTGAACAAAAAGTAGCCTGTAGTAGTGGTATAGAGGCAGTTCAGGGTACCATAAGTAATGAGAAGGAAGAATTAGGTAATAGAGGGCAAAACAAGTTACTAAATGAAAGTAATAGTGACTTGCAAAGGGAGAAAATCACCAAGGAAGTTGAGAGTACCATAGATAACCTCAATATACCACAAACTACTCATGTTTACCAAGTAAACCTTATTTCGCAAGACACAGGTAGGATACAGCAAGGAGTAGATAAAAAGAAACCTGATGCGGTGCAAATTGCTGATATTGAGGAGGATTTAAGTGGTGACAATGAGAATAGTGAAAGTGAAAATAAAGTTAATGAAAATGAGAGTAATGACAAAACCATCATAGGTATAGCCGCGTTATGTGATAAAATAACAATCCCTCCCCAAACTAAAATTTTGACAAATGTTAAGTGTAGTAAAGAATTAAATGTAAGCGTAAATGATCCTATTATGTTAGAACCCCTTGCTAGGAGTTTGCATCAAGGCCTCCTTATTTCCAGAACCATTTGCACACAAGAGCATGGTTTATTTTTATCTTTTGCTAATTTTTCAGACAATATGATTCACTTAAATAAAGGAACGTTTGTAGCTAAAATTCTTAAATGTACAGATAACTTAAATTTAACTCATGATGAATGTAATTTAACTTCAAGTAAATGTGATTCAACTCCAAATAAATGTAACTTAACCTGTAATGTAAATTTTGACACTCCAATAGCAGATTTTGATCACGCTGATTTAAAGTGGAGTTCAGAAATTAATTTGGATCACTTAACACCTCCTTTAAAAACTCAAATGCAAGAATTCCTTGATAAAAATAAAGATGTGTTTGCAGCCTCTGTACTCGATTTACCTGGATGTAACACAATTCCCCATACTATAAACTTAACTTCTGACAAACCGGTTCGCTGCAAAGCTTATAGAGTTCCCTACAAACTGCGCCAGGAAATGGAGGATCAATTGAATATTTTGTTAGAAGCTAATATTTTGTCACCTTCAATGTCAGAATTTGCCTCTCCTGTCATCTTAGTGGAAAAAACAGATGGTAGTTATCGCCTAGCTGTCGATTTTCGAAAGCTTAACAAGAATTTGGTAAAAGATGCGTACCCTATTCCTAATATCACAGACTCTGTAGACTCTTTGTCAGGTGCTAAATATTTTTCAACTCTTGATGACACGAGTGGGTTTTTTCAACAAGTTATTAGACCTGAGGACAAGCATAAGACAGCCATTATAACACATAAAGGATTATTTGAGTGGTCCCGCAACTGCTTCGGTTTGGCGAATTCTGGTAATTCGTTCCAAAGACTTATGAATGCCATTTTTGGGGACCTAGGAAACTTGGGTATTTTGGTCTACATTGATGATATAGTGGTCTCGTCGAAAGACATTGAGTCTCACATCAAGAAACTCAATCTTGTATTTGAAAGGCTTCGCCAACACAAACTGAAACTTAAACCTAGCAAATGTAAATTTTTAACAGATAAAATTCAATATCTTGGTTTTGAAATTCATAGTGGCAAAGTGTCTCCCATTAATAAAAATATTGAAATTATTGAAAAATTGCAACCTCCTACTACTCGTAAAGGTGTCAGATCTTTTATCGGCACACTTTCTTTTTACAGGCGTTTTATCCCAGATTTTACTAAAAGAGCAATTAATTTAATAGATTTAACTAAAGAAACTGGGCCTTTTGTCTGGAATGAGGCAGCCCAAAAGGAATTTGAGGATCTTAAGCAAGCGCTTATCTCAAAACCATGTCTCACCTTGCCAGATTTTAACAAGGAATTCATTATATATACAGATGCAAGTAGTGAGTCTCTAGGGGCAGTCCTTTCACAACTTGACGAGAACAAGATGATACACCCTGTTGCCTTTGCTAGCAGGAGACTCAAAGATGCTGAGGTAAGATATTCGGCCACTGAGAGGGAGCTTCTTGCTCTTGTCTGGGCCACTGCCCATTTTAAATGCTACCTTGCCAACACTCACTTCACCATTTATACAGATCATGCACCACTAACTTTCATGTTAAAGATTCAAGACCCGACGTCACGAATGGCAAAATGGATTTGTACTCTATCAGACTATAACTTTACTATAAGTTATGTCCGTGGTAAATGTAATAGTGTGGCAGACTTTTTATCCCGTTTTGTTAAGGTAGACGAGCCTACATGTGCAGTCAGCTGCAATTTCAATATTCAAGTTGCTAAAGAGACATCCTTTGAACCATACTGCAACCTTATAGAAAAAATTAGTGAATGCCAAAAAGCGGACAAGAAGTGTTGTGAGATTGTAAAGAAATTAGAGCAAGGTTTGGAAATTTCACCTAAATACATGAAGTTTTTTTTTAGAGATGATATCCTAGTATGTGAAGATACGAGAGATTCTTTAATTGTAAATAATCCTATCAAATTAGTTGTTCCTAAAGCATTAATTTTACAAGTATTCACTCTAACACATGACTCTCTAGCTGCCTGTCATCAGGGGTTCCAAAAAACGATTGACCGCATCCGTGAGCATTTTTACTGGCCGGGGATGTCGTCAGATGTCAAGCACCTAGTGGAATCATGTATTAGCTGCCAAGAAAAAAGAGCCCATAAGGCAAACCATCTTGCACCACTGCAACGTCTTCCCACCCCCCAAATCCCTCTTAATAAAGTACACTTAGATATAATTGGAGTCTTGCCACTGACCTTTTCTGGAAATAAGTATATAATTACCTACATTGACTCGTTTACAAAGTGGCCAGAAGCATATGCTGTCAGTTCGGTCACATCTGATGTGATAGCAGACACTTTGGCTGATTTCATATCGCGATATGGAGCACCGTGTTATATTACAACAGATAATGGTAAAAACTTAATATCAGAAGCAATTGAACATGTGTACAATATGTTTGGCATAAAGCATATTAGAACAACTTCCTATCATGCTTCTAGCAATGGCCAGATCGAACGCCAAAATCGTACATTAAAAAATGCACTCTCTCATATTGTGAATGAAAATCAATCTGACTGGGATACTAAGCTCAAATTTGCCCTTCTTGCAATGCGTACTGCTGTACACTCTTCAACAAAACTTACTCCGGCAGCCGTAATGTATGGAAGAAACCTAAACCTTCCCTATAGTCTATTTTCACAACCACCTAGAATCAATTACAACGATGCACCATCTTTTTGTGAACTCATAATCCCCGCCCTTCAAAAAGTGTATGCTGAAGTTCACAACAATCTTATTTCAGTAGCTGAGAAGCAAGAAAAGTACAGAGAGAAAACAGCAGTTTGTAAAAATCTAAAAGTGGGTGATCTTGTGTGGCTTTACACACCTAAAATTGAGCCAGGTCATACAAAAGAATTAAGTAAGTTAAATAATGGTCCTTTCACTATAATAGAGCAGTTAAATGACATTAATTTTAAAATCGCGCTAGTTGCTAACCCGAAAAATACTCAAGTTGTGCATAATGACAGGCTCACTTTATTCAAAAACAGAACGATTGCAGACCAAAACAATCCACAACAACAACAAACGACTAATGGGGATTCGATTCACAGTCCGACCATCGATGAAACAGAACCGATTCAGAGTAGCGAGCGAGCAACCCACCCCCGCACTAGTAGACGTAGGAGATGCTATGCATGGGTACCGCCCCCTGTAATGCAACGTAATGTAAGTGAAAGCACCAGGGAAATCAAAACTAATCAAAATAGAGGCAGTACTCCCGATGACGCACGTAGGGATCCAACGGAAATTGTTGCTCTTTCCCCGCAAACGCAGGAAGCTCCGGGAGGAATAGAATCGCAACCAGAGATTGCACCGGGAGGGGAATGTTTAGGTTGCTCACCAGATGCATCTAGCGTTGCTGAAAGGGTCAGGGACGAAATTGATCATCCAGATAGCAACAATGCAGGGACGTCGGGTGATTCGATACGAACTGTCGCGACATCGAAACGCGTCAGTCGATCCAGGTCGACTACACGAACCGAATATTCGTTTCGGGATAGAAGTGTGCGACCAGATTATAGGGAGTAACGATTTTATTTATTATTTTTTTAATGTTTTCTGTACATAAATTTTAATTAATTTGTATTTATATGTGTTTTAATCTGTTTTTAGGTAAATGTATTTAATTTAAAACTCAATATCGGAAATGTTGAAGCTTCAAAATGGGTTTGTTTTGATTTGTCGTCCGTAAATATTAGTAGCAGTTTTTGGAGCTTTATATGTCCTATTTGGAAGAATTCTCATGTTTTGTGTTATATTATGGCCTGCATACCGTTCCGCACCAGTTTTCTAAAAAGTTTTTAGCCAATTTTAGCCAAAATTTAAGCTAATTTTGGGGAGTTTGAAATTTTTAGGTGTATTTCGAAAATTAGGTGCTGCAACTGAAGCGATATGTTTAAATGTCTACTTACGTTTAGTTAAGTGTATTTTGTATTGTGTATCCAATATCTTTTACATAGATAATTTTTTTTCTCTCAGAAATAAATAAATTTTGGGGTATTTTGCAAAAATTTTCGGAATGATATTATGTGTATACTTCTCTGTGTTTTTGATGTGAGTTATCTACTGCCATACTAGCACACGCTCATGCTCTTTATGCTTTACATGTTTTATTTTCTTTAGCTGTAAATATGAGTATATGTATAATTTCTCCTTATTTATTTTATTATTATTATTATTCTTTCCTGTTAATTTTTTTCTCTTTGATTAAATTTGGTAGGCATGTTTATTGGATGATTGTAGACAATACATCACCATCCTTGCATTGTTTGTGTAGTTTATTTTTGCCTTTTTCTAAATTTTTCTAAGCTATGGGTAGTGTATTCCTAGTAGTACAGAACTGCAGACATACACTGTTTGCACAAATGGTCTGTAAGTGCATTTGTAAATTTCAAGTTAAAACCCCACCCTTTGGACAATGAACTTTTTCACGATAGGGGTTACAAATTTTTTTTTTCACAGTACAAATTTTACACACCTTGTAATGTTATTGATGCTTTTCTATTTAAACATATGTATGTATATAATATCATGTTAATGCTGTAAGTTAGTTTCAATGATCTTTTTTAAAGTTATGAATCAGATACTGTTATGTGTTTTGCAAAAGATTTGATTTTTTTTTATGTGTATGCATCTGCATCTCCAGCCTGTGTCTAATTGATGTTTATGCATATGTGTAAGTACCGGTTGGCAGTCCTTCATATATTTATTCCTCCACATTAATTTAAATTTCTCTATTTTAGAATTTTTTTAGGCTCAATTGCAGATGTAATGGGCATGTATGGTCAGGTGTGGTGTTCATTCAGTAAGAGTACTAGTAGTACTAAAATGAGAGTTCACTGTCTACATGTTTAGGTCAAAAGTATAAATAGGTAAAATTATAGATAAATATTATGTTGTGCAGATAACTTTGTGCTAGTGTGACGGCTGGGATTGGGATTCAGCTGGCTGTGGATTACTTTTATGGCTTAATATTTAACTTTTTTTTTTTGGTTTATTCAACTTAAAGTTCCTGTCTGTTAAGGAAGTATTCAGGTAAATCGATTCGTTGTAAGCAGCTCATATTGCACATTCCGGACTGTGCAGAGTGGTGTGTCAGGTACGTAGTGCTTCGAGACTCTTCGAGTCGCTGTTTGATTTGTTCGAGTATCAAGTGCTCATGTCGATGATACCCCAGCAGTGCAATGGACATACTAATATTTTCGCTTCTCCCAATTTTTTAATTTAATATCCTTAGTTAACTTACTTTGAGTGGAAAAATTGAGTTCTCCGCTGGGAGTTTAGTTTTCGTTTACCTTTCCAAAAAAAAAAAAAAAAAAAAAAAAAATTGTGTTTTAGAAATTTTTTTTGTTTTTTTTCTTCAAGATAGGGGAGCCATGTTGTAGAATATTTAACAATATCCTTATTTTGACAAATTCTGGTGTTATTAAAATCCCCCCTCTTTATATATATATATATATAACATTGTATGCTTTCATCTTAAAATTATTAATTTTCTTCAATTATATCCCTCTTTTTTCAAGGAAAAATGTCAGACAAAATTTGCATAGTTTAAGAATATTACTTAATGCCAGAGAATTCCTTTTTCTCAGTTTCAGATCTAGAAAAACACGTATTATTTCAGTGGAAAGAAATACTAGGATACGTGTAATCTTTTATCTGAGAACGTAAACACAGGCAAGATGTCCCGTCCCCTTTTTTTTCCAAGAAAAATGCGAAACTCCTCGTTTAGCTTTGGATTTAGGCAGCTGTTGGAAACGGTCAAGTATTTCCCCCATTATAGAGCGGTGTTACCATAGCAACGCCAGCTCGTAAAATCAAAACACCCTCAGTCTGCCTTTGTAATGTCACATAGGATGCAGTAAAAACGTGTTTTCCATGTGAATTTCATACACCTCTTTTACTACGTTCGTTATCACAGCCTAAAAGCCTGCTTGGGTGGCCAGCTATATATATATAAAATTTTATGAGCCTTTTAAGTAAAATGCTTGGTGCAATTTTATAACCCTCCTTTTAAAAGTTATTGTCAAACAGACAATTTGGGAGATTTTATGGGCAACTGCCGTGGGAAATAGATAGTTTGCCTGGCATTTAAAGATGGGTGGCCCATTAGAAAAATGTGTAGGGTGGAAAGTGGACAACACACCCTTTTCGTTAAATGGTTGAACCCTACCAGGTTAGCGAATAGGAGCGTCTGACGTCAGCAAGTAAGAGTGCACGTGTGAAATTTTATTACACGATACGGGGAATAAGTTAGTTAAGGCAGGAGTTTTCGGTGAAAAATGATGTGATTTTTTTCTCTTAGTGAGTGAGGGTAGGGGGAAAGGAGGCTTTCGTTTAGCCCTCCCCCTGACCAGTGGTCAGACGATGTTTTTTCGAATTTGTAAAACCGAGGAGAGAAGAAGAGAGTCTCTCAAGAAAACGGACGTGTCAGATGGTCCTGCGATCTTTGAAAGAATTTTTTTTTACCAAGCGTGGGTGCAGTGGCAGCCATGATTGATCCCACTCGCACCGTTGGAACAGGATTCTTTAGCATTGAAGATTTGGAGGCTCATGTTGTCTTAAGAAACTAAGAGAAAAGAAAAAAAAAACCTATGAACGTTCTCCGAAATTGGCGAAACACAGTCAGCATGTGCTTGTCTTAGCCTTGATTTCAGAATTCAGGTACGTCTGAGGAGATTCGCAGCATAGAAATTGGATTTGTGTGTGTAATGAAATCGTCGAGGAAATGAAGATTCAGTGCATCTTCACTGAAAGTGGATAGGTGATCCTTTGAATGTTTTTTTTTCTTTTTTTTTGAACTGTCTGTGATATCCGTGTTTACCCTGGGTTTAAAGAAAGAGTTAATATGGACAAAAATAGCTTCAATGGGAGAATACCAACATCCATTCGTATAAAGAAAAGTATACGCCGATCGACCTTGTCTCCACCCTATTAGAAGGACTGCCAAGCAGATTTAAAAAAATAAAGAAAGAAGAGTAAAATGATGTTATAGCCTACACCTTCTCTTGAATTGCTTTTAATGTAAGTAGAATTTTCTGTGCTGTTTTGATTATTTCTTACATATTTATTCATGTCAAAAGTATTAGAAGGAATCGAAATACCCTCGCAATTTGTTGTGTTAAAATGGCTATTTTAAAGTGAAAACTATTTTGAGATATTCTTTGCTAAGTAACTGATTGCTTTTTTGTTGTATTGAAAATTTTCTGCAATATGATAATAGTTAAACGAATATTTTAAATTAAAAACTATTTTGAGTTAAACCCTGTCATGTATCCAATTGATTTTTTTTATACTGAAATTTCACTGCAAAATATTGGCAAAAATAATATTAAATTCTGAATAAGATCTGAAGTTTAATAAAATGATGTCAAATGTATTGCTCTGTTTTGCTCACTTCTCTTTCAACTAAATTAATCTCTAAAATAAAAAAAAAGAAAAGGGTTTTAATCTCATTAGTAAATGAAATAAATACTAAAGAATCTTAAGATCTTTTAACTCTGTATCAGTAGTAAGATTAAGTATTAAAGGAAGAATACTGTGCGAAATGAATTGAGGGTTTTGTTACCTTTTTTTTTATTAATGACTTTTATACTTACTATGCATTTCCCTTTCATTTTATGAGTGTTATGTGGATTAATTTTAATGTGTGTTACCCCTCTTATTAACTTATTTTTCTTGTTATACTCATGCTGGTTCTTAAGTCCTTAAATTAAGGAGTTAGGTAATATGGTAACAGGATCCATTTTAGACGGAAATTCAGTCGCACATATGTTCCCTCAGTAAAAAAAAAAAAATAAAAAAATAAAAATAAAGTATTATATATAAGTAATTAACTTCTGAAAAGAGTAGGCATTGTTTCAAAAAAAAAAAAAAAAACTATGAATACTGAAATCTAGATAGCCACTGGAATAATCAATACAAATTTTGATACATAAATGAGTGGCTTGGGAAAGAATTTTGTCAGAAGTGAAAATCATCAGATTTTATGGTTTTCAATGCTAATTACACTATACGATTATTTGGCCCCTGGATTTGAGAATATAAGTGCAGTCACAATCTTGATATTAAATCCTTTTAAATTATCAAAACATATTATTTGATCTAATGTGGACTCAAGAGTTTGCCTTTCGGTTGTGAAGTTCTGGAGTAATCAATTTAGCTTTTCTTATTTTGTTGTGAATGCATTGTATTCTCAAATTCAGAAGTGTTGGTAGTTTTCTCTTCATAAGTTGTGAATGGTTGAGGATGTTGTTACTGTTAAATAATTAAGGTTTAATTTCACATTTCTAATAGTAATTTTTTGATTTACTTTAAGTTAGTTTATGCATTTCCTCTTTGTTTTTTTTTTGTTTTTTATTGGTAATTATTCTAAGAGTTTTTTTTTAAATCAAATTAGTATCTTTCTAAGCAAATTGCTTATTTTTCTTTTTCCTCTTTTTGTAACAACATCCAGGTGTTGGTGAACTGTTCACACCTTGTTTAAAAATTTAAGGTCAGACTAATATCATCAGTGACAGTTAATTGAGTAAATTAAAAGTGGAGTGTAATTAGAAGAAGAGAAAACGACACAACACAAAATTTTCAAACCAAGAAATAAGGAATTTTTATAGAATCATCTAATCGAGTTCTACTAATTTTAGCTTCGTGTATTTGAGTAAAATAAGCTATATAAAAAAAAGAAAGAAAAACAAGTAATATGAAAGGTACCTTTTCCTCCAGGCACATGCCGAAAGGACTTTTTCTCCTGGTGCAGGCAGGAAGGACTTTTTAAAATCTCATCTTTCCGTTTACACTCACTCAATGATGTACAGTTATGGAAAAGAAAAGAAAAAAATAATACGCACCAAATCTTACTAACTTTGTCCCAAATCTTTGTATAAAAATGTGACTAGTGGTCTTTAATAATAATGTCTACAAATTAGTGCTATAGTTTAATTTTGCTTCGGCGATCGTCTAAATATAGAAATTAAACTAAACTCGAAAATTTTCAACACTAACACTTTTTTTTACCAAATAGAATGGTATACGGCCAACTACTTTAGAAATTATGTAGGTTTAAAGTTAGAAACTACTTGTGTTAAATTATTTTTTAATCGTACAATACAGATTGCAATCAAGATAGATTTTGAGAGCATAACTCAAAAACTACTTGTCTCAAAGAGCTGTACTTTTTTATTTCTAGAATTTGGCGCAATGAAATGTAATTTTCAATTTCCATGTTTAAACTTTCTAGAAATTGGTTATTGTGGAAAAAAATTGTAGTTTACAATTAATATTTTTTTCGAAAATTAATTTAGAAAATATGTGTTTTTTAAATCAATTTTCGAAAACATTTTTGTGAACAGAATTGCTTTCTAGTAGCTTCAGATATGCAAATCCAAAATTAGAGCTCATTCAGCCTAGTAGTTTTTGAGTTATGCTTGAAAAACTAGCAACAAACTATACATTGCAATCTATTTTGCAACGATTCAAAATTATTTTAACAGTAAGAGCTGCAACTTTTAAATATCCATAATTCTTAAACTATTTGACCGAATGACTTCCTGTCTACCATCCAAAAGTTCTATTTGCCAACGAATTCAAATATGATGTCAATATTAGATGTTAATATAGAAATTTTCCAAGTTCGGTACGATTTCTGTATGTGGACTACCAAAGTAAAATATAAGTATAGCATTAATTAGTAGACATTATTATTAACCGATTGGTGCCAGGTTTTTTTTTTTTTTTTTTTTAATGAGGATTTGCGGCTAAGTCATCAATGGGTGGTGCGGGTCTTTTTTAGCCCCAGATATGCTATTCGCTCAGCAATTGAAGTGTCGTCTCTAAAAAATAACGTTCTGTTGTATAAACCCGCCATAAAACAAAGTAGATGTATCATTGTACGGTTAAATACTCTACTTCAATTTGTAAGACTTTTAAGTATCGCACATTTTCAATTTTTATGACGTCGTACTGGGGAAAAAAAGTACTTTTAAATGCAATTTGTTTGAAAAGTGTATATCAATTTATTTTTGAGATATTAATTTTTTTGTAGTTTTTAGCGCCATTAACTTAATGTTGGCAACTCAAGTACTCCATATCTCAAAAAAGTAAAGGAAAAATAGTTGGAACATAGCAATTATATCTTTTTGCTGTCATCTTCCCACAACAGCTGATAAAAAAATTATTTAACAAACGTGCTACTTTTTAAGAAATATAAAGGAATGATTTATGATAAAACATGGAGCTATTATAAACTATATTTAATTTTAAGTATCTATATTAATATTATAAATACATGAAGGCATATGAATCATTAGATAGCCTATTTCTTTTGTCGAGTTTCTTGAATAACGACATCTCTTTTTGTTTGGATTTGTGTATTATTCAACGATGGGATGTCATATGTGTACTTTAATGTAGATCTTGTTTTAGACTCGATCGTAAATGTGGAATTCTTCAGCGGATGCGAATGACGTCATTTTATATAAAATAAAAACGTGTGTTTTAAGTCTTAAAACTGAAATATGTTTTCTACTATCTATATTTATGCACATGTATATTATTTTTTATCGGGGACGACACTAAATTCTGAAAAAGCAGAATTCCTGTTTTCTAGTCTTTTTTCTTTTCTTCCCCGGGACTCTATAAAGGACTTTTTTACTAAATAAAATTCCAAATTACATGCTATAATCAAAAGCGCCTTTTTAGAAATCATAAACCAGTCAGTAAATGAAAAGAAAAATGCTAAAAATGCTCTGAACACTTTGGAATTCACATTATTGAAAAAAATCTCAAGAGTTTAATTAATTTTTTTTCTTTTGATTTATTTTCTTAAGTACAGCTTCTTCGTTTCATTTATTGATATGGAATCAGTAAATAAAGAGAGAAAAAATAAACCAATAGCGCTTCTACTCAAAAATAGTTTTTCTTTCAAATATTTTATTTAAAAAGTAAAGTCACATAATTTGTCTTTTAAATTCAATAAGGACTTTCCAATGTCTGATGATAATTTTATGTAACTTTATTTTTAAATTCCCATGCACTCAAAATTAAAGAAACATGGAAAAAATTAAAATAATACAACTTTTTTCATTAAAAAAAAATTAATTTTAATAAGGAAAATTCTAGATATGCTATCATATATATCATTTTTGAATTTTTTTTTAACACAGCTAGTCAAAAAAGGGGAACAAAGAAAAGACTGAAAATGCTCTAAACACACTTTCTAGCTTCATTTACTGGTAAGAAATCAGTTGAAAAAGAGAAAATATATAAAACAGATGGCATCTTATAATCAAAAATAACTTTTCTTTCAGAAATATTTTATTAAAAAAATAAAATCCCCTCATAGCATGCATGGTCACGGTGACGTCGTTGTGACGTCACTGTAAGTCACTGTGGTCACGTCACATCTGTGACCAAAATGCCACCACTCAGTGATGTCACATTGTGACTGAGATGTGAACTTCTTAGAAAACTTTAAAAAATTACGAAAATTCTTCAAAACATGTTATTTACTGTAAAATTATGTTTTTCTGGCAATTAAAAAAAATTGTGAGGTCACTGTTATGTAACGTACGTCACGTCACATATGTGACAAAAAAACCACCATATTGTAAGTCACAGTGTGACAAAAATATGAACTTCAAAAATCTTTGAAAATGAAGAGAAATATTTTAAACAGTCACGAGTTACATGGCATAAGGAAAAAAAATATATTAGTGGATAGCAAATGGTGAATTCTGTCACTAAAGGGGGGGGGGGGGGGTGGCATAATAAATAAAGTGCACGATACAAGCATTAATAAACTAAATTTTCAGGTTATATTTTATCAATTTGATATCTAAGATAGTGAATGTATACTTTTTCATGATTTCAATTTTATCTAGCATTTGGATAATATATTTAGAATTAGGAATATTAAATTTATACACTTTACATATTTAGTTTGCTGGGAGGAAATTTATTTATTTATTTCTTTTTTTACCGACCAGGATTATTCGAAACACTTCTGTGGTTTCAAAATAAAAAATTTCTATTACAGTTAAATCTGCACCTTTTAATGAGCACGTAGAAAGAGTCTTCAGAGTTTAGTCATCTATGCATTTCTTGCTTTAGAATATTTTTATAATTTGTATTCAAGTCATAAATTCTACTTCTTTCAGACTTTTTAAATAAAATTAGGATTTTCCGAAAATAAAAGAAATATACAAAATTTGTGCAAAACAAACTTTACTTTAAAAAAAAAAAAAAGAAAAAGAAAAAAAAAGGGGGGTCTCGTTATTACCATTAAATTTTTACACCTTTTGAAAATTTAAACAATGGTATATCTAATAAACTTTAATTATGAATATTATTACTATAATTATTTAGGAAGAATGAACTTTACAATACATTTTAACTTGAATTATTTGGTATGGATAAAAAGAAAAGATTAAATACATTGGACATTTCTTCAAATACAAAATTTTAATTAACCATACTTTCAGAAAATTACTGCGCATTCAAGTTTCATATCTCTTGCATGCAAAAACAAATAATCTGTACCAGACCATATGCTTGAAAATCGTCTGCCCACAAAAAAATAAACATGAGAAGACGCGGGAAATAAATAGTTCACTGTTTTTAGAACATCACCTTCACCACGTCTACAACACTTTAAGATAAGGAAATGACCATTTTAGGATACACGTATATTAATAGAACGTATATGTAAGTTTTATTTAATTTAAATATTTTATTCCTGATTTGTACATATGAGTTAAATAGTTTTATGTTATATTTGTAAGAGACTGATCTTTAACTGTCACTAGCGATATTTTCAAATTCGATAACTGTAAAGAAAAATATCTTAATCTGCCATCGCTTGAAAAAAAAAAAAACTGCGCAGAGACTGTGCATGCCTACATTCATACTGGAATTAATATAAACATTAATTTACTCTTACTTGAGATTGAAAATGTATGGAACGACAATGATTTGGAATTATTTTATCGGATTCTTACTATTTTTTTATTACTAACACTTATAGTTATTATTATTTTGGGGTTAAATATGATGTTCGATTATCATGAGATTACGAAACTGTTTCAGATTAGAAATTAACATTATACTGGGAAACTGTATTTTTACATATTACAGTAGTGAAACATTTGAAAGAATTTTCTTTTAGTGCTAATAATATTTTAAATTATCTTTCAAAATCCTAAATCTCCAGACCAATGTTTTCAGATTTAACATTTGCCGAAATTATGAAATAATAGGAATTCCTTATACCATATGGAAATATTTTTGAGATATTGTTAAATCTAATAATGCATTTAATTTATCTATTGAGTTTGCTGTTGTTTAATAGTACAATTATAAATACTAATTATTATTTTTAGTGTTTTTCAAATTGGTATATTTATTTTTTTTAATTGTATGTAAGCATTTTTTCTGTTTGTGATTTTAATCAAACATTTAATTATAGACATTCTGAATCGGTTATTAAATTTTCTTCTATTGTAAATTCATTTCCTACGTTTATGATACGCGTAATTATTGGCACTAAAAAGTAAAATATGATATTTAAGCTTTGAAACAAAGTGTTTTTCATGCCTGATGGGAAGTTATAGATTAAACTGCTTAGTATACATTTTTTAAAAGTTCATATAATACAGGATACATAATATAGGACACAAGTTGAAAAGTGCTTATGACTTCGGTTTGTCTCTCCGTCTGTCCGTCTAGCAGTCTGTCCGCACTCTAACTCTCGAAAATATACTCGGATTGCCCTGAAATTTTTGGATGTTATTGACGTTTACCATAGCACGGTACCTATTTGTAATGAAGTTTGTAGCATGCTTTGTTCATTTACAGGGACAGCCAAAATTTTTCCGTTACATTACAGCCTATGGGAAAAAATCGTTTCAAATGATTTTTTTATGATTTTACGCACGCTTTCAAACAGAATAAAATTTGTATGCATTTATGAAGTGCACTAAAATATGTATTCTGTTGACTATGCGATGCAAAAAATAGTTATTGTTCATTTACAGGGCTAAAAAAGGAATTCAAATACATAATGATATAGGGGTGGAGGGAATTGTTTGCGGCATACTTTAATTATGTTAATCTATTTCATATATAATGAAATTGATATATGTCGCTGAGGTTTACATACTATAAATTATTTCATGTATAATAAGAATAATACGTATATAGCATTTACAGGGACACACAAAATATTTCAGATACTATATTGTATCCGAAGTACTGTTCATTAGCGATGATTGCTGGAAATGTATTTTTAATTATGATATGCGCTTTTATGATTAACTATATTTATGCAGAGTATATTTTGTATATAAATGCTATAATTCCTATACAAGGCTACACAAAAGTATTCGTAAGGATTACTGGGTATGGGCGCAAATTGCTTAAAGGTGGTTTTTAAACGAGTTATGCTTTTTTTTTTCGCTGAACTGCATTTAATTTACAAAGAAAGGCTTGTAGAATATAGATAAAATGATGTACAGGGTCACGTAAAGAATTGGATACATGGCCGTCTATATATTATAATTTCTGGAAATGTGATTTCAGCAGTTTTAAAAGTGTCTTAGTTTGAATTAAATTTTAACTAAATAATGGCGTGTAATAAAGATTCTAGGTAAACTACAGGGTTGTACAAAAGTATTCAAGTATGTTTCCATACATTAGTATAAATTGCTGAAAAAGAATTTCAACCTGTTAGGCGTTTTCTTGCTAAACTATGTTTTCCCATTATATAGTATATATATACTTAAAAAAATGGGTACTCAAATTTGAGTAAAAAGTACTCAATTTTAAATGCGTCACATACTCAAAATAGCTCCGATCCAAATGTACTCAAAGTTGAGAAACAGATGTACTCATTTTTTATTCCATGGTTGTGATCAAATATGAATCTTTATGTACTCCCCCCCCCCACCCCCCCCAAAAAAAAGAAACCTAAAATTTAAAGTAAAAATGTACTGACATTTATTTCCCGTTAAAAGTTCTTAACAAGAAATGTTTAATTGATTATTTATTAAGAAAAATAGCAAAATTCTTAACAAGATACTCAAATCGAATATTTTTATGACAAGAGCATTATTTCCAAGCACTTTTAAATTATTTTTAAAATGCTGTGCATAATTTAATATTTACATTAATAAACATCATTTATGCCGCCATAAATGTAATGAACCATTACAGGGTACAAAACTATTCGTTTGTTTGGGTTTGATAACATGTGATGTTTAAAAATAGAGAAAGCATGGGTTCATTTTTTATCAAAAATATTCAATTCGATATGAGTACGTCGGTTTACTTATTTTTGAGTACTTCATTTTTCTCAGTGTATCAACCTAGAGATCAAATACAGGGCTGTTCAATATGATTGGAAAACATATTTGGCTATGGACGGTAACTGCTGAAATCAATTTTTCAAATGTTTTATGAATTTTCTAAAATGTTTACTTAGTTATCTTATTTACGTCATTTCGTTAAATTACGATGTCTTGTTAAAGTATTCAGAAAGTGTTGGAAAGTATTTTATAATCTATGATTAACGCATGATTTTTCTTACTCGTTTTTTTTCAATTTCCCAGATCAGTCTTTTCCTATAAAACATACCAAATCTATTTAGCTCATATTCATAAAATACAATATACACTGGAATAAAAAAATTAAATAAATATCGCTTATCATGCCGCTCTATAAATAATAGTTGTATTAATATCCGTTAGTCTCCATGTTCGTATTTAATAAAGCAATGACAAATCACAACAAATTAAAAAATTTACACATTCTAAATATCAAGCTTGAACTCAATATCAAGCATAGAACTTAATATCAATCATAGAACTGAATAAAAAAATATGTCAGTTGATAAGCATTGTTTTTTAAGTGGAAAAAATTAAAATGTTTTAGAAGAATAAGACTCCAAAATAGCGATATTTTGCTAAAAAGTACGGTGAAAAGATAAGATTTTATATTTACAGCAAAAGGTTATTTCAAAATTCATCGATGTATTAATACTTAGAAATTTTTCCAGAGAGAATCCTTCGCCTTATATACAATATTTCAAATGAAAATCAAATATCAAATTAATTGCTTAAAAGGCGCAAAGGTCAACATTGTGAAAAAGATTCCATGCCGGGACTCGAACCCGGGACATCAGTATAGCACACTGACATTCTACCGACTAAACCACATGGAACGACGCCCAGTCTGTAAAATTTCTCACTATTAATGGTTGGCAAGGCTACAAACGCAGCACAAGATGGAATATTTATCGTGAGCCACCGACATGGGGTAAACACGAAACTTAATGAAATCCAGCATCGATTGAAACTATATTAATAATTGGAAATTTTTCCAGGGAGAAACATTCGCCTTGCATACAACATTTCTAATTAAAATTGCCTTTTAAGCAATTAATTTGAAATTTGATTTTCATTTGAAATATTGTATGCAAGGCGAATGGTTCTCTCTGGAAAAATTTCCAAGTATTAATATAATTTCAATCGATGCTGGATTTAATTAAGTTTCGTGTTTGCATCATGTTGGTGGCTCACGTAAAATATTCCATCTTGTGCTGAGTTTGTAGCCTCGCCATCATGTAATAGTGAGAAATTTTCCAGCCTGGGTATCGTTCCATGTGATTTAGTCGGTAGAATGTCAGTGCGCTGTACTAATGGCCCGGGTTCGAGTCCCAGCATGGAATCTTTTTCACTATTTGCGTCTTTTAAGCAATTAATTTGAAATTTGATTTTCATTTGAAATCACAGTGTTTATGACAAGTTCGTCACAAATGACACATATTTCACAAATTGGTCACAGTGTGACTTCAAAGCATTGTCGCTTTCGTCACAGGTTCGTCAAAAGGAGACAGACTGAAAATGCTCTAAACCTACTTTCTAGTTTTATTTATTGGTGAGCAACTAGTTGGAAACAGAGAAAAAATATAAAACAGATCGCAGCTTATGATAAAAAACAACTTTTCTTTCAAAAGTATTATATATTTTTTTTTAACAAAGGTTTTTAAATTTTTTTCACAGTTTTATAAAATTTTATTAGTATAATTTAGAGCTCTCAAAATTAAAGTATTATAAAAACATTTTAAATTTATAAATAAAAAAATTATTTTTTTTTTGTAGAAAATTCGTATTTTCGTATTGTAATAGGAAATTTTAAGCAAATTCTCCATTAAGTTTTAATAAATAGCTTGCAAAATCATTTTTAACAACAACAACAACAAAAAAAAAAAAATAAATAAATAAATAAATAAATAAATAAATAAATAAAAAATTCTCGATTACATAAAATAATAGATTTTGCCTTTCTGGAAAATTTTCAACTAATTCAGTTAAAAGAAAAAGGCTAAAAATGCTCTAAACATTTTGAAATTCACGGAGGAGATTAAAAAAAAATATCAAAAGCTTAATTAATTTTGCTTTGCTTGGTATATTATGCTTTTTCGTTTCATTTGTTGATAAGATATCAGCCGACAAAGAGAGAAAACATAAAACACATCGTAGCTTTTATTCAAAAATAGCGTTTCTTTTAACAATATTTCATTTAAAAGATAAAATCATCTATTTCTTTCTGAGATCTAACAAACATTTTTAATTACTTATTCACATTTTTGTGATGTTTTATTTTTACTATTTCAAACACTCAAATATGCTTATTTGTCTTCAGCTGCACCCTTATTAAACAAACCAGAAAGAAAAATACATCGCCATTCGCAAATTATTAAACACTTTCCAATACTTCCAAAATATTATAAAGAAAATTCATCATTTAACCCTTTAGCGGACAGTGTCCTCAAAAAAGATACCTAATTTTCAGAGTTCTGGCAACCATAATATTTAATTAAAATTTTCCTTGTATAAAGTAAGAGGGAAATAATCAAGTTTTTATTGTCTAATATATTCTTTCGTAAATTCTGGCGTCATCCCATCATTTCATCATTTTACAAACCGCGCCGAATTACACCGCGCCGGAAGGGTTAATAAAGTAAAAAAGATATCTAAATAAACAATATAGACTACTCTAATCTTTCTAACTAATTAGTAAATTGAAATTACACATATCTGTATGAATTTACAGTAAACTTCCGATTATCCGACCACTCGATCAACCTCCACAATCGGTTAACCCCCCTCCCCAATTTTCCTATTTTTTTTAAATATCGGTAACGAACTACGAAAATTAAAATGCATTTAAAATCGAGTGAGACGGCGCTATTTTGAGTAAAATGCTTATATGACGCCAGAAACAGCAGCTAGAAAATATTTCTGCGGATGAAATCACAGATCAGTTTAATTGTGGGAAGGATGATATTGGTTATGGAGAATTAACGGATGACAAAATTATTCAAAATGTTTTGAAACCAGAGAAACCTATAGAGGATGAATTGTGACGAAGAATAATCATTCGGGAGGCAGCCATGCAGGCTATGCTCTCTAAATGCATTAATTGGTTTGAGATGCAAGAGGAAGCAGATGCAACCCAAGTACTTTTATAACGTATAATTCGTATACCGGCTGCAGTAAAAGCACAAGCAAAACGCAAACAAAAAAGTATAATGGATTATATAAGATGTGAAACTGCAACTGGACGAAAAATGTCCGGACCAGGATTCGCACCAGGGATCTCCTGGCTGAAGCCGCCAGTGCTCTGCCATCTGAGCTATTCCGGGCGAATCTGGTGGAACTTTTTCACCCAGCCAACCTTAATGAATACAGCATCTGGTCTGAAACCTGGTTCAGCTCAACAGAAAAAATCTCAGGTAATGGAACTCCAGAAATCGCTGGATTCGAAATTACACTAGATTAATTTTAACCACAGCATCTAACATGATTTATTTACCAATTAGAATAATTTGTGTTAAAATGAATCTAGTATAATGAATTACTTTGTATGAAAACAGGTACTGCATATTTATTCAGCAAAACTCTAAATTTGTCTGATAAATAGATTTCTTATTATCAGTTATGCTTTTTATAAACGAAAGTTCACAAAACAATCTTTTAATTAGTCTTATTTTTAAATTAACATATAGAAATGTAATTTTAGTAACGGTCTTGTACTGTCTTTCGATTATATGTCTATTTCGTTTATCTGCCACACCGTCGGTTCCGTGAGTGACGGATAATCGGAAGTTTACAGTATTCCAAACTTTCTAAAGATTTTAAATATAATTCTAAATCTAGTCATTCAGAATTATGTTAACAAAACTCAGAGATTTTCAAAGTTTATCCTAGGAAATCTAACTAATTTAATACGAGAATAATAAATCGTTCATCAGGCATAGATTATGAGACACTTTACAACCTTAAACTTACACTATGTGCAAAATTACTTAAAAGATGACAAAGTATTCAAAAATGTTAAATTATTTGAATACCTTAGAACTTTCAACAATAAAAAACATAGTCTTCTTCAGAAGAATATAAGAAATACAACAGTTATTGACGCCTTATTTTCAAAATCCACGTAGATGGTGACGAAAGGAGTGAAAGTGGAAGTTAATTTATAGATCCAGAAACATTGGGAAAATAAAACATTGATATAAGGAAGTTGTAGGATAAAACTGTTTGTAATGTTTTATCCAACAACACACCCAGAATTTGGCTCAGTTTGCTTAAAGAATGATAATACCAGTAATTTTCCACTTCCCTATATCCATGTTTTATTTTCCCAATGTTTCTGGATCTATAAATTAACTTCCACTTTCACTCCTTTCGTCACCATCTACGTGGATTTTGAAAATAAGGCGTCAATAACTGTTGTATTTCTTATATTCTTCTGAAGAAGACTATGTTTTTTATAGTTGAAAGTTCTAAGGTATTCAAATAATTTAACATTTTTGAATACTTTGTCATCTTTTAAGTAATTTTGCACATAGTTTAAGTTTAAGTTTAACTTTTAAAGATGAATTAAGCATTTCTATTTATTTATTTACTTTACAACCTTATCATCCAGACTATTGTTACGAAGTTTCATTTTTCATGCACTGAAATGAGATTTCTAAATAAACAAGTTAAAAAACACATGTATCCTTGTGTATGATATATTTAAACAGGGTGATTCAAAATTATTTTTACAAAATTAAAGGGGTAATAGTACCCATCCAGACGAGTAATAATTACTATAGAACATGGGGTCGCAAACCACTTATTGAGTCACAAATACAGGGTGTTTCACCCTAACTGAAGTCGGCTTGTCGGTCATAATTTTGCGAAAAATTAAAATATTGCAATAAAAATGTAACGATATGTACCTTATTTTGTATGAGATGTGATAACATCACAAAAAGTTCTGGAAAAACAGGGTACTCACTCAATCGATGATACTGTATGAACTGATAATCACAGTCCAAAATGCGGAGCGTCCAATGCATACTGCTGGCGCGTATAATGGAAACTTCTACCACTTTTTTGTGATGTTATCACATTTCATACAAAATAAGGTACATATCGTTACATTTTTTTTACAATATTTTAATTTTTTGCAAAATTATTACCGACAAGCCGACTTCAGTTAGGGTGGAACACCCTGTATTTGTGACTCAATAAGTGGTTTGCGACCCCATGTTCCATTGCATTTTTCGTTCGTCTTGATGACTAGTATCATCCCCTAATTATGTTGAAGCACTTCAGATACACCCTGTATATTCAAATATTCATAAGTGACAGGATCATCCCGAATCCAACATCCCCCAAAACAATTCGGGACAAAGTCTGTTGCTAGATCATCGAAATAGGGATTATGGTTCTGGAAAAGAAATTCATTTTTTTTTCAACTAAATGCATATATTAGATAACACGTTTGGAGAAGACTGGACGATCTAAGATGTAAGTCAATCAATCATGGTGTGACATCTGGTTATAATTTTTACCATGGTAAGCAAACGTTAATGTGGATTTAACACATAATGTAGTGAAGTGAAACGTAAGTTGTAGATATCCAATGAGGAAATTTTTTTTACTAATTTTCTATTCGTATGAAAGAAATGCCTAGTATAGAATAAAATTAGAAATTTCTTTTCGATCTAGACATTTGTTAAAACTAATGGAAAAAAATTACACGTATAGCAACATACGTCTGCTATATTCTATTGCAATTGCCACTTTATAAATGAATTTTATTTTAGCTTTTGAAAAGAATGAAAAATTGTGAAAGTCTTCATTTGAGTGGCTGCTTTGGCTAATGTATCCACTAATGCATTTCCAACTACTCTTGTGTGTCGTATGACACTATTCGAATAAAATGACTTGTAGATGTTGTAGATGGATAGGAAACCAAATTGAGCATGCATCAGATGACATTCTTTGGTGAAAGGACATATATACCACATAATGAAAAACTCGTTAGCCATCCTTCTGAAGTGAATGAAAATGTGTAGATTTTTTTTGTGGTTTTCTGCATCTCTAGTCTGTTTACTTTCGTCTATCTTTACAAGAAGAAAGTATTGGATTCGTGAAAAATGTCGACTTCCGGTATTCGATGGATTTATACGTTTTAGAAGATCCTGAACACGATTGGATGGTTTTTAGAAAATGTCTGTCGGTGAGTCTGCCTGTCACTCTGTGAGTCTGTATGTGACAAAATTTTGTGGGCACTCTATTTCAAATACTAATGCATGGAATTTCACAAAACTTTAGATTCAGATAGACTTTGATATAAGCTGGTGCTGATTACCTTTTGGTGTAAATCTCCCAACAGGTGGCACTGCTATGCTGCATTTTTCACGATTTTTGCAATAGCATATCTCAAGAACTACTGCACGAATTTACATAAAACTTAAGATTAAGTTAGTCCTTGATGTGCTGATGGCTTTTTGGTAAATTCGCCCAATATGTGGCGCTGACATGCTGCATTATTCATGATTATCACAATAGCTCTGTCGCAAGAACTACTGCACGAAATTTCACCAGACTTCAGATGCAGTTAGTCCCTGACATAAATTATTGTTGTTTAGTTTTTGTGTAAATCGCTCAGCAGATGAATGTGCTGCATTTTTCACGATTTCCGCAATTGCTGTATCTCAAGAACTAACACACGAATTATCGCCAAACTTCAGATTCAATAGTCCCTGGTATAAATTGGCCCTAATTAGTTTTTCGTGTAAACCGCTTAACCGGTGGCGCTTCTATGCAGAATTTTTTACGATTTCCGCGATAGCTTTAGCTCAAAACCTAATGCCCTGATTTTCATGAAACTTCAGATTCAGTTAGAAATTGACGTAAGTTGTTGATGATTAGATTTTGGTGTAAATCACCTAACCGGTGGCGCTAATATGCTGCATTTTTCAGGAAGTATTAACATATATGAGATAGAAGAAAGTGTTGGTATTGTCACATCCGGCTAGTGTGTTTTGAAATAGGAAGAAAAGATAACTGTATGCCCCAAAAATGTGAGCGCGTTCACATTTTTTAGACTTTGTTCAAAGATCTTAAAAATTGGAAGCTGTCTAAGAATTTTTGGATTTCCATAAGTTAGGTCTTAGCATTTTTCGATTTAAATGCTAATTGGGTTCTCCTAAGTCCATTGTTCTGTGAAACATAAAGTTTCCCTGCCTAAGGTTTGGCTCAATGGCAGATCTTGATTGATCCCTTACTGTAAAAGAATATTGTGTGCATAGGCTATTAAAGCGAAAATATTCATTAAACATCTTCTGAAAAGTGATTCTAAAAGGACCAGCCATAAAAATGAAAAAAGGAAGACAAGTTTGGATAACCTTTAGAAAGTGATATAAGAATCTGGAGAAAGCCACTAGAGCATTGCGGTATATCAAGAAGGAGAAAATCACAGTGATTTACTGTTGAAGTAAAAGAGTAGATGGAATAGGTTGAGTTCAACCAGTACAAATTGTCGAGTGACAATTTAATCAATTGACTTGAAAATCAATGGATATAATGAAGCGTAATTTAAATTATTTTTATTAATTTTCATAAGGTAAATTGTTTGTTCTGGTTGTGATATTCTTTCCGTTGAGTTAACTTCGATGAAACCGTGCTAAGTGAGCTGTGACAGTATGTAGTAATACTGTTTCTGTTGAGTTACTTTCTATGAAACCGTGCTAGTGAGCAGTGAGAGTATGTTGTAATACTGTTTCCGTTGAGTTACCTTCGATGAAACCGTGCTAGTGAGCAGTGAGAGTAATTAGTCACATTTTTTTAATAAAATATATCGATTTGTTTTATTTATTTTACCCACTAATATCCATCATCAATTCATTTTTTCTATGTGTTTAAATCATTGAAATCTGCAAGGAAAACAAAACATTGTCCGGAAATACACGGTATTTTCTGTTTAAAGTAAATAGTTATAAATAGTTAGTAAATTAACGAATTTTAATGACCTTATTGTATTTATTCTTATTATAACAAATAATTTTAACCATACATTAACATATGCGTCCTTAAATTTAGTTTCTGAAAAACTCAGTTAATTTTGTATGAGTTTTTTTATTTAAAAAAGTGCTTTCTCTCATAATATGTCTCGCATCTTTGCAATGCACCAACCCCCCCCCCCCTTCATGCGTATTTTCTTCTAACTATAATCCGCTTCGGATTGTTTCAAATGATTTTAGCATTTCATTATACGAAATTTTGTTAATTCCTGCATAATGATCATTTCCATCATCATCATATTCGTCTTCATCGCAATTCATTGCTGTATTGTTTTTATTTTTCACACTGTCGAAAATATCCAATTCGGATAGTGTTGCCGAGGTCTCAATTTCAGAATTAAGTGAAATACAATCATCAATCAGCACATAATGGTTAATTTCTTCTTTTTTCCCAGCTGTATTCACATTTTTTAAGTTACTCTAAGGGATTATCTTCTTCGTCTCCGTACTTACCGAATTCTCACTGCTGACAAAGAAGGCGCCTTGTAAAACCATAGTTCAAGGCCATTGAACATCATAAAATGTGTTTAAAGAAAGAATAAGTTTGAAATGTCCAGAAATATTTTGAGAAATGCAGAGAAAAAAAAATTAGATCACAAGAAAAAGTTCGTTAAATAGAGAATGCACTTCGCAATTTAGAGGTTATTTTACGAAGAAATTCGCAAGATGTTCTTGGTTCCAAGAAAAAGTTCGCAAAATAGAGAAATTCGCAAAATAGAGAAATTCGCAAAATAGAGGTCCGACTGTAATAGTATTTTGCGCATATCTTACCAAATATTGGTGACAGTGTTATTAGTTTGAATGACGAGGCTACATTTTGTAGTTTACATCCTTTCTTAAAAAATATAAGCTCACTTATTTTCTGAGCCTATGGAAGTTAGTTAAGTCTTTAGTTAAGTCTTTGTTAGTTAAGTCTAAGTGTATGCAAAAGACTCTATTTGCATACACTTATATATATCTAGGAAAAAACTCTTTAATTCGGATAAATTGAGATCTGGTGAACGGAAGATAATTTTATTAAATCACTATGGTACTGTGCTTATAGAAATATTTTAAAATCATAGTTGGAGCAGATTTCAGCTATAAAAATGTCCCGCTTTGACGAGAGGATCCCCAAAGATGTTAAAAATCGGGTAATTTCTCTTAAAATGAGCACAAATGGCCACTACAAAAGTGTTATGATTGGGCCCTAACTGGATGTTTGCCTTTCGAGTTTCGGCCACATTTAACATTTAAGATTAATACGGCCCTAGTTTTGTAAAATTAATTATAAAACCTTTTTAAAAATACAAGATTTTTAAATTTATTTGCCGTTAAAACTCAATCAATAATGCACAAAATTATTTTTTAATTAGGAGAATTCCAAGTTACATGCAATAATAAATAGTGAATTTTTCCAACTCATTGAATCAAAAGGGGAAAAAAAGGACTGAAAATGTTCTAAACGCTTTGACACTCACGCTATGGAGGATCAAAAAATCTCAAGAGTTTAATTAGTTTTGCTTTCTTTCTTGATCACTGCTTTTTCGTTTCATTTATTGATAAGAAATCAGCTGACAAGGAGAGAAAATATAAAACAGATCGCAGCTTCTACTCAAAAATAGCTTTTCTTTTTAAAAATATTTTATTTAAAAAGTAAAATCATTCTATTTCTCTCTTAGTCCCAACAAAGATTTTCCAATATTTGTTCACAGTTTTATAAAATTTTATTTTTATTATTCCACACGCTCAAAAATGTTCGTTTGTCCTTAGCTGCGCCTCTATTAAATAAAAAAGCGTGAAAAAGCAATAGAAAAATCACCCTCCCACACAGAGAAGATCTAGGGTGTTCTGTGTTTTTCTGCTTTTAGAATCGATTTTTCAATCAGGAGTTCTCGCGCTTTTGCATTGTCGTACGACAAAGGAGGGGAGAAGGGGGATGGAGGTCAGAATCAGAAGGTAATTCTCCCTATACCCCCTCTCCCCTCCACTCTTTCTCCTAAAAACTAACTTCTTTTCCAGTTTTATATTTGAATGCCGGAAGATGGATCACTCTCAGAACCTGCTGGCGCCCTTCTATTTCCGCCTTTCATACTACCAAAGACGACATTTAAAATGGAAGGGTGTGGTAGAATGAACTAATACTACAAATTGGTAGACGTGAACGTGGAATTCTGAAAAGCATTTAGTTTTTAGACATTCTTTTGTTAGGATAATTGGCAGCAAGAAGATTATTTAAATATTTAAGGGGTCTCAGAACTCTTAAAATTGGAAAAAAAGAAAAAAAAAAAACACCATTTTTAACATTTACTATCTTAAAATGCATATGATTTTAAAACGCAGTTTTTATTGGGATGAAAAGATATAAGTATGTTCTTTCATTTTACGCATTTAAAAAATTAGAAGATGCAGAATTGGTGTTTATAGGGGGGTCCCAAAGTGTCAGATATTTGTGGAGCAGAAAATTGGTATAACAGCTTACGCGCAGGATTACAAAATAAATTTTACAACTAGAATGAAATTTTTTGTGCCTTATTTTGCTTCAGATTTTAATAATTACCACGAACCTAAATAAATTTGATCTTAAAGAATTATACATTTTTCATACAAAGTTGTATTTAACTAATATGAAATTTTGAAAATTTCAACCGTTTAATCACATGAAAAAAATATTTTTTAAATGAAATTTTAGGAATAAAAAGGAAATTTTAGGTTCAGTTTATACAGACTAACATGAAACATATGTTTTGAAATTTTCATGAAAAAATATTCAGACATTTTTGAGATATCTTGTGCGTTATGCCCAAAACGTCATTTGGGGAAAAATGACTTCAAAGTTTCGTAAACGTGGCTTCAGCTATTGAGTGGGTATAATTCTAAACGCCATTACTTCTGCTCTAAAACGAATTTCAAGGAAACAATTACATCAAAATGTTCAGAAAAGATAGGAGTTTTAACAACTAACAAAATTAAAATTTCGAAAATTTTGAAGCTTTAAGGGTCCTGAGACACCTTAAATGGTGTTGGCAAAATATTTTGGAAAAATTCCTTTTTTATTAACCCTCAGAAATTGCTCTAATATTAATCGATTATAATAAAAGGTCAAAGACATGGAAGTGTAGACGACACTTGCTTTTAGCGGCATTATGTTATTCCCCAGTTGGCATTGAATAAACGGAAAACCTTTGGAAATCTTCAAACTTTATTCCGTATATGCTTATATGCAGCAATATTTCAATGTACACACACTACTCTTAAACTAAAATATAAGGAAGACGACAAATCATACTCAAATTCGGCGATAAATGGTGAAATTTTTAAAAATTTGGCTACAAAATACAGCCAATGCGATTCTAACTGTGTAATTTAACGAAATTCCTATTCTATTCGAATATTGCTCCAAAGTGGAAATCTTTCATAATTACGATCCTCATCAAACTTGTACAGATTTGTTTTCGCAAAATTCTTATATCTAAAGATGCAAATTTGCAGCAAATTTGCAGCAATTGAATCTTTTACTAAACTACAATTTTGCTTATGATTTTTTATGTATATTCTGTTTCGAAAGTTAAGGCACAACAAGGAAATGTTGTTTTATTAAATAACAATACAAATTTAACAAAAGCATATTATTTATTATTAGATTCGGTACAATTATTCAACTAAATCATATATATAAAGATAAATCAATGATTATATTATCGCAACTTTAATAAGAAATTTTAATAGTCTGTAATTATAGTGCCTGAGAAGTTTAGACATAATGGAAAAAAATACAACATTTAACACTTTTACATGGTGCTGTTTAGGCACAGATGTCATATACGCACCATATTGCGCGATTTTTTTTTTTATGGCGCTAATGTCATATACGCAACGGGTACTTAACTGGCGCCAAAGTGTCCTCATTTTGCTTGATATGGTAACCCGAATGATGTTTATGCTGTTGATGTTTTCGCCAAATTGGCAACGGAAAAAAATCCCGCCAATGACGGTGCGTATATGACATCTGTGCCGCTGTTTATTAATAATCTCTGATTTAAGCTAATTGCACATAATCGTGATTAAAATGATTCAATTAGTTTTTCAAATATTATTCGTGGCAGAAAATACTATGCTTTTTCAATGACCACTCTTAGTTCTTTAGTAGAAACATATTGCTTTCCATTTTTGTATGCTACACGTGTTAAGGTACTTCAAATGGTCTCAATTGAATTCAAGTCTGGCTTAAATTTCGACAGACAAAATGTTAACATTTCGAGCAGAAAGCCACTGTTTTATACTATGTGAATTGTGAATGTTAGTATTTTCGTGCTGAAATCTCCACTCAGAAATTCATCAGATGTCAACAAATGGAAGTAGAATAACTTTTTAAAAAATAACTTTTTACTTTCTTCTATCTTTACAAACAGAAAGTACTGGATTCGTGAACATTTTCGACTTCCGTTTTTCGATGGATTTATACGTTTTAGAAGGTACTGAACATGATTTGATGATTTTTAGAGGTTGTATGTCTGTGAATCTGTCTGTCACTCAGTGAGTCTGTCTGTATGTGACAAAATTTTGTTGGCGCTCTCCCTCAAGAACTAACATTAGTTTTTGGTGTATATCTCCTTACAGGTGGCGCTGCCCTGCTGCATTTTTATCGATTTTCGCAATATCTCTAGCTCAAGAACTAACTCGCGGATTTTCATCAAACTTCAGATTCAGTTACAAGTTGACTTAAGTTGCTGCCAATTAGTTTCTGGTGTATATCGCTTAACAGGTGGCGTTGCTATGCTGCATTTTTCACGATTTCAGCAATAACTGTATCTCAAGAATTAATGTACGGAATTTAATAAAATTTTAGATTCAGTTAGACCTTGATATAAACTGGTGCTGAATAGTTTTTGGTGTATATCGCCCAACAGGTGGCGCTGCTGTGTTGGATATTGTACGATTTCCGCAGTAACTCTATCTCAATAACTAATGCAAGGATTTTCATCAACCTTCAGATTAAGTTAGACATTGACATAAGCTGTTACCCATTAGATTTGGTGTAAATCGCACAACAGATGACGTTGCTATGCTGAATTTTTTCAAGATTTTCGCAAAAGCTATATTTCAAAAAGGTGCCCCTAGCTTGTTCAAAGGTACCCCTACATGTGGCAGGTTTGAACAGAAAACTTTCAGCTTTTTAAAGCCTCACAACATATTTAATTTATCTTAAAAACTGTAATTTTTTATTTAATATGATGTAGAATTACATTCTTTTTCTCAGAAAATATTTAAAATTCAATAAATATAATTCAAGTAAGGAATATGTGGATTTTTTAAAAAATTGCTCAAAGGTGCCCTCCTCTCCCCTACAGATCACAAGTCTCATCATAAGAGGAATTTAGGATGCTATTCTACAAAATGTAATATACAGTGAAACTTCCATTCAACGAAGTCTCATCGTTCCACTTATACACTTCGGTATGAAGAAAATTCGTTAAATGGAAATGAATTCAAATTCAGGAATTTTTTATAATAAAATACACATGCATAAAATGAAAAATACACCTAAAATGGAAATATTGAAAAAATGTGTTTTTATTCGGGCAGTAACTTTTTTTAATGCCGTGTAGACATATGAGAAAATTTTTATTAGAATAATGTCTAGAAAAACACATAATAAACAGAGGTAGAACAAAAACTAAAGCGTAACGTATTTTTTCTCTTTTTCTCAGTACGTTTCAAATCCTTAACTTTAAAAAAGTTTGTAATATTACTTTGTGCTGGTTTCGTATGAAAAATACACTGTTTTTTAAAATTTTTAGAACTATTATAAGTATCCGAACAAGTCATCTGTAACATTTTCGTAAAACTGGTATCGCCTTCTTATTGTATCGAAGGCTTTTAGCCTTTTTCCTTTTAAATGGAAACGATTAAATATAATAAATAATTTCATTTTCATATAATCCATTGAAATAAATTCATACATCCATCGCAACCGTTTAAATGTTGTGCACGCACGAAAGTGGAATAAACTTCGTTATATAGAATATACTTTTCGTAATATGGAGATTAATTTACATGTTAATGGTGTCCAAAATCAAGGTTCAGTAGAAAATTTCGTTAAGTAGAAAACTTCGTTAAATAGGAAACTTCGTTAAAGGGAAGTTCGACTGTATTTTCATTGAGGATAAAACAAAACTTTTGATAAACTGTTTTTGCAGTTTCAGCAGCACCAATAGCATATAAACGTTTGAGACAGACTATACTTTTTGCTTCATATTTTTTACAGGGTTCTAACAAGCTTGTAAAGTCTGATGCTCATTTTTCCCTTTCCAAGATGTTAGCGTTTAACAGAAATGCTCATTATTAATCCACTACACCTATTTATTAAGCGCTTCAGCAGCGCTTATGGCGCTGGATATGCATGAATATTCCTGTACTTGCATTAATAATTATATTACAATCTTCTACTCAAATTTATGTCTCTAATTACCTATTGCTAATAAGTAAGACCCGGAGATCAGCATTCAACATAGCATCTATCCTTCAAGTATCTCAGAATTTTTACTTACGGATATAACCTATCAAATTTAGTTTAAAAAAAAATAACCAATGAATAAATAAAATCATATGAGTCGGCTGCTTATATTAAACGTAGAAAAGTAAAGAGTTTACAAGAGAATACAGAGGAAACAAACCCAGATTTTTGCCCAATTATTAACTATTTCAAATTTTAAATATTTCCCATTACAAAGCGTAAACACACGAGGTTACCGTCCTCCTCACCACACACCAAAAAATTCAATTAATCTACCCTATTAAAATCCGTGCGCGTATCTTTGTAATCTCAAAAACTCGGAAACCCCGGGGCGCAGGGCTACGAAATTTGGTACACGGGTTGCTGGTAGGGTCCCCATGAACGATTGAGGCAAAAAATTCAAAAATTTTAAATAGAATTTTTTTTTAATGTTTTTGACGAATTTTTGCCTTTATTTATGTTCAACCCGTAATCGCGCGAGCTCTAACCAGTTCTAAATGTTTACTGCAGTGTGAGATATACATATTACGTTCGCCACGCTGCGATATTAAGAAGAGCGGGTATTAAGAGAATTCATTTACCTCGCATGCAAATAATTAGAGATTATTTAATTGCGCTTAATTTACCTTTTTTGAACAAATAAAGAAACCATTTTATCATAAACATCAACAAAACTTTTTATTCTATTTATTCCCTTATTACAAAGATATCGTTTTATCGTCTTCTGCCATAGCAACATGATAAATTAAATTTCATTTAAAAAAATGCAAAGTAGTAGAAAAATCTTTTTCTAAATCAAATAGTTATTGAATATGAACTCCTGTGCGTAGAACGGGTTAAACAGCTAGTTAATTAATAAAATTGTAAAATCTTAAGAAAGTTATTATTTTTTTAATGGTATTTTATAGATACATTTTCTAAATGCTTTTCAAATGAAAATAAATTACTTTGAAACAAACACAAAGGAGAAATACAAACAATGAGTAAAATAATTATACATCTGACAACAAACCGTCAATGTTGAATATAAAATTTTTGTCGCTTCTTAATTCACTTATGTCACTTTTTAACTGATGAATTTTGATATAACATCCAGCTGGTATTATGCGAGAAATCATGCTTTTGGCGCTGCTGAAACTGCAAAAATAGTTTAACAAAAGTTTTGTTTTATCCTCCCTGAAAATACATTACATTTTGTAAAATAGCATCCTAAACTAAATTTCTTATGATAACACTTGCGATCTGTACTATAAATTTAATAAAAGTAGTACGAACTTGTAAAAAGAATAGTAGGATATTAGAATTATTCAAAGTTGCCTTTTGAAAATCAGGAGACTTTTGAATTATTTCGATAATCTAAATGACACAAAAACAACTCTAAAAAACAGTTTTCTGTAAATGAAAATTAAACTTCTAGTGTTATAGTCACCTTGAGTTAAATCATTATCACACAATACCAATATCACACATCATTTATAGTTTTGAGAAAATTTGAGTTTTCATTACGAGCATAATACTTGTTGCAGTTACATCACTATATTAACTTTTAAGAGTTTTCTGGTTTTATAATAATGAACTTTCATTAGCTTTCAAACATAAATTTACGCTTTGTCACGAAAATTAAAATGACAACCTGAAAACAACCTGTAAATTAACGGCGCCTTATCCTTTAGAATATCTTTTATTACTCAATTAATATGTGCAAACGCTGTGACTTCAAAAAGTCTTCGTGTTTAATATATTTCAAAGAGTGTATTTTCTGAAATTAATTAGAAACTGCGGACTAGAATTTATAAATGAACTCTTTAATTATTCGAATAAATCCTCTGATAGTTTTACATATTGAAAGGTTTTACGAATTTGAAACAAAATTCATCAAACAAGTGAAAAACTGCTTTATTGGCACATTTTATTTGTGCTTAAAACTTTCTGCAATAAATTTTAATTTTTAATTTTTAAATGATTTTTATTTAAAAAATAGTTTAAAATCATTCTTTTGCGATTACCTACATTATACAAGGTAATTGTCCTCCAAATTTTACTATATTAGAATCAGCGATTGAGCACTAATAGGATTTGCATTGGTCAGTAGTCTGATTGTGCATTAATATGTCTAACTGCCAGTTGGTGATATTTGTATGATTTTTCTATAGCTTGCCTCTTAAATATTGCAGTATATATAAACAAATGCATTTTAAAGATGTTGAGCATACTGAAACATTATCGCCGCAAAATTATTTAATAGTACGAGTACTTTTGAAATTCGGACAGCAGTAGTAAAATGCAAAAGGTATATATTCACATGATTTCATTATTTTAGCTCCAGAGATTGAGGCTGGGCTTGAGCCCTTAACTGATGTCATTGGCCTCCAGACCGCTGCTTTATTCAATTTCTAAAGCTTAATTTATAATTTTCAGTTTAACTATAGATAATAGAGAAATTTTGTTTTGTTTGAATACCCAGTGCGATCTCTAGAGACTTCTGAATATTTATATTTTAATTATATATAAAAATGAAAATTTGTCTGTCTGTCTGTAATTCTACACAAATCCACAGTTTGGAAGCTAGAATTGTGAAATGTTACGTGCATGTGTATTAAAACACGGACGAGGCAACTAAAATAATCCGGAAACGAAATAATTTATAGCTAATTTTTTATTAATACAAAAATGACCAATGTAACAGCAATTTCATATCAAATTTAAACATTTTTCGCTACAGCAGAGGCAAACAGTTAAAAATCGACAATAAAATTTTTATCACAACAATTACTTTTCTATTGCAAGATTTCCACGTGAAAAATGAAAATTAAATGAATAGTTTGACGAATTTAAAAAATAGTGAATATTATGTCATATTGGAAATATAATGGACGTCAACAGGTGAATATATAACGTCATATGAAATTGAAAAAACGTATTGAAACATAATAAAAACCCGATTATGGAAATATTTGCATATTTTAATATTTCGAGGTTCTCTGAATTTATTTTCGCCATTTTAAAATCTATTCCATGTATATACATGTGTGTATGCGTGTATATTAGAATTTTCACAAAGATTTAGGTCCCTAGAGCTCATTATTAGTGGAGAACCGAAATAAAGATTTCAGGTTTTTTTAAAATAAAATTCATAAAGTCTTTGTACTTGTCATTTTTTTTAATCATGAAAAAATTATTTAAATAACAAAATACTCGGAAATAACTTTTCATCAAAAGGTTTTAAATATCTGTCTCAATCCAGATCACAGATTATATTTACTAAGTAAGAAGGTAAACTATCGTCCGGATTAAATTTAAAAAAAAGAAAAACAAGAAAGAAAAATCATGCGTACGGCATAGATTATGAAACACTTTCCAACACTCCCTGAAAACTTTAACAAAATTTCGTTATTTAGGGAAATGAAGTAAATAAGATAACTAAGTAAACGTTTAAAAAATTCATTTAAGCAGGTACCGTCCATAGCCAAATATGTATTCCAATTCTTTTGAACAGCCCTGTATTTCATCCGTATGTTGATATATATACTATATAATGGGGAAATTTAGTTTAGCAAGAAAACGGATAACAGGTTAAAATTTCTCTTTCAGCAATTTTTACTAATACATAGAAACATACTTAAATATATTTTTACAGCCCTATAGTTTACCTAGTACATGTATTACACGCCACAATTTAGCTAAAATTTAATTCAAACTAAAGCACTCTTAAAACTACCGAAATCATATTTCCAGAAATTGTCATCCATAGACAACATGTATCCAATTCTTTGCGTGGCCCTGTATATCATTTTATCTATATTCTACAAACATTTCTTAATAAACTAAATGCTGTTGAGTATGAAAATGCATAGCGAAACAGCACCGAAAACTGGCGATATGAAGCAATTAAAATAATAAAACTTTGTAAAAGATCACCATAAAAAAAACAATACATAGGACGCGTTTCGAGCTAAAAATATAACAGTTCGTCATCAGCTACAGGGGTTACTGTGTGTTTACTGGTCTTTACGGACACGTGTTTACTGTAGCTGATGACGAGCTGTTACATTTTTAGCTCGAAATGCGTCCTATGTATTGTTTTTATTTTATGGTGATTTTTTACAAAGTTTTATTATTTTAAATGAAAATGCATAATTCATTTAAAAAACACCTGTAAACAATTTGCGCTCATATCCAGTTACCCCTACGAATTCTTTTGTGTAGCCCTGTATATAAATAATAGCATTTATACATACCATATAGTATGCATAAATATAGTGAAACATACAAGCGCATATCATAATTCCAGCATTTCCAGCAATCACCGCTAATGTTCTATACTTCTGATACAATATGATATGAAATCTTTCGTGTGTCCCTGTAAATGCTCTGCATTTCGTATTATACATGAAATAACTTATAGTAAATCTCAGCGAAATATATCAATTTCCTTATGTATGAAATAATTTAACATAATTAAAATACGCCGCAAACAATCCCCCCATATCATTATGTATTCTTTTGTGTGGCCCTGGCCCTGTAAATGAATAATAACTATTCTTTGCACTGCCTATTCTACAGAATACATATTTTAATGCACTTCATAAATGTATATAAATTTTGTTATTTTTCGACGCGTGTAACATCATTAAATATCATTTGAAAGGATTTTTTCCCATTAACCGTAATGTAACAGAATACTTTTGACTGTCCCTGTAGATGAACTAAACATGCTACAAACTTAATTTGAAATAGTGTTCGTGCTATGGTAAACGTCAATAACACCCTAAAATTTCAAAGCAATCCGAGTATATTTATGAGATTTAGAGCGCGTACAAATGGACAGACGTACAGACGGACAGACAACCCGAAGTAATAAACAATTTTCAACTTCGTTGAAAAGTGTTAAAAAAAGAGTGAAAATTACATAAATTAACACGCAATCGTTGATTTTTCATAACAAATATTCTTAAAATTCCGGGAAACGCCAGGTACTTTAGCTAGTTTTAATTATAATAGTCCTGTAGATAAAATTTAGTACAGAAACAGTTTTCTATCAGTTAATCAAGCCTTTTATTCATCCTTCGATCAAGCAGTTTCAGACCTCTCACAGTACCTATGCAACAAATTTTTGTCATAGCAGTTAAGGATTAAAATGCGTTTATTAATTTCAACGCAATTATTCTAATTCGTAAATAAGTCATATGAGTTGTTGTTTTCCAACTGAGTGAAAAATGTCCAGGCCAGGATTCAAACCAGGGACCTTTTCGCCTAAGCTTCCAATGCTCTGCAAACTAAGCTATTCTAGACGAAACTGGTGGACCTAATTCACCCAGTTAACCTTATTGATTACGGTTGTTTCGAATCCTGGCCTGGGCATTTTTTACCAGTTCGAAAACAACAACTCATATGATTTATTTACCAATTAGAATAATTGTACTAAAATTAATCAAGTGTAATAACATATCACCAGCGTTTACTTGAGTTCCGTTAACTGCGATTTATTCTGTTAAATTGTTTAAAATAACAGTCCAGAGACACCATAATAATTGAGGTTGACTGGGTGAATTAGGCCCACGAGATTCGTCAGGATAGCTCAGTTGGCAGAGCATTAGCAGCTTATGCCAAAATGAACCCTGTTTCGAATCCTGCCCTGGACATTTTTCAGTCAGTTGGAAAACAACTTAATATATGTTATCCTATGGCTTATTTCAAAAACAACACAATACTTCTATAACCAAACACCACATAAAGAATGTCAATATATTAAAATGTCTGTCACAAATCATATTAAACAAAAATATAATTTGCAGAACAAATTAAAAAAGAAAATTTATTTCCTACATTGTTTAAGCACGAGAAGGGACAGATATTAAGATGTTTCATTCAGTTAACTCTACGTTTAATGTTACATTTTTGTAACAAATAAGTTAAACCAATTGAACATTAAAAAATAAAATTCAAACAATATGATACTTTAAACACCCTAAAAACTTGGATTTTGTTCAAATGAAAACGAAATAAATCTTAGACTTTTTTTAAAGGTTTGTATTTTAGAGCCTTATGATTTTATGGCCTTATTAGCCTTATGATTTTATGTACAATCATCATAAACATAATACAAAATCTGCAATACAAATATTTACAACTAATAAATGGAAAAAAGTCTAAGATTTATTTCGTTTTCATTTGAACAAAATCCAAGTTTTTAGGGTGTTTAAAGTATCATATTGTTTGAATTTTATTTTTTAATGTTCAATTCGTTTAACTTATTTGTTACAAAAATGTAACATTAAACGTAGAGCTAACTGAATGAAACATCTTAATATCTGTCCCTTCTCGGGCTTAAACAATGTAGGAAATAAATTTTCGTTTTTAATTTGTTGTGCAAATTATGTTTTTGTGTAATATGTCAAGTTTTTTAATAACTACTGCATTCAGGCAAACACTCAGATGATCTCATTTCAAAATTAACGGAATGCGCCATCATTAAGGTTTGATTATCGCATCCAATTTGTGGTGTAATTTACCAATGATTAATCCAAAATGGTTCATGAATGCAATAATACAGGTTTTCGTTGTTTGGTCAAAAACTTCTAATCTGAGCATAAAATATCAAAATTTAGTTACCCCCATTTTCCACTTGGGCGCTATGAATGCAAAAATAGTGTTATATATTTAATGCTAATATTTAACAACAGTATAGCTGTTATACAGTAAGACATAAAAAAAACCCGCCAGTTTTACTTTAAAAAAAAATTACCCTTTTTCCTCGCAGGGAACTATGTAAACGCAAAAGGAAATTGTTACCTAAGTTAAACTTCGGGTATTTATTTTGCGGCAACACCAACCGTTTCTGTGCCAGGCAAAAAAATGACAAAAAAAAAAAAAAAAAAAAAAAAAAAAAAAAGACCTTGAGGAAAATTTTTAGATAAAAAAATGCCATAGACATAACGTTAAAAGCCCCCATATTTTTAATATTTACAAATAATGGACCCCATCAGTGGTGACGTCAAAGGCAAATCAATTCAGCGTACTAACCATAAACTGGATCCAAATAAACCACAGAGTTCAGAAACAGATGGGGGAGGAAACGTGATGGTTTAGCATAAACTAACCTTGAAATCAATTAAAACCTTTCACAATTCGGTCCAAACAATTGCGGGTAGCTTTGAAAACCTCTCCCATTCCAAATAATTCAACACTGGTTCCACGTGCTCGTCTAGTTTGGGCCGAATGATCTGAGTGATACCTGGCTTCATATTGAAAGCCGTTTTGAAGCCTAGTGCATCTCTTATACACTCAGCTTTCCAGATTTGTTTGGATCCAATTTGCGGTTCATACACTGAGTTAAGTTGCCTGTGACGTCACACTGATGGGGGCCATTATTTTTTATTTCTTGTTGATACAAAAAAGAAATTGCATATGAACAATACATATATTACACAGCGAAAATGTCCTTGTGCAACGCCGACGTCATATTGACGATGTAACCGGAAAAATAAATTTAACTTATTTGAAAATTTATTAACTTCTAAACGTCGGAAAAATTCACTTTTTACGCCGTCTTAAAACAATAGAAACAGTCCAGAATTGGTTTCCACCTAATATATCTTAACGAAATTAAAACTTCATCTATAAATAAATAAAAGAAACCACAAATAAATCACAAAGTTAACACCTTTTTAATCAAACTACGCGCTGATCTGTATGTAACTTATAGTCACGCTTAAAAATCAGTATCGGTAAAATATATTTACATTTTTTGACGTCATATTCACCTACTTACTGTATTTACTCATATTAATGTTTCTTGTATTACTTTTATTTCCACTATGACGCCATATTCATCTTATTTTTAATTCTCTAAAAAAAAAAAAAATTATTTTAATTCCCTTTTTCACGTGGAAATCTTTCAACTGGAAATTAATTGCTGGAGAGAAAATTTTATCACGGCTTTTGAATTTTTTGCAACAATAAGAAAATGTTAAATTTTATGGGAAAATGTCCATTGATTCTCAATGAAAATAGCGAAATTTGTAATTATTAAGAAAAATATTTGAATAATTTAAATAAAACATAGCCTGTGCTACTTTCTGTGTTATAATCCACCCATATGCAAAGGCATTTTATCATCCGTTTTCTGTCTGATATCAGGCAAATGTTTTTACACTTTAAATTTATAATATTATTAAAATTAACAAAGAATAAAAAGTGAGTGGCATCAGGGACAAAAAGGTGGGAAGAAAAAATCAAAAAAGTTACGATCTCCATAGGCTTTTCTATGTTAAATTAACATTGAGAAGTGACACTGGAAATAAATAAGTATTGCGCTGTCGCGCAATACTTAAATAAAAGTTTTACTTAAATTTTTAAACCTTAATCTCTCCCAAGGGGTGATGTAAACACATCAGAAAAATATTACCTAAGTTTAACTTGGGGCATAAATAGTTCTCATCTCGGAAAAAAAAAATACATTTTAAAATTTAAGTTATGTAATTCCCCACTAAGTTCGCTACCTGCGCAAAAATAGCTATCCATTAGAAACCTCTTACTAAAATATAAACGTGACCAAAGCAAAAACTTATTCTGAAAATATCCTTTTTATTTCCACTATGAAGCCATATTCACCCTTTTAATTTTTGAAAAAAAAAAAAAAAAAAAAAAAAAAAAAAAAAACTAACTCAATTTAATATTTCAAGTGAAAATCTTTCACCTAAAAAGAAATAAATTATTATTACGGCTTTTGAAATTTTGCAACAATGAAGTAAAAATTTTTCATTTCCTATGAAAAAATGTCCGTTGATTTTCAAAGAAAAAAGCGAAAATTGGAATTATTAAGAAAAACATTTGAAAAATGTAAACAAAAATTGGCCCATGTTTCTCTCTGGGTTACAATTCACCGATAAGCAAAAGCATTTTACCATTCGTTTTAACCCTGACGTCAGGCAAACGTTTTTACACTTTAAATTTATAATATCATTAGAATTAGTAAAGAATAAAAAATGAGTGGCATCAGGGACAAAAAAGTGGGAAGAAAAAATGGAAAAGTTATCATCTCCATAGGCTTTTCCATGTTAAATTAACATTGAGAAGTGACACTGGAAATAAATAAGTATTGCGCTGCCGCGCAATACTTAAAATATTTAATAGTACCTGTAGAAGTTATGTCATGTTTCTATGGTTGGAGCTTACTACATGTTATAGATACAACAACTCTTTTTTTCCATAAATTATAGTATAGTCTTCCATATTTCTAGTATGCAACACAATTATCGCTATAGCAATGTTATTTCCCACGATTGGGTTGCTTTTGTAATAAATATAATAACATTTTTACGATGATTTAAAGCAATAAATTATTGTCACTTAAACGATTAAGTCATACGTTCGGAGTTTATTACATGTAACATAGATGTAATAAATCTTTTCTCCATAAATGAAAGTAACACTAACTAATGGAAAATCTTCGTTACATCTACACTGTAAAAAATTTTGGTCAAAAATTACGGTACATATACTGGCAACTTTGTGACCAGCACATATACCGTAATTTAACTGGACGGTATATGTACCGTAAAATATTTAAAGTATATGTACTGTAAAAAAATATTCATACAGCATATATACCGTATGTTAAATACACAGTATATGTACCGTAAAAAACATTTATACAGCATATATACCATAGGTTAAATATACAGTATATGTACCGTAAAAATATTTATACAGCATATATACAGTATATATACTGTAAATTAAATGTGTGGTATATGTACCGTAAAAGCATTTATAATCAGTATATGTACCGTAAATGAAATATATGGTATATATACCGTAAAAGTACAGGATGACCCAAAAAAGCTCCCACATTTGACAGGATAAAAAAATGGACTGCAGAGAGAAATTTGTTTGTTCAAAAATATAGAATAGGTACGACGAGAGTATAAAATGACTATCTTTCAGAAATGATGTCTGGTAAGTGTTGTCCATTGCGAGTAATACACAATTCAAGGTGATCTCTGGAATCTATCACCACAGACGCCTCGTCTTGTGGAATACCTGCTACTTCCACCTGAATATTAGTCTCTTGGGGTCAGAGAAAATGTAGGTCTTATGCCTCAAGAGTAATTCAAGCAGAGGTAGCAGCTTCCACAAGACATGATATGTCAGAAGATGATAGATTTCAGGCATCGTCTTGAATTGTGTATTGCTCGCAATGGACAACACTTACCAAACATCAGTTAAAAAACATAGTCATTTTAATCTCTTGTCATGCCTATTGTATATTTTAAAACAAACATAGTTTCGCTCTCCAATCCTTTTTGTTTTATATTATCCTGTCAAATGTGGGAGATTCTTATGGGTTATTCTGTAATCAAAATCGACGGATATACAGGGAAAGCACAAAGTCTTATCCTTATTATAAAAATTTATCATGGAGAAAATTATTATTAGATATGTATGGATACATTTAAATACTTTTATAAAGTTTTTAATAAGACCATTTGTAGGTTATCAATTTGTATAACGATGTAATGAAAAATACCTTTTAGTAAAATTAAATTTACTCTGGATTAATAAATGGCCATTGTTTATATAATGAAGAGCAAACAATGTAGCATATGAAAAGTATACAAAATCCATTTTATTTTTATTTTCAAACATATTAAATTTTCTGTACTTGTTTCAAAAGGAATTTTATCTGTCATCAATTGTTGAAATAAAAGAAAATGTTTAAAAACAATGTTTTATGGTTTAAAATGTAACTAAGAACAATGAAGTGCACAATTACACTTACATAGCTGCCAACTACTACACCTTTTTATACTTATTTTATAACACTATTTTAAAACAGTTGTTGTTGTCATACTCTAGGTTTAAATATATGACGAAAATTACTATTTCAAAATAGCAATATAAAAATAATATAAAAGGTACAGTAGGTGGCAGCTATGCACTTAGAGGATTAAAAAAAAAACAAACAATAGAAATTCACAAAAAAATAGTGCCCACATTTGTGGACATTATGACAATTAATGGTAATTTATGAGTGAAATGATTTCTTATAAAATAAAAAAACTAACATTAAATTTTTTCTTACATTTCTATAAGTTCTTTAAACTTAATATACTTAATAGATTTGATATTTTTATCAAATATTAACGACTTGTTCAAATAATTTAACAACACTTACTGCCAAAAAATTACTTCACATTTTTTTTTTTATTATTATTATTAAACTGTACATTGATGCAGCCAAACCATAAAATTTTTACTTCTCTTTTTGAGGGATTCTGTAGTGAATCAGTTACCAAATTTTTGTCCCTTTTATTATTTGACTAATTATATTTACAAAAACTAAACATCCACATATGTCGCCAAGGGCTTGAAGAGGATAAAAATTACAGTTTCAACGAATAAAGAAAAATTAGTAATTGGCCAAAATTTTATAATTTCTTCTGAGATTTTTGTTACGTACTTGGAAATTAGATTTTTTTTTTTTTCTCAACATACAAATCTAAATTTTCTTACTTTCAGTTAAATGTTTAAAACTGCCACTGTCAAGCAAATCGCCACTTATGTAATTTTTTTATTTTTTTTATGGCAAAATGGGTGTTTCATTATTCTTTCAAAACTTAATATACAGTTTAAAACTTAGAATATTAATAATAGACATTAATTAGGTTTTAGAATAATTTTTTAGCTGAATGAGTTATTAATATTTAGATTTCTGGTTGATATAGAAAAATACACAAATCATATCAAGATTTTTTAAACAAAGCTCTACCCGATAAAAAATTTCTAAATACCTAAAAGTTCAAAAACTCACTTCGTGTCATTTGTTTCTTTTAACAAACAATACACCTGTATAAAAATTAAACAATTTCTAAATATTCACATTTTATTCTATAAATGACACAATTAGTTGTAGTACAACCATTTATTATTTAAAAACTGTTCAAATTCTGCTGTTTTTAATAGCTTTTCCCTCCCGAAATTTTGAAATCAATCTACTGAAAATCCTAAAGGTAATGTTACTTTAAATTTAGAAAAGTAGTTTGTAAGAAAAAAATGTCAAAAGTGTATCGGATATCCATAGGAAAATGAAAGATGTAATGAGTATATCATAAATATTTTGGATTTCTTTAAGTATACTCCAACTTTAAATATTTATTTAAAAAAATTAACAGTTTTAGAAATTTAAGAAATGTATTTAATTTTTGTTTCTGCATTTTTATTGAGAATGAAACATTGATGTTCTTTAATGCAGATGTCCATAACTTCTGCAATATAAATTTATTATCGATCAGAATTTTTTTTGTTTTAACCCTTCGTACTTCTATGTCGAGTCTGACTCGACATGATCTTTCTTAAGCTAAATGATGCGATAAAAAGTGATAAAATATCTTTATTTAGATTGACGAACATTTCATCGCACAAATGGCAACATTTTCAAAATCATTCATGATAAAAAATATTTTCACAAAAAATTTAAAAACAATAACTTGGTAAACAATGTCATGAGACATCATGCATATGCAAACATAAAATTAAATACGATTTTTTTATGTTTGCACTGATTTTCATTATGCATGATGTCTCGTGACATTGTTAACCAAGTTATTGTTTTAAAATTTTGTAAAAATATTTCTATCATGAATGATTTTGAAAATGCAGGTTTAAAGGTCAAAAACTGTTAAATAAAATACAATTTTCTATAGCAAAAATAAATAAATAAAAACTTATATTTCTTAAAATCACCAAAGAATATATTTCTTTTATTAAAATAGTTTTTAAAAGGCAGTAAAATTATCACTGCATATTTATTTAGAAAAAAAAAAAAAAAAAAAAAAAAAAAAAAAAAAAAAAAAAATCATTTAAAGCTGTCGTTAAATTCAAAAGAGCTAATTTCTGACACATTTTTTTAATCAATTTTCGTTCAGAAGTGCATGAAATTTCCAATGTACAATTTTTTTAATTCAGAAACTATAATTGAAAGACATTTTTTTTTTTTTTGGTAAATGCATAACATCTTTCAGAAAATACTATTAAAATACACCTTTCAGCCGAATTCTCCACGCAGGTCAAGAAAAGTAAAGAAAATTGGTTGTCATGAGCAAAATTGCTTTCAACTCAAAAGATAATTTATCAAAAAATGGAAAATTTATTTTCATTCCAAATCACTAAATAGTCAGGGTTGCCAACTTTATACCTTCATGTTTAAAAATGAGTTTAAAATTGTGTCAAAGTTTTATGTTATTAAGCAGGGTATTTGAGAACCATATTAAAGTTCAAGCATAAATATTTTAGAACATTTAGAAAATAAATTAATTTCCTTATGATTTACAAATATTTAAAACAAGCAATTAAAATATAGAAAGAAATTTATTACAATGATTAAATTACATTAATGTACACAGTTCTAATATTTATGTATACAATGTTTTCTTTTCCATTTACTAATTACAAATTCCAGTAGTTTTGGCCATCTTACAGCATTATGTTATCTCTGTCATTTGATTTGCTCTGTAGTTTATTCCACACACAGGATTGATCAACTTAAGTACCTTAAAGAAAAAGAGTGGTTCATTCAACATGGATGTAAGCACTAAAATAAATTTTCGAAGAAAATACAAAAGTGACTTGTAGAAAAGGTTACATAAAATCATCTTAAAAGGATATTTCAGTCACACCAAGAAAAAAAAGGTTAATGTTAATCTTACGGGGGTGTTATTTTCAAATTTCTCGCTTTGATTTTAATATTTCAAAATGATTTTTTATTTATTTATTTAGTATTTAGTATAGATGAGGGTGATCTACAACCGAGCTGGCTTTTATTTTTCTGATTTTGGTCATAGTTTTTAAATATTAGGATAGTTTCAAATTCAGAAGCGGTTTTGAAAATTAAAAAAAAAAAAAAAAAAATGAAAAAAAAAATTGAAAAAGTAAAAATTATCCCAGTTGTAGATCGTCTTCAGCTATCCTATGCAAAAAATCATTTAAAAATATTAAAATTCAAACGAGATATTTGAAAATAATGCTCCCATAGACTTAACATTAGCGTTTTTGCTTTTCCACATGACTAGTGTGGACTCTTAAGAGCCTACGCCAGTCACGCGGATAAATGCAAACATTAATGTTAAACCTATGGGAAAAATCTTTACAGATTTCTTACTTGTATTTCAATACTTTTATATTAGTTTTTTGCATGCAATACCTGTTATTGTTGTGTATGTACTTTTTCAACTTTTGTAGCAATTTCTGTATACGAGAATAGTTTCACTTTCAAAACCACTTCCGAAAGTAGAAATATCCACATATCAAAAAACTGTAAAAAACATTGAAAAAGTAGAAATGCACAATAAATGTTAACCTCAGGTACCCTGTCGCCCCCCCCCCCCCCCAAAAAAAAAGAGAGAGAGAGAGAATCATTTAAAAATATTAAAATAGGAACAAGAAATCTGTAAAGAAGGCTGCCATAGGATTAACATTAGCTTGAACATTTCTTTTTGTGCATAGTTTAGGCTTGTAAGGCTTAATTATTTTGCATGCGATACCTGAAGTCAAAACCTGTTGCTGTGTGTATGTACTTTTCAATTTTCATAGCAATTTCTGTATACGAGAATAATTTCACTTGCAGAACCACTTCCAAAAGTAGAAGTATCCACATATTAAAAAAACTAAGAAACATCGAAAAAGTAGAAATGCACAATAAATGTTAACTTCAGATACCCTGTGTTTCAACCCCCCCCCCCCCCCCCGCAACACACACAAAAAAAGAAAGAATCATTTAAAAATATTAAAATGGAAACAAGAAATCTGTAAAGAATAGTGCCATAGCATTAACATTAGCTTGAACATTTCTTTCTGTGCCTAGTTTAAACTCTTAAGGCTATGTGTTTAAACAAAAATGGAAATGTCAGAGCTGAAATCATTAATTTTATACATTCTCTCAACAAAGCACACTTCTTTTTACTATTTATACAACTTTTATAGAGTAATTTCAAATCATTGCAATAGTTAATGATTTCTTTTTCACTCACTCCATCTTATAATTTATAAACCATAATGATTATTACAAGATGGTATGCTGCCATAACTGTCTGGTCCAAAACATCATCTCAGAGTTTCTTTAAGGCTCTTTTCAAATCTAACAGAGCTTATTTCTAATGTATTCTTGTAATTCTTTTTTTTTTCCAAAAAGGCATGAAACAGGCAGGTGTTTTTATTCAAAAGCTATGCGATCAAAAGATGTTTTCCCTTTTTTGGTAAAGGCAGAAAATAATTCAGAAATACTGTCAAAGTTGCCTTTAGAGGAGAATTTCCAGGCTTGGTACTGCACGAGAGAAAAAAGAAAAAGCAGTTGTCATTTATAACTGGATAAGTAATTTGTTTATAAAAAAAATGGAAAACTCATTTCAATTCCAAATCACCTCAATAGTCCAGCCTGCCAATTTTATACCTTTACGCTTAAAAATGAACTACAAAATGTGCCGGAAAGTTTTGTGTTGTTGAGCAGGCGCCAAAAGCAACAAGAAAAGAAGTTCGGGAAAACATTCTGTATTTTGAAGCAGCCATATCAGATTTTAAAATATACATATAAGGACAAAAATACCCATTTATTTTGGGTACTTTCCTGGTCCTAGTTGGGCTATTTGTTTTAAAAGTATTAATATTTATTATTTTAAAGAAATATATTGTGAATGCTGATTTTGTGAGTCCTTCTCAGAAGTCTGCATCCACAATCTCCAATTGAAAATTACAAAAAATTATCCTCTTATTCCTGAAGTGTTTTTCCATTTCCAGCGATATCTAGAGCTAAATATATTTACTATTTAAAGTATATATATATATATATATTTTCTAGAAGCCCTCTGACAAATTAAATAGATTCCCCCCCCCCCCCAGTACAATTTCAGATGTAATTTTGTGTTGAATTACAAACACCTTGAAAACTTTTTATATTTGATTAATTGGTGCCCCGGTAGCAGAAAGTTCAAGACAGGAGGAGACAGTCATCACAGACTTTTTCTTTCCTTTTTTGTAGATTTTTTTCCACTGAACATTTTGCTTTATTACTTAATACACAAAAACTTAAAATTATTACTAATAAAAATGAATAAGCACATAAAGACATTACAGGTAACAGATTGATTAATTAACACTTCAGTTGTAAAATATTTTACTGCAAATTATTTTCTTCCCTTGAAGTACTGTTGCAGGCATTAATTACTTCAAAACTAACATAAGTATTTTATAAATTGATTGAAGAACAGTTATACCATTAATTTTTCAATTGAGTTAATGAATTAATTTTGAAAAAGTAATTAAAAAATATTACAAAAATTTCCAGTTATATATTTATACATATACAACTTTAAAAAAATCTTCAACATTAAAAATTAGTAGGAGTGAGAATTAGGCAAAAAATTCTTTGATAGAAGAAATCGCCTATTAGCTTGTTAAATGATTAAGAATTAGAAAAATCCTTAATAGCTTTTAAAGGAAACCGACTAGCATAAAAGTTATTGGTTTTATGATTACCTAGTAATATTTTAAAAATTTGACAAATTGGAAGAAAAAAAGGGGTGGGGGTATTTTATTTAGTTCAAAATATCCTGTAAATTCTGATTTTTTAAACTGATCTGCCTGTTGGTTTATATTTTCAGACTCAGATTAAAATACATTAGAAAGGGTTATATTTAACCTAGGCAGTTATCCTTATAGTAGCAGAAACTCTCCCTTTTTACTAATAACTCAAAAATGTGCATCCTAACAGATTTAGATATTTTTTAATAGAGAAATTTAATTTAACATTAATCTTTTAATAATTTTTAGCTTAAATTTACCATCTTTAACTGAGCATATAATTTTAAGATGAAACATTGAAATAAAAAACTTCCCCCTCCCATACAATACACAGTACTAAAATATGCAATATATATTTTTGATACACTATTATACTTATTACAACATATTTTGACTTAAATTTTAAATATTTTTTATAAAAAAAAAAAAATCAGCAAGAACTTTGTAAAAATAAAATTAAGTTATTTAAATCATGTTGCTAAAAAAACAAAGCTAAACACATTTTTAGCAAAATTTCAAACGCTAATAAAGTGGAAAATATGTTACAAATTGACAACACTATTGATTAGAAAAAAATAAAAAAGCTATATGTCATCTTGTGAAATTATTTGCATTCTGATATCCCCCTCCTCCTCCTGCAGAGAAAGGTGGATTTCTCTAAGGAAGGGAACACCACCAAAGGCCTATGAAGAAAGCAATTATATAATTCATTCTCTAATACCTTACTCAGTTGTACTGGGAATTTATAAATTACTATTAAAAATTATTCAAACAACTCAAACAGTTAAAGTCCTATGAGGAGTATAGGTGCAGATTCCCAAAATCAGTAAGGTGCTAGTGGCTGCTAACCCCCCCCCCCCCCCCCAAAAAAAAAAAAAAAAATCCAGTCGCCACATTGTGAAACAAACACATACATACAACAGTATTTATATACAGAAAACTAAACAAAAAAAACTCAGGAATTAAAAAAAATGAAAAATAATTGAACAACACACGTACAATAACACACAGACTAATTACTTCAAATGTGTATATTTAATTAAGCAGAAAATTCTGGAAATTTGTATATTAAGTATAATATAAATCTTAAACTACGTACTGTCAGAAGATAAAGTTGAGCAAGATATGTAGAAAATAAGCAAAAATGATAGTAGGAAATATCAGGAAAACAATATTTCTTATTTTGATTTTGTCATACAAAAAATTGAGAATGTGTCCGATTATTTAACACTATAAAAATCAAAATTTTCAGTCATTTGTTCTGCTATAAGGAGAGATTATCTTACAAAAAAAATATAAATATATATGGCGACTTATACAGGCCAAATTAACACTAGCCACCGGCCACCTTATGGTCACTTTCCTACAAGGACAGACTAAAATTTTTTTGCATTTTATTATGGATTGTACTTTTCTTGTTTGCATTATGTTTATATTAACATATTTATATGGGCTATTTAATTTTAGCTTAATAAATTTTAACAAAAGTTTACTGCTTAGTACTTTTATATAAAAAAGTGGCGACTTATAAAACTCTTATTACTGGCTACTAATGAAATTTCAATTTCTCAGTTCTACCGTTTAGCGACTTAGACGGTGAAAGTTAGGGGTCACAGCAAACAGTTTAGTCGCCTTGTGACATCTGGTGACTGTGAATCTGCACTTATGAGGAGCAGGGAATCATGATTTTTTTCTTTATATATATTATATATATATATAAAAGGATTATTCAGGGGGGAGGGGTTAAAAAGTTTTTTAAAAATTTCTAACTGGAAAGAAATAAAAAGTACATTTAACAATGATAATAATGAACCCCTTATTTTATCTAAATTATATGTGAATTAAATGCATCTACAGATAAAATTATACTATTAGTAATAAGCAAAAGCCATTATTTTATTATTAGCATTATGGTGTTTGAAATATTACACTGAATAAATCAAGCTGTTAATTAAAAAAAAAGTGATAAAATATCAATTTTAATTTGTGTTAAATTTTATTTATTTATGAAAATTTAAAAAAAGAAATTATGATCAGTGTATGTGTAATTTAAAAAAAAAAAAAATTCATATTCAGTCAAATCCACTATTTATATAACCATGTAGCGAGTTCGGTAGCAAAAAGTTCAAGAATGGAGACTAGCGTCACAAATTTTCTTTTCTCTTTTGCAGATTATTTTTCCATCAAACCATTATTTTGCTTTGTATTATATTTAACTTAATGCAAAAACTTAAGTTTCTCTTTAATAAATGTGAATAAAAGACATAAAAACGTTCAGGTAGGTGTTTAACACTGCAATTGCAAAAAATTTACCTGCAGATTATTTTCTGTCTCTGTAGTTACTCCTGCAGACACTTTGAGAATTTTCTGCTACTGGGATAGCGAATGCATATGATAGTTCAGGTCTATTCCTCCACCATACTTCAAAGATAAAATTGGGTAGCCATATTCCTCCTCCATTCCAAATTTTCTGTTATTGGAAATTAAATACATATTATTAAGGACTGAAATATACCAAATGAAAAAAAAAAGGCTTTATACAAGCCATTTTATCCCTAAATATTAATATTTTTTCTGGATTGCTTCTCAAAAGCTATGAAAATATTATGTTTTTAACTCCTAAAGATTTTAAAGAGTTTGGACGATAATGACAATTTTTTAACCAGAAGACCCCTCCCTTTTCCAGCATATTTCAAAATTACTCATTAACGAAAAGGAAAACATGCAAAAAGGAAAATACAAAACATCATCATCATTTGCTTCATTCTCTAAATAATAAGTTTGAAAACACAGTTATTAAGATTTTAGAGCACAAAATTACGCAGTCATTGTGATTTCAAAGATCTCGAACAGAACAGATGACAATTACAACTTACTCTTCCCATAAAACTTCCAATATTGAGAAAATATGAAATTATGGATTGAAAGGAAAACCTCTTTGGTCACCCCAGTGGCTTTTATTGGTTTTAACTGGCTTTTTTTTTTTTTTTTTTTTTTTTTTTTTTTTTGCCATAATTGGCTTTTATACAGCAAAGCATTTTAACACACTAGAAAATAAGATACAGCTATATTATTCATTGCAAAAAGCATAGGAATAATATATATTCTGTAACTGGGTCCAAAGCCAAAAGTTAGCATCAAATTTGAGCGTTTCATGCAAAAGTGTGGTTAAAGTTTATGAGAGTTACACAAGATTGAAGACACTCTTAATGCTCCAAACACGCTCTTAGATCCTTCAAAAACTCAAGAGGGAAAAGAAAGAGAAAAAAAATGGAAATTTTATTATTTCAATCCTGACATGTAAGATTTGTGCTTAGAAAAATATAGAAAGTATTTTCAGATATTAAAATATTAAACGAGAAGTTATTAATCCTGATAGTAAATCTAAGATTGGAAGATCCCCCCCCCCCCCTTTCTCCATTACTTGGACATTTTCAAAAAACTGATTTCAGACAGAAAACCCTGCACCCTTGACTACATTCTGGATATTTTTATTTATTGGATATTTTCCATTAAACCAATGCCATTATCGCCAAGTAATATAGTTGGTACCAATCGGGGAAAATTTGAAAAAAAAAAAAAAAAAAAAAAAAAAGTAACATTGTTAAGGTAAAAAGTGATCACTTAAACATAACATTTGAAAATTATACACTTTCACAATCTGTTTTATTATATTAATCAAAATTATACACTTTTAAAACAAAAGAACAAATAAACATTATACAAAAATTAAAAATAAAGCACATTTAAAAATCAAGAATTAAACTATAAATTTCTCTTAATATTGCAGTAAACATTTAATTTTTGGAATAAAAACATCTCCATATTGCTGTGATAAGACTGTAAATAATGATTAATAGTTGTTTTAGTATACACCATTTTGTGATACCCCCATAATCTCTAAACAGAAACTATCTAACATATCTTCAGTTTGGGGTCAATAAAATTATACAGTAAAACCTCCACTTAATTTTTTCTTTTTTTTAAAAATAATCTGGTATACTGACTCATAACTTACTTTAAAAAATTGTCTGCACAATGTAAATAATTCTGTGTATTATTTTTTAAATAACCTAATTTTATGATCTGATTTCCTATACTTAGATGGTAAATTTAATTGAAGCTTACTTTTGTTCCTTTTTTTTTTTTTAATAAATTCACATAAAAAACAGAACTAAATAAATAATTCATATAAGCAGCATAAAAATTCATCATGTTTGTCAGTACCATGCAGGGTTGGCATGGTTTAAACCAAATGGGTTTTTTAGAACAAATCTAATGTAATATTTTCTTTTTTTTGTAATTTAAGTGTTTTAAATTATTGATAGAAATAATTTCTACTTTTAATACTTTATCTAAGCAGTCTACATGAGACATAATGAATTTAGGTCATGTTTGTGTGAATGTAGGATAAAAATTAGAATGAGTTGATGTACTAAGAGAGTTATCTTAAACCACGTCAATATTAACAGAGATAAAACATATTCAGTATTCAGCATAAAATATTATCAATTAAAAAATACAGATTATTTATGGCAGTTAATAACATAACACAATGACCTTTAAGATTTTGGCCAAGTAGTAAAAGAAAATTTTCTCAGTTGGGGAGATTATCCTTTAAGAATTTAAAAAAGAATTTCAAGATATGAAGTTGAATGAGACGACATGCAAAAATTATATGTCAGTTATAGCATTCAATAATATCAATCTTTTTTGTTACAGAATTTAATGGCCAAAAATGTTAAAAGAAAATAACCAGCAGTATTCGAATATATATAAAAAAATTTCTTTAGCAACCACAGATACTGATATTTATATAAAAAAGTTAACCATTTGAAGATACTACCTTCAAAATATTTTTTTATAGTTAAATTAATGATTAGGTGAAGAAGAAAATATTAAAATGTTCAGTGAACTAGTTTAGACTTCAATAAGATTTTTAATACAGTCGAACCTCGTTAACGCGAACACTCAAGGGGAAACTTTTTATGTTCGTGTTATCAGAACTTAACTACATTACATACAGCTGGACGAGGCAACAGGAAACAGTTCGTGCTAAAAGTAATTCGCGTTAAGCGTGTTTGTGTTAACGAGGTTTGACTGTATCAAGGTAGAAAAAATGTTCATAAAATAGTATATCTATAATTAATCAAAAAATTCGTCTTAAGATTTTCAAGATATCAAAGCTACACTGTGTAGAGCAGTTTATTCTTTCAACATAAGACATAGGTTACTAATGTTTAAAATGGAAATGAATTAAATTTTCTACATAACAGACTAATTATTTAATCAGGATATTTTCAAATGAAGTTATATTAAATAATATATAACAATGTTTATTTTTATCAACAAATATGCATCTACATGTATTAGGAAATGATATTTAAAAAAAAAAAAAACCTGGTTTAAACCAAATAAACAGTTGTTTTTTTTTTTAATAATTTTTTTTTTTTTTTTTTTTTGTTAACCCTGCTTATGTGTTGTCCTGGCAGCATAATTTTTTTTTCCAAGTGAGTTTGTCGTTCCGAACCGAAGCTCGCAATCTTATTGGTTGCTCAGTATCCAGTATGTTGTTCAACCAGATTTGGCGGCTTTGCACTAGTTTTGAGAAAGTACGTTACAGACAAATAAAGCAAAAATCGTTTTTTACAAAATAATGGGTAATCTGATCAATGTTATTAAATGCATTTTGTATAATTATAAATAATGATTTAGTAATATCTCTTCAATACTTTTTAAATTAATTTTTTGAACGCTATATTTTTATATCCAAGTATACTTAATACTAATTTTTATTTATTAAATAAAGACCAATGAAAGGTTGATTCTTTCTTAGTAGCATTAATTAGGTAAGTCTACAAAAAGTTTTGTTTCCTTATTTCAATTTAAAATATTTTTTTTTTCATAAGTTAGGCTGAAGTTGGTAGATGGGGCATTTGTGAACAGAACATATGGGGGCATATGTGAACAGTTCACAAGTGTATTTTTTAAGTCTGTGAATGCATTTTTTTTTTAAGTTTAAAATTTAATTACCCTTGTCAAATATTGAGCTATATATTCAATGTTTTTAGGATTGCTTCACAGTTTTAATTTACTGGAAGTTAGATAACAATTAAAAGTGACTCAAAAGGAGTAAGCATGTGTTCAATTTTACGAATAATTTCTTGTATCTATGTTGAAACATTTATTGATTTATTCACACAACTAGAGAGAGGGCATCTAATTAGTTTTTATCACAGTTTTTATTCACAAAAAAATATTTGTCTTATTTATGCATGTGTTCACATGTGCCCCAGGTATGTTCACAACTACCCCTCCACCGGGACACATGTGAACAAATTTAGACAATTTTTAGAATGATGATATAAGTTAGAAATTCTTGATAAATGCATCCAAAAGCTTGAGCAAAAGAGCAAACAAATTCTAAATATTCATATAAATCAATTTTTTGTTCAATAGCTCATAACAATTTTGAGAAATAGTCAAAAATATAAAAATTGTTCACATGTGCCTCCCTCTCCCCTACTGTTTTTCAAATACTACATAAATAATGCCAGTGTAAAAGAAATCTTATATTACTTAAAAACTGGCATTTTACAATATTACATCCCCCCACCTCCCTTAAAATTATAATCTTCATTTACTGTGTATTTAGTTTTAGTACAGCTTTCCAGTGTAAACCCAGCTATGTTTTAGTTTAAGATTATTAATATTGAAAGTGGTAATTTTTTTTTATGAAAGCTTTAAAACAGGTGAATTTTTTCATGTGTTTAAAAATTGTTTTCAACTAAGTTTTTCACAGAAAATTTACTTACATTTTTTGCAAAGTTTGTTTGTATAAATTTATATTTTTAAAAATACAGTTAGATAACTCTAAGAATCTATATTTTAGGAAAAGAAAGAAAAGAATAAATAATTTCAACTGCATATTATTATGAAAAGAATTTTTCCTAATAATAGTGATAAATTACAGCTATGTGAATAAAAATAAATATATGTTTCAAATTTTATATTAAATTTCCACCTGACCATTTTTATTAATTGGTATATCTATTGAAATAATTTTGGAATGAATTTTCATTTTTAAGAAGAGAATTTGCATTTAATTATTTTACCAATGATTTGCTTGGATTTTTTTTTCTCACACGATCCTGATTTTGCAAAATTGTGAACATTTGTAGGTACTTGTAAAAAATGCAATCAGAATTTTGTGAATTAGAAATGATATCTCAGTTCTTATTTAGACATTATTGAGAAGGTCTTTAACATATATATACAGCTAAATAACAGATTCATTGGTGATTTCAACTATTATGCAACAGGTTTTTTAAATTCTAAAATCATTACATTTGGGAAGGACTCAATTTCTAGATGAAAAATTTTCTGAAATGTCTATTTTTAAGAGAAAGAATTTTGTTAAGGCTGCTCAAATCCAAAAGGGCAACTTTCTGACATAAGTTTTAATTTATTTTTAGTCGGAAATGCATGAAACTAGCTGGAATTGTTGTTCACAAACTATGTAATTGAGCTGCTTTTTCCATTTTTTGCAAACGTAATAGATCTTTCAGAAAATAGTATCAAAGTTGACGTTTTGAACCTAAGTTCCCGAAAAAAGCAGAAAAACCGGTCAGCGAAGGGAGAAAACATCTTTGTCACATGATCAAAATCACTTATAACCCAATAGGTAATTTATGGATAAAAAAATGGAAAACACAGTTCGATTCTAAATCACTTCCATAGTCAGGCCTTCCAATTTTATATCTTTGTTTTAAAAAATAAATCTGTAAATGTGCAAAACGTTTTGCGCTTGTTGAGCAGAGCTGTTGAGAACAGCCTTAAGGGTTACATGTTTTAAGGTGGAAAAATTGTAAATAATCCTTTAAGGGACTCGAGTTCTTTCTAAACAGATCCCTGCTTACAGATAAGAATTTACATGTTAATGTTTTCATGTAGGACATTAAACATGAAAATATATAAATAAAAGTATCAGAATGTAGCTATTATAAAATACTACATTTTATAAATGAAATTTTAATTTTTCCAATTTGGAAAAATAGGCCTTCGGAGGAAAACTGGTTTGCTTCCTAAAATTTCCAGATTTTTTCTCAATTGTTCCCATACTTGTTACATAATTGTACTAAAATTGTAAAAATAACACTAATGTTACTTCTTACCACACAAATATTTAGAAGAAAAATAAATACCTTTGAATAATGCTAGTGCTAATTTGGTAGAGTAATTGTTCGGTTGGAGTCTCATACTCTTAGTTTCAGATTTCACTTATGTGCTACCACATACTTGGGCAATGATGAGTTGGTCCTAGCTGGGAGACCAGATATCTCTGTCTCTATCTATAATTTTAAATAAAAATAAGAAATATATACAAAAAAAAAGAAAAAAGAAAGTTTTGTATAGAATAGAACTCGGTGCCATGTTTAAATTGAGGCAACTGGAAAGTTTCAAAATGTGACTAATAAATAATTAAATATATTTCTTTTCTACAGCCGGTAGTTTTTGAAAGACAAAATTGAAAATTCAGTCACCCTGTCAAAAAATTATTACTTGGCAGTGAATAGTGGAAGTAGAATGATGTAATTCCCCACCCCTGTAATGCATAGGTATATATTGAAAGCAAAACATTGCTGACATCATTTGAAGGTTATATTCCAGCAGATTACACTTTCTAAATTATTTAAAAAATTAATTTGAGAGATTATTTCAAATGTTGGGTATCTTCCATTATAGAAAAAAATGATAATATGTCAACTATACTCCCATAAAAATTTCACTATTTAAATTCTAAACAAAAAATAGAAAATTGTGGCACAAACAACCACTAATACGATTGAAACAACATAGCACCACTTCAAACGCTTTTTGTTGTTATACGATCAACAAAATAATTTTGGCTTATATTCTGAGTCTTTGCATTTGGATTAACTCCCCTGCCCCCCCCCCCCTCCCTTACAGTGTAATTTAATTTTTCTAATATCTTCCTTCTACACTCTATATATATATATGAATGTGACATATGTACAGGTACACAAATATAGAAATTAAATCCTAACCCCACCCCTTAGAATCAAATTTTCAGTTTTTACTCTTTTTTTGTAACATAACAAATTCCAAGAAATCCTCTTCAAAACATAAATATTTTTTTATCAAATGAATTTTACAATCTGATTTTTTATATTTAAAAGCTAAATTTAATAGAAATAACAGGAGTTCATGGGGCAGACACTCCCCCCAACAATGCAACAAATTTTAAAAAATCAAACCTTTGTTTATAAATATTTTTTAGTTAATTTCCAATTGTTTTTGTAAGATAATGTGCTTAAAAATGAATTTTTGAATTCTCAATCAACAAAGAAATTGCATTTTCCTATGTGGCGATCACTTTCAAAACTTGAAAGCATTAACATATTCGCATTGCCTGTACAATCATTTTTTTTAAATGTATATTTTAGAAAAAAAAATATTTGTACATAAAATTTATTAATCATGATGAAAAAAATTATGATGAACAGTGGGTTATGGCATAGAAATACTTAATTTAAATTTTACCTTTAACATATAAAAAAAAACAATGATTTTAGAGAGTTGCATCCTTTGAGTTGGGTTGATTTTTGACGGCCAATTATCTACACGAGGGATATAGGCCCGGGGGGGAGTGCCCTCCGTGGGGGTCTTTCTAAGGGAACCTAATCCGTATTAACGCATGGAAGATCCACGGCTCGAAGAAAACCATGAAAACTCCGAACGATTAGGCCGACGGGCGCGATTGGGATGTTGCATGCTTTGAATACCCCTACAATAAACATTTGTTATAGATCTGGGAACTCATGCATTACTTGCAACATGGCAATGGCAACTAAGCGAAAAAATATTTGTCTGCTAAATAAAATATAACCAGTTTATATACATATTATAGGGTAGATGTGCCAGTAATGGACACCCCTTGATGTTTTTGGTTCATAAAAATATAACTAATAAATATTTAGCTTTAATTTTTTTTTTTTTTTTTTTTTTTTTTTTTTTTTTTTTTTTTTTTATAACTCCCCTTTGCATGTTTTATAAAACTGGGTTATTGTTGACACTTTTAATCAAACCAATCAGGAAGCAGAAAATAATGTTTCAAAGTTTCGCTGTTTTTCTGTGAAAATCTTAATGACGAGGCTAAGAGTTGGCTTCGTTTAATTAATTTATGTATTATTTATCTTGCAAAATTTGAATGTTTTTGTTTGAGTAGCAATAGAAAACTTTGAATTTTATATACAAATGGCCATTTACAAAATTTCATTTATTTTTAAGGTTTTAATAGGGGTGTCCATTACTGGGATGATTAATTAGTCATTTTCCAGTAATGGACTGGACACCCCATGTAGACATTGCTAACAATTTCAATTTCAGTAATGTTTATAGTGCATAAAATACTTTGGCTTAACTGCAAACCTAAATAATCAAATTTAATTTTTAAATTATACTTACCAAAATGTAATAACACCAAAACTTTTATAAAAAGCTGCTTTTAAGTTATTTTATGTGATTAATAAAATTTCAATATTTTATTTATTATTATTATTATTTTTAATGTAGTACATACATAATGTAGTACCTTGCATATTTTATAATCTGGCAATCAAACCAGCCAGGAAGCAGAAAATATTGTCAAAGAGGGGCTCATAGGGCTTAATTCCTCTCCGTTTAAATAAAAATAATTAAGTTACAGAAGCTATTAAAAATCTATTTTCTGCCTTAAATGTTTCCTTATTTAAAAAAAAAAAAAATGTACACTATTAATGAAAGTTAGGTAATATTCATGAAACTAGTAAATCTGCAGATCAGTGGCTTCAAACATCAGTTCTACAGTTTTATTTTGAAGTTATTTTATTTAGTATTCAAAATATTCAACTCACAATATCATTTATTTCCATATTTGTAATATTAATTATTATAAATGATATATCAAGTAGTCTTTGAAAGATTGTTAAAAATAGTGAGACAAAACTTAACATTAATATTCCAAAAAAAAAAAAAAAAAAAAAAAAAAAATTACCTGGGAGAACTTGCTAGTGAGAATGCCCAATTGCTTTTCTTTTACTTTACATTCATATATCAACTTTTTTTGGTTGGCTTAGTACTTTTATTCACAAAATAGGTAAAATAATTGAAATAACATTTTGAAATTTTAATTAAAATGAAAAATGGTTTAAATAAGAGTTTTAAAAAAGTATGACGGTGAGAGAAAATCTCATGCAGCGAGTTCTCCCGGGTTAATTACCCTTTAAACCCCCCCCCCCCCACCACCACCACCACCACTGTTTCAATAATTTGATAGCTGTAATTGCTTGATATTTAGTATTTCAAACTATCCATCTAAAATAATTAAAACACCGATCTTCTGATAATTACAATAATTGATGCAAACAGTAAATGATTATCGCAAATATTTTATTAATTACTGGTATCCTAATTGTTAAATGTATTTGAAAATAACTATTTCTTTTTCATTAGTATGTATTCATTAAATTCTGGTTCTATCTAAATACAGCCATAAAAATAATTATATTTATTGCTTTTTATGGGGTGTCCATTACTGGAACAGAGAGTGTCCACTACTGGGCGTTTGATTATTTCTGTAAAAATTTATTGATTATTTCTTTAAAATTAAATTTCTATTCATATTGGGAAATGAGGCTAGAATGGTTAAATATTGTTGATAGATTAATATTGAAAAAGCTTATTAATAAAAAAATAATTTTTAAAGAAATTTCTTAAGGGTGTCCATTACTAGCACATCTACCCTATATTATATATTAGATACTACTTTAAAACATTTAATTGTAAATTAATTTAACAATAATTAAGACTAAGAATGAATGAAGACCACTAAGCTAAAAAAAATCCAAATGCTTTCTTGGCTACTAAATAGAAAATTTAATTTTCAGGCCCAATTCATTTAAATAATGATAATACAATACTAATTCAGTGACAAATTTTACTTTAAAAAAATAACATTTAATTTTGATTTGAAAGATCTATATATATAAACATTTTAGAAAATACAATTTGACAAATTTTAATTCAAAGAAATTAAATGAAATTTTGGTTTGAAAGATATGAACAAATGACAGAATAAAATTTGGGTAGGTACTTTTCGGTTAGCCGGACGCCAGTGTTACATACATATATGTATGTCTATGTAGTATATATATGTGGATATTTGTATATATGTGTATATATGCAATATATGTACATCAGGGATCTGTTTAGGAAGAAATTGGGTCCTTTAAAGGACCCTTCACAAAACTTTTCGGCTTAAAAATAATCCTTTTACAAAAATTTTCCATCTTTAGACTAAACTTTTCACAAATTTAATCATTTAAAAGTAAAATCTGACCTGTCACTTTTACATATAGTATAAAGAAAATATATGTATTTTACATACATATATCTTCTAAAAAATATATAAAAAAGAACTTTAATATAACAATCATTTTAAATTCACAAAATTAGGACTAGATTTTTCACAAAATGTTAAAAAGCTGTTCACAATTTCACAAAAACAGGCCCCTGTATGTATATATACTGAAAAGTACCAAAATTTGTTTTAACATGTTTTGTTATTATTATATAGTATGTAAATATTACTTTATGCAATCTAAATTTTTGGGGTCTTTTTAGTATGATACACTATATTTATATGACTGATGGCTAAAAATACTAATAAATGATGATCCTTTATCTATAAAAGTGTTTATTTATAAAAACAATAACTTTTAGCAAAATTCTGTATTAATTAGAAACATTAAAATTTATTTATCTTAAAATTAAAATTTTTCTCCAACACCAATCTTGAATATTTAAAAAAAATTTGGCTTTACTATAAATATTTGGTGCTATATGAAAATTTACTTACACATAGAAAAGGTTCTCACAGTTTTAAAGTGAATTTACAGTTAGTAATACATTAAATACACCAGTGTTGAATTCAGACACTTTTCGACCATTAAAAACAAAATATCAAATCTTCGCGTGGTGGGGGGGGGGGGGGGGGTACTCATTGCTCCTGCTGGAGAGTATCCCCCCCCCCCCACCTTGAATTCAACACCGATATACACAAAATTACTCGGAAAATGACATGCGAAGAAACAAAATACATGTTTATGCAATAGACCTAATGCATAATGTCTGCAATTAGGAACCTCTTTTCTGTAAATAAAATTGTGTCTTAATAGTAATTAAAAATGAACGCGCATGTAGCGTTGTTTCTCCCGCCCCTCTCTTCACACATATACTGGGTGCAAGCCAACTTAATAATTTAATCTCCTTATAATAAAATACTTTATTACATATAAGATATGTTATTATCGTTAGGCCTGCGATTAAACTCATATGAAATAAACGACACACAATTTTTAATCAGAGTTGCAAAAAACATAGCTTATTTATTTTTAGAAAGTATGTATTAAATTAATAAATCTTATTATATTTTTGTTAATTAACTTAATATACAAGTAATATCAGTTTAAATACCTATAAATCAGTGTAAAAGGCTGTCATCATATAATATTATATAGCAACATATTTAAAAGTTACTTCAATAGATTACTTTTTATCTGTATTCCCCACTAAGAACACATTTTTTAGACAATTTTTTTTCGCCATAAAAAAGCTAGTTAATCAAAGACGCTGACTACACTGATATTGCCCCCCCCCCCCTCATAATATTAGCATGCTTTTAAAAGACTTAAGCAAATTATTTCTTTTTGACTTTGTCACATTTGGCAGTAGGCTCAGAATATGCTTTAATAGGATAGTGTAACTCTTTAAACACAAAGGTTAACACGAGTAATATAAAAGTTACTGATAATTAAATAATAATTTCATGGATTGTAAAATACCCAATAAAACCCACCCAGGTTTTTTGGGGGGTAGGTTGGTTTTTTGCAACCCTGATTTGAGTAGATAAAAAACACATATCTATAAAAAGAAAATTGTCTTACCTTGAAACGCGAAAATCATTTTTAAAATCAGGGTCCTTGAAATCTTTCACAACAAGACTGTCCCACCAGTCTGATGGTCGCACTTTGGCCCACAATCGGCGATCGCGGAATCCAGGCATTAGTATTCCTTGAAGATTTTGCAAGAATCGGGTGTGAAAAAGACATTAAAAAAAGTTTGCATGGTCAGCAATTTTAATTCTCAAAAGGAAATGTAAAGCACAACGATTTACGCGCCAAAACGATTGCAGGTGAAGGCGTATTCTGTTTATGATTACACCGGAAGTCTGTACGACGGCAGTTCACTAATCAGCCAATCATAATTCAGAAGGGAAAATTACGCAGCTTCCGGATTTTTGGAGCTGATAGGTTTTATCTCTGGTTTTATGCTTGCGTTTGTAAATGGGTACAAAATGAAAGCAGGCTCGATAGTAATAGAACCAGTAGAGATCTTCACGGGCCGGGCTCGGGCCCAGTGTTGAATTCAGATACTTTTCTCCGGGAGGGATTTCTGTGGCTCTTGGGGGGGGGGGGGATGTCACGCCCTGAAATCAACACTGCTCGGGCCTATGTTCATTTGCGGCACTCGGGCCGGGCCCGGGCCATGTTTTTTTTCTGAAGGCTTGGGCCGGGCCTAGTAACTACTCTTTACGGACCGGATCGGTTCGGGTCTTACCTTTTTCCGGAAGAATCGGGCCGGGACTGGTTTCTTTTCTATTCTTCACAGCCCAATTTTCAGTCCTAATTTTGAGCCAGCCCGCATGAAAATCATTGTCTCGGCGTGACCTGTCCGTTCAAAGGTTAGTAAAATTAAGCCTGGCCAGTGGTGTAATCGTAAAAAAAAACAGAGGGTATACGTTCTAAGCAGAGGGTATACGCTCAAGGCAGAGGGTATACCCTAGTATATATATACTATAGCTTTCTTGAGAAACAGAAGGTATACGGTGTCCCTTAAAAAAATCCAGAGGGTATACGGCGTATACCCCCGTATACCCTCCACTACATCCCTGAGCCTGGCCCAAAGATTTTTGCAAAATATGCATACATTTTTGAATCGCCATTATTCTACAATTAAACATTAACATTTATTCTTTTTGGAGAGTAGTAAATTTCTACACTAGTTAAAATATTGCTAAATTAAAATATAGTAAAACGTGTGAAAAGAAACCTGCCTATTACGGAATCCTGTTTTAAACTGATAAACGTGTTGATACGTGCAAAGTGGATATACTAATACGTAAGAAAAGAATATATAATGAATTTACATTTGCTAAAAAGGAAACTTATCTTTAACGCATTTTTTTTTCTATGTAATTGAGTCTTAGAAGATTTTACTGTATACCATTTTTCAGATTTTTAACAATTCAATGCATGCAAAGGGCTGTGCATATATAACGTTATCACTTTAGGGGGGGAGGGGGGGGTCTGGCACTTGATATCGTAAGATATCGCTGGGGAAAAGGAGGGGGGGTTGCTTTTTGATATCGATATCATTTTTGATCCAACCAAACTTTTCTTTTTTCAGTAACCCTTTTTTTTTTTTTTTTTTTTTTTTTTTTACATCCAAATAGTCTGTTACCTTTTTTATTATTACTATTTTAATATGTTTTTATGAAAATACAAAGCTGTTGTTAAAGCCGTTACATTTTTATAAAATCATTTCATTCCAAAATTTGGAATACTTCAACGTTTGCATTGCTGTTCTTCTGCTTTATGCACATATAATTCGCTGTTAGAGAAATCAGGAGCATAATTATGTAGGAAGTGATACTTGCGTTTAGCAGTAAAGAAAGACAAAGAGTGTTGTCCACTGTTTTGTTGATAAGTTCTGCCAGGGCAGGGGGCAAGTGCTAGAAGACAACATCACTTTTGAATGCATTATGTAACAATAAGCTGTTATTAAGTACCTTTAAATAGTAACTAACTTTTTTAGATATTATTTGATATAAATTTATATCATGTATTGATATTTTATTGTCTTCTTGAATCCGTAAAGTATGCGACTAATAAATGTATAATTATATACGTGTATCATGTGTCGCAGCGTATAAAAAGAAAGGGAAAAATGTTAGACATTGATAACGATAACATCTTAAGGTGGGGGGGGGATGGGTTGGACGAATGATAACTTATGATATCGTAAGGGGGGCAGGGGGTCTAAAATTAGCAAAATGTTGATAACGTTATATATGCATAGCCCCGAATATGGATTAACAATATTAATGATAACTGAAATATTTACATAGAAGTTTAAAAACATGAAAAAAAAGTTAAGAAAAATATTTTTTGTCAGGATTCCTCGTAAGAGTCAAATTTTTAACCAAATCGACGTAAAAATCAATGTTTCGTAGCAATTCACTCGGACCGGGCAGGGCTGAAGCCAAACTTTTAGTTGTTATACCGGGCCGGGCCAAACTTTTAACTTTTCTACGGGCCGGGCCGAAATTTTTTTTATGAGTCGGGCCGAGCCCGGGCCTGGAAATTTCGGCCCGTGCAGACTTCTAAGAACCAGTTTGATTCCTCTGTACTCTGTAAACGCTGCTTGAGACTTCAAGGTCGTTTATACTCTGGAAAACAGAGAGATATTATCCTCGACCTCGGGCTCAGGGCGTCTCGCCACTCCTCGGTCTCGCCGTAGAGGAGCTTTTCCATTTCAGAAGTGTTGAATTCAGACACTTTTCTCCGGGAGGGATTTCTGTGGCTCCGAAGGGGGACAGTGTAGACCCCTCGGGAGAAATTGCAATTTTTGACTATTGAAAACACAAAATCTCAAATCTGCCGGGGGGGATGTTCCCCCCCGGGCCACCCCCTGAATTCAACACTGCGTTTCAGTTTCTCGCTAGCGCTTAGCGCTAGACTCAATATTTCCGGTAATTCTAGGAAAAGTCAGTCTTCTCACAAAATGAAAATTTTTAGGCAAATAAAGAAAAATTCACAGAATAGCGCCAGTTAATTTCAGGACATATTTTTACAGTGTTCGAATGTCATAATTCTTGAATGAAGATTAAAGATCGGTTTGACATAATTCAACATGTTAGACTGGAAGTTCCAACTAGTATTAAAGGCCGCCGAGAGTCGTGACGGGTCCAGGATGAACCACACAACCCTCCCCCTCCCCCACACACACAAACACACTCTCGAGAAACATAAAAAGCATGTGAATCTTTAATAATACCTAGCCGACTTCGGCGACCACTTGTTTCGTCTCTCATAAATTATATTATTTATTTTCCAGCATTTAAGGGTAATAATTAGACATTTATACTGCTTTACAAAAGTAAAATAAATTAGACATTTTTTCTTTGTTTTAAATTATGGTATACATAGAAAATAAATATAGAAAAAAGAAAAAAGAAAAGTCTTCATTTAAATACTGACAGCATTGAGCTCACAGGCTATTCACAATATATGTATATTATACTCTTATTTATGTCTATATTCATAAAATAGAACTCACTCTTTTTGAGAAAAACGGTAAATAATCAGGGAAGCGCCATATCAGAATAAACATTTATCGAAATAAAGGGGGGGGGAATGAGCCCCCTTCCTCCCCTATATACTTAACCAATGAACCTCCTAATCTAATCAGGGAAGCGCCTTATCAAAATAAACCGGTATGCAAATTTGAAGAAAATCAGATAATTCTGCATGAAAAAACCATTTATCTAAATTAAGAGGGATCCCCCCCCCCCCGTTGCTCCCCTTTTATACTTAACCAATGAACCTCTAAATCTAATCAGGGAAGCGCCTTATCAGAATAAACCGGTATGGAAATTTGAAGAAAATCAGATAATTCAGCATGAAAAACACATTTATCTAAATTAAGGGGGGAATTAGCCACTCATTGCTCCCCTTTTATATTTAACCAATGAACCTCCAAATCTAATCAGGGAAGCGCCTTATCAGAATAAACCGGTATACCAAATTTGAATAAAATCGGATAATCCTGCAAGAAAAACCTATTTATCTAAATTAAAGGGGGGGGGGAATTAGCACCCCGTTCTCCCCTTTTATACTTAATCAATGAACCTCCAAATTTTATTAGGGAAGTGCCTTATCAGAATAAACCGGTATACCAAATTTGAAGCGAATCGGATAATTCTGCATGAAAAACACATTTATCTAAATTAAGGGGGGATTAGCCACCCGTTGCTCCACTTTTATACCTAACCAATGAACCTCCAAATCTAATCAGGGAAGTGCCTTATCAGAATAAACCGGTATACCAAATTTGAAGAGAATCGGATAATTCTGCATGAAAAACACATTTATCTAAATTAAGGGGGGATTAGCCACCCGTTGCTCCCCTTTTATACCTAACCAATGAACCTCCAAATCTAATCAGCGAAGCGCCTTATCAGAATAAACCGGTATACCAAATTTGAATAAAATCGGATAATTCTGCAAGAAAAAGCCATTTATCTAAATTAAAGGGAGGAGGATTAGCACCCATTCCTCCCCTTTTATACTTAATCAATGAACCTCCAAATCTTATCAGGGAATCGCCTTATCAGAATAAACCGGTATACCAAATTTAAATAAAATCTGATAATTCTGCATGAAAAACCCATTTATCTAAATTAAGGCAGGGATTAGCTCCCCTTCCTCCCTTTCATACTTAACCAATGAACCTCCAAATCTAATCAGGGAAGCGCCTTATCAGAATAAACTGGTATACCAAATTTGAAAGAAAATCGGATAATTTTGCATGAAAAACACATTTATCTAAATTAAGGGGGGGGGGATAACCCCCGTTCCTACCCTTTTATACTTAATCAATGTACTTCCAAATCTAATTAAGGAAGCGTTATATCAGAATAAACCGGTATACCAAATTTGAATAAAGTCGGATAATTCTGCATGAAAACTAAGGGGGATTAGCTCCCGTTCCACCCCCTCCCCCATTTATACTTTATCAATGAACCCCCAAAACCAATGAGGGAAGCGCCTTATCGGAATGAAATTGGAAATTTTTTAAAGCAAATCGGATATTTCTATCAAGAGTTATCGCGCTACGTACATACATACTTACATACATACAGAACTTGCGGGCACATTAGCTCTCAGGCTTTGATAGCCCGTAAGCTAAAAAATATTATATACAGTGTGTATTTTAAGAGCTGTGCCCCTTTGAGCTCTTTGGGCCTTGAAACAATGTACCGGCTGCACCTCCCCTCTCCTCAGTGATACACGCATTACGAAACAAGAGCAAGAGCATCAATTCAGGGGTTTTACGATACACCGAGGCCGGGCTACCAGGTTTTTTCTTGCTGGAAAATAATCATTTTACGGTATAAATACCGAGTTTGTGCTGAAAAACAATCATTTTACGGTATAAATACCGTTTATAATCGAAATGGCATATATACCATTTTTTTACGCTTAATATACCTTAGAATTACGGTACTCATACCATAAAGAGTGAAAACGGTACAAGTACCGTAAAATTTACGGTACATCTACCGAAATTTTACGAAAATTTTTTACAGTGTAGTCTAGAACAAAGTATTCGCTAAAGCAGTGGTTTTATCCATGATGGGATGCTTTTATATTAAATATAATTACAGTTTAACTTTTATTTTAAAAGATAAACTACTGTCGCGATGAAACAAAAAATGTTGTTCTATTAAATTTCAGATTTTTATTCTGATTGCTTAAATTTTTGTTTTTCAGCTGTTTGTTCTGAGATCGGCGTTTCAGAACAGTATTCAAGTGGTATATAGTAATGCTATATCTACTAAAAATGTTAGATTATCAATATCACGCAGCATTTATGGTTTTGAGAAAGTTTCAATTTTCATTTCGAGCATATTACTTGTTGCAGTTACGTCACTATGTTAACTTATTATTATTAGATGATATTTCTTCCTTTACTTCTAACGTCAAATATTATTATTTGAATTAAAAAATACAATTAGTATGAATTTCTTTTTCGGTAAACATATTTTTATCTAACTGTTTCAGAAAGAGTCAGTTTATATGAAATTTGTATATAGTATATCCATGCAGTTAATATTTGTCATACTTATTTTAAGCCATTTATTTCATTAAGACACCTTTTGTGTTAAGATTATTAATGATCGCAAAAAACAAACAGTATCATTAGTCACCTTTTTACATTAATATCTCCCTTACGATCCTGTATTATTCATTAACCATTTCCATTAATAATAGGAGTTTCGTATCTTGCTGAAAAGCAAGATTTATTAACCTATCTTTTCAGCCTAATCTATTTCAGCAAAGAATGGAAATTCAGCTTTTTTATTTCTTTTATTCGGCTTTAACAGTATCGATTATCATTTTCCGGAGCACTTATCGATTCAGGATGAAAATAACTTCGCGGTGTCGAGAATCGATTTCTTAATCGTGATTAAGGGATTAATTAATATCGGATTTCACCTCTTCATGAAGAGAAACTGAACGAAAACAATTGCTTTTTCCACTTCATGTAACTTTTATATAGCTTTGTTTAAGAAGAGATAACTTTGTTTGAAAATTTTTCATAATATATAAATGAGAAAGATACTTGTAATAAAAAATGGAAGTAAGAAGTTTGAGCCTTTCTTTCCGTAGTACAATAGCTAACAGAAATAGACCTGTTTACAAACATCGGCTAAGTAAAAGCACAGATTTTGTTTTGTTTTTGTTATTAAAGATTATTATTATACGTAATAAGGCTTTAACAGTTTCGATTATAATTTTCTGAAATATTTATCGATTCAGGATGAAAAATTCATGGTGACGAAATTCGATTATAATCGTGATTAAGGGTTTAATTAATATCGGATTTCACCTCTTCATGAAGAGAAACTAAAAGAAAACAATTGCTTTTTCCACTTCATGTAACTTTTATATAGCTTTGTTTCAGAAGAGATAACTTTGTTTGAAAAATTTTCATAATATATAAATGAGAAAGATACTTGTAATAAAAAATGGAAGTAAGAAGTTTGAGCCTTTCTTTCCGTAGTACAATAGCCAACAGAAATAGACCTGTTTACAAACATCGGCTAAGTAAAAGCACAGATTTTTTTTTATTATTATTAAAGTTTAATATTATACGTACGTCGGCTTTAACAGTATCGATTATAATTTTCTGAAGCATCGATTCCGGAGGAAAAATTCGTGGAGACGAAAATCGATTTTTTAATCGTGATTAAGGGATTATTTAATATCGGATTTCACGTTTTCATCAAGAGAAACTGAACAAAAATAATTACTTTTTCTATTTCGTTTAACATTTATGTCGCTTAGTTTAAGACGAGTTAAATTTGTACATTTTTTATAATATGTCGATAGGAAAAAAAAAAATCTGCTGAAAAAATTGAAACTAAGAACTTTGAACTCAGTTTTGTTTCAATATTATAACAGTTAAAAGCAATAAACTTGTCGACTTAGTAAAAAAAAAAAAAAATACAATGGCAAGTTTTGATAATATTATTGGTATTTACCCAAAGCTCAATTCTAGATAAATAAAATATTAACTTGTATTATTTTTATAAAGAGTGATGGAATTTTTTTTTTTATTTAGTAAGTCAATAATAATAATTGTTTACAAGCACTTATTGCACATTGAGTTTTAAGTTTTAAAGTGTTTCAAATTAAAGATTTATTACTTTTATGAATTGCGCATTGTCAAATTAATGACAACGAATTTTATCAAAATATTTCACTATTATAAAAATGTTCTAAAAACTTTTAGCAAAAGCAACCTTTCCGTTTTTCCTTTACCGTTCTCCAATAGCTAATTCCTAAATCGTCAACTTCAGATGCATAGTTCTAATTGCAAAAATGTTCCAAATGTCGTTGTTCATCATAAAAAAATCTATTTACCTAAAAATACGTTTAAAAAAAAATAATACGAAATTTACAACTTTATAAGTTCCCTCGATTCTATAAATTATATTTAGAGAATTTTATCCTGTCCTCTAACACAGTACACTCTAAAAAAAATACGGAAATTGTATTGGCAATCGAGACGCCGGTACTATTTTCGTATTTTAACGGAATTTTTTCACGTAAAGTCCAGAAAATTTTCTGATTTTTCCCCAAATTTTTCAGTTTTCTTTGGCATATTTTCGTATTTAAAAATTTCCGTTTAAAAGGCAAGGTATAATTTTTTAAGAGCAAACTTACATCTACATGAAGGGCGATTTTCGTTGTTCAAAGTCACCTTTACATCGAGGTTAGAATTTTTCTATTTCATTCAAACAACAGTAAACAAACACCACTTACCCGCCACGGGATACGAACTAGTAACTATAGTCTTCAGAGTATTGCCAGGAACATTCATCCACGATTATACAAGCTGCGTTTCAAATATCGTTACTTATTTCAGATGTCTTTTATGAAGCACGATCAAAGCGTTAAACATGGAAAAGTATTTTCTGTAAAGATATGTATTAAAAGTAATGACTATTTCTTTTTCCAATACTTTTAAAATTTATTGTAATATTATTTTTATTTAAATTTTTTCTGCAAGAATACCAACAATTTTTTTTTCAGACATGTACTTTTTCGAATTTTTCAAATTATTTATGCTATGATCTACTGTAAACTCAAATAAAGATAATTAGGACATAATATTAAAATAAATTTCCTTTATTGTTTATTATAACATAGAGATAAATGTCAATTTTATAATAATTTCATTATTATATTTGAGATATATGTTGGAAGTGATGCGTACGATTCTGATAAAGCGAATAGATTAAAAGATATATATATATATATATATATATATATATATATATATATATATAAGCTTTTTTATTTTAAAACATCTTGCACAGACTTTTTAAAAAGTAATAATATCTTGCCATAAATAAGCCAAACATCATTTTAAACTCATAATAAAAAATAAACGGTAACGTTTCCTTTAGAACTGAATCAAACTTAAAAATAAGTAATAAGATTTTACTTGAAATATTACCAATGTAAAATCAACATTTAGCCAATATTGGACAATCATTGGATATATTTTCAATATAGATCCATATTTAGCCGATATTGGCGTTTTTGGTTGAAATGTGTCCAATTTAAAGCCAATACTTTTGGTAGATTTTGTATGCTAAATTTCACGCTCGTACCCAAGACTGTTACTGATGTTCGACGAAATGACCTGAAACTTTCGAGTCCCCTGAATTTCTAAAATTGCTGAAATATGTGTTTAGCTATTTCTTTAGTAGATTTTTTTAATGCTGAATTTCTCGCTCCTACCTAAAACTGCTGCTGAGGTATATTGAAATGACCTAAACAGTTCGACCCGGCATTGTACACGTTTAGGGGTGAATTTTCAAAAACTCTTTTTCAGTTTGTAACTAAAGATGTATAAGAAACATGTCTTCTAAATTTCATTGTCTTGGGAGCAATGAATGGTCTCGGCGTTGATTATGAGTCAGTTAGAACATGTTCTTTTACATAAGTATATATATATTTTTTCATAAAAAACCATTATTGAGTACGTAAAAAAGTTTTTACCCTAAAGTTGTAATATAAACTAGGAAATCTTTAAAACAAGGGCCTCAAAGTTTTATTCAAATTATTTTATTTTTAAAATATATTACATGAACTTTAAGTTCACTGTTTTACTTAAAAGGTGACTAAAGTAATAAAAGAGATGTTACAAGTTAAAGAATATACATTTAATTTAAAATTTCTTAGTACTTTCAAGCTTTTCAAGCTCTTCATCAGATAATACTTTAATAACTAATTTCTGTTTATTTATACAAATACGTCACTTTCTTTTGAAAATGAGAGGGCCAATAATATTAGAGTTGAAAGTAGAAACAGTAGTTTCTTAGATTGAACTTAATTAGAGAAAATATATATTATTATTAACTGCAGCAGTAACATCTCTTTTATTATTTTAGTCACCTTTTAAGTAAAACAGTGACCTTTTAAAATTTCATATAACATATTTTATGTTTGAATCAAGGTGAAATATTGCGTTTCGTCTTATGATATAACTAGCCGCCCTTGGCGACCAGTTTGGTCTCCCTTAAACATATGCTAAGCATTGTATCACGTTACTTTTATACATAATTTAATTTACTTGCTCAATCCTTCGCCAAATCCGAAGATTCTGATATAGAAATCCTGAACTCGGCATTTTTATGTTAGCCGGGCGCAGGTGATAAATCGCCAAACATTGCTCCCGTCGTATTTTTTTCGTATTTCAAATAATAAATTTTAAAATATAGTACTTTCACTCATTTTATTTAAAATGCATAACTTTAATTTAAAACGGAAATATTTAAAATTTATGACTTTCAATTATTGCTTGAAAAAAAGAAAACTAATAAATAATACCACAAACCATGACATTTAATTTCTAAATCAAAGCTTTGTTTCAATTTACCACGCGAAAAATTGTTTATGACAGTCGCATGAAATGGACTATTATAATACTGATAACATGATATTTACAATATTTGGCGATTTATCACCTGCTCTCGGCTAACATTAAATTACCAAATTGGCCGCTTGGCATATAAAAAGTGAAGCGGTGAACCCGGAACTGTTGATGACAGTCACATGACTTAGGCTTTTATAATATAGAAAGCTTTGTTTTTATTTACCACAAGAAAAATTGTTTATGACAGTGGCATGAAATGGACTATTATAGTATTGATAACAAGATATTTACAATATTTGGCAAAGGAACAATATTTGGTGATTTATCACCTGCTCTCGGCTAACATTAAATTACCAAATTGGCCGCTTGGCATAAAAAAGTGAAGCAATCAACCCGGAACTGTTGATGGCAGTCACAACTTAGGCTTTTATTATATAGATTTTACTTTTATTTTACTTTAAACAATATCTAACATCTTCCAATCCCCAAATTAATTTCTTTTTATGTTTATGTTTAAATAATTAAAGTTTCCAGGAGATACAGGAAATCGCACTTTTAAGAATTGTTGCATTAAACACCACTTCATTCAATGACGTTCTCTAACTACATATTCTTGTAATTTTTAAATAAACAAGAAAGAAGAAATCATGCGTCAAGCATAGATTATAAAACGCTTTCCAACACATTCAGAATAATGTAACAAAACTGAACCATTTAATAAGTTAAAATATTACGTTTAATTCAACAGTATGGAAACGTTCAACACATTTGAAAACCCAATTTCAGCTCTCCCCATCTACAATCGGAAAATTATCCGATTTCTTTGAGAAGCCCTGTATATGATATATAAATTTGTATCTCTTAACTATATGCATGCAAAAATTTAGTTCAGGTAATAAATACATGGGACATTCTAACAATATTTTGACTTTCGGGAATAAAAAACTGGTGAAATTAAACTTGCTAAAATAACATTTTAATCTGCTAGACGAATGCCTTAATGATTCTAAATAAAGAAAAAATGGTTAACAGCGAATTTTTTTTTTTTTATTTAAGTGAGGTTTAAGTTAAACTTGCGAGTTTAACGTTCCTTACCATTTTATTACTATAATTTTCAATTTTCTTCTAAATTTTTACTTATAATGAATTTGCATAGTACCCACAGGACATTCAAATAAGAAATAATAACAATGTAGTACTTTTAATACAAAATTTTGGTACAACATTGTCTTAAAGGAGTGCTAAAGTAGGGACGGAAGGGAAAAAAGGGGATGGTATAGGAAAAAAGAGACTGGAATGTAATAAAAAGGGATGGTAAGGATCGGACGTTGAGAAAAATTATCACTATTTTTAGGCAAATCATGTTAAGACTAAGTGATAGCCACAATGTTCATTGATTTTTAGAAAGAATTATTTACATTGGATTAAATTAAAAAAAAAATAATTTATCTCTAAAAGTGCAGGAATAAATCTTGGGGACGGTAAGACTACCAATAAAGCCACGATGCTTGAAATTGATATTTAAATGCTGATTTAAATTTTGCAGTAAATTTCCTGTCAAAGAATTTTAGACATTCTTTCTCTAGCATACTTCTGCATGATAAAAAACTTGAAAAATATTCTAAGCTTCCGAAATCATCATTTTCCGCAACTAATCAAGAGTTAAAAATGGAATATTGGAAAAAGAAAAGAAACAAAATTTTATTTCGTGAAACATTACAAGATATTTGAAAACTCAAATCATATTTGATTTCTATTTTCGCTTGTGGAATTACCCGATACTTACATTCGGGCAGCACTGAAGCGATTTATTCCGTTTGAATTTCGATAATGTTTGAAGAAGATTTCCGTAAAATCTACATTGGAAGGAGATGTGGCATTCATTTTCTTCTTTCCGCAGCTTAGTTAAATTACTAGTTATTTTTATCTTGAAGGTAAACAAATGTTGCAATTCCCAAGAAGTAGATGCTTGGAAACAGTCAGGATTAAATTAAAGTAATCGAAAAATGTAAGAAATAGCTTATCGATTGAAAAATTTTGATGGAAAACAGTATTTTGTTTTTAAAATGAAAGAAAAATTACCGAAATTTTATTCCTTACAAAAAGTATGCTTCTCTTTAAGTTCTGGCAATGTAATATGTAGCTAATAATCATTAAGGAAGAATAAAGGTACAAAGTGCTTTTCTCTATTTAAAACAAGTAAGATAAAAATTTTGCTTTTAAAGTCAATTCCTACTTAGGTCATCAAAGAAAAATTTAAGCTGCATCTGAAGTGATTTTCTGTGTAAGTTTAGCAAGAGGGATGGTAAGGAATCTAAAACCCAGCGACAGAGTTCAAAAAATAATATCGACCGTAAAATTGTGTGCAGGTTAATTTTTTGCTACATATTTATATAAAATAATTGTCCCAGTTTCGGAAAAAAATGACATCGAATTACGTTTATTGAAAAAAATTTATACAGACAGCTCCAAACTTAAAAATCAGCATCAGGGACACGGGGCGGTATAGGAGTTTTCGTGGTATTTGGACCCTCAACATCGTCCAAAACTTAATTATCTCGTTAATATTGTTATGCAATCATGCAATGGGATGTTCTTCAGTATATGAAATAAAAAAAAAGCACAAGAATGTGTACTAAAATAAAAATTATTATTCAGGGACTTAAAAGTCAAAAGATTCTGAGAATGCCCCACATATTCGTTAGTTGAAAATTCCGCTTCAGCAATTTCCGCTAATAAGGGGACTGGTACGTGAATTCTTTTGTGCAGCACTGTTTATATACAACGAGTGACATACAAAAAATTATTTAAATTTTAAAGCGCATACCGAATTTTAAAACGCTCTTCCAGCCATTAATAACTCATAGATAGTATCTGAAACCGATTTATTTTGTGTGTCCCTGTAAATGAACTATAAATTCTATGAATGCGCTATTCTATCGTAATCATCTTGTGATGAAATTCAGTGGTTTATCATTTATATCAGTTCCAATACATTTGAAATAGCGTAATGTCATTAAAATACTCTGCAAACGATTTTCCCCCATACACCATAATGTAATGAAATTCTTTTGAGTGCCCCTGTAAATGAACTAGTAATCCCCCATACTTTATATACAATACCAAACATGCTTAAGGTCACCCTTGAGTTCCTTGAACATCATTCAACTTACCAAAACTGTGGCTCGAGATACTCAAGGATTTAGAAAATAGAAATAAACATCCAAGTAAAAAAAAAAAAAGTAACGTGCGTTACATGAAAAACTGACTGATGGCGTTTCAGTTCATTGATCATAGACCGTGCAATTTTTCAGAAAATCATTATTTGTTTTGAAAATGACTCTGGATGAGTTGAAACATGTCAACAGTAAAATAAAACTATTTTACTGTTTTTATAGTTTTAATCTTACTCCTTTGTAGCAATTAGAAATAATATACTAGTATGTTGTAGCCATCACAAAACTTTCTGCTATATAAATCCAATTATCTGCAAATGAAATTAAATGACAAGCTGTTTGTTTTAGAGATATAGCTATCGTGGAAAGCATGAAAAATAGATCGTAACATGAACACCTGCTCAGCGTTATACAACCACACTTAATATGGATCTATTTATGTCAAGGTGTAACAGAATATGAAATTTTACGAAATTCCGTGCATTAGTTCTGTGATATAACTATCGCAAAAATAAAAAAAAAATTCAGCATAGCAACGCCACTAATTTGTCAATTTACACCTGTTGATTAGCACCAATTTATTTCAAGTTGTAAATGAATCAGACGTTTGAATCCATTCCATTCAATAGTTCTAGAGATAGAGTGCTCACAAAATTTTTGTCACATACACAGACAGACACTCAGACATTTTCTAAAAACATTCAAATCGTGTTCAGAGCCTTTTAAAACGTATAAATACGTCGAAATCCTGGAGTCGAAATTTTTGCACGAATCCAATACTTTCTTCGTTTAAAGATAGAAGAAAGTAGAAATATTGATTATTTTCAATACAAAGCCACCATAGATTCAAAATATCAGCTTTACAACAATTTTCGTATCAAATTTGTTCGCCTTAAAATCAAATTCTTCAATGTGATTACTCAGTTGGCCCATAACTTAACCCTTTGTATCACCGTGTTGCATGTCTTCAACTTACCCAAAGTTTAATTTTACTTATACAGTGGGCTTTAAACGATGATTTTACTTAGTGCCACTATTCAACACATTAGTTAATATAAATTGTTCATAGAATTATCAATAGACAACGGTGCTAACTTAATTTTTCCTTCCACAGTTTTATTTATCATTTGTGCAGTTTCACATAATTATTGCTAAAATAAACTTCGTAAATTTGTCAAATTAAAAAAGTTGGTGACTTCCAAAAATAGATTTCTGACAAAGGTAAGCTCGTATACTTTATAATTTAGTACTACAAAATGGGCAATATTTACGAGAAATGTGTAATTTTCTGCTTATTGCAGATATAAAAAAGCACCTTTTTGTCAATAATTGTTTATTTTTCTGTTCTAAATTTTTTGAATTACTTTTTGCATGCCTAAAATGATGTTTCTAACATCTGAGTAAATAACTTTCAAATCAGAATTCGTCAGTTACAAAGTGTCAATAAAGCCCTGTTCGTGAATATGAGCTAGTAATGAAAATGAAAATATTCAATATGAGTATAAATATTTTCGTGATAAAAAGATAAAACAAAATATATAACTCTTTTGAGATATAAATATTTATAAAAATATCGATATTTTTCAAAAAGAAAAATGCGAGAGAAACTATCTGAGATATTTTATTAATAATGCATGCAAATGCATTATATACTTTAAAGCAAAATTTCTTATATTTATAATTGTCCTTTTTACTTTAGGAGAAATTTTATATATCAGTATATTGCATTGCTTATTTTCTCTGAAACATCTGTATTTTCTTCATTAAAAAATGTAAATAAATAGGCAATAATGTAGTCACCAATGCACTATTTAAACAGTCATGTAATCTTTTCACTAAAATTACATAAGAAAGAGCATTAACAAAATATTTTTTTTCATCTGTGTATTTTCACTCTCCATTTCTCCCTTCTGTTTCAACAGACATTTATTTGCTTTATAAGTTTTAATGACAAGAATAATAGGTTCGATTCTCCACGATGAGCAAATGCAGATGCGGCTGAATATCACACTTGAAGAAATATCCTGTTCATATTCAGAAGCGCAAAACATTTCAGCGACAAACGCCACTCTCAAAGTATTAGAATTATCTTCTGGATTCCAATTGAAATGCCTACGTATTCAGAATAATTAAGTACATCTCTTGAAAGCCCGAATTCCCTTTTATGATGGTCCACGGAACATCATCCGGCGGAACTCCAGCTGACTGGATTTAATTACTTCGTAATTGGGAATTTAATTTCGCACTTACGGTCACTAACACTTTTGCCCGCATATACGCCTTTAATTCAAATTATCTCTTCCTTAGAATAGTGATACAGGAGTTCAGTTCTATTTCTAAAGAAGTATTTAGGAGAGAAAAAATTAGGTTTTGTCTGAATAACTTTAAATTTTTTATTTTTTGTTTTTTCTACCTTTACGAGAAAACGATTCGACGTTAAAAAAGTTTTAACTATTTGATGTAAAACATAAAATATTTTTCCTACAGGGTAAATTGCCTTTTTTTCGCCCCCCCCCCCAAGTCACTTTTAAGCCCTAAATATTATAATTTTCAGTGAAAAGCTACCAAATTTGTATTTTAGATAGATTAACTACACACGCACATAGAAACATAGGCAAATATCGTACAAAAAAAATTGTTAACAATGCGAAAAATTGTTTTTTCAAAAGTATCTAATAAATGCAAAAAAAAAAAAAAAAAAAAAAAAAAAAAAAAAAAAAAAAAAAAAAGAAAAGAGAAAAAAAAAAAAAGGTCTCAATTTCGTTCCGCCAAAAAATCCAATACGACGACGAAGCTTAACTTATAACTAAATCAAAATTTATTTCTAAATGAGTAAGTAATTTAATTTACATTAAAGTAAGGCACAAAGAAATCTACTAATTATCAATGGAACATAACGAAACATTAGCGATCCAAACTTGAGGAAAAAATTGGAAAAAAAAGTCATGGAAAAAGCATTCCTAATTTTGTCCCTGGAACAAAAATAAGAACTACAAGGGGGACGAAATTATTATCATGCTACTTCCCAATATGGCGGAGCTTCAGTTCTCGTAAGATGAACTGAGCATCTTAAACTCACTGTATGCTACTGTCAGCATCTTATCTACGTAAAATACATGCAATGAATAAGAAATAAATACTTACAGTACAGTAAATAACGTTGTACAAACGACGTAATAAGAACTCAGGTTTTCTAAAAATAGGAAATTTGGCATCTTTAATTTATGTATGTGTCTTGGCGAACGAAGCTTTCAATACTGACCCCTTTTACCTTCCTCCCCTGTACCTTGCGTCATAAGTAGCGCCTTTTTCGCAGAAGTGGAGAAGTTAAGGGGGACGAAATATGTGCACTTTACCCTACTACTTTATATTTTCAGACAAAATTTTAATTTTTATAGTGTTTCGGACATAAGAAGAGCAAAGTACAGTTTCGAACATTTATTATTTGAACGCATTCATACTGATTAGTAAATAATTTTGTTATTGACATATACGAGTAGATTGGTATTTTTCCAACTGTATAAATTCTGCCCATGCCGGGACTCGAACCCAGAACCTTTGGCTAATTGCCAATGCTCTTTCTATTGAGCTATCTGGACACTATTCTATCCGTCACAATTCACTCAGACAATCATTTAACAACAAAATCTGGATTGTTATTTGAAACAGACTAAAATTTAGTCCAAATAGGTCAATTGGAAGAGCACTGGCAACTAAACCCAAAGTTCCTGGATTCGAGTCTCTGCCTGGATTCATTTTAGTTTGGAAAAACCCCTACTCGTACAGTTTCTAATTATTTAAAACTTTTTGAGTTTATAGATATAACATATATTCCCCTCTAAGTAATTAAAGTCAATAGATTAAAAAAAAAGTGGTAGAAGTTTCATTATACATGCCAGCAGTATGCATTTGACGCTTCTCATTTTGGACTTCGATTATCAGTTCATACGGTATCATTGATTGTATGAGCATCCTGCCTTTCCAGAACTTTTTTAATGTTATCACATTTCATACAAAACAAGGTACGTATATTAACATTTTAGTGCAATACAATTTTTATTTTTTGCAAAATCATTACCATGTCGTATTTAGTTCGAATTACAAACAATAGATGGCGATGCAAGCAATAGGCGTTAAATTCAAGCTGGATTTTTTGGCCTTCTGTTCTTCCCTCCCATGCTAAAAAAAGAGATTAAAATGTATTGAGTGGGACCCGAAGTACAAAAATTCGGGCGTGCAGCTATTGCTCACAGCGCCATCTATTGTTTGTAACTGGAAATAAATTCGGGAATTACAGTAAAAAAAAATTCTGACATCATACTGTAAAGATGTTATCTGGTTCCTTGGTAGCACTAAATAAACAATGATTTAACACTGAATAATAACTTTATTTAACAGTTTATACTTCAAAATAAAATCTCTTCAACCATTAAAAAACACATCGTCACTCTTAAACAAAAGGCACAACTTTTCAGCTCTCTCTAAAAATACATTACTTTAAAAACACAATCAATAAAACCACCATGTCCACACTTGTTCCCCGGCCACAAAAAAAACGTCTTTTTTTCCATTACACAAATCAGCTCGGGTACTATCTGCCAAACTTTTCTCAAACTGCATCATCATCTCACAAGCGACTAGCTCTCTCCTTTCACTTGACCTCTCACCTAACATCTTCAGCTCTCTTTCCGCATATCGAAAATGTTTCTCTCCGATACGAGAGCACGGCTGATCAGTCTCCGAAACCCAGGCGGCGATCCATGGACAGATCTGACTCTAGGCTGCGATTCAGGGACAACCGCCGGACAAAACCAGTTTCGCAACTTACGAAACAAAATAGACTGCGGGGTTTTTCGGTCGTTACAGACTCCTCCCCCTCCAAATTTTGGACATGTCCAAACGGAGTCATGGACAGGAAGAAACAGTTGCGACAAGTTCTACTGAACACTAAAATTTTTCTGTCTTCCAAAATGTTCAGGAACAACTTAGTAATTTTGTCACAAACATGTCTCTTCGCCCTTTCCCAATCCATCACAGCCATGTGCCGCCCTAAACAAGATTCTTTAAATTTTAGAGCAACTAGCAATTTTGAAACAAAAAAAAATATAGCAATTCACAACATGCCAGTAATAATACAAATACTTAAATTACACTACATAAAAGTTACTCTAATTTACCACAATTCAATATACACAAAATTTCCTATAACTTCAGATAAAATTATAAGCAAAGTAATTTTTCTTAAAATATCAATACAATCAACAATTTTTTTTTTCTTTACGTAAACTTAACGTGATACAAAGCAAAATTGTTTAGCATTTTTTTTCTTACTGACAAAACAACTTCAATACATAATCATACAATTACAAATTTTAAACATTAAATCATAATTTAATACTTCAAAATTATTTCTATATTTTTTCTAATACTTATAATAAAAAGTCCTTCCGGCCAGTGCCGGGAGGAAGAGGTAGCTTTCATATTCCTTATTTTAAAAAAGCCAACTTATATTATTCAAACACACGAAGCTCAATTAAGTGGAAACCGAATGTAGGAGATTCAATACTAATTTTTATCAATACTAAATCATTATGAATGAGAATTTCGCAAAATTAGTCAGCTTTATCCAAGCTGCTTTTATTTAAAGTAACTTATATTTCGCTGCCAAATTCGGCGATTTCTTAAAGTGCCTGCCATTTTAAGACAACATGGTGGATGAGGCTAACCAGTGAACTTGGTCGAAACCTTAGTAATTGCTGTGCACATGCTCACTCACATCGGAATCGGTTGATACATACGAGTGCTGTCGCAGGCAAAAAATCAGATTTTTCAAAATGTCACCCACGTTAGAAATTGAAACTGCTATATCTGAGCCATTTTTTAAGATAAAGACAAACAAAAAATGCTCCTGAATCCTTATATCAAGGTCAAATACTTAAGAAAGAAACCTTTTTCAAATTCTAATTTTTTTGCACCTCACTTTAAATATATATTTTTTTAATTTAATGGCCGCCATTTTGAAACAAGATGGCTGATGAAGCTGGCCAGCGAACTTGGTCGAGATATTGATGTATACTATCCACATGCCTTCTTCCATCGAAATAGGCGAATACGTGTGGTATCGCGAGACAAATACAAGATCGTTTCAAAGTGTTAGACATGATAGAAATTCAAAGCGCTATAATTCAACCACTTTTTAAGATATAAACAAAAGAACAAATTTTCAGAAACAAAAACTGCTCCAGAATCTTTGTATCAAGGCCAAACACATAAAAAAATCTTTTTCATTTTCCAATTTTTTAATACCTCTTTTTAAATTTTAAATTACATTTTATTTAAATGGCAACCCTTTTGAAACAAGATGGCGAATGAAGCTGGCCAACTAACTCGGTCGAAACATTGGTATGTACTATGTACAGACCAAGTTACATTCAAATCGGTTCATAAATACGCCTGTTATCGCGTGACAAAAATCAGGGCGTTTCAAAATGTCAGCCACGCTAGAAATTCAAAATGCTATAACTCAGCCATTTTTTAAGATATAGACGAAACAAAAACTGCTCCCGAATCTTTTTATCGAGGTCAAACACATAAGAAAAAATATGTTTTCAATTTTAAATTTTTTGTTACCACATTTCAAATTTAAATTTTTCTTAAAATTTTAAATGGCCGCCATTTTGTTTAAAAATGGCTGGTACCACATTTTTCGTAACACATTTTAAATTTTTAAATGACCGCCATTTTGAAACAAAATGGCGGATGAAGCTGGCCAACGAACTCGGTCGAGACATTGGTATGTACTATGTACACACCGAATTACATCCAAATCGGTTCATAAATACGAGAGTTACAGTGTGACATAGGTCAGATATATATATATATATATATATATATATATATATATATATATATATACAGGGTGATTCAGCTCGTCGGTGACAAACTTTAAGGATCGATAGAGCACACCTAGACGAACATTTTTGAATAGGGAATGTAGGGTCCCTGACGCGATGGTAAGGCGCTAGGCGCTTTCGAAAATTTGGGTGCCGAAATTCGAAACGTCATAAAAACTAGGGAAATGGTTAGATTTTCTTGCTTGTTGCGTCGAAATGATTCTGTTTGTTTAGACTTTCTTCAGTACCAATTTGATAAGCGTATCTCTTAAAACATGGATAGGGGGCGCTGCAGACTTTGGAGAGCTAGACAACAACTTTAAGCCCGTTATTTTGATAATTTAACACATGCTCGCCAAAGTTTATACTCTAACTTAAAGTTTGAACCCAAAAGTAGAGCCCTGCAAAAAGCGTAAGAGCCGGAATAAAATGTCAAAGTACAGGGTGGTCGAAACTCGAAGGCTCCTAAGAGATAAACAAACAGATTTCTTGACTTATGGCATGCATTTTCATGATTCTGTTTGCTGGGGCTCTCTGAAACTCAGTTGAACGGTACAAAAAGAAACATCGATAGGGGGCGCTTTGGGCAAAAAACATAATTCGTTGACATTTCGGACGCTAACTGGAAACGGGGCGCTACGATCAGTTAGTAATAATGAAAACACATTTTCTACCTCTGCTCAACACTTCTGAATAAATTTAGACCAAAAACATCAATGATACTGGAAATTTATTTACAAAAAATAACACTACAGAAGATGCTCGAAATTTCGACCTTGGGCCATGATGCAGGCTTCGCACCTCCGTCGCATTGAGGAGTGTGTGTTTCCAACAATGCCAGGAGTATCTCTGATCTGCCCTGCAGCTGCCACAATGCGCGCCACAAGTTCTTCAGCACTGCTGACAGGTGTATGGTATACCTCGGCCTTCAGGTAACCCCAAAGGAAGAAATCCAAGCAGGTGAGGTCTGGTGATCGGGCAGGCCAGTGAACTGGACCCCCACGCCCGATCCACCGCTGGCCATACCTTGCGTTTAGATGGAGACGCACGTCGTTCGTGTAATGGGCCGGAGCTCCATCGTGCTGGAACCACATCTGGCGACGCGAACCTTCGGGTACGTGCGCCTCATCCAGAAGCTGCGGCAGCACTTGATCCAGGAAAATCAGGTAATTTCCACCTGTCAGCCGTTCAGGTAACAAATAAGGGCCAATGAGGCAATCCCCCAGAATGCCGGCCCACACATTTACTGAGAAACGCTCCTGGGCTGCTCGGCTTCTGGTTTCATGTGGATTTTCATCACACCACACATGACTGTTGTGGGCGTTCCACATTCCCTCCCGGCTGAAGGTGGACTCGTCCGTAAACAAAATGCTGTTTACAAAACGGGGATCCCTGGATCTCATCGCCAAGTACCATCTTGAGAATTCCACTCGAGGGCCAAAATCCTGCTCTCTGAGCAACTGCACCCGCTGGATGTGGTAGGGGTGCAGATTCCGGGAACGTAAGATGCGCCACGCAGTTGCTTGCGAAATGCCAACATGTCTGGCGATATCTCTCGTGCTAAGACCTGGGTTGTCCTCAACCAGGTTAAGCACAGCCTCTTCGTTGTCGGGGGTGCTCACTGATCGCTCCCGTTCAGGCCTGCCTCCGTCGAAAGATCCCGTTGTGGACAACCTCTGGTGTACTCGAGCGAAGAAGGCATGGCAGGGGATTTGCCTGTTGGGGTAACGCTCGGCGTACAACCGCTGAGCGGCTCGTCCATTACAACCAGCAGCGCCATACGCCAAATGCATGTCAGCCAATTCAGAGTTTGTGTACCGTTCCATCCTACTACCGATCTGCAGACAAGTAACCCGAAGCTTAAGTAGGTACCGCACGTTCAAAAGACGTGTCTGCGCATACAACTACGTCATCTCGCGTTGTCGTCTACGCATTACGTATCTTTTGCATATCGATATGGTACGATATCTTTTGCATAAATCAGCAAAAAGCACCTTATGTAAATTTTATTGCGCGCATTGTGCATGATTGAAACCAGCTATGTTTGTTAAAAAAAAACAAACAAACTGCAGTTTTAATAGCTTCTTATGATAAGTAAATTACTCTCTTGTTTTGTTTCTAACTGATCGTAGCGCCCCGTTTCCAGTTAGCGTCCGAAATGTCAACGAATTATGTTTTTTGCCCAAAGCGCCCCCTATCGATGTTTCTTTTTGTACCGTTCAACTGAGTTTCAGAGAGCCCCAGCAAACAGAATCATGAAAATGCATGCCATAAGTCAAGAAATCTGTTTGTTTATCTCCTAGGAGCCTTCGAGTTTCGACCACCCTGTACTTTGACATTTTATTCCGGCTCTTACGCTTTTTGCAGGGCTCTACTTTTGGGTTCAAACTTTAAGTTAGAGTATAAACTTTGGCGAGCATGTGTTAAATTATCAAAATAACGGGCTTAAAGTTGTTGTCTAGCTCTCCAAAGTCTGCAGCGCCCCCTATCCATGTTTTAAGAGATACGCTTATCAAATTGGTACTGAAGAAAGTCTAAACAAACAGAATCATTTCGACGCAACAAGCAAGAAAATCTAACCATTTCCCTAGTTTTTATGACGTTTCGAATTTCGGCACCCAAATTTTCGAAAGAGCCTAGCGCCTTATCATCGCGTCAGGGACCCTACATTTCCTATTCAAAAATGTTCGTCTAGGTGTGCTCTATCGATCCTTAAAGTTTGTCACCGACGAGCTGAATCACCCTGTATATATATATATATATATATATATATATATATATATATATATATATATATATCAATTTTGAACGGAGGGTGGTTTCGGGGTCTGGGGGTCATGATCGATGAAAATATACCAAAATTTTTTGAAATCGCTTTCCTCCGAACGGCTGCAATAGGTAGCTTTTTGTAAAGAAAGCTACCTAATAAACATAATATATACACTTTTTCTTTCTTTCTTTAATAATACCACTTTAATATATAGAACTTAATAAATAGCACTCAATGTATGAGTATGGCTATGGGTATGGGGCCGGCTTAGAGTGTCTACATTTTGAATTTATCTTCTTTTCTTATGACTCTTCATTCTTTTTTTCCTCGATTTCATTTCCACCCTTTTCCTCTCGAATTTTACAACATCACTCATTTCGGACAGTCCTTTAACACTCTTGTTCAGTGTCCTGAACTGTACAGTCAGCCTTTTGGGTCTACAAGTAGACAAGTTCAACACAGTTTTGATTCCAAATCTCTGGAAAAACTCTACTATCAATTTACTCATTAATGAGAGTTCCTGTTCAGTCTGTATTTCCCTTGGAAACATCATTCGACTGAATATCTGCAATATTACATCAAATATAGACGTCGATTCAGCATTCACCACTGGCACTGCATCTGGGTAACTAGATGCCATACACATAGCTGCAATCAAATACTGATTTCCATTTGATGTGACCGGTAAAGTTCCACAAACATCTACATTTATCCCGCTAATTTTTTTAGATACCATGTATACCAAAGCCAATGAAGCCTTTTTCTTGTCTTTAAGGTTTCCAGCTCTCTGGTAAACATCACAAGTTTTTTCCAAATCTATTTCCTTAACCATTCCAAATTCTTTGAATTCCGTTTCAGTCTTTCTGGCCAATGTAAACAATGGAGCCAATTCTTTACTCTTCTGTTGCTCCTCAGCAAATCTATTCGAATCCACCTTCCTCAAATCCAAAACAGTTTCAGTTTCCAAAACCTTCGGCAAAAGTTTACAATTTACATCAGAACTCTCATCTCTCCCCTCTTTCAATTTTGCAGTCAATTCCGATTTCTCTTCTTGACCATTCACTAACTCCTCTTCCTTTACCTTATCAACATCACCAATACTCGATTTTATCTGTCCGCTCCCAAAATCTTCTTTAAACAGACACACCAGGTCCAACAAAATTTCATCCGTATAATCAAGAACTGTAGGCAAATTCACTTCCCTCTCCATCTCTTTGACATCCTCTTTAACCAATAGTTTTTCTTCCACAAGTTTAACTTTTACATCCGGAAGGCCTTTTTCAACTTCTCCATCAACCACTGTCTCTTCCGAAAATTCCAATTTCTTCTCTTCCAAAGTTACTAAATCTCTCTTTTCAGCAAGTGGTTTTCGCCACTGTGCTTTTGTCACTATTGCATTCACAGTTGCTCTTTTCTTTCCACTATCGCTTAAAAACTGAAAGTTCTCTTTTAATAATGCAGCAGTTCTATTTCCAAGAATATATCTCTCCGGATCCAGACCATTTCTAATAACTGCTGCCTTCGTTTTAACATGACCAAATTCACATTCAATTTCAACTTTGGCCGTAGGTAAGCGTGTCATTCTGTGGTTCAACAAATGCTGCACCCACACATATTTTCTTGCCATACTTTCAGGCGAAACGTACCTTTGACACACAATATCGACTGTTGCTCCAGTGTCTCTTAAAATTGGAATACGAATCCCATTTATCCTTCCAGAACTCGTGTACGGTGCAAATAATTCATCATCAGCTCTATTTCGAACATGATTTACAGTTCCTGTTTCAATTTTATTTGTAAGTCTAGGACACTGAGGCCTAAAATGATTTGAATCCCCGCATTCAAAACAACAATTCTCTTCTTCTATCAAAATTGGATTCAGGCTTCCGACCATTAAAATAGTTTTCCTTATCTTCTACATCTTGCACACGTTCATTTCTCTGGTTATTTCTTTTCCACGGTTTCGAATGCCATGGTTTTTTCTCACTTCGATTCTCATAACACATTGAATCTTTGTTACGAGCACACCTTCTTACATCTTCAAACTCTTCAATCCTAGTCACGAGATTAACTGGCGAAATTATAGTTGTCCAGTGATCCAAAAATATATCCTTAAATTCAGGCGGTGCCCTCTTTTTTATTTGATCAGCAATCATCAAGTCTTTTAATTGATCATAAGTCTCTATATTCAATCCATTCAACGAACCCTCCAAATAATTTTTATTTCATAGTAAAAGTCATGCCAAGTACTATCGGTTGCTTTTTGAGTTTTTACAAAGTTCTGACGAAACTTTTCTGGACTCAGTTTAAACCGCTTCAGTACTACTGTCTTAACATATTGATATTCACTAGCATTTTCCACAGGTTCACGAGCTATCAATTGTGAAATTTCAGACGGTAAAACACCAATTAATTGAGTAACCCACTTTTCGGGGGGAATCTTAAGAACCTCTGCTTGTCGCTCAAAAAGTTCCAAGAACAAACTAATATCATCTTCCTTCACGTCAAATTTCGACATCAATTTCTGAATCTCCACTGTCGATTCAAAACCTATACTAGATTTAACCGAATCGTCAGGGCTCTTACTATTCTTTAATTGTAACTCCAATTTCTGTTTCTCTAACTTGATTTGAACTGTTGAAACTCTCTTTCAGCCGACCTCTCTTTCTCTGCCCTCTCTCGCTCCTCCACCTCATCTCGCTTAATTCTTTCATTTACAACTGCTAAAAGCATTTCTTTTACAAAATCTTCATCATAATTAACACTTTTCGTTATTAGTTCACGTAAATCAATGATTCGCATACTATCGTTAAATTCCTCCCCCAATTCCACTGCTACAACTTTCAGGTCCTCTTTTCGGCCTTTTCCAAAATATGCCATCTTAAAGTTCGGTTTTTGCACTCTAATACGCAGTTCAAACACTCTCTCAGAGCAACGGACACCCAACCAACTAACCAAAGTTAAATCAGTACAACATTCATTTACTCAGAATAATAAAAATCACCAAATTAATGCATAAGTACATTTTTAAAACAAGTAATTAACTTTAAATATTTAAAACACAATCTGAATTTAAAACACAATCACAATTTAAAACACAAGTTCAATCATAAATATACCAATTCTTTAAAAAAAAAATACACACAAGGTCAATAAAATTTCAAGACAATACTTCAATTTCTGAAATCACAAACCCCTTAAACCACCTTTTACACAAATTCAAATCAATTAATAAATTCACCAGTTTGGTATTAGCAATTCTATACTTTTACACAATATGAACACAATTAACTCAAAATCAGTATGATTTCATCCAGCTATTTAACCAGTTTGGTTTTAAACACTATATTTCTCCCAGTACAAAACACAATCACCTTAAAATCAGTTTGATTTCCTCCAACTATTAAACCAGTTTGGTTTTAAACACTATTTTTTTTTAAAATAGAGAACACAATTACCTTGAAATCAGTTTGATTTCTTGCAACCATTAAACCAGTTTGGCTTTAAACACTATATTTTTTTAAAATACAGAACACAATTACCTTGAAATCAGTTTGATTTCTTCCAACCATTAAACCAGTTTGGCTTTAAACACTATATTTTTTTTTAAATACAGAACGCAATTCCCTTGAAATCAGTTTGATTTCTTCCAACCATTAAACCAGTTTGGCTTTAAACACTGTATTTTTTTAAAATACAGAACACAATTACCTTGAAATCAGTTTGATTTCTTCCAACCATTAAACCAGTTTGGCTTTAAATACTTAATTTTTTTTTAAAATACAGAACACAATTACCTTGAAATCAGTTTGATTTCTTCCAACCATTAAACCAGTTTGGCTTTAAACACTATATTTTTTTAAAATACAGAACACAATTACCTTGAAATCAGTTTGACTTCATTCAACCATTAAACCAGTTTGGTTCTAAACACTTTAGTTCATAGATATCTCAAGTTTCAAAATTTTACTGAATCCATAAAATACACTCTTTTTTTTTTCATTACAATTATAAATCCAAAATTTAGAGTTTCTGAATAAACATATAAATTACCAGCTGGCATTTGCGAACGCTATATAAATGTAATACCGGAGGCCAGTTTGGCACAAAATTTTACCAAAGTGAATTCAACTTTCCAAATTATAAATATCTAAAACTACAAATACTAATGGCACACAGTACTGTAATGGAAGAAAGGGGAAAGACATACCTTTTATTTCTTCACGCTACAGAAGACCAATCTCGGCAGAAGCTCCACTTAATACATATCACTTTATACTGTAACGATGTTATCTGGTTCCTTGGTAGCACTAAACAAACCAATGTAAAATCTATGGGCATTGGATGCATTCGTATATTTAAAATATCTCCTCGGGAAATTAATATCTTTAACTTTTATTTTTTGTGTACACTTCCTAAAAGATGTCTCTTTTTTTCTTAGTTCTCAAAATATTTCTAAAGTATAGACATAATTTTATAGGAAGTTTTAAAATTTTACTCGCAGTTCACCCGTTTTTAAACATAAAATATTAAATTGAGCATGAATTTTAGAAATATTTTGAAAACTAAGAAAAAAAGGGACATCCTTTAAGAAGAGTACACAGAAAAAAGGTGTTAAAAATATGAATTTCCTGAGAAGATATTTTAAATAGACGAATGCATCAAAAGTCCATAGACTTAACATTACGCAGGAGAATTCAGAAGCTGACTGACCAGCCCCCTTAACTAAACAATTTAGAAAGCCATAAAACGTTTGAAAACTCAATATTGTCAATTATTATCTATAGTCAAAAAATAATTCAAATTCTTTTGTGAATTTGTATATGATCTATCTATTTTTATATGTACTAGGGGAGACCGGGGCAAGTTTTCCAACTTTTTAGATTTTTATTTTTGTATTTTTTATTTTTAACTATTTTGATATATACAAGATATCATTGTATTCCCTAGACCTTCCTGTACAAACTGGCACAATTATTTTTCAAAAAACTAAATATACTTTTTCACAAAAAATAGTTAAGTCCAATCATGTTACGATGGAAAATGTGCCCCGTATGCGGGGCAAGTTTTCCAGCCTACGAAAAATGGTCAGGGGCAAGTTTTCCAACTATACTTTAAATGGTAAAACATCGGTAATAAATCTTGCCTGTTAATCAATAAGTATTTTTTATTGTGAACTAAATGCTCAGTAACATAACAGTAACATAAAAAACAGTTTTAATCCATTTGGCATTTAAAGACGAAGGTCCAAACAGCTCACTGGCCGGAATTGGATTTTTTTTTCTCTTCCCTTTTATCTGATTCCTTTTGCAGTTTCCCTTTTTTTAGATGAATCTTTTTTTTTCCATTTTCAGTTAATTTTTGACAGAAGAATCAGTATGTACAATACTTCCTATTTTTTTTTTTTTTTTTTTTTTTTTTTTTTTTTGCACGCCGTGTTTGCCTGCTTAGGGCAGCCTTCGCAAAAGTCCTATCTTCTTCTGGTGTAGGCAACGTTTGTTTGGATGTAGAAGGAACGCTTTTTTCATAAGCAATAGGAAAATTTTGAGTAGATTTTGTTTCTGGGGCGGGGGGGGGGGGGGGTGATTATTGAGGAAAGTTTCAAATCTTTTTTTGGATTGTTGGTGCTTTTAATATTTGGTGCGGCAGGAGCTGGCCTGTCAGAAAAGTAGGATGGCATAAAAGCAGAGTTTGTAAATATTGCAGGATTCAGTATGAAAATTCTCTAACGTTTAAAACCCGCCATAATATTAACTGTGGATTAACGCCAGTGGAGCGGCTCTAAGCACGGTTAATTTGCTTTTTGAGGGGTTCATACTCACTGCGATCTCAGCGTGCTAGCTTATGACTATAAAGGCATAATTTACATAAAATGGATTCATTAAATGAACCCATTTTAGAAAAATTTGACATTTTATTATATTTTTGAATTTACCTTGCTTTTTATATTGATAGTTTTACTTAAATGACTAAATGATCAAACGGGTTCGTAGTATATATGGTTATTTGGCCGATTTTTTGATACAATAAAACTAGCTGATTTAGGAGGGGTAGGTTTTCAAACGAGAAACTTCTTTGAAAACATGCCCCGTATGTTGTTGGAAAACCTGCCCCGTCGCCATATTTGAACTTTTACACTACCTGGACGAATACCGGTGTAAGTTATTTGCAAAACAAACGCATAGTTACCTGAAGAAAGAAACCCTTTTTTAGTGTATGCAATGTCAAAACAGTAAGTTTACCGCTAGTACGTTTTTTTTTACGTTTTAATAAAGACCTAAAATTTTATTCACCGTTGAAAAAATGAAAAAAACAACTCTCCAGACGAAGTGACAGCAGCTATTAAGCTATAACTTTTGTAGATGTTGTGTAAGATGTTGCCACTTCAGCCAGTTTACTCGCTAGCGTCATCTAGCGGCTCATTTAAAAACTAAAGCGAGTTGGAAAACTTGCCCCTATGGTAAATGTGCCCCGGTCTCCCCTACATATTATGCTAAAACTGAGTTCAGTTAGGAAATGCTTAACCCAGTTAAACATTCCCTAACAGCAATTTCGACAATGCAATAAACGAAAATGCACTCAATTTCTTTTTTCCAGCTCTGTATATGATCTATATATTTTATAATATGAAAAAAAAATAGTCCACTTTGAAAACGGGTACGACAACTGTAAACGCACCTCCATCAATTATCTCTCATAGGCTGTAGTGTAACCTAACACTTTTGCGTGTATCTGAATGATAAATGCTATGCACATCAAATTCTATAGTAAGCATCTTGTGGCAGGCCTCAGTGATATCTATCACTTTCAAAACATTTGAAATAGTTTAACATCATTAAAATGGATTGCAAACGATTTTTCCCCCTCTACCATAATGTAACTGAATTCTTTTGACCTTCCCTGTAAAGGAACTGTGAACGCTATGCACTTCATTTTCAATACCGAACATGCCTTAGTAAATCTAACTAACATAAATCAATTACATGACAATCAGGCTATATTTAGGCGAGTTAAAACTCTGACAGACAGATGGACAGACAAACTGAATTCATAAACACTTCTCAACAGTGTTGGAAAACCTATGTTGTTTTCAACTATGTAGTAATTACTACTTAGCATTTGCAAATTCAATTACGAATTAATACTTTTACCTTCACATACCCTTTTAATTGAAGAGAACTGTGCAACAAAAAGGGAAGCTCCATTTTTAGAAATTTTTCAGAAAACAGTAAAAAATGTTTAACTTAAAAGAAAAAAAAAAATTCATTTTTCTGTGAAAACTGTGTTGTAGTTTAATGAGAAATACACTACGTCTTAAAAGTATCTAAAATTGGCTCCGTTTTGCACAGGAAAATAATCTATAATGTTTCAATAACAACTTGTAATTGACTAAGTTTTATACTCAAATGTCAATAAAAACTTCACTTAAAAAGTTTATATATCACTAGAAAGATAGCTTGTCAAAAATGACGGAATATGAGATAGAAAGATATATGCAACACATGTGCAAGAATATGAGTTTTTCTCGCTTGTTCCGCAGTGATAGAAGAAGATAACAGATTTTTAAAACGAAACTCATTTATGAAAAACTGTGATACAGTAGAAGACCCCTAATCCGCACAGCTTGGTTCGAAGTTTTGTGCGGATTTGAGGCTTTTTGCGGATTACAGGCCATGCCTGTATTATAAAATTATATATATGGCTTCTTTATGCTGAAGAAATTGTATAAATATTGAAAAATAATGCTTGTGTATATGAAATGAAACAGCGAATAGATTCCTAGAAAATGTATCGCCAATTTTCCTTCTTCGCCAAGCCCCCTAAAGTGGGAAAGTACCGAGAATTTAAGTTTTGTATCCAACTATATATAAAGCACGGTACTTTTCCCGTATCTTGGCGTACTTTTTTAAAGTTCGTCATAATTTCGGCTTCAGAAATGAGATTTTCTGCCAAATGATATAAACAGCTAGGAAAACAAAATTAATGAAACTTAAGTTTAATTATATAATCTGTAAAAATTTTATTTATATCGATATTATTGTTGTTTTTTTATGTACAACTAGGGGGCTCTGCCCCCTACGAGCTACACTCGCCAACCCCCCGTTCAGACACCCCAGATTCTAAAAGCATGCTCATTTCATCGGCCTTAAAAAGTTTTAATTATAATTTCAAAAAAAAAAAAAAAAACAGTGACGGTCACCCTGTAAACGGGTTTTCATTCATTTTCCTTTGATTGGAGATTTTTAAGACGAAATCAGCCGCTGCTAAGAGATACAATGGCTGTTTTCGTCTTTGATTAAAAACAAGAAAGAAAAATCATGCGTACAGCATAGATTATGAAACACTTTCCAACACTCCCTCAAAGCTTTAACAAAACTTCGTTATTTAGGGAAATAAGGTAAATAAGATAACTAACTAAACATTTAAAAAACTGATTTCAGCAGTTACCATCCATAGCCAAATATTTATTCCAATTTTTCCGAACAGCTGTGTATTTGATCCGTAGGCTGATATATTATACAATATAATAGAAAATTTAGTTTATCAAGAAAACTCATAACAGGTTGAAATTTCTCTTTCAGCAATTTAGACTAATAGATGGAAACATACTTCAATACTTTTGTACAGCCTTGTTGTTTACCTAGTACCTTTATTACACGCCACTATTTAGCTAAATTTAATTCAAACTAAATCACTCTTAAAACTACTGAAATCGCATTTCCAGAATTTATCATCTGTAGGCGGCCATGTATACAATTCTTTGCGTAGCCCTGTATATCATTTTATCTGTATTCTACAAACATTTCATAGAAAACTACATGCAGTTCAGCATAACACATTTTAAACCCACCTTTGAGCAATTTACGGTCATATTCAGTAACCTTTACGAATTCTTTTGCGTAGCCCTGTATGTCAACTATAACATTTACACACACCATATAGTATGCATAAATATAGTGAAATTTAAAAGCGCATATCATAATTAAAAATGCATTCCCTACCATCGCCGTTAATGTACAGTATTTCGGATGGAAAATACGTGTCTGAAATGCTTTGTATGTTCCTGTAAATGCTATGCACTTCGTATTATATATGAAATAACTTAAGTAAGCCTTACCGACGTATATAAATTTTATTATATATGAATTTGTATAATTAAAATACGCTGCAAACAATTTTCCCCTATTCCATTTGTAATGGAATTCTTTTGTGTAGCCCTGTAAATGAATAGTAACTATTCGTTGCAGCGCATATGCTACAGAATATTCTGCATATTTTAGTGCACTTCGTAAATGCATATATTTTTTATTATGTTTGAAAGGGTGTAACATCTTTAAAATTCATTTGAAATGATTTTTTCCCATTGGCCGTAATGTAACGGAGTACTTTTGACTGTCCCTGTAAATGAACTAAAGATGCTACAAACTTCATTTGAAATAGGGTCAATAACCAAAAATTTCCGTGCGATTCAAGTATATTTACGAGAGTTAGAGCGCAAACAGACAAACCGAAATCAATAACATTTTTCAACTTTGTTGGAAAGTGTTAAAAATTAGTTTTGAAAGTAAGCTAATGTAAAATGAATTAAGTACACAGAGTCTTTGTCTCTCGGTAATTTTTAACACCGCTATGAGAAAGTTCTTTTAAATGTATCGTTTTAAATCTGACGTAATTTTCACCAAAGTTTCCTTTCTCTTTTTAATATTCACATGAAAATTCTTTTGTTGTTAGAAAGGAAATATTATTTGCGCTGTCTTAGAATTCACGATAATAGTTGAAAAGATTATCTCAAAATATGAAATAAACGTCTCGTGCAAATATATTTTTTAATTTAAAGTGTTTTGCCCACTTTTATTTATTTGGCCTTTTTAAATATGACGTAATTTCCTTCATTTGTGACTTTTAACGCATAATAATGAATTTAGTATTTAAAAATTTTCTTTCCCTTTCAAAATTCACGTGTAACTGTAGTTTTTATGATTTAATTTTCAATATTTTCCTGATTTTTAACACGTAATCACTTAATTCTAATTTGGAAGTTTTTTCTGTTTACAATAGCCACGTGTAAATAAATTTTTTTATTTGAAGGGAATATTATTCTTTGCGCTGTTTTTAAAATTGGCAACAGTTTAAAATAATTGCCCTTTTCTAAAATGTGTAAAAAATATCTCTCTAAATGCTGAAAATTTGAATTTAAAATGGAAATAAATCCTCAAAAAATGAGTCAAATTAAAAAGATAATTGCAGTCTGCACATCTGGAACTTCCAATGTATAAAATTATCTAAAAACGTTTAAGTTCCTATATATAGTTTTTTTCCTATAAAACTTTTTTGGTGGAACGATTTTGACCATCTTTAACATTAAAAATCTCTTAAAATAATTATTCGATTTAAAAACTGTCTGCATCATCGTATTTATTAAACATGTCTCTATAATACCACCGATTTTACTATTTTTGTATGAAACAGTTTTCTTAATATTAACGAAGAAAGACCCCCGGTCATAAAAAATATGGATGCCGATCTAGTAGGAGTATAGCCGGATGATCTACGCAGATTTTCATTGGTCCATTTCCAAATCAAAACTTTTTTATATATATAGAAGGATTTATTTCAATTTGTATACAAAAATAGTTAAAAGGCTTCTTTATATAAAATAATTTGAATTATGGCATGATAAGGGTGTAAGTTTCAAAACTCGAGTTATCCAAAATTTAAAAAATCGAGTTTTCTCTATCAATCTATTCTATTTGTGAACGTGCACTGTAAAAACATTACAATCTGCAAAAAGAAGAAAAAGAAATTAGTTTTACCTCGTATTTCTGGCAGGGTTTTTTCGTGATTTCCCAAAATTTGATTTTCTGGATAAGGCGAGTTTTGAATCTTATGTCCTCATATAGAAGTTTACTCTAGTTTCAAAATAATTTTATCCGAAAATAGAAGTTTTATATTTTTAAATAGATTTAATTTTTTGATGTTCCATATATTCAATTAAGAAAAAACATCTTCAATAACTTATTTCTTGAATTACCCAATAGGATTAAAACATTTTCACAATAACACAGTATAACCCCGATTTAACGATACTCGACTTAACGATATTCGATATAACGATATTCGCTTTAACGATTACCGCAATTTAACGATAAATTCTTATGGTCCAGATATTGAGCGAATATTGGAAAAATATTTAACCAATGCAATGCTAACAAAACTAATTTTGACGCAATATTGACGTTACAGTGGTAATATTCCCATTATAAACCGATGTTATTTATAATACTCTTGTTTCATTGCAAATATTTTGAATGCCTAATCTATATTTTGTGAATAATGTTTTTACATTTAAAATATTTCCAATGAATTGCGTCCCGATATTAGTTTTGTTGGCATTTCCTTGGCAAAATGTTTCTTCCCAATATTCACAAAATGTCAGCATACCTATATTGTTCCAAGATATAACCGATATTGGCTTGGTTACTTGGGATCAAATTCAATAGCAGTGAATAAGCAGAAAAAAGCCTCTTTAAGATAAATCATAAAGACATCTTTAAGTTACTTGAATATAACAATTCACCTCTATACATATTTTCTTAATTATGAAATATTTTGCTACCAACATTTTATTTTTTTTTCTAAATACGTAGAATATTAAAAAAAAACTCCTTTAGAGAGCAAAAATTTCATAGTAGCGTTCATACTTTTTCTTTTATATATATCTTTCAATAAAATAACCTCTTTAAAGTATATATTTGCAAAAATCACTCGCTACGCTATTTAAACTTTGTAACTTGGCAACATTCTTTACGAATGTTTACTTTTATAAGAGTTTTTTTTTTTATATAAATAGATATTTTTTTCTCTTTTGGAAACTTTTAGATACCTTACATCTTGAAATTTACTTTTAGTAAAAGCTTTTTCCTTGTTTCGTAGTATTTGCGAGGAATTTATCAAGGAACTTTACTTTTATAAAATTTTTCGATGAACTTTGTTAGAAATATTTTCTGAAATAATGATGTTGTTTCACGGATATTCACTACCCTTTTTTCAGTTCTTTTTTATTTGTATTTATTTATTTTATTTTTTATTATTTATGAATGAGTAAGCTTTATTACCCTTTTTTATTTAACTCTACTTGGTTTTTCGGGTTCCATACTTAAAAATTGAAAACCGAACCATTGTAAGATCACTTGTGTGTCTGTTACAGAAGTTTTTCTTGAAAACTGAATGCGAAAAGTTCAAACTTGCCAGAGTTTTAAAGACTATTCATCCACATATTTATAGTTTATTAGCCATCCACAAATATTTTTAGGAATAAACAATTAAATTTAAAAAACCAAAAAACCCGACGGCGTAAAAAGCGAACTAATTAATTATTTCTCATCAATGTGAAACTTTTTTTTTTCAATTCCTACTATTAGCTCACACTCTCGCTATATATATCTTGTTCAAATTTTCAATCTTTAATAAAATACTTATTATTCATCCAATCAAGCTCAAATAATTTTTTTTAATTTTTCAAGTGGATGACACTTGATGTTAATCCAGTTTTTTCAAATATTAATTCATTGATTAAATTAAATTAATTAATTTTCAATAATCGAGAGAGCCCTCTTCTTGATTAAGGTATTTTAAGACCGAGAAAGCCCTGTTCTTGATCAAGGCATTTTAAGCGCCACTCAAGAGGAAAGAAGAATGAAAGAAAAAAAAAATTCTCTTATTGACCTAAGTAGGAATGGACTTAATTTTTTTTTAAATTATATCACTTGTTTATATTACTTACCTATTTTTTTATTTACTTGTATTGATGACATTTAAGTTGTGTTTAATTGTTAGTTCCTATCTATAAACACTGTTTTGATTAGGTCTATAGATGTCTATGATGGTTAGAGTTGCAATAAAGCTAGAGATCCTACATACACAACTTCCAGGTTGTATAATATTTTAACGGAGCTTCTGACTGTAAAATAGTCAATGAAACATCGTCTTCATTTTGAAAGACCTATCCAATGATATGCCACTCTATAGGGTGCGTAATTTATTTTCGTCTCTACCGCCATTTTGAATTTATAAAAACAAAATCTAGCCTATAATATCGGGCCGTTAAGACGAATCGATAGAGACCTCATTCATTAAAATCCATCCTGCCGTTGGGATGTTTCGAGGGTATAAAGAAATCCACATGCACAGATACGCATGAAACACAATCCCCTTCTTTTCAGTAGGGTAAAAAATTAGAGAGGCTAATTATGTTTTTTGAAAAACAAAAAAAATTCCTTTATCATGTGGTGTGTCGTTCGAAAGATGTAGTAATACTGAATTTAAAAATATGTTTTAATTTTAGGTATCATATTTTCAGAGATATCGTCGAAAATGTAATGCAGAAGTATGTCCCCACCACCTACTTCCGAATCTACTGAAGAAAAACTGTAGAGATTATCCTAGGTTACATAGATTATGAGAAAATCGCATTTGTCCATTTAACACAAACTTTACTTTAGGAGTACTCAGAGAGGGACAGTTGAGAAACACTCAAAGCACCTATCGACGTGGAAGCATCCAAGAAATGTTGATAATTATTTTCGAAAAAATATATAGGTGATTGGCCGAGATATTAGTTAAAAACCTATCTAGAAAACAGCGGCACAGACCTTGGCGGCGTTTCAGCTTTGCAGCCTTCTTTCGAAGCGCGCTTGGCAATGTGCCAAGTTTAAACTTTGTACAAGGTGTTTGCTGTACGGAACTCTTTGTGTAAAACTTCTTCTCGTAAAACTCGCACTTGACCATTATTGTAAGCAAAGATTGAATTTTGAAATCGAATATTAACTCAGGGTAAAAATAGGCTAAAAATCATATACATAGATGTGTTTTTGATGCCATCAATGGCGGATCTAAGGGGGGGGCGAGGGGGCGATCGCCCCCCCCTTGAGCAAATAAAGGGTTTGCAAAACGGCATTATGCATCCTCACAGAAAATGACTTGGGGCGAAGCTCGAGCCCGGCGCAACCCGGACCGGGTCGCGCCAGTTTAAATCCAACGAGACTCGGTCTGGCTAAGGTCTTCTCTCTTTTAAAGCCGGGCCGTGCCCTGATCTTAAATTTTTCTGAAAATTTTGGTCGGGCCAAACTTCTTTTTTCTTCCAGGTCGAGCCTGGTCTGGACTTCATTCTTCCTAGAGGTCTCCACTGGCCAAAATTTCCGGGTCGGTACTCGTCCCGGAATAAAAACTAAACGTTCGGTCCGTGTCAGCTCGTATGATAAGCAGTATTGGCCGCGACCCGTGCAGTTCTCTAAATTCTTCTCCCCGAGTCCAAGTTGGTCTGGCATCTTACTTATTTGTTATTCGTAAAAATTATATTTATTTTGTACATTTGTTTATCGAAATCTTTAAAAAATTAATTTGATTTGATAAGTACACAGAGATACATTTTAAACAATCTACTTTTTTTCTTTGTAGAGCTTTAAAATTGTGATTTTCTTTTATCACCCGTTTCTTCCTTCAAAATTGATTTTCTTACTGGATTTTCATTTACATTTATTTGTCTAAGTAATGATTTTTACGTAGTGTTTATGTACATAATTGCCCAAATAGTCATTAATATTAATATTTTTCTGTATTCATGAATTTCGAACATAATCTAAAACAAAATATGAGCATAAGTAAATGTGTTTATTTATAATTTTACTAAAGGTCTGGAGTTGAATTTTTAGCTTTTATACCGGGCCGGGCCAATCTATTTTTTTTTGTGTGGGTTGGATCTGTAAATTTCAGCCCAGGTAAACCTCTGACGTATCGAAGCCAGCATTATTTTTTTTTTTAAATATGCTTCTTTCAGCCATCATTCCATACCTACAGAATATACTGGGTGTCCTAAAATGTACTGAGTTATTTTAAATACCTCAATTCAATAGCTTGCAAATGGCGACAACTATTAAAAAAAAAAAAAAAAAAAAAAAAAAAAAAAAAAAAAAACCTTGAAGGAGGGTTATGTAAGATCTCAGGAACAGGGCAGATTCTGTTCCGAATTTTCCGAAAATTTAACCCCCTCGCTGCGCAACCCGCGATTTCCACGGCCAACGTACAAGTGGCAAAATTTGTTTGCGCAATCAGCAATTACCTAAGCAGCAAATTTTTTTATGATCTAATTCTAGTTAAAAAAGAAACTCTTTCTCAAAAATTTTGGACATAGTTGAACTCTAAAATATATGCAAATTCGAAATATGGAATAAAATAAAGGCGCAATTTTTGGACCTATTTTCACCTATATATATATGATTTTATATATATATATGATATATATATTATGATATATATGATATTTTATATATATATGTTTCATATATATATATATATATATATTTCATATATATATATATATATATATATATATTTCATATATTTGTGCGCAGCGAGAGGGTTAAGGCATCCGGTTCCGAAAATTTAAAAAATTCATCAGTCCGAAAATTCGGACATAAAGATAATCGCGAATTTTGACAAATGGTCGCATTAAAAAATCTATTTCGTCAATCGTTCGCAGAAAATAACTTCAATTTCGCCAAAGAATCGCGGAAAAAACGCAAATTTGGTCAAAGGGCCGCGAAAAAAACGCGAATTTGGTCAAAGGGAAAAAGCGCGAAATTCTTTAAATGACCACGGAAAATGCGAATTTCGTCAAAGGATCGCGAAAAAATGCAAATATTATCAAAGAATCGCTAAAGAAACGCGAATTACATCAAAGGGTCGCGAAAGAAACGCAAATTCTCTCAAAGGGTCGCGAAAAAAACTCAAGTCAAAGAATCGCGGAAAAACTTAATTTCATTAAAGAATCGTTTAAAAAACGCGATTTTCGTCAAAGGATCGCTGAAAAATGCGATTTTAGTCAAAGGATCGCGGAAAACAACGCGAATCTTATCAAAGGGCTGCAAAATCACACTAATTTCGTCAAAGGATTACTGAAGAAACGTAAATTTCGTCAAAGGGTAATGGAAGAAATGTGAATTTCATCAAACGGCTATGTGAAAACGCGAATTTTATCAAAAGGCGGCGAAAACATGCGAATTTCGTCAAAAAGTTGCGGAAAAAACGCGAATTTCGTCAATTAGTCGTGGAAGAAATGCTAATTTTATCAAAGAGTCGTGGAAAAAATACAGTGGTCTCTTTAGAAAATAGCACACATACATACACCTATGTTTATTATTATAAGTATAGTTTTTCATCTGAAATAATATACTGGAAAACGGGTTAACCCAAACCCAGCTTGCAGGAATCTACACTCAACCTGAAATTGACCCGAATCGAAAACAGCTAACCCGACCTGCAACAAAAATAATTAGAGCCAGGAAGGAATCCCCACCCCCAGCCCCTCTGCTGTAACATTTCAGAAAATTTCCTCTGAATTTCAGAAAGTTTTTTGCCGCGATTTTTAATTCTAGTTTAAAATAGAAACGACTGATTACGCTGCAAGCATGTTGTTTGCAGCGCCATCTATCGCTGCTATTGTAAAGTAAAATCAAGAATCGCAGTAAAAAAATCTCCTGATGTCTTACATAATCATCCTGCAAGATTTTTAGGGTTTCGTTCATCTGACGAAACCCTATTCGTCTCGCTCCTCTGTCTGTCTGTCCGTCACAGAGCCCGTTCTCAGAAACTACACATGTTGGAGATTTGAAATTTTGCATACTTATAGATGACCACCACACATCATACGACACATCATAAAATTTTGAAAAAGTCGTATATTTAACCCTTTGGGCTCCCACTTGTGTATTTTAAACAATTCTTTCTAAGTGTGTCCCTAATTAGGTTGCAGGCATGAAATTTTGCGTACTTATAGATGGACACCTCAGATCAAACGACAAATCACAAAAATTTGAAAAAGTCATTCATTTAACCCTTTGGGCTCCCACATGTGTATTTTAAACAATTCTTTCTATGTAAACCTCTAATTACATTGGAGGCGTGAAATTTTGCTTACTTATAGCTGAATACCTCACATCAAAGGACAAATCATGAAATTTTGAAAAAGTCGTACATTTAACCCTTTGGGCTCCCCCATGTGTATTTCAAACAATTCTTTCTATGTGAGCCTCTAATTAGGTTGGAGGCGTGAAATTTTACAAACTTATAGCTGAACACCTCACATCAAACGACAAACTATAAAATTTTGAAAAAGTCGTACATTTAACCCTTTGGGCTCCCACATGCGTGTTTTAAGCAATTCTTCCTAACTGAGCCCTTATTAAATTGGAGATTTGAAATTTTGCATGCTTATTATAGCAGAACACCTGAGGCCAGGCGACAAATTATAAAATCTTGAAAAAGTCTTACGTTTAACCCTTTGAGCTACCACATATGTATTTTAAGCAATTCTTTCTAAGAGAGCCCCTAATTAAGTTGGAGACATGAATTTTTGCATACGTATAGCTGAATACCTCAGACCACAAGACAAATCATAAAATTTTCAAAAAGTCTTATATTATTTACTCCTCCGTTCTCTAACGTATATTTTAAGCAATTTTTCTAACCTCCGCCCTTTTGACCCGGGGAGCACTTTTCCAACTTTTGCCAACACCCCTTTGGCCATTCTTTCATGTTATGCACCATAGCCTTACATATTTGAGTTCCACTTTTTACCGCCAGGGGCGCCTACTTACCTCGGGTGCTATGGGCCCAATCCCTTCGACTAATATATATACGGATAGTATGTAAAACGGAGTTTCGTTCGGATAGAGATTTGTTTAGAATAGAGTGCGCCCCTGGTTGCGAAATGTGGAACGAACAGATTTTTCAAAAGGATAAAGTGTTTTGAAATGAATATTAAACGAAACCCGCTGTGCGATCTGTGATCACACTTACGCACTTGTTTTAATTGCAGTCACCATTTGCAAGTTACTGAATTTCAAAATAAATCAGTCCATTTTAGGACATCCGGTATGTTCTTTAATAAGTTTCAAAGCATTCTTTACTGAATTGCAACTCATCTTATATATAAAGAGACAAGCAGTCTTATACCAAATTAGTATTTTTACATAATCTTGAAGATTAAAAAGTATTATGAAATAATTGTTTGGGCGTGCCAGTTATGGAGCTTTTACTGTAAACAGTTTTTATCTTCAAAAATATTTAGGCTTTCTTTTAAAAATTCGGGTCGGCCCGAACCTTTCTCGCAAGATAGACCAGGAGCCGGCAGCACAGACAACCACCTTATCGAGTTGGAGGCTGAAATTCCAGAATTAGCTAAAACTAAATTCCCATATTAAAACGCAATCGGTCTGCCAAATCATATCTTGGTGGAAAACACCTAAAAACCCGATTTTAGCGGTCGACTCGTAGGTTTACCATTGCGTTTTCCTGCACCCAAAGGTATTAGAACATGGCGGACTGGGAGCCGGAAAACACAATGGTAAACCTACGAGTCAACCGGTAAAATCGCGTTTTTAGGTGTTTTCGACCAAGATATGACTTGGCAGACCGATTGCGTTTTAATATGGGAATCGAGTTTTAGCTAATTCTGGAATTTCAGCCTCCGATCGATGAGGTGGTTGTCTATGCTGCCGGCTCCCGGTCTAAGAGTGAAAACCCAATCCAAAACTGACTTAAACCCGAAATAATGTATGTCAATCAGCCCCAAACCCAACGCGCTAGAGCGCAGCTAAAAAGTAGTCAATCCGACCCGCAGCAGAAAAGTAGAAGACAATCGGACCCATATCCGACCCGCAGATAAATGAAGATGTTAACCCGACTCGCAGAAAAAAGAAGTCAACCGGACCCAAACGCGACCCACAGCAAAAAAAGTATAGTCAACCGGACCCAAACCCGACCCGCAGTAAAAAGTAAAAGTAATACGACCCGCACTGAAAAAAAATAGCCCCGACCCGCGCATCAGATTGTAATCTCCAAATTTCTAAAATCGCCCCCCCCTTGAGGACTCTCCAGATCCGCCCTTGGATGCCATTACAACATATTAATATTTTAGAGTTAATTATAAATTAAAAAATTGATTTTAAGACATTTTCTGTTAGCTCAAAGGGGATAAGTATGCTATTATTCTTTATGGTTACAATTGCATGAGAGTTACAACAACAATATACATATTTTTGCGCTAAACCAAGCCAGTTATAAAAGGCCAACTGGCTGGGAAGCGCAGCAATGCAATACTGTCGACACAGAAAAGTAGAAAATTACATAAAAGTAAAAAATAATGGGTACAGATGTCATATTCGCCCCATATTGGCGCAATTTTTTTCGGTTGCCAATTTGGCGAAAACATCAACAGCATAAACAACATAATCCGGGTTACCACATCAAGCAAAATAACGACACTTTGGCGCCAGTTAAGTACACGTTGCGTATATGACATTGGCGTCAGAAAAAAATCGCGCCAATATGGGGCGAATATGACATCTGTACCAAATAATGAGTGTAATAATAAAAAAAAATACACTTTTATCATTCAACAGTTTTATATTAATTAATTTATCATTATACGTTGAGAAAATAGTTTTTAAATCTCGAATAATTGCTTATTTTAATTTTTTGTTTCCGTATGTAAAATATATATACATATATATATTTAATAAATTCACTTGCTTGCGCTTTCAAGAAAGCTTTAAAAAAAGTGGTAAACTTTCCATAATCGGTTTATGTGCCCACGCCAAATTAATGTATTGTAACGAAAATATTTTGGAAAAAACATTAAATGCAGTCTTGAGATTAGTCGTGATTTTCAAGATAAATGTTGAATGCTTATAAAAGTGTGAATTTAAAAAAAACACTTTTACATTTATTTTTCTATCATTGTCGGAAAAAAACACACATCAATACAAAAACGAAATCACATATCAAAATTTTCGAAAATATAGAAACAAGTAAGAAAAATTATGCGTCAAGCATAGATTATACAACATTTTTCAACACTTCCAGAATTCTTTAACAAAACTTGGCTATTTAGGTAAAGAAGGTAAAGAAGATAAGTAAACATAGAAGGAAAACATTTTAGGAAATACATACATTATAAAAACTGATTTCAGCAATTACCGGCCAATGTACTCCAATTCTTTTGTGCAGCTCAGTATTTGATCCATAGATTGGTATATATTCTCTATTATATGCGAAAATTTAGTTTAGTAGGAGAGCGCATAGTGGTTTGAAAATTCACCTTCTGAAATTTCTACACATAAACGGAAACAGACTGTAAAAAAAAAAAAAAAAAACGACATTTTGTCGCAAACAGCACAATGTGTTGTTGTTATCAATGTTGTAATTTGTTATCAAACAGCACAATGTGTTGGCAATTTGGACGCCAGCAGTTTGTGCTGTAAAAAAATGCGTCCAAATTGCGAGCACATTCACTGTGATCGAGTTTGTTCTGGCAAATTTACAGTGGTTTTTTTACAGTGCATACTTGAATTCTTTTGTACTGTCCTATATATTATTCACTACTTTTTTATTACATGCCACATATTAAGCTAAATTTCAATTCAGGATAAAACACGCTTAAAACTACTGGAATTACATTTCCAGAAATTATCATCCATAGGCGACCATATATTCAGTTCTTCTCGTGGCCCTGTATGTGATTTTATCCATATTCTAGAAACATATCTTAGTATATTGAATATAATTCAGCTTGAAATTACATAGCTCAATTAAAAACCACCTTTAAGCAATTTACGGAACAAACAAAGAAATGCATATACTACGGCAGAGTGCCTAGCTACTCTTTTATAAGAGTACTTTAGTGGATGGGTGAGGTTTGAGATTTTGTGTGCGATCGTGGTGTCCTTGCGATCTATTTTGTCATTCTCTTAAGGGTGTTCTCAAATCCAAAAGGACAACTTTCTGACATAAGTTTTAATTTATTTTTGTTCGAAAATGCATGAAACTAGCTGGTGTTGTTGTTCAGAAACTATGTAATTGAGCTGTTTTTTCCATGTATTTGCAAACGCAATAGATCTTTCAGAAAATAGCGTCAAAGTGGGTGTTTTGAACTGAATTTCCGACTCCGGAAGAAAAAGACTCAAGAGCGGGCGAAAAACGTGTTTATCACGTGATCAAATTTCCTTATAACTCAATAAGTAATTGATTGATCAAAAAATGAAAAAAAAAACCAGTTCAATTTCAAATCGCTTCCATGGCCAGGCTTTCCAATTTTATACCTTTCCGTTAAAAAATGAATTTGAAAATGTGTTAAAACGTTTTGCGCTTGTTGGCCAGAGCAGTTAAGAACAGCCTTAAGCTTCGCAATGATACGCATGCATATGATCTGGTGGCCACGGTTATTTTTGCAATGACATATTAATTAACACTGGTTATGTAGTAGTTATATGTAATGCGGTAGTAGATGTGATCAGAGTATTCGGAACGCATCTCGCCCACGGGTAATTTAGTTCTCTCGTGCAGTTGAGCCATGTATGTATTTGTTTTCTGGCAATCATGTACTGTAAAATGTTAGTCATTAGTAATGGTGTTTTGTACTATTTTGTACAATGTATAACCCTTAATGACATTTCTGTTCATATTAAAAAAATACTTTAAATTTTGCAAACATATTTTACTTATTTAAAATATAAGTTTATTTATTATTTAAAGAATCTTTTATATAGTGTTTTATGTGTACTTATGTGAACATTGCATTTATAAATATTTAGAATGGTAAAGTTCCATAGTAGACCTGATAATCGTTAATAGCGTAATGATGTATTGAAATTATGTACTGAAAATTCGTTTTTAATCATTTTACATTTAATGCTATGTAAATATCACGTTTATGTGTACTTAAATAATGATTTATATTTTAAGTTTAAAAGAGGATTTTTTTAAAGTAAATTTCTTCTAGACGAAATTTGAATAATTAATGTTTTACAACGAGTGCATTTAACTAAAACAAAATGGTTGTTTTGCGCACGAAAAGTTCATTAATAAGGATTAAACACGTCATAATTTATTTTACTAATTAAAACAGTGACATAAGACAGCATTTTAAAAATAATATTTGCAATAATTGAAAATACAATTAATCATGTATGAAGAATTTTCAAAAGTCAAGCGAGGTCGTGCTCTCTAATTACAAATACTCACTTATTTGAATTTTTAAAATCGAACATAATAAATTCTTTGGGAAACTTTAGCGTCATTAAAAAGAATTTATTTCCTTCTTCGTTTTTAAGAATTCTTTTTCATTTGATTTCTCTTAGAGATTAATTTTTCTCCAACGTTTATCGTCACTTAAAAGAAAAATCTAGGTCCATAAATATACAAAAATGCTTTCTCATTTAATAGCACGAAATTAAATTCAATAATTTACTTGGAAATCTTTTATTGCTTTAGAACGGCTTTCTATTTATTTAGAAATCTTTTATTTTATTAGCAGTCGGAGGAGTAAAAAAAAAAAAAAAAAATGCCGACTCAATTCTTTTTGAATAATGATTCAATTCCAATGAAACGCACTAGTATAAAAAAAAAAAAAAAAAAAAAAAAAAAAAACAGAATGAAGAAAAAATCACTTCATCATTATACAGATGATTATAGTATCGGAAGAAATTAAAAGAAGTAGCTCGAGTCGAATAATTTCATAGGTAGGATTTTGATCGTTCTATTCAATAAGTAAAACGTCTGATTATAGAGGTTTTTGTCATTAACATTAGAAGTTTCAACATTTAAACCTCCATAATTCGTAAATTATTTGACCGAATGATTTCCTGTTCGGTATGAAATTGTAAAATTTTCCGAAACATCCAAATACGATAACAAAATTAGATATTCATTTTCAAAATTTCAAATACTTTAATAATTTCAGTATGGAGATTGCCCCCTAAGCTTAAGGTTTTTAACATTAATTTAAAAAATAAATAATTCCCAATTGAACGGCTGTTTTCGTTTTTCTCTGTGATTGTATGTCGATTAAAATGTATGTCGTGTTTCTTTTTTTACGTTTTCTATCTATACAAGAAGAAAGTATTGGATTCGTGAAAATTTTCGACTTCCGGTTTTCGACGGATTTAAACGTTTTGGAATGTCCTGAATACAATTTGATGCTTTTTGAAAATGTCTGCCTGTGAGTCTGTCTGTCACTCTGTTACTCTGTGAGTCTGTATGTGAAAAAAAAAAAAATTGTGGGCGCTTTATCTCTAGAACCAATGCACGGAATTTCACTAAACTTTAGATTCAGATAGACTTTGATATAAAGTGGTTCTGATTAGTTTTTGGTGTAAATCGCTCAACAGGTGGCGCTGCTATGCTGCATTTTTCACGATTTCAGCAATAGCTCAATCTCCAGAACTAATGCACGGATTTTCATCAAACTTCAGATTTAGTTATTCCTTGACATGAATTGAAGTGTTATACATTTTGGTGTAAATCACTCAACAAGTGGCGCTGGTATGCTGCATTTTTTACGATTTCCGCAATAGCTCTATCTCAAGAACATCAAACTTCATCAAACTTTTCATCAAACTTCAGATTCAGGTATACCTTGATATGAATTAGTGTTGTTTATGTTTTGGTGTAAATCGCTCAACAGGCTATTAACATACTAGTTTACTGTTATGCTGCATTTTTCAGAATTACCACTATATCTGTATCTCAAGAACTATTGAACGAATTTTAATCAAACTTCAGAATCAGTTAGTCCTTGACATGAATTGACATTTTATAGATTTTGGTGTAAATTGCTCAACAGGTGGCGCTGCTATGCTACATTTCCAGAATTTCCACTACAGCTGTATCTCAAGACGAATTTTCATGCACGAATTTTCATCAAACTTCAGAATCAGTTAGTCCTTGACATGAATTGACATTCTTTAGATTTTGGTGTAAATTGCTCAACAGATGGCGCTGCTATGCTGCATTTTTCAGAATTTCCACTACAGCTGTGTCACAAGAACTAATGCAGGAGTTTTCATCAAACTTCAGAATCAGTTAGTCCTTGACATAAATTGACATTTTGTAGATATTGGTGTAAATCGCTCAACGGGTGGCGCTGTTATGCTACATTTTTCACAATTTCCGCTATAGCTCTACCTCAAGATCTAATGCACCAATTTTCATCAAACTTCAAATTCAGATATACTTTGATATGAACTGGTGCTAAACTGATGTAATTTTTTGTACTATTTAAATGATTTAATTGATGTGTTTTACATAGAAGAAAGTTTTGTGATGGCCACAACATGCTAGTTTACTGTGTATCACTTTTCGTATTATGTGCCCCAGCATTACTCGAGTCGTTTAGAAGACAATCCAACTAACTTCATTTTAAGTGGCGTTTTTTTTTAAACAAAGCCAACATTGAAAATTTTCTATATATTTATACTGCGATGAAAAGTTACCCTTGATTAAAAAAAAATTAATGCGTTCAAATCAAAATATCCCGTGAAAAAATATTATAAAGATACAATATTTTTATTGTTACAATAACTTTAATTGTTTATACTGAACATTTTCATTTGATGGAGTTAATCGAGTTGTGCACTGAATGGCTCAGTTATCACTTAGACAATTAATTCCCAATGGCTTCCATTTAAAACTAGCTACGAAAATAAGTATTAATTTTAACAATAGAATCAAACTTTATATGTTGGATTATAGCATTCCCAAAGGGCAATCTACGTAAATGAGAAGTCGTGACACTATATATGTCAAAACCCACTTCTATTAAAACAATAATAAGATGGGGCTAGCAGTGGGGTTTTCAAAAAATGTACCACGATAATTAAATTTGATTCAACTAACTCTCAAAGTAACTAAATGCAAATCTATTAATTTAATCGCAACTTGCGCAAGGAAAATAGGTACACAAGCCGATTTCCACGTCCAAGCGGGTCACTATTTCTGAAATCCTTTAATCAAACGCAATTCAAAACTATATCATACTATAGCGGACTTCGCCCGCTTCGCTGGCCGGTTTCCCTAAAAGAACCTTGAATCAAACCAAATATATCTAGCAAAGCTGAAATGTGCTCACTTATTTTTTCAGTATGTTTGTTATCTTGAATTTCACGCTTCTACCTAAAATGGCTGCTGAGGTATGCCAAATGTTCTAAAATGTTCGAATTCCCCCTTTCAAACCCCTTAGGGTGGGGATTTGTAAAATCGCAGAAACATGTTTTCAATTATTTTTTAGTAGATTTATTTTCTGGAATTTCACGTTTCTATCTAAAACGGCTGCTGAGATATGGCCAAATGTTCTAAAAGTTTCAACACCTCGTTTAACCCTCTTAAGGGTGAATTTCTAAAAACGCTGAAACGCATATTTAATTATTTTTTTAGTAGATTTATTTTCTGGAATTTCACACTCTTACCTCACACGGCTGGTGAGATATGGCAAATGTTCTAAAATTTTCGATCCCCAATCTTGGGGAAGAATTTCTAAAATCGCTGAAATACATGCTTAATTATTTTTTTATTACATTTATGTTCTGGAATTTCACGCTCCTAACTAAAACGGCTGCTGAGATATAGCCACATGCACTAAAATTTTTGACTCCTCTTCCCCCCCCCCCTCCAATTTTCATGCTTCTAGGTTCAGTAGTTTGGGCTGGGCCTTTTATAAATAGAGATAAAGATGAAAAACTATCTGAAACGATTTTTCCCCATAGGCCGTAATGTAATGGAATTATTTTGAGTGTCCCTGTAATCCCCACTTCCACCCACCACGACCAAACTGCCTTACTAACAGCAGGAGACCAAGGGCTATCTAAACACTACAACCGCGTGTGGGTGGTAGTAGATGTTCATGGAGAAAAGTCTGGCTTCACACGCAGACAATATACTTATATATACATACATAGATGTGTCTACTAACTAGAATACTATGAATTCCGAAAATCATTTTATTAACCTTCTTACCTAAAGGCAAATTCCAAGGATGCAAAAACTATGTTGCTCACTTAATCAACGTCAATCATCAACACATAATGTCTTGATGCTTGCTCTAAAAATCTGAAACTCTGCTTAATTGACCCCAACGTGTGAGCATCGCTAATCCGTACGTTCAAACATTCACACTCGCATTTATACTTCACCAGCTGATCACAGCCAGCTAATTAGCATGTAACCGTACAAAAACAACCGTAAAACCCAGATTCAGGGGGGGCACAATCATACATACGAAAGTCAGAGGAACGGCAGAGTGCCTTTGTTATGTGTCGGACAACACGCTCAGAATTAGACTCCCTTTATAAGAAGGTAGCTAGGTACTGCCACAGGTTCTTATCAAAACCAAAATTTCTGTTTTCTGATGCATTCCTGAAGGCATTTTTTTTCCCTTAAACTTGACATTTTCTAATACAAAAATGGAAAAGTGTTTAATTATTTCCAATAATCGCAAAGGACTTCCTGAAATTTTTATCAAAGTTGATAGTTCAAGCAGATTTTTTTTAGACAAAACACTCAGTAGATCGGGAAGCGGCAGCACAGACAATCACCTCATCGGGTTTAATTCATCGACCCCTATGAAGGCGTTTTGGTTCGCCTTAAACGGTGGTTCAGGGTTCGCAAACAAAAAAGAAAAAATCCAGTAATACGTGCCAAGATAGATGATTTTACTTTCTTCTATCTTTACAAGAAGAAAGTATTGGTTTCATGAAAATTTTCGAATTCCAGTTTTCGACGGATTTACACGTTTTAGGAGTCAGAGATTCCAAAAAACATGTTTTTACAAAATGTCTGTCTGTGAGTCTGTCTGTCTGTTTGTCTGTCCGTCTGTCTGTCCGTCTCTCTGTCTGTATGTGACACAAATTTTGTGGGCGCTCTATCTCAAGAACTAATGCACGAAATTTAACAAAACTTCATATTTAGTTAGACCTTGATATAAACTGGAACCGATTAGTTTTTGGTGAAAATCGCCCAACAGGTGGCGCTGCTATGCGGCATTATTAACGATTTCTGCAATAGCTGTATCTCAAGAACTACTGCACGGATTTTCATAAAACTTCAGATTCAGTTAGTCCAGGATATAGTTTGGTGCTGATTACTTTTTTGTGAAAATCGCCCAACAGGTGGCGCTGGTATACTGCATTGTTCATGATTATCGCAATAGCTCTAACTCAAGAAAAAATGCACGAATTTTCATCAAACTTCAGATTCAGTTAGTCCCTGATATAAATTATTGCTGCTTAATTTTTGGTGCAAATCGCCTAACAGGTGGCGCTGCTGTGCTGCATTTTTCACGATTTCCACAAGAGGTGTATCTCAAGAACTATTGCACGGATTTTCATCAAACTTCGGATTTAGTTAGTCCTTGACGTGAATTGATGTATAAATTAGTGCTGTTTAATTTTTGGTGTAAATCGCTCAACAGGTGACGCTGCTGTGCTGCATTTTTCACGATTTCCACAAGAGGTGTATCTCAAGAACTATTGCACGGATTTTCATCAAACTTCAGATTTAGTTAGTCCTTGACATGAATTGATGTATAAATTAGTGTTGTTTAATTTTTGGTGTAAATCGCTCAGCAGGTGGCGCTGCTATGCTGTATTTTTTGCGATTTCCCCAATAGCTTTATCTCAAGAACTAATGCTTGGATTTTCAACAAACTTCAGATTCAGGTATACCTTGATATCGTTTAGTGCTGTTTACTTTTGGTATAAATCGCTCAACAGGTGGCGCTGCTATGCTACATTTTTTTCAGAATTTCCGTTATAGCTCTATCTCAAGAACTAATGCACGAATTTTCATCCAACTTCAAATTCAGATATACTTTGATATGAATTGGTGCTAAATCGTTGTTATTTCTTGTACTATTTAAATGATATAATTGACGTGATTTATATAGAAGAAAGTTTTGTGATGGCCACAACATACTAGTTTTATTTAGATATAAGCATGAAAACAATCATAATGTAGAACACAGTTGTACCCAGTTTTATATATGTAAACAAAGAAATATGTAGAGAGATACGTGGGGAGAGATGGAGATAGATACGTGGAGAGGTGCTCCGTAACATCAAAAAGCATAAGCAGCGGCCCCTTATCGGACCCTACAGCAACAGAGGGAGAATGCCAACTGAACTTTTTTGCTTACTGATTCACATGACTTGGCGTAGTAAATTATCGCCAATTTACAAAGTTTTTGACGCCGGAATAAAAAAACAGAGCACTGGCGGGAGGTTTAGCAGAATATAATGCGGCAGCCCCCCTTCAGCACTAGCACTCACTCACGGGATGTAAAGCAACCGTACTTTATTTCAAGAGTAAGAGCGACATCGAGTCTGGGTTTGTTTATTTTAACACCAACGAATTAGCTTAAATGTAAAATCTCAATGAATGTATGGAAAATGCAGAGAAAAAGCATATGTGCTAAGATAAAGGAAATATATTTGAAACCGCAATTCCCATAAAATAATTTTTTTTTGTTATTTCTTTTTAACCGTCAAATTCTAGCTGCAATTAAGAATGACTTATTTACAACGCAGATAAAATACGATAACAGCAAATGTAATGTTAAAAAGGGCAGGTGCACTTAGATTAATGTGTCTTTATTTGATTACTTTTAAACAAAGACCGTTAAGAAATAGAAATTAATTATGCGAGAATGGAATTTTGAATAACTGGAAAATGAAATCATAAATCTTGTGGTGAATTAAGTTCGTTGCGAAAAGGAGAGAGAAAAAAATACATGTAGATAGAATTGCGTATTGTTTTAAGAAAATGAATTAAAGATGTCACTTGTTCAAAGTAGATTTTGAGTAACGGGGGGGGGGGGGGGCTGGAAATTGATATGTGCAGAGAAGCTGCCATGAAGTCATCGAGTGAAATTCCAGAAATAATTAAAACTCTAATTCGCATATTAAAACGAAATTGGTCTGCCAAGTCATATCTTGGTGGAAAACGCCTGAAAACCCGATTTTAGCGGTTGACTCGCAGGTTTACCGTTGTGCTTTCCTGCTCCCAGTCCTCCATGTTTTCATACTTTTGGGTGTAGGAAAACACAATGGTAAACCTTCGAGTCAACCGCTAAAATCGGGTTTTCAGGTGTTTTCCACCAAGATATCACTTGAGAGACCGATTGCGTTTTAATATGCGAATCGAGTTTTAACTAATTCTCGAATTTCAGCCATGAACTCGATGAAGTGATTGTCTGTGCTGCTGCCTCCCGGTATACAGGGAAATGTGTCATTAATTGGAAGGGGTGTATAATGAGAAGCATAGTCTATTATTACTCAAACTGTAATAAATTTATAAAAAGAAATGGATAATGCTGTTCGATTAAGAGTACTTGAATGGCATTATCCGCACATTTAAATCTGTCACATATAAAATTGAAATATGTTAGAAAATTTCGTGTTTGTCAAACGTGGGGAAAAACAAATACCTTCATACAAATATTAATCTAGTTTAAAATAAACTTCACAAAATAGAAAAAATGTTTTAAATCGGGTAAAGAAATATTTTTAAAGCGATTTGGGTCAATAAAAACATTTCTTAAAAAATTACGAAATTTAAATTTTTATACGGTCCCCCGGTCCTATAAGTTATATTTAGTAAAATATTCCTATTACACTGACAAGTAAGACAAAAAAAGTCCCATTCATATCATTCTAAAACTGAGCGAGTTATGAAACTTTAAAAATGCATGACTTATGTCACTTTTCTGCTCTGAAAACAAACGAGTTCGGCTTGGCTCTGAGGGGTCACATATCAAGTGCTTAAAGTATTCGAAGGTCTTATTTCATGTGTATCTGCGCTTTGAAAAAAATCGTACAAGTATTACGATTAAGTTAACATTTATTAAGTTTCAGATTGGCTAAAATAATATATGTTTTATTTTGTCAGGATTTGAGACTGTTTCTTTTATGATTTCTTTTAACAAAATTATGTTATTTTTATAAGTTTTTATGTTACTTCAACGATTGTATGTATGTTTTTCCAGTTCAAAATTTGTACACGAACTTTAACTCAATTTCAAATATCCGATCGAGATTGCATTTTACATACTGGCGCAAATCCGATAACAATCTAATATTATTATGATTTTCGGTGGTTATCATTTATACTTATTTTACAATAACACAAAAAATTTCGGATAGATTACCGCCAAGAATTTTAAGAAAAAGTTTTAGATTCGATAATACAAGACTGCGATTGTTGGGTTTTATAACTTTTATGTATTTTTTAGAACTGAATCCGAAAATTACCTTAATTTTTAACCATCATGTTGGATATTTCGCAAATCACAAATTGTCAAATTGAAAGAATAACAAAAATCGAATACTATAAAGTAGAGGAGATGGCTGTGTTTTTAAACTTTTGGTAATTTATTTTTACGTACTTTTTAGCACTGAGTCTGAAAATGACCTTCATTTTTAACCATCACATTAGAATTTTTTTGCAAATCGTAAATGTGTAAGTTAAAATATAGCGAAAATCTCATACTATAAAACATATGTAAAACTTTTCTTTTTTATTTAATATTTTTGCTTATCCTGGGATTCCTACAGCTAAACAGCTGAGTGGTCCGATGAGATGAGGAAGGAGATTCAATTTTAATTTTGATCTTTTTAACTTTGAAATTTGCAATTTGCGAAAAATCCTGATGTGATGGTTAAAATTGAAGGTCAATTTCGAATTTAGCGGTACAAAATACATAAGAATCAATTATCAAAAACTAAAAAAACATGACATAACCCAACTTTTGCAGGCTAGTGTAATCTAATAACATTTTAAAATACGTATCATTTTGTAAAGAATTGTGGCTGTTAATTTAGCATCATTTTATTTAACAAAAATTCTGTTTTTTCTTTCTTCTTAAATGTTTATTACAAAGTGTATATTTTGCATTAATATGTTAGAATGATTAAAGATTTCAAATTTATATTGCAATGTTACTTTTACTCTCAACCATTTTTTGAAATATCTGATGAAATTATATTTCGACTAAATTTGTGAATGACCCCCAATTTGCAGCATAAAATATGTTCCAACTTTAAACAGCTATTACTCGGTCAATTTTAATCGTAGAATAACAGGACTTTCGTAATTTAAAAAAAAATGTTTTTATTGACCCAAATCGCTTTTAAAATATTTCGTTACCTGATTTAAAACATTTTTGTAATTGGAACTATATGTCTATGACTAACGGTTTAGGAATTAGCCATTGGACACCGTTGAGACCGGACACCCTGTATAATAGCTGGTTTTATCAGAATCATGTTAAGGCGGTATTAAAAAAAAATGCTTTTTCATGCTGAACAACTCGAATTTTTCTGGCATAATTCCAGATTCATTTAATATATATATGTATATATACATATATGAAACTTGCTGACGTGATTTTTGAAGAGATTTATAAGCGACCTGTGTTTTTATTTTTCTTTCAATTAATTAAAACTTGATTAATAAACCATTACTTTCTCAGTAGGGCAATATTTTTCATTTCTAGCACAATCGCTTCGGGAAATTTTGTTCAAAATGCCCACTTTGACATCATTTTTTGAAATGTATTCTGCCTCTATCAAAAAATCGATCTTTACTGTACATTATATAGTTTCTGAATAATAGAATCTACCAATTGCATACGTTTGAGAGCAAAAATTAATTTAACAAGTTGGAAATTGCTCGTCAAACGTGGCAAATGAGGTGCGTTCGTACTATAACTAGTTTTATAATTATTTTTTGCACCCCATATTGTACTGAATGTATAATTTTTTGCACTTCATAAAGCGCATAGTCTGATACATCATTAAAATGCACTTCCAATATTTTTTTCCCATTCCCCGTAATGTAACGGAACACTTTTGACGGTCCCTGTAATTAAACTATACATCCGATTTTCCTAAAATTTGAAATAGCTCAACAAAATTTTGCAACAATTATATCTTTAATATTTCAGACCATTCGGAAGGCTGTAATATCATTAAAATGCACTTGCAATAATTTTTCCCATTGGCCGTAATGTAAAGAAAAAATTTGACTGTCCCTGTAATTAAACTATGCATCCGATTTTCCTAAAATTTGAAAGGGCTCGACAAAATTTTGCAACAGTTATATCTTTAAAATTTCAGATCATTCGGAAGGCTCTAATATCATTAAAATCCGCTTGCAATAATTTTTCCCATTGGCCGTAATGTAAAGAAAAAATTTTCACTGTCCCTGTAATTAAACTATAAATCCGATTTTCCTAAAATTTGAAAGGGCTCGACAAAATTTTGCAACAGTTATATCTTTAAAATTTCAGATCATTCGGAAGGCTCTCATATCATTAAAATGCACTTGCAATAATTTCTCCCATTGGCCGTAATGTAAAGAAAAACTTTTGACTGTCCCTGTAATTAAACTATACATCCGATTTTCCTAAAATTTGAAAGGGCTCGACAAAATTTTGCAACGGTTATATCTTTAAAATTTCAGATCATTCGGAAGGCTCTAATATCATTAAAATGCACTTGCAATAATTTTTCCCATTGGCCGTAGTGTAAGGAAAAACTTTTGAATGTCCCTATAATTAAACTATACATCCGATTTTCCTAAAATTTGAAAGGGCTCGACAAAATTTTGCAACAGTTATATCTTTAAAATTTCAGATCATTCGGAAGGCTGTAATATCATTAAAATGCACTTGCAATAATTTTCCCATTGGCCGTAATGTAAAGAAAAACTTTTGACTGTCCCTGTAATTAAACTATACATCCGATTTTCCTAAAATTTGAAAGGGCTCGACAAAATTTTGCAACAGTTATATCTTTAAAATTTCAGATCATTCGGAAGGCTCTAATATCATTAAAATGCACTTGCAATAATTTTTCCCATTGGCCGTAATGTAAGGAAAAAATTTGACTGTCCCTGTAATTAAACTATAAATCCGATTTTCCTAAAATTTGAAAGGGCTCGACAAAATTTTGCAATAGTTATATCTTTAAAATTTCAGATCATTCGGAAGGCTGTAATATCATTAAAATGCACTTGCAATAATTTTTCCCATTGGCCGTAATGTAAAGAAAAACTTTTGACTGTCCCTGTAATTAAACTATACATCCGATTTTCATAAAATTTGAAATGGCTCGACAAAATTTTGCAACAATCATATATTTGAAATTTCAGACCATTCGGTTGGGTAGTTTTTGCTCTGTTACATGTGGACAGACGGACGGACAGACGGACAGACGGACGGACTGAACGACGACTATAGGTGCTACGTATTTATATAATTACGAACGCACCTAAAAATGAGTCAGAAAATAAGCAGTTTGGATTTGAATACACCCTTAATAAGATGATTTTTTTGTTCAACCGCTATGTATTTTTAATTTGTTTTTGCTGTAAGAATTGGTCCTGTCAAAAACTTGTCTATATAAATGTTGAAGACAATATGAAGAAGCTATATGATAAATTCATGGAGATTTTATATCTTGTGAATTGACGGAGTTATGAAAATTTTTCTGCATCAACCCCCCTTTATTGTTTTCGTTTTTTATTTTTTTTTCGGTACGAATTGGTCCTATCAAAAACTTGTGAATATAAAAGTTGTAGATAATAGTAAGGAGATGTATAATAAAATTAATTGGATTTGATATCTTGAGAATTGACGAAGTTAGGAATTTTTTTCTCACAAAAACCCTATTTTTGCTAGCTAGATAGATATATATAAAGTTTTTTACTGAGGGTGGTTTTGCGTTCTAGGGGTCATGATCGGTGTAGATCTGCAAAAATTTTTCAGAAATTCCAACATAGGAACGATCCCAATATGTAGTATTTCACAGGAAATCTAATTACAAACGCTCATTAATTTTTAGTGAATTCCGATAAAACGTGCAGTTAAAAAAAAAAAAAAATAGAAATAAAAAACACTTTATCATTATACAGATGATTATAATGTGGGAAAGAATTAAAAGAAATAACGGGATTCTAATAATTTCATAGACAGGATTTAAACATTCTGTTCAATAAATAAAACGTCGAATGATAGGTTTTAATCTGTATATGACTTTCTTTTTTTGAAAACGAGCTAAGAGTAAGCATTAATTTCAAAAGCATTGATTTTTTTTTTCTTAATAGCATTAAGTATGCACGTTCTAACATTTGATTGAGAAAAGAGCTGTCTTTCAGAATCAGCCAATAATTTGTATCTCATTAATATTTATAACATATTGCCTCTGAAGAAAGTTGAAAAAAAAAGAAAGAAACACGTTTTAAGATTCAATAAGTTATTATGAACCTTTTAGTAGAGGTCTGCAGGAAACACAGTTTTTAGACATACACCGAACTCAATTTTTACAAACATGTGTGTACATCTTAACCCTTAAATGCCTGATTTTTCAAATTTCATTGTAATAATGTTTTTCGGCTTTCATTTTTTAAATAAATCACGGGAAAAATACTTTAAAAAATCCTATTTTGTTTTAAATATAGTTTACGGTTAAAAAACAGTTTGTTACTAATCGGCAATACTGGTCTGTAATTGAAAAAATAATTTTCCTTGATAAAATTCTATAGTATTAAACACACAAGAATTTTAGGAACTATATTAAGAAATAAATTTTACCTGCTCACTGCAGAACAAAATAGGGTATTTCGCAAGCTTCCAAACAAAACAAAAAGAACAAGTAGCAACAATTGAAACAAGTGGGTAAGTGTGATCACAGATCGCACAGAGGGTTTCGTTTAATATTCCTTTCAAAACACTTTATCCTTTTGAAAAATCTGTTAGTTCCACATTTCGCAACCAGGGGCGCACTCTATTCTAAACAAACCTTGATCCGAACGAAACTCCGTTTTACATACTATCCGTATATATATTAGTCGAAGGGATTGGGCCCATAGCACTCGAGATAAATAGGCGCACCTGGCGGTAAAAAGTGGAACTAAAATATGTAAGGCTATGGTGCATAATATGAAAGAATGGTCAAAGGGGTGTCGGCAAAAGTTGGAAAAGTGCTCCCCGGGTGAAAAGGGCGGAGGTTAGAAAAATTGTTTAAAATATAGAAGTTAGAGCCCGGAGGAGTAAATAATATAAGACTTTTTGAAAAATTTATGATTTGTCTGTCGTGTGGTCTGAGGTATTCAGCTATACGTATGCAAAAATTCATGTCTCCAACTTAATTAGGGGCTCTCTTAGAAAGAATTGCTTAAAATACATATGTGGTAGCTCAAAGGGTTAAACGTAAGACTTTTTCAAGATTTTATGATTTGTCCCGTGGCCTCAGGTGTTCTGCTATAAGTATGCAAAATTTCAAATCTCCAATTTAATAAGGGGCTCAATTAGAAAGAATTGCTTAAAATAGGCATGTGGGAGTCCAAAGGGTTAAATGTACGACTTTTTCAAATTTTTATGATTTGTCGCTTGATGGTGTTCAGCTATAAGTATGCAAAATTTCACGCCTCCAACCTAAATAGGGTGTCACTTAGAAAGAATTATTTAAAATGCACATGTAGGAGCCCAAAGGGTTAAATGTACGACTTTTTGAAAATTTTATGATTTGCCGTTTGATGCGAGAAGCTCAGCTATAAGTATGCAAAATTTCACACCTCCAACCTAATTAGGGGCTCACTTAGAAAGAATTGTTTAAAATACACATGTGAGAACCCAACGGGTTAAATGTACGACTTTTTGAAAATTTTATGATTTGTCATTTGATGTGAGGTGTTCAGCTATAAGTAACCAAAATTTCACACATCCAACCTAAATAGGGGCTCACTTAGAAAGAATTGTTTAAATTACACATGTGGGAGCCCAAAGGGTTAAATGTACGACTTTTTGAAAGTTTCATGATTTTTCGTTTGATGTGAGGTGTTCAGCTATAAGTAACCAAAATTTCACACATCCAACCTAAATAGGGGCTCACTTAGAAAGAATTGTTTAAATTACACATGTGGGAGCCCAAAGGGTTAAATGTACGACTTTTTGAAAGTTTCATGATTTTTCGTTTGATGTGAGGTGTTCAGCTATAAGTATGCAAAATTTCACGCCTCCAACCTAATTAGGGTTCACTTAGAAATAATTGTTTAAAATACGCATGTGGGAGCCCAAAGGGTTAAATGTACGCCTTTTTCAAAATTTTATGATTTGTCGTTTGATCTGAGGTGTGCATCTATAAGTACGCAAAATTTCATGCCTGCAACCTAATTAAGGACTCACTTAGAAAGAATTGTTTAAAATACAGATGTGGGAGCCCAAAGAGTTAAATGTACGACCTTTTTAAAATTTTATGATTTGTCGTATGATGTATGGTTTTCATCTATAAGTATGCAAAATTTCAAGTCTCCAAAATGTATAGTTTCTGAGAACGGGCTCTGTGACGGACAGACAGAGAAGCGAGACGAATAGGGTTTCGTCAGATGAACGAAACCCTAAAAATTAATCTATCTTTAGTCTTAAACAGCACAAGTGTTGCCATCTACATGTTAAAAATCGATTTAATAATATTTTCAGGATGTATTTTATTGACAACATTAGGCATTATAGCTTCAATATTATTCTAATAGTATTTTAGAGCCTAAATCGGGTATGTTACCGAAAAGCAACACCCGGCATTTAAGGGTTAAGGGGTCTCAGAATTCTTAAAGCTTCAAAATTTTCGAAATAAAAATTTTTTTAGATGTTAAATTCCTATCTTTTCTGAACATTTTGATAAAATTGTTTCCTTTAAATTCCCATTAGAACAAAAGTATGGCTTTTAGAATTATACCCGCTTAATAGCTGAAGCAGCTTTTCTGAAACTTTGAAGTCATTTTTCTCCAAATGACGTTTTTGTGAATAACGCGCAGGATATCTCAAAAACTTCTGAATATATTTTCATGAAATTTTCGAAACATATGTTTCATGTTAGTCTGTATAAACTGAACTTAAAATTTCCTTTTTATTGTTCTATTTTTTTTTTCTTTTTTGTGATTATACTGTTGAAATTTTCTAAATTTTGCATTAGCTAAACAGAACTTTGTATTAAAATATAAAAATGCCTTAAATACAAATTTATTTAAGTTCAGGGTAATTAATAGTGTCTTAAGTATAAATAGGCATAAAAATTTTCATTCTGGTTGTAACATTTATTTTGTAATCCTGTGCATAAGCTGTAACACCAATTTTCTGCTCGTCAAATGTCTCAGAGTTTGGAGCCCCCTGTAAATGCTAATTCTGCACCTTGTAATTTTTTAAATATATGAAATGAAAGAACATACTTAAATCTTTCACTGCCTCAAAAAATCGCGTTTTAAAATCATTTACATTTTAAGATATTAAATGTTGAAAATGGTCCCTTTTTTTCATTATTTTTTATTTTGAGAGTCCTGAGACCCCTTAAACAATATTATCCTATTATAAATTGTTTTAAAAGATACTGCATAGATATTTCTGCAAAAAGTTAAAGTACAGTCGGCCGGAAAAAAAAAAGAGAATGTCGAATAAATTTTAATCACATTGTTAAAGGAAAAATCGAAAATAGGCATTTGATTGGCAATTCTGATTTTTTTTTCAATCTGCGTAAAATAATAGCTTGGGGGGGGGGGGGGGGGGAGGACGGGAGAGGAGTCTTCCTATTGAACTTTTATGAAACAACAAATTCTCAATAAGAATAATGACATACTTTTATAATTGGGAAAGCTTTACCTTAGAGTATAAAGGCAAGTGACTCGGTCAAGTAGTTTAGAAAATTTGCAGGTTTGCCTAACAGGTTGGAGTAAATAATATTAAATTAATTTTTAATCGTTGTAAAACAGATTGTAATGCGGATAGTTTTTAAGCATAACTCAAAACTACTTGCCGGAATATTAAAGGAAATTAATATTTAAAAAAAATATGCGATGAGAGATAAGACTTTTTCAACAGAGTTTTTCAGTTAATTTCTAAACGAAAATGCTTATTCCAATGTGATTAGAAACGATTAATAAGGAATTTAACATTAAGAGTTCTAATTTTTAAAAATTTTTAAGTTTGTTATAATTTCTGTTTGGTATGGTATTTCAGCTTTCATTTACATTTTTTTTTAAATAACAATTGAAAGAAGCCATAATTAACAATCGAATGGCTATGCTATTTTCATTTTTTCTGAGACAGTTCTGATAATTGAAATACAGTAAAGCACCGTTTATACGTTTCTCATTTATGCGTCTTTTATATTTATACGTCGTTTCACTGCAGTCTCGATTCATCCCTGTGAGTTTTAATGCATGCTGTAATGTTTTATTTATGCGACGCATGACATCGTTTATACGTCGTTTCTTTCATGTCGTAAAATAATTACTCAGAATTGTTTCTCCGAGAGTCGTTCTTTTTTTTTCTTTTCTGCCAGCAATGTTTGGTGAAAGATGAAAGACAAAGAACATATCGCTCACCCGCAAGAAAAGTGACACATCTCGACAAAAGTAATTTTCGGCACAGGAGAGGCAAAAGAAAATTTGCATGATTTTACTGTAACATGAAATTATAGCACTTAGCTCTGTATGCAGGAATAAAAACGTGCGTAAAAGCATAAAACCCCTAAGAATGAAGACGTAAGATGAGGTTTGGGAGTAATTTTACCACCCCACACAATCCACCCCTCTTCTGTGGTCCCAAATGGGCATATAGCGTATAATAAAGTGATTTTCCGTATAACTACACTTAAGTATAGTAGGACACACTTATGACAGACAGACCTATTAGTGGAATAAAACGCCAAATTAATTTTTGCGAGACGTGTCACATTTCTTGCGGATGTGACTGCTAGAATTTATCCACAAGAATTATTTCACAGGGAAACCTGAGGAGAGGGTGGGGCGAAAAGGTGGACTGCACACACTTTTTTTTTTCTCAGATTACTAGTGACAAAACTTCCCAGGAACTCCATACATAATGCTTAAAGTAAATGGGCACGTCAGACGACGACTACAGATTAGTTTATTTAAAATCTGTTTGTACACTGTAAAAAAAACCGGACTAAAATACGGAAACTGTATTTACAATCGTGACGCCAGCACTATTTCCGTATTTTAACGGAAATTTTACCCCGTAAATTCCAGAGAAATGGAAAATTTTCTGTAATTTACGGGGAAATTTTCCCTTTAAAATACGGAAATAATACTGGCGTCTCGGTTACTAGTACAATTTCCGTATTTTGGTTTTTTTTTTTTTTTTTTTTTTACCGTGTACGTTCGATAATGGTATAAAAAAGTGTAATTCAACGTGTGCAACTGATAATAAGGTTTGATAATTCCCACTTTTATTTTTCAATTATAGAAATGATTATTGAATAAAATTTTCAATGTTTTATCTTTCTGTTTTTAATATATAGTGCATCTTAAATAAGCGAAAATGACAGCAAAATTAAATTTGTGTGATTGAGCATTATATTCTACAGTCAAAGATTTCACTCATTAGGCGGCTACAATTTTTATTGTACGGCTTTCTCAGTTATAAGTCGTTTTAGAACGGTCCTCTGAAAGACGTATAATCGGGCTATATAATCAGGGAGCCGCATAAAAAATATTTACTTTATAGTAAGAGAAAGTGATGGTTAAAAAAATAATAATAATTCTTGAGTTGTATAAAGAAAAAAAGTAGATTAAAAAATATTTATCTGTAGTATTGTTCCGTTCCGGAAGTAGAACGAGCTCCCCCTAGCGAGCAGTCTGTAAAAAAGTTAGTTAAGCTGTTGATCGTCAAACCATCAACACGTTTGTAAAAACACTCCATCCAAACTACGCGATGGATATTAATTATGATTTGCAATCAATTCAAATTTGTGAAATTTATGTTTGTGTAAGTGTCTTGTGCAGTGTTATGTGTGAATAAAATCAATTAAAAAGAAAATTAACGTCTATAGTCCACATCATATCGACCATTGTGGTCCGAGAGAGCCTGAGAGCTACTATGGATAAGCTTAACAGATTAAAAAGCACAGTAAAGGCTGCTATCACAAGATTAGAGCAGTTTTTAACTGATACTACTGATATAAAAACAACGAATGTGAGTACATTAGAAGTAAAATTAAAAAAAGACAGAAGCTCTTCAAAATAAATTAGAGGAAATAAGAGAACAATATTTTGACATCCAAGAATTATCTGCGCAACAAGTGCAATATATAGAGGAGGATATCGACACTGCTAATGAAAGGCTCGAACAAGTAGAGGTAAGATTAAAAGTTTTATTAGCATCTTTTGAAAATAAATGTAATATTGTAAGTATTGATGATCATTCCAATGAAAACAAAACAAAGGTGCGCCTCCCTGAAATTCCATTACCTTCATTCGGTGGTGATTACTGTGATTTTGCTAATTTTAAAACGCAGTTTACTAACTTGATTGTTAACAATCCTCAATTAGATAATAGTCAGAAGCTATTTTATTTAAAAGCTTCTTTAAAAAACGAAGCTAAACATTTAGAATCACCTGATGATGATTTCATTCATTGTTTCAAGCTCTGATACACAGATACGAAAATAAAAGATTGTTTATCGATTCACATATTTCTGCAATTTTAAATTATGAAAAAATGCAATATGAATCCCCTAAAGAATTGCGTAATTTTATTGATTGTATTAACAAAAACATTCGCGCACTCAAAATTATGGAATATACACAAAATAATTTATCAGAAAGTGTATTCATAAATATAATTCTGAAAAAATTGCATAACGAAACTCAAAAGCAGTTTGAATTATCTCTTCAAAACTCAGATGTTCCGACGCTTGATTATTTAATTTCTTTTTTGGAAAAGAGATGCCTAGTTTTAGAAGCGATAAACTTTCGACTGACGCCGGAATGTCTCTAACGAAGCCTTTGAAATCTAAGAACAATTACGCAGTAAATAAATCCAGATCATTTTTCATCAACGATAATAAAAATAAAAATAATGTAAAGCCATGTGTGTTATGCAATTCGCCTCACCCCCTTTTCAAATGTTCTGCTTTTTTAAACATGAATATTCGAGAAAGGAAAATGATTGTAAATAAGAATAAATTATGTTCAAATTGTTTACGATTACATCAAGGTCAATGCAATTCTAAATTTACTTGCAGAACATGCAAATTGTCACATAATAGTTTACTACATGAAGTAAATGATATGTCAGAAACGGCAATAATAAATAAAAATAACGAGTTTGTTAAAAACAAACAAATAAGCAATTCTGATTCTGAGAATAAAGAAACGCCATTAATTGGTTCCAATTTGTTACTAGAAGATAAAAGAAATTGCGCAATATTAAACACAGCTATAATTTTAGTAACAGATGTGTATGGAAATTAAATTAGATTAAGAACAATCCTAGATAATGGGTCTTCGATTAACGTATTAAGTAAGAGCGCAAGCAAGAAATTAAATCTAAAACCAAAACCATTCAAGGGTGTTATTACCGTTATAAACGAGTCATCACAGGAAATAAAGCAAATTATCAATGCAAAAATATCAAATGAAAAAGGAGCATTTTCTAAAACATTAGAGTTTGCAGTTCTACCAAAAATAACAAACAACATCCCGGTTGAAAGATTATACATTTCAAACTTATGCATCCCTAACTACATAGAATTAGCGGACAATAATTTTCATATACCTGGTCAGATTGATGCATTGATTGGTAGCCAGGTATTTTTTGACATTTTAAAGAGTGAGCAAATTCGTTTAGCAAATGCTAATTGTATGTTGCAGATTACAGTATTTGGGTATATAATCGCAGGTTCACTTCCACAAGTTGAAAATAAGTCATATTGTTGCCTCTTAACTGAAAATAGCTTAGACAATATTTTACAGAATTTTTTTGAAATAGAATCTTTACCTGGAGATAATAAAGAAACTGTCAAAGGGGATGAAGAAATATTTTGTGAGGAACATTTTAGAAGCACGTATAAACGCGATCACACCGGTAGATTTACAGCACAACTACCATTGAAAGAAAATGCAGAATCAGGGTTAGGAAGTTCTAGAGAAATTGCAGCTAGGCGATTAAATAGTTTATGGGCTAAATTAGATAAAAATAAAACAATGGCTAACTTATATACAGCTTTTATGGAAGAATACGAAACTTTGGGGCATATGACACAAATTAAAAGTGAAAACAAAAATAAGCTGTCTTATTACATTCCACATCATGCTGTGTATAAACCGGAAAAATTATCCACTCTCCTGAGAGTTGTGTTCAATGCAAGTTCAAATGCATCTAGTGGTTATTCACTTAATTCTATTTTATTAAATGGGGGAACGGTTCAGCTAGATTTATTTTCGATTATAACTAGATTCCGTACCCACAAATATGCATTCTGTGCAGACATTAAGAAAATGTACAGGCAGATACTGATTGACCCACAACAGAGAAATTTGCAAAAAATTCTTTGGAAGTCCAGTAAGGACGCCCCGATGAAAATATATGAACTCAACACGGTTACATATGGCACTGTTAGTGCTCCCTTTCTTGCCACGCGAACGTTGAAAGCTCTTGCTGATGAAGAAAGATACGATTTTCCAAAAGCTGCAGAAGTGATTCATAACGACATGTATGTTGATGATTGTTTATCTGGTGCAGGCTCCTTACAAGACGCACAGGACTTGCAATCTCAACTAATTCTGATCTTAAAAGGGGGAGGGATGGAGTTACACAAGTGGGTCTCTAATCATCCTGAATTATTACAAGACGCAGCCATATCAGAATTTGCATTTGACGAACACTCGCAGCAAATTTCTTTTAAAACTTTAGGGATGCTTTGGAAAACTGAATCAGATCATTTTACTTTTAAAATTAGTATCGAACCCAAAGATGTTTATACCAAGAGAGAAGTTTTGGCATAGATTGCTAAAATTTACGATCCCTTAGGCCTAATTGGCCCTATTCTAACCAAAGCAAAAATTTTCATGCAACATTTATGGGAATTAAAGATAGATTGGAATCAACATCTGCCTGCCAGTTCTCTTCGGGAATGGCAAAGTTTTCTGATTAAATTGACAGAAATAAATCATCTTACATTTCCGCGATATGTTTTCTCTGACAACATTGCAGGTCTAGATTTACACAGATTTTCAGACGCTTCTGGAAAGGCCTATGGAGCAGCCATCTACATCAGATCTCTCTCCACAACTGGACAGTTCAAATCTAATCTTCTGTGCAGCAAATCCCGTGTGCCCCCCCCCCCCCCCAAAGCCAATGACCACCCCGCGACTAGAGTTATGTGCAGCTCTACTGTTGACAAAACTGTAGAGCTAATTGTAACTGTAGAGTTGGTTCAAAAAATAATTCCCATCCTACAGCTATGCTTTGAAAAGGTGTGGCTATGGACAGATTCATCGATTGTTCTATTTTGGCTTAATACACCTCCCCACAAACATAAAACTTTCGTTACCAATAGAGCGATTTCTACTCAATCTAAGGAAATACCAAAGCTATTTCAAAAGTAATGGTTGCAAATCAATGGTGACAGTCCCTGCTATAACATAGGTTATATTTTATGTTGCTGTCACTACCATCTGAGGGTTGTAAAAGCAAAACGTGTTCTAATTTGCGTTTTTTGCACAACTGAGGGGTCTAACACTTTGAAGTATGGCATGCTATTTACTTACAAGATGCAACTGCTTTCTAAGAACAGTCGAAAGAAAATTCCAAATTAAAAAAAATGAAGTGAGTGAAAAGCGTTATAAATTACAATTTTAAAGCAAACTTATAAATTACAAAACCGATTAAAAAAATAATGATGACAAATTTTGGTGATAGAACCTACTCAAACATAAGCTATATTTTATGTCTGTTCCACTACCACCAGGGGATTGCAGGAGCTAAAAACTTTCTAAACTGCGATTTCTGTGATACTGAAAAGGCTAGAAACTTTAAATATGACATGGTAATTACTTATAAAATATAAATGCCCTCGAAGGAACGTCGAAAATAAATTCGAATCAAAAAGGGGTGAAGCGAAGGGGAGGTGCGAAAAGCATTCTAAAAAAGTTCTAAATTACGATTCTATGCAATTTCAGGGAATATAAACCGATTATGAAAGTAATAGTTGCGAATCTATGGTAACAGTCTCTTATCCTACACAGGCTATATTTTATGCCGGTGATTCTACCACCTGGGATTCACAGGAACAACAAATGTTCTAAAAAAGGGCTTTAAAAGCTTTTTAAATTACGTTTCTGTGGAATATTAGGAAATAAAAAACCGATTTCAAAATTAATGTTGGCAAATTAATGGTGACAGTTCCTGTTTCAACATAGCCCTTTATGTTGAGAGAGGGGGTAGGACTTGGAATTTGACATGATGGTTAATTTTAAGACGTAAGAAGATGGTTTCTAAAAAATTTAAAGCTTCAAATGAATACTGAAATAAGCGTATTAATTGAGCATAAAATTTTTAAAATATTTTCTAAATTATCATTTATTCAGTTTTATTTATTTTTATTAATTTAAATCTAATTTCTGTCTAATGCAGTGTAATAATGAAGTTTAGTCAATCTATGTTTTAAATAGAAATGTTTGGATTATTCCTAAAAGTATAATTTCTTTTAATAAAAATATCACTTGGCATATTTCAAATATTACGCGAGCAAAGCCGCGGGGTTTGTTAGTATACTATACAGAGAGAGGAAATGGTCCAAAAACGATCTGGGGTTTAAATACGGGTAACCTGCTGAAAGTAGGAGAAGGGGCTGTGCACGGCCGTAGAAATGACTCCGAACGGAACAGCAAGCAATGGAGATTTTATACAAATCATCATTTTTTATTAAATGACTTTAAACAAAGGAGTTAGTATTTAATGAATGTCAACGAGTAGATTTGGAACGAACGTTTCGATTTTGACAATTCTTTTTATCTTCCAAGAGACTCGTTCTGATGGCTTTCGAAGAAGAACTAAAGCATCAATAAAAAAAAAAAATGACAATTTGTAGATAATCCTTTATTACCCAGCTACTTTTCTAAAGCAGACGAATTTCCGCTTACTATATGACTGATTATTCATGAATTTTCAAGGTATTCGAATGGATTTTTTACATTAGTTGCTCTATAGAGTTGACCTCCAAATCATGAAAAACAAAAATCTTTGGTATAATTTGCACATGCGCACTAAAAAACTATTTCATACAACTGCTCATATTTAAATAAATATTTAATATATTTATTTCATAACTGTAGTATGTTATTACTACTTTATTTTGTCAATTTTTCTGAAACTGGTGTTAAATTTAGTTGAAAATCTTTTATGCTATAAACAAAAAACATGCAAAAATTTCTTTAATTTTTAAAAGAAATCGTTACATATGTTCAAACACGTGCTATTCTTACACAAATGAACACAAATGTTGCACAACATAGTCATTTGGTGCAGCAACAGATCATTTACTACATTTCATTTCACAGCGTGAATTATTATCATTATTCTTCAATTTGTTGTTGGAAAAAATATGAGGTCAAACAAGTTCTTTACATTTTCAAAGTTCTAAAAGAATTCGTCAAATATTTCTGTAGGTATTCAATAAAACGTCTAAAATTAAAAGTGTCCAAGGATTTTTGGTGATATATTAGCGTATGTCTACAGCAAATTGTGTGTCTAGTACCAAAACGACGGTACAAGAAGACTTTGCTTAAAAGATCTCCGAGAGAATAAATTACCCAAATAAAAATTACTTTTATTGTTACAAATGTAGAAATTAATGCGAGAAGTGTCCAACATTTTTCGGCGATATAGCGTACTATGTCTACAGCAAATAATGTGTCTAGTATCAAAACGACGGTACAAGAAAGACTTTGCTGAAAAGATCTCCGAGCGAATAAATTACCCAAATAAAATTATTTTTATTACTACAAATATTTAAGTTAATATGAGGAAAAAAAAATATGAGGTCAAACAAGTTCTTTACAATACCAAAGTTCTAAAAAAATTCGTCAAGTATTTCTTTAGATATGCAATAAAACATCTAAAATTAAAAGTGTCCAAGGATTTTTGGTGATATAATAGAGTATGCCTACAGTAAATTATGTGTCTAGTACCAAAACGACAGTACAAGAAGACTTTGCAAAACAGACGTCCAAGGGAATAAATTACACAGATAAAATTTCCTTTTATTATTACAAATTTGGAAGTTAAAATAAGGAAAAAATATGAGGTCAAACAAGCTCTTTACATTTCCAAAGCTCTTTAAGAAATCCTCAAGTATTTCTTTTATACACCGGGTGTCCTAAAAAGGACTGACTGATTTTAAAATTCAATAACTTGCAAACGGTGACAGGTATTTAAAAAATTCTTGCAAGAGGGTTATGCATAAGGTCAAAAGTTTTTTTACAGTGATTTTCGATTTTAGTTCGAATTGCAAAAAAATAGATGGCGCTGTAAGTAATAGGCGCTAAATACAGGCTTGAGTTTTTGGCCATTCTATTCTTCCATGCAGAAAAAGGAGATAAATATGTATTGAGTTGGTCGCGAAGTACCAAAAAAGAGACTGAATTTAGCGTCTATTGATCGCAGCGCCATCTATTGTTTGTAATTCGAACTAAAATCGAAAATCACTGTAAAAAAACTTTTGACCTCATACCTAACCCTCCAGCAAGAAATTTTTAATATCTGTCATTGTTTGCAAGTTATTGAATTTTAAAATCCATCAGTCCTTTTTAGGACACCCGGTATATACAATAAAACGTCTAAAATTGAAAGTGTCCTAGTATTTTGGTGATATAGCGTAGTATGTCTACAGCAAATTATGTGTCTAATACAAAACCGACGGTACAGACTTTTCTAAAAAGCCGTCCGAGAGAATAAATTGCCCAGATAAAATTTCCTTTTGTAAGTACAAATGTAGAAGTTAACTTCATGCTGACTTAAAATCAGTGCCATGAAATGTTCATTTAAAAATAAAATCTAGGGCTCTTTTAAAAAACATAAATATCCAAATCCTATTTAACAATTTCAATTTAAATATTCTTCGCTTTCTTTATTTTAAGCTTTAATAAAAACAACATAAATGAGATCAAAATCATGGACAAATCTTTTGTTTATTATATATCTTAAAAACTAAACATTAAAAAGTAATGTTTCGTTCATTCTATTAAATTGTAAGTATTAACTTATTTCATTAAAAAAAAAAAAAAAAAAAAGTTTAAGCATTTAAAAATGAAAGACATTAAAGGATTATTTTTGAAAATAAACATACAATATGAATTTTATTTACTTCTTCAGCTTAAATAAAAAAATATGTAACTTTTTTTTTATTAGTATGTATTCTTTTAAATTTTACTTTTCATTGTGACTAAATAAATTCTAAGAAATTAATGCAAAAAGATTTAAATTTCTTTTAGTCTTTTTTTCAGCCCCCGGTACGGTATGCTATTTCTTTCTCCCAAATTATTTTGTGTTTTCCAAAAAATAACGTTACCTTACAGAAGCCAGCCATAAAACAAAGCAGTACGATTAAATACTCTATAGCAATTTTTTAAACTTCTAAGCATCACACATTTTCGATTTTTATACCGTCGTATTGGGAAAAAAAATGTTCTTTTAAATCATTTTGTTTGAGAAATGTATCTCCATTTATTTTTGAAATATTAATTTTTTTTTTGTACTTTTTAGAGCCATTTGCTTAATATTGGCAACAGAAGAACTCCATTTCTGTAGAAAGTAAAAGAAAAATAGTTCTAAAATAGTAATTATATATTTTTGTTGCCATTTTCTCATAACAACCGAAAGAAAATGTAATTAAAATACGTGGTATTGTGAAAAAATATAAACAAATGATATCTGTTAAAACAATGGAGTATAAACTATATTTAATTTTAAGTGTCTATGAATCATTAGATAGCCTTTTTTTTTTCTTTCTTTGTCGATTTTTTTTAATAACGGCAACTTTTTGCTGCATTTGTTCATTATGTCACGATAGTGGAGTGCTATGCATGTTTTACTGTAGCTGTTTAACAGTGGATCGTAAATGTGGAATTCTAAAGCGGATGCGAATGACGTCATTTTACATGAAATAAAACTTGTGCTTTAAGTCTTAAAATTGAAATATGTTTTGTACTGCAGCAGAGTCCCGCTTAACCGAGTTATTTTCTTCTGATGGACTGGTGGCTTCTACTATTATGAAACAGCCATTATAAATGAAGCGTTAGGTGAAGATGAAAGAGCAGCCGCAAAAAGTTAGAACTCTGATTTTCTGGTCAGAATGGAAAAAAAAAATGGCCAAAATTTTTTTTGAAAAAAAAAAATATGGCAATTTTTTTTGTCTAGTATTTATAAGTTCTTCTCTTCCTAAAATAAAGGTTTTTTACTTAATAAACTCTACTGTGTTTATTAAGTATTACATTTATGTAACGTTACTCCATAAAATTGGTGGCAGCCTTGCTGCCTCCATTTTATCTAGTAATTTAACCGATATAACTGGTGTTACGTTACACTCCTGTGTATGACATGTTACACCAGTTATATCAGTTTAAATTACACCATTATATAAGTTATATTACTCCATAAAATTAGAGGTAGCATGTTACCACCAATTTTATGGAATATCATTACAAAAATTTTTACTTTCTTCTACCTTTACAAGAAGAAAGTATTGGATTCGATAAAAATTTCAACGACCGGTTTTCGATGGATTTATACGTTTTGGAAGGTCCTGAACATGATTTGACGGTTTTTAGAAAATGTCTGTCTGTGAGTCTGTCTGTCACTCTGTCACTCTGCCACTCTGCGAGTCTGTATGTAACAAACATTTTATGGGCGCTCTATTTCCAGAACTAGTGCACGGAATTTCGCAAAACTTTATATTCAGTTAGACTTTGATATGAACTGGTTCTGATTAACTTTTGGTGAAAATCGTCCAACAGGTGACGCTGCTGTGCTTCATTTTTCACGATTTTCGCAATAGCTATATCTCAAGAACTAATACGCGGAATATCATAAAACTTCAGATTCAGTTAGTCCTTGATATAATTTGGTGCTGATTACTTTTTGGTGAAAATCGCCGAACAGGTGGCGCTACTATGCTGCATTATTTTTTATTATCGCAATAGTTCTATATCAAGAACTAATACACGAATTTTCATCAAACTTCATATTCAGTTTGTCTCTGATATAAATTAGTGCTGTTTAGCTTTTGGTGTAAATCGCCCCACAGGTGGCGCTGCTGTGCTGAATTTTTCAGAATTTCCGCAATAGCTGTATCTCAAGAACTAACGCATGAATTTTCTTCAAGCTTCAGATTCAGTTAGTTTCAAGATTAAATTGGTCCTAATTCGCTTTTGATGTAAATCGCTCAACAGGTGACGCTGCTATGTGGAATTTTTCACGATGCCCTTAACAGCTCTATCTCAAAAACTAATGCACGGATTTTCATCAAACCTCAGATTAAGTTAGAAGTTAACATAAGTTGTTGACGATTAGATTTTGTTGTAAATCACCTAACCGGAGGCGCTGATATGTTGCATTTTGCATGATTTACACGATTTTAGCAATAGTCCTATCTCAAGAACTAATCGGAGGCGCCGATATGTTACATTTTGCATGATTTACACGATTTTAGCCGTAGTGCTATCTCAGGAACTAATCGGAGGCGCCGATATGTTACATTTTGCATGATTTACACGATTTTAGCGGTAGTGCTATCTCAGGAACTAATCGGACGCGCCGATATGTTACATTTTGTATGATTTACACGATTTTAGCGGTAGTGCTATCTCAGGAACTAATCGGAGGCGCCGATATGTTACATTTTGCATGATTTACACGATTTTAGCGGTAGTGCTATCTCAGGAACTAATGCACGGAACTTCATATGTTTAGAATCCTCATGATGGTTATAGATTGCCATTTAATTTTGGCACTGTACTAGAGAATTTTGAAGTATTAACATGTATGAGACAGAAGAAAGTTTTGTGATAGGCATTTCAGACTAGTTTTTATTGTATTTATTATTATTCTTAATTAAAATTTTTATTCCAAGTAGTTTTCAAATAAAAAGTGTCAAAATGATGGTTTAAAGATGTGCAGTGTGTTGACAACAGAAATAACATGTATGATAATACTTAACCTAAAATCATAACAAAAATTCAGTATGGAATGTCACATGTGTGCAAAAATTCCTGTCCAATTATAGCTCATTCATCGTTGTACGCTACATATTAGCTAAATTCAGTATGAGATGATCAGATTTCGGCAAAAAGTCCTATCCAGTGAAATCTCATTAATTCACTCTCAAAAATAATTTACTTAAAAATGGAAACTTCCATGTAGTCGTATTTTTTTAAGTACAATTGTTTCAAAAAGAAGTACATTGTTAAAAATAATCTACTTAAAAATAAGCATTTCTATGTACTCATATTTTTTAAGTACAATTGATTCAAAAAGGAGCATTAATCTACTTAAAAATGAAAATTTCTTTGTACTCGGTTTTTTTAAGTACTATTAATTCAGAAACGAGTACATGATATTTTGAAGTTGTGTATACTTATACCTGATTTATAAATGTATGCAGAAATGAATACATATATTTTGTATTTTAAAGTCTTAATATTCATGTTTAAATCCTATGTTTTCAAAAATATGAGTTTTCTGATAAACCCTTTTCTTATACCGAATTGACATTAGGGATTTCCAAGCTTTTATTTAAAGATATGTTTATCTTTGTTATAATTTTTAATTTATAATACACACTTAAATACATACTTAAATTAATAAGTATAAATATCTCAATGACTAACATTATGGATATATTAATGGTTTAAATGATGTAAAATCTTTTGAACCGCAGATTTGTAGATATCAAATGCTAGAATTAGATTAATCATTTCGTAGAAAGTATTGAAATGAATAATTTCGTGTTTACACTACCAATTAAGCTTTGCTCGCTGAAATTTGATGTTAATGCGACCATCACACTTTATATCATTAAAATGAAACATCAAACAAACTCAAACATGCATACTAGGACAAACTGGTTAGCATAATGAAACTTAAAAAGCAACAGTTGCAGCAACTTGCTACCAAATTTTTAAAATACTGAAATTTAATAAAAAAATATGATTAAGTCACATAAGAAGAGTTGTTTTAATATGATAGAACTTTAACAAAAGAGTAGCAGAAAATTATGGGTAGATTCATACACAAAAAATTAGAGGGCAAAAAATCCTTTATCCCTTCCCCAGTAAGCCACATGTTTTGCTTAAATTTAAAAGAGAGGATCTGTTAATATGATGTATAGAAACAATTTTTATCAAGGATTTATTGTAATCTCCATGTCATTGATTCAGTGAGACTGTTAGCAATACCAGGAGCTCTTTTGATAATTTGATTGCACATGAACGTAAAAAGGATTCAGGTTAACGTAAGATCGCGAGGTACTGAAATAAGTTTTACGCTTTGTTTACATCTTAAGACAGACTTCCGCCCTAAGTCCATCTTAAGCGCGGCACCATAATCCCAGCACAAATGCTTCAATAACATGAGTAAAAAAAAAATATATATTTTTTTTTCAAATAATGCTTTTCTGCACATCAGGGACGGCCCCTTAAACCAGCATTTTGAGGGTTTTTAGGCATAACTTGAAAACTACTTCGAAGAATAATTTGAAATTTTGGATTTCCGTAAAAGAAGATATAATAAATACAAATCCATAAAAAAAAAATCGAGGTTGCAATTCATATTTTTCCCGAATATTAATTTCATAATTCATAATTCATATTATACAATTTTTCATATTAAAAATTCAATGTATTTGGCTTTTTGCTCAATATTTGGCTTTTTTAGTATTATAACCACACAAAAAAAATTTCACATTAGGATTACAATTTCAGGAGATATTAATAAAAATATGAAAATATAAATTAACATTAGAAGCTCTAAATTTTGAATGTTTATAAGTCAAAAACTTATTATCCAAATGACATGAAATTTCGTTTCTAGGCATAGTTTTAACGGAAGATTTAAAATATCTTGACAAGATGGCCCCCTAAACAAATTTTATATGCATCATTTAAAAGTAGACTTAATTTCAAATCGTTTGGTACTAGTAACTTTCTTCTGCGATTATTTGTTGCAGAGTTAGTAGGGGTGTTTACATTTTTATTTCCACGACTCTATCTTGTTTTGTGTGAAATGTTATAACATCACGAAAAGTTCTGGAAAAACAGGATGCTCAAGCAATCGATGATACCATATGAATTGATAATCGTAATCCAAAATGTGCAGCGTCAAGTACAGTCGTGGAAAAAAAAGTAAACACTTTCTACTAACTTCTCAACAAATTATCGTAGACGAAAGTTACTGGTACCGAACGATTGGAAATAAAGTCTACTTTTAAATGGCGTATACAAAATTTGCTTAGGGGGCCATCTACATATTAAAACGTATCCAAACTTTATTTTTTTCAATGGCAATACCCAATTTTAACGAGGTATTTCAAAACTTTGGTTCAAACTATGCCTAGAAACCAAATTTCAAGTCATTTCAATGATACGTTTTTGCATTATAAACATTTACAATTTAGTGCTTCTAATGTTAAATTACATTTTCATATTTTTATTTATAACTTCTGAAATTATAATCCTAATGTCCTAATTTTTTCTGTAGCAATAATACTAATATATCCAAACATAAATACGTTGAATTTGCAATTTTTATAATTTTCTGATATGAATTATGAATTATGAAATTAATATTAAAAAAATTATTAATTGCAACCTACAATTTTTTTGATGGATTCAGATTTATAAGTCCTGATTTATGGAAATCCAAAATTTCACATTTTTCTTCCAAGTAGTTTTCAAATTATGCTTAAAAAACGGCAGAATGATGGTTTAAGGGACCGTCTATGATGGAAGTGACTAAATATTTTGAAATTTCTTATGCTATCCTGTAATCTAACAGGCTTAATTGACTGCTTAAGGTGCCTTGAACAAGAAGGGAGCTCTCTCGGTTAACAATCGAGTACCGAACTTCAATTTGGATACAGCCCTAAAAAAATACGCTCGTTTTAAAATAATTAATTCTCAGAAAATTATGGTTCGAATTGCATAAAAATTTGTTTTTAGACTAATTGAAGGGTGTAGAAATCATTTATGCTGTTAGAATTGTGCACTGCTATTGAAAAAAACAAACTTATGGTTCGTTTTAATGTGCAGATAGCTCCCTAAGCAAATTTTATATACATCATTTAAAAGTAGACTTTATTTCCAATCGTTCGGTAGCAGTAACTTTCTTCTACGATAATTTGTTGAGGAGTTAGTAGGGGGTGTTTACTTCTTTTTTTTCCACGACTGTACATACTGCTAGCGCGTATAATGGAAACTTCTACCACTTTTTTTTATATTATCACATTTACAGCAATGGTGAGAATGTCCATAAAAAGTTATATTATACTAATATACTTCAGTTTTCAGAAAGTTATTTCCGTCAACCCAAATCTAGTTACGATAGAACAAGAACACCCAGTATTTTTGATTAAATACGTGGTTTGAGACCCCATGTTCTATCGTAATTTTTAATCCTCTTGATGTCTACTACCATCCCTCTGAATTTGTCGGTCGAATTAGGGAACACTCTGTACATGATTGTTAGAATATTGTGGTAGCAATACCCCAAATTCAGACCGCATCTATACGCAGTTAAATTAGCTAAATACAAATTTTTATTCACTTAATATTCCTTTATCACTAGGTACTTAAAACTTCTCAATAAGCAATTTTCGAGAATATCTCCGTTGTGAATTTAGGCAATTCAACTTTGAGATTATGTTGATTGATCACGGATTTTCTGACAAAGAGGACCATTTTCTGTTAAATGAAAGACCTAATTTCATCATGTATTTCAGTATACAAATGTTCATTTAACAGGATTTTCAATTAAATAATTGAACATTTTACGAGGATAATGAAACAGAAGATTAACCCCTCAATTCACGCTCCCGTGATATTCACGGGCTGTGTCTTTTATTCATTATATTCTTTTTTGTTTGATTTTCACCAGTTTTATAGAATAGTGTAATTCGCTTTACTATGGTATCATTTTACCTGTCATTAAGTAAGTTGAACATTTATTTTTCAATAAAGTGGTGCCAATAAGCAATTTGAATTTTTAAATCGTAATTTACTGCGGCCGTTTAGGGGTTAAAGGGGACACAGGACCTTTATACATTCAAAAAATCAATTTTCGGATTTTCTTTTTCTCTGAATTTATTGAAATTTCCCAACAGTATACAAAAAACCACATACAGAAATCTGCATTATTTCTTGAGTTATCATCATTTATAGAAGGTGAGTACAATTGAAGTTCCGTAAATACTTAAAATTTAAAACGCGTTTTCTCAAATTAGTAAATGTGGAGTTTGCGCGCACGCCTACATCCAAACTGTATAAACTATAGCTTTAAAAAAATAACGAAATATGCGTTTCTTTAGTCTTCATGTTAAAACCAAAAAAATTCATATATTTTGGGAGGTTTTTTGCACTTGAAAAACTTTAAAAGAAATTTGAAAATTTTGATTTTATTTTGTGCTAAAATTAAATTTTAAGCAAAACAACTTTTTGTATATATTTTGGTTTTAATTTGGAAGTAGGTGTGTTGTAATTCCATTTTGTTAAAAAATTGCTTTCTACATGCATAATTTAGAGTTTTATCATGCGCGCAGCACTTAATGATTTCAATTCACACATTAGTGAGATGAATTTTTAAATTTAAAATATAAATATTAATTTTGTTTATACAACATTTATGTTTCTTGATAATATAGCTAAAATTATATACTTTAGGCAGAAAAGGAAGAAAAAGATCTTTATTTCACATTATTTGTGTTTTGGTACTTTGAAAATAGCGATTTTTTTATAGTTTCGCCAAACTCAAAGGTCCCGTGCCCCCTAAAATTTAAGTAGACAAAAGTAAATTATTGGATCATTTAAGGCAGCCTAAATAGAAACGCCCTTCCTCCTAAATAAAGCGGTATTTCCTGAAACATTCGCAGAGTCATTTTTATATGTAAAAGCATAAAATTTGCGCACTTTATTTGTGAAATGCTTTGACATCGAACAGTGTTTTTCTTTTTCATATAAATGTATACAACTTGAACTACAATGTTAAAAAATTTCAGGTGCGTTGAACAAACTTTTGGAACCTGCAACAGCTGCAAACATAATGGTGAAACCTCGAGGCAATTGGAGATAGCAATTGGATCTATGGTTTAACCAGAATTCCATATGTTGTGTCGAGTTTTCCCCAACTTATAGTTACAGCTATTGCAGCACTAAAAGTTGGTTCTACACCACTAATTTTTTAGCATTTTGCTCCATAATGCTGACGTCCCTCTTACGGCTATGTGCCGAATATCTGCTCAAAACGCCCACTCTGACAACTTTTCTGAAACATTCTATGACTTTATATAAAATCGAGAAACGTGATCAATTTTTTTAGCATCTATATAATTTTTATCTTTTTTGCATAGCTGAGATTGATCTCTACATCTATCCTTTTTTACTTTTTTGATTTTGCTTGCAGATTTTTTTCAAGAAGATGCTTTCACTTTCGAAACCGGTTCCGAAAATGAATATGTCCTAATTTAAAATATCTGTAAACAAAATCGAAAATTAAACAAGAAAGAAAAAAAATCTCACATCAAGCATAGATTATGAAACAATTTCCAGCACATAATGACTAATGCAACAAACCTGCAATATTTAAAAAAATAAAATATTACCACTAATTCAACCATATGGAAACGCATAACACATTTGAAAACCCATATATCAGCTGTTCCCATCCGCAATCGAAAATTAACCACATTTTTTAGCAGCCCTGTATAAGATATATAGATTTGTATCTATTAACTACATGTATGCCAAAATTTAGTTCAGAGACGCATATACTTCAGTTGAAAATTTCCCTTCAGCAATTTCTTCTACTAAGGAGAATGGTACGTGAATACTTTTGTGCAGCCCTGTATATGAAGTATAGAATTTATATATGACGAGTAACATACAAAAAGTTAATTAAAATTTAAAGCGCATACCGAATTTTAAACGAATTTTAAACCGAATTTTTCATTTGTCTACTTGAATTTTAGGGGGCACGGGACTTTTGAGTTTGGCGAAACTATAAAAAAAATCGCTATTTTCAAAGTACCAAAACACAAATTATATGAAATAAAGATCTTTTTCTTCCTTTTCTGCCTAAAGTATATAATTTTAGCTATATTATCAAGAAACATAAATGTTGTATAAACAAAATTAATATTTATATTTTAAATTTAAAAATTCATCTCACTAATGTGTGAATTGAAATCATTAAGTGCTGCGCGCATGATAAAACTCTAAATTATGCATGTAGAAAACAATTTTTTAACAAAATGGAATTACAACACACCTACTTCCAAATTAAAACCAAAATATATACAAAAAGTTGTTTTGCTTAAAATTTAATTTTAGCACAAAATAAAATCAAAATTTTCAAATTTCTTTTAAAGTTTTTCAAGTGCAGAAAAAAACCCAAAAATATATGAATTTTTTTGGTTCCAGCAATTCCATCAATTATTACTCAAAGGCAATACGACAACCGATTTCTTTTGTGTGTCCCTGTAAATGAATAAAAAATGCCAGGAATGCCCTGTTCTAACGTGATCGTAGTGAAATTCACTGATTCAGTTCATTGTATTGAATACAACCAGTGGTTGACTCGTAGGTTTATCATTGTGTTTTCCTGCTCCCAGTCCTCCATGTTTTCATATCTTTGTTTGTAGGACAAACACAATGATAAACCTACGAGTCAACCACTAGTGGTATTAATTTTTGGCTTACGCACCAATTCACTTCCGGCAGACATGGATCATTAGATTCCCCTATTTCTACTCCTCCATAAAATAAAGGTTTTTTTCTTGTGCTTGATAACATAGGTTTTTGTGCTGTCGGCTCTTGGACTGTTACAGAATTTGGACAGACCAGCAACCTAATCAAATAAACGAGTGGAAAATGGACACTATTAATTGGGAATGCGTGGATGGGAATAACCAAAACAAAGATCTATGGACCTTTTATGTTTTCGGACCTAGCAATTACAGGTAACATTTGCCTTGATATGCTGCAAATTTTTTTGCAGCCGCAATTAGAGCCTGCTGGCATAAAAACCACAATTGGTTTCCAGCAAGACGGTGCACCACTCCATTTCGCACGAATTGTTCGATGAACAAGTCCTCAATAGGTGGATAGGTCGCGGTTCAGTCAGACTGTGGGTGCCGTGCTCTCCTGATTTAACACCCGTAGACCTTTTTTGTGTGGTGGTTCATGAAGTCAAAGGTGTACGCAGTGACGATCCATGCAATTAAACAACTAAAAAAAAAAAAGAATAACTGATGCAGCAACAGAAATAACACCTCATGTGCGTCCAGATGTCTTTCGCTCCGCCCAAAAAAGGTAGAGCCTATGCTTAGACTTACAGGGCAACCACATTGAAATGCGTTGATGATGCCTTTGTACTTCTTACTTGTTCTTACAAGTTCTTTATTAACAAGCACTTTTCAGGAAAATGTCAAAAGACTTTTCAAACACCCTGGTCAAGATATAGCCAAGGCATCACAGCCATACAAAACACAGCCCAATATTGTTTTGGTACAAAAAAAAATTATCCTTTTCTTCTCTTAAATTTTAATTACTGTACTTGTTTTTTTAAGACAAATTGTTTAAATAATATCATACATTAAGAAGAAGAAATGCATTAAATATTTATACACATAAGCACATTTATTTCCTTTTCTTTAAATATAAGTCTATTTCTCTAATATTTTTATTTTCTTAAAGACTGCATTGTATATTAAGGATTTGAATACAATACATCGATAAAAGCCCTATATATGATATATAGATTTGTATCTGTATACTAATTATACGAAAAAATTTAGTTCAGTCAGGAAATACATTCCCTGTAAATGAACAATAAATGCTATGAACATCCTATTCTAAGTAAGCACTTTGTAGTGACATTCCGTGATTTATATCAATGTCAATACATTTGAAATAATGTAATGTCATTAAAATACGCTGCAAACGATTTCTCCCCTTTGGCTATAATATTACAGAGTTCTTCTGAGTGCCCCTGTAAATAAACACCTAATGCTAAGCATTTCACTGTCAGTACCGAACATGTAATGCAAAACATCAGTAACACATGTCAATTGCATGAAAATCCGCGTCTATTTACGCGAGTTAGAGCGTGGACCGACAGACAGACGGACAGACAAACCAAATTTTCAACTATGTTGGAAATGGTTCAGTACTAGAACGCCGGCAAATTTGACATAAGTTTTATAAAAATATTTAAACCAGAAAATTTATTTACAATTTTTTAACATAATTCTTTAGTTATCTTATGAAGAAATTTCTGCTTCTAACAGACAGTTAGTCCATTGGTAGGTGCCGAATTGACACCTGATCGGCGTCCTAGTGTTAAAAGAATTAAAAGTTGATAATCGACATAAAACAATGTTTCTAAAAATTTTAGATTGTAATATTATCTTAGTGAAGTAGATTTATTTTAATTCATAGTTCATTTATAGCAATAGCTAACTTTTACGTTCAAGTTCCACTATAAATATTGAAATTAACCTCCAAATTTCCGCGTAGTTAGTATTTCTATACAGACAGATTTCCTCTGCTTCGACATAAGCAGTTTTCCGAGAATATATCTCCTTTTCGAAATTGCTCAATCGAATTTCGAGATTATGTTGATTGATCACGAATATTCTGGCAAAGAGAGACCATTTTCTGTTAAATGAAAGACCGTTTCCTCCGATTTATTCTGATATTTCGTCATATATTTCAGAATAAATATAGTTATTTCATAAGATTTTAAATTTATCAGTAAAACGAACGATTTTCAAAGATGATGAATCGGCACATTAAGATAACATTCAAAGAGTCAAAGTTGAATCATTAGCTAATTTAACTGATATTCCTATGATCATTTGTGCTAGGTTTAAATTTTACGCTAAAAGTAGAGTCGTGGAAAAAAAAGTAAACACCCCCTACTAACTCCTCAACAAATCATTGTGGATGAAAGTTACTGGTATCGAACGATTGGAAATAAAGTCTACTTTTAAATGATGTATATAAAATTTTCTTAGGGGGTCATCTACATATTAAAACGAACCCAAACTTCATTTTTTTCAATAGCAATACCCAATTTTAACGAGATATTTCAAATCTTCGGTTCAAACTATGCCTATACACCAAATTTCAAGTCATTTAAATGATAAGTTTTTGAATTCTAAACTTTCAAAATTTAGTGCTTCTAATGTTAAATTACATTTTCATATTTTTATTTATGTCTTCTGAAAATATGCTCCTAATGTGCTAATTTTTTTTGTAGCAATAATACTAATATACCCAAACATAAATACGCTGGATTTGCAATTTTTATAATTTTTTATATGAATTATGAAATTAATAATCGAAAAAATTATGAATTGCAACCTATAATTTTTTTGATGGATTTAGATTTATTAAGTCCTGCTTTATGGAAAACCAAAATTTTACATTTTTCTTCCAAATAGTTTTCAAATTATGCTTAAAAAACGGCAAAATGATGGTTTAAGGGGCCGTGTATGATGGAAGCGAGTAGACATTTTGAAATTTATTCTGCTGTACTGGCTGGTTGTATTTTTGTCGGCCAATTATCTGCACGAGGGATATAGGCCCAGGGTGGGAGTGCCCTTCGTGGGGGTCTTTCTAAGGGAACCTAACCCGTATTAACGCTTGGAAACACAAGGTTCGAAGAAAACCACGAAAACTCCGAACGATTAGGCCGACGGGCACGATTGGGATCGAACCCAGCACCTCCCGTCTACCAGCTTCGAGAGCAGAACCTCTCAGCCACTGGTGGGGCTTCTGCTGTACTGTAATCTAACAAAGCTTCATTCACTCTTTGAGTGGCGCTTAAGCTGCCTTGATCAAGGAAGGGGCTCTCTCGGTTAACAATCGAGTACGGAACTTCAATTTGGATACAGCACTTAAATTACGCTCGTTTTAAAATAATTAATTTCTCGGAAACGTATGGTACGAATTGCATAAAAATTCGTTTTTAGGCTAATTAAAGTGTGTAGAGTTCATTTATGCTGTCAGAATTGTGTACTGTCATTGAAAAAAAAAACAAAATTTGGGTTCGTTTTAATATGTAGATGGCCCCCTAAGCAAATTTTATATACATCATTTAAAAGTAGACTTTATTTCCAATCGTTCGGTACCAGTAACTTTCTTCTACGATAATTTGTTGAAGAGTTAGTAGGGGGTGTTTACTTTTTTTTCCACGACTGTACATTCGATCACAAAAAGGAATTTTATGCGTAAATACGGGTTAGGTTCCCTTAGAAAGACCCCCACGAAGGGCACTCCCCCCAGTGCCTATATCCCACGTGTTGATAATCGGCCGTCATAAACACAAGCCAAACAAACCAAACCAAAAAGGAATTTTAAAGCTCTTTTATTTAGCACAACATGTTGTTAACACTTTCTAACATAGTAGAAGAGATGTTTATGAATTGCGTTTGTCTGTCCGTCTGTGTGACTGGCCGTCTGACAGTGCTCTAACTCGCGTAAATATACCTTGATTACACTGTAATTGCTATATTTTATTGAGGTTACCAGTGGCATGTTCGAGATTGAAAATTAAGTGTGTACCATTCATAATTCATTTACAGGGCACTCAAAAGTATTTCGTTACATTATGGTCTATGAGGGAAAATCATTTGCTGTGTATTTTAATAGTGTTACAATATTTTAAATATAATGAAATTCATATACATTATTGAGGTACACTAGAAGAGGGTTACTATAGAATATGTAATGTGTAGCACTTACAGTACGCGTGTTCGGCCACTCAAAAATCTTCCGTTCTATTATGGTCTATGAAGAAAATCTGCGGCGTATTTTAATGATGCTTACACTGTTACAAACAAAATGAAATTGACATGTATTTCTGAGGTGCACTAGTACATGCTTTCTGTAGAATATGGCGTTGAAAACCTTTATCATTCATTTATAGGGTCACACAAAAGAGTAAAAAATAATGGTCTGCGGTGAAAACTGTTAGCAGCTTTTTTCAATTATGTTGCACTATTTCAAACATGATGAAATTGATAAAAAATACTGAGCTTAAATAGAATATGCTTGCAGTAGAATGTGATGTTCATTGAAATGCAGTCAAAGATATGCATCATAATCATTCTGAATGTATTATAATCGTTTTCGTAACCTAATTATTAACAGTCTGAGTTAATTTTTTCTTGTTGTTATTTAAGGCTGTTCTTAACTGCTGCTCTGCACAACAAGCGCAAAACGTTTTTACACATTTACAAATTAATTTTTTAACGGAAAGATATAAAACTGGAAAGCCTGACTATGGAAGCGATTTGAAATCGAACTGTGTTTTCCATTTTTTGATCAATAAATTACCTATTGAGTTATAAGCAATTTCGATCACGCGACACGGCATTTTTCTCCCCTTACTGACTGGATTTTCTTCTTTCGTTCAGAAGTTCGGTTCAAAATGCCAACTTTGACAGTATTTTCTGAAAGGTCTATTGTGTTTACAAGAAAACCGAAAAAACAGTTCAATGACATAGTTTCTGAATAACAACAACATTTCTAGTTTTATGCGTTTCCGAACAAAAATGAATTAAAACTTATGTCAGAAAGTTGACCCTTTGGATTTGAGATCAGCCTTAAGTGTTAAGCAAATGATCAAAGGGGGCGGCTGAAACAATCCATTTTGGGGCCCCCTTTCATTCGGGAAATGTTTTTCAAATGCTATTTACATGGAAATTCATCAATACTACGAATTTTATTTCCCAAAGTGATTTTTCTTTTATCCTGCCAAGCTCACATATATTTCATTAAACAGCAGGTCGATTTTAGAATGGGGTAAGGTCGAGCTTCCATCCGGAGAGCAGAGTAATAAGGGGCACAAAATACTTGATTTATTAATAATAGTTTTTTTGTAGCTATCAATTATAGCTATGCTGACAAAAATTTCACACAGAAGCTTCAGAGATGCTGAAGCCCCACACTGTAAGAAAAAAAAATACGGACTATAAAAAACGGAAATACTACTGGCAATCTAGACGCCAGTACTATTTCCGTTTTTTTACGGGAATTTTTACCCATAAATTACAGAAAAGTTTCCGTTTTTCTGATTAAAAACGGAAATTTTTCTGTAAATTATGGGTAAAAATTCCCGTAAAAAAAACGGAAATAGTACTGGCGTCTTGATTGCCAGTAGTATTTCTGTTTTTTAGTCCGTTTTTTTTACAGTGCACCTATTAAGCAGCTTTCCTCATAATACTTGAATATACTATACATGTAATATATTTATAGTATATATGTAGTTGTTATGTGTGCCACGGCTGAAATTTGTAACTTTTTTTTTTTTTTTTTTAGAACTCAATAAAGGGGACCGGGAGGGACAATCTATGCTCTACAGACTCACTTCCTAGTCTGAGCAGTCTCTCTCGGGCAGTAAAAGTAAAAGTAAAAGTCACCTGTGTTTTTCTGACCATTTCTTCGTGATTCCATATGATTGGTTAACAATATATTGATTCTATCCAGATTTCCTGATGTATGTTTATTATGCAGTGTGGATTTTTCTAAATTGCATTAAGCTGAATTTTTTTTAAAAATATATATAAAATACAATGTAAAAACATAAAAATAAAAATAAGAACTGTCATTTCAGGGGTCCACTTAAATTTTAGTAGAGAGACTCGCGCATCACGTGCCTTTTGGGTAATCATGTGCTAGGCTGAAATTTCGCGTACCCAAATGTGTATGCTTCGATGTTTAATAAGAGAATAGTAATGCAATCAAAACGGACGGAAGCCATCAAAATAGGTTCCTTTTTAACTTTTCATATAGGTATATTATATAAAAAAGGATTTACTCTACATTTTATTTATGTAAATCGAGAAATTATTAAAAAACCAAAATTTAATTATTTAAATACAAATAAATGTATTTACTAATATAAAAAATTGCGGTACTTTTCGGTTAGCCGGACGCCAGTGTTATATACACTCATATATATACATATATATATACATAAGTATGTATATACATATATATATATATATATGTACACACACACACACATATATATATATGTATATATATATATATATATATATATATATATATATATATATATATACATACGTATGTATAATATATGTGTGTATAATATATGTATGTATAATATACGTATGTATAATACGTATGTATATATATACATAAGTATGTATATACATATATATATATATATATATATATGTACACACACACACATATATATATATGTATATATATATATATATATATATATATATATGCATACGTATATATAACCCAGCTAACCGAAAAGTACCAAAATTGCTTTTTTTCTTTACAGCTTATAAATCTTCAAAGCATCGAATAGTAATATTTCTTAAATAATTATTTAAAATATTGATACGTGAATAAGGAAAATGAAAGAAAATGGTCGCGAATTAATTTATTAAGGCTGTTCTGAAATCCAAAGTGTCAACTTTCTGACATAAGTTTTAATTCATTTTTGTTCGGAAACGCATGAAACTAGAAGGTGTTGTTATTCAGAAACTATGTCATTGAATTGTTTTTTCGGTTTTCTTGTAAACACAGTAGATCTTTCAGAAAATACTGTCAAAGTTGGCATTTTGAACCGAACTTCTGAACGAAAGAAGAAAATCCAGTCAGTAAGGGGAGAAAAATGCCGTGTCACGTGATCAAAATTGCTTATAACTCAATAGGTAATTTATTGATCAAAAAATGGAAAAAACAGTTCGATTCCAAATCGCTTCCATAGTCAGGCTTTCCAATTTTGTATCTTTCCGTTAAAAAATTAATTTGTAAATGTGTAAAAACGTTTTGCGCTTGTTGTGCAGAGCAGTTAAGAACAGCCTTAAGTAAGAAGAGCTTTCATCGATGAAAATGCCGTTGTATTTGAAGTAAAACGTATTTTGTCAAACATCTATGTATGTTTCGTAAAACGAATTACAATAATGAGCATTGCAGTACCGTTGGATAGATAATAACTGAGTATTTGATATAGCTAATTACTTTTTACATAAAACCAAGCTGACTTTGCTTTAATATGTGCCCCATGGGTATGTATCAAATATGATACAATGATCAGTAAAGAAATAACAATCATCGCGCACATATTTTTTCTTTAACAGCACTAACTATGAATGACTTTTTCTTAATCCTTCTGATACTGTTGAAGTAGTGTATTTATTTTGATTTGCTATCTTGGAAATTCTATTATTTTGACATCTTAACATCTCTTATGCTTTGAGGAGATTTTATCTACACTGGGGAAAAATTTTTGGGATGCACTAGTTGCAATCCATAAGATGGTGAAATCTTGCTACGTTTATTTTGGAGATATCGTTTAAACGGAACTTCAAATGCTGGAGCAATATTTCACCATCTTATGGCTGCAGCTATTGCAGAACCAAAAGTTGGTTCAACAGGACACAAAATTATTAACAGTGTAGAAATTTCATGTGCATGTAAAAGCTTCTGTATTAAGCATAAAAAATATGCCTTTAAGGAGCAATTAAATAAAACATCTGATAATGTGTATATTTTATCTGAGAATCCCCATCTCAACTAAATGAATAAATATTAAGTAGATATAAAAACATTTCAAGCAGATACTTAAGGACCCAGAGTGTCCCTTTGTAAATCACGATCTACTCCACCAGATCTTTTTCTTGACTGAAAACATCTCACTTGCTTTATTTCCTGCTACCTTTCTCATTATTAAAGTTCATTTCACTATTCTTTTATCCATAGTTTTGCTGATGATCAATACAATATCTATAAGGTTTATATCTATTCATTTCTTTCTTTATTGTTTACACACATTTTATAAACTAATATACATCTGACATATTTACATCTTATAATGTAATAATACATGCGATTAAAATTTTTATGCTGGGTTGAACCAACTTCTGGTGCGGCAGAAATTGCAACCGAAATGTGGTGAAATCTTGTCCTAGCATTTACAACTCCGGTTGAGACATAGCTCAAAATGTCTAAATGAGATTTAAACATTTTATAGTTGCAGCTGCTCCAGCACCAACAGTTGGTTTAATACAGCATAAAAGTTTTAACGGTGTCCTATAAAGTTACATGGCACAACTTTCAAAACATTCAATAAGTATAACCACCCTTTTTTCAACAAATCAGATATCGCCTTCAATAATCACTGGATATGATGAAATCACTGTTTGTGAATTAGTATAATGTATGTTGGCTAATAATAATTAAAGAGTTCATACGATAAAGGAGGTAAGTGACGCAATCATCATTTTGAGAAAATGAGCTGTAAAGTTCCAACTATCTATTTGCGTTTATTGCCAAATGCGTTTTTTATCCACTAAAATATCTGTGAGTATTTGGTTTCTTCAAATAGTAATTTAACAGTTAGTAGAGGACTACTGATTATTTTCAGTCATATGATTAAGTCAAATTTTTTTGTCACATACCAAATTTATCATCTGAGCTATTGAATTAATCATCATTTAACTAAAAGATAATAAACCTCTTTAGGTTAGGGCGAAATTTGATTTACTTTTACTTTGAGATGAATAACATACAAAAATCGGCAATCGATTTTCTCCTCAGGACAACGATGTTACAACACGATCTGGGTGTATCACACGACATTTTTCTAACGGCTGAAAATAAGCAGCAATTCTGTCGCTTAATAAGACATTTGACACTGTAAGCTGAGAATCTCCAACTCAATTAAATGAATAAATATTAAAACACCTTCGTAGCATAAACTTAAGGACCTGGTGTGTCCCCTCATAAATCATGACCTGCTCCATCAGATCCTTTCTTGACTGCAAATATCTCACTTGCTTTCTTTTCTCTCACCTTTCACATTATTAACGTTCACTTCATTATCCCTTTCTCTCTCTATCCCCCCCCCCTTTCCCCCTTGTCGATGATCCAAAATCCCCTTCTGACAGGAATCCATTTTTCAGCCAGGCGATGAAAATAAATCATTATTTCTTTTCCTTCGCTTCGCCCGAGATGGCGTTATTATATGAGAGTTGTCATAGCAGATTTTTTCCCCTTTTTTACGTTTTTCTATAGAAAGAAAATCAAGGAATCGTTCTCCAGAGTTCAAATCTTTTTGCAGAATTTTCTCTCTGTTTTGTCTTGTTCTAAAAAGACTGATCGTTTTTGGTCCATTGTCAGCGAACGTCTTTAGAACATTTCAGTATGTCAGTAGAGACCTGTTTTCGGGAGAACGGAGAAATGATCAATGAGCAAGTTAGGTAGCTACGAGAGAAGAAAATTTATTCAACAGAAAGATGATTAGTTAATATAAGTGTTATATCATTTATATTATTTCTCCTTTCTCTTATAACGCTATGCTATTCATTCATTCATTAAGAATATGTATTTGAAATTGCAAAAACATTTGAGAATTATACTTAAAAGTTTTTAAATATTTTATATAACAATCTTAATTACAATTCGGGCAATACGTGCAAATATACATTAGATAAAGTAGATATGCAGTTGTAGTACGCAGTACTTTAAAGTAGTAACAGTATGTCTTGATGGAGTATTGGTACATTGCTGATATTGACATTAAGTATGGTTTTACTTTAACTCAATGTATTAAACCTTATAGTGATTAAATTTTTGAAATGTCTTCCATTAGTGTTATAACACGCCTTAAATCTATCCGAAGTAGTTTGCCAAAGAGTCTGAAATAAATTGCGATATTTATCAACGTAAATAAATGTTTCTCATACGATATCTTCCAATTCGTCCGCTTGCATAAAATTTGTCACTGATTCGGTAAATGATCAGCGGTATTTGTGGGGGAATATTTAAATTGCCCAGAAATTACTGATATACTATTTTTTCGTCCTACCTTCTAGATATTTTCAATTTTCTAAAGCTGCTTCAAAATCCACTTATTTTGATTTTAACTCTAACATCATTTAAAACACCTGTAAAGAAAAAAAAATGAATTGGCACTGAACACATCTGGCACAAGTCAGATACAATTACGCCAAACATGGCACCAATTATACTAATTACAATAACCTTCATCTTTATGGCAACTATATAACGTAGCATACCTAATAAGAGCTATAATATAATAAAAAATAATGCGCTACATAGTTTATTTATTTACTATACTTTACAACTTATTTTTTATTGTAGTTTATAATTTCCTGTTATTGATTTATTATAGTTCATTTATTTTATTTTATTTATTTGTTTATTTTCGACCTGACTCGCCCGGCGTTCTCCGGGACCGTGATAATATTCTTAAATGAACCTTAAATTTGTACGATTTTATATATTTTACTCGATTTTGTCTGAAATACGTGACCGCTGACCATGTGAAAAATCGGAAAAAAACTGATATTTAGTGGTAAAAAAGCCCGAAATAACTGTACCGGGAAACGGGCGGGGGGGGGGGGGGAGATATGTTTCCGAAGACTGCGTAATTTTCATACTAAAATATTGATTTTTTTTTTTAACTGTAAAACTGTCACTGTTTTACTAGTAGCTATTTTTTTTTTTCACATCGGTATCCTGAATGATTTTTTTTTATTTTCAAACTGATTTTATCACCCTTAAATGACGACGACACCTGAACCTATTCGATACACGATCATTAGCTAAAAGTTTAGTATATAGTAGTAATTAAAATTTCAGAGCTATTGAAACCGTACAGCAGGCGTGCTGCGCATGCGCTGCAAAGTTCAGTTCCAAGTGTTTACTTCCATTTTCACTGCCAGGGGGCGTAGTATATTTTATACGAACATCCACCACGGGTGCCCACCGGCCTGCGGCAACGCATAGCAGACATGCTGCTCACGCTCTGCAAAATCTATTAGTCCCACTTTCCAGTTCCAGGTTGTGTACTTTTTTCTAAACAAAGCTATATCCGAAAGAAACTCTGATTTTTAATCTATTCGTAGATATTTTACAGGAGGAGGTAAGGATTCAAATAAAAATTTAAGAAATTTGCTGAAATTACTATTCGGAATCCAATATTCAATTAACGGCACAATATGTTCTATACGAACATCCTACACGGGTCCCCATTGCCTGTGGCACCGTATAGCAGGTGGGCTATTCACTCGCTGCAAAATCTGCTAATTCCACATTCACCACCATGGGGCGCATTCTTTTCTCAACAAACGTCTATCCGAACGAAACTCCTTTATTCAACCTATCCGTAGATATATTAGTCGAGTTGAGGTGACTCAAATAAGAGAAAAAAAACGAGGAGCAATTGTGTGGTGGAGGGACGTGGATATATAATATGAAATAGGGATCAAAAGAATGTCCAATGATACATCACATGAGGGGTTCGGAAAAAGTTCGGAAAACTCAATTAAGTCTTTAGTGTTCGGGAAACAAACGGAGGGCAGAAACAGATAACCCGTACCGAGTTACCCCTCTGGTCAAGTTTCCAAGAAGGGGCGATATAAGGGGATCCGATAATTAGGGTTTAAGATATGATTTTCAGAAGGATACGATCTGACATTAGCCTGAGATTTAGATAATTTCTGATAAGGTAAAATTTCTTTTTCCTTTAAGAAATCGCTTTTCTGTTAAAAAGAAAGTTATTTATGGATTTCCTTCATTTTTCGAAATATGAAATAGAACATTATTTTACGTGTAGGGATCCCAATTTTCAAATCGCGACCTGCAATAAATTTTAAAATTCTAATATCTCTTAAAATTTCATACTCTGAAAAGCAATATCCATTTTTATCGCGAACTAATTAAATAAACTTATCCCCGGAGCAGAAGTAAATTTAATACAAACATTTGCATGTGTTCGATGAAAAAAATATAATTGGCCTTTATTTATTGATTTATAATCGATAATTCATGTTCTTTAGGCCGATTAAAAAAAAAAAAATCTGAAATTCTGTAAGAGAATATTATTCTGCATCTGTGACCAAAATTTCTAATCCCTACGTCAAATACTTTTTAAATTTTCAATATGCTTTAAAATATCCCACTATTTTTTTATCTGTGGTTTTCAAATGCGATTTCATAAAAGAAATTGTAAGTCTCGTTGTTTTCTGGTGAAATTAAAATAATTTAATTTAGTTAATGATATTTTTAATTGGTAATTCATGTTCTTTTGGGACGATTTGTAAAATTTTTGGAAATTCTGAAAGAGAATTTTTTGCGCGCGTGTCCGAAATTTCAAATTTCTACATCGAATAGTTTTTAATATGCATGTATTTTTGAAAACATCCAGTGTCTTATCGGTCATGCAAACCTTGCTCGGTCACAGCAACTGTTGGGAGGATCTGGGGTCTTAAAGCAGCGCTTAACCCTTTAATGAGCCTTCACAGCAATACGAATTTATGGAAAGTGCGGGTAAATTAATAGTACCTGATATTTAACTACCCTAATGGAAACCCCTTAAGCTGTGTTCACATAGTACAGTAAATTAAAATATTAAACAAACAAATTATGTGATCGCTACTGATCCTTGCTAGCCTTGAGATAATAAATAAACCCCTTATTACCTTAAACGAGACGGAAACACAACTTCAACCGCTTAATGCGTTGTGATTCTTTAGTGGGAGGACTAACTTATAGATCAAATTAAATAAGTGCATTACGATGCCAAGTCGCTATTAAGGGTGTATTCGAAAAAATATTTTTCCACCTTCAACAGCTCGAAATTTTCTGAGACATTTTCAGACTCATTTTTAAAAGTAAAAACATGAAACTTGCTGGGGTGATTTCTGAAGACATGCTTAACATGCCGTGTGATTTCATTTTCAGCTCAATTAATTAGAATTCGATTTTTAAACAATTATTTTCTCAGTATGACCATTTTTTTCATTCCCAGATCGCCCGCTTCGGAAAATTCTGTTCAAAACGCCAACTTTGACAGCGTTTTTTACAGTATTTTCTGCATTTATCAAAAAATTAAGGAGCACCGCACATTATATAGTTTCTAAATAAGAGAATTTCCAAGTTTGATGCGTTTGAGAGCAAAAATGAATTTTAAAATGAATCAGAAAATAAGCAGTTTGGATCGGAATACACCCTTAAGCTGACATAAAATTATAATTAAAATAGAACAGACTCAAGATGTAATAAAATATAACTCGGAATTAACATTAACTAATATTTATTTACAAAAACACCTATTTATATTTAAGAAATCAAACATTACAAATCCCCTCTCACATACGAGAGAAACGAAACTCCATTGATATTCAAAACAAATGAAAAAAAAAAAAAAAAAAAAAAACAGCAGACGGCTAGTAGTACTGCTTAAAATTATGCTCAAACTATACATACCTAATCTTTTTCATATATAATCAAGAATATTAAAGTGTATGAAGATTTCACTGAAAATCTGGTCTGGACTATTATTACCTATCACTGACGCCGAGCAAAAATGTTTTTTATGTTGGCTACAATTTTATCTTACATACATGTGTCAATCATATACTCCATCCCAACCCCCACCTCCAAATCAATTCCAGGAACTCCATGTAAAAATAATTTGAAGAAAAAACGCAAGTCATTGTAAATTTAGAATTATATTTTTCTGAAAATGGCCTATTTCAAAAATCATTGTAGACGATGTACCCAGAATCATTAATTGTGCAAACAATAAAATAAATAAATAAATAAAGCATGCAATTAATGGTTTAAAAATATTATTCTTTAAAATAGATTTTTCTTTTAATGTTAAGAACAGGAAACATTCCAAAGTGCGCCAAGAAAACCATAAAAAGACGCCATGGTCGCAGTTGACAGCGCTGCGTTAAACCATTAATTTCTTATCAAACTGCCTATTTAAGAATATTATTTTTCACATTCATTTCTTTGTTTGACTTTCCAAACACTGAATTCGTAAAAATATTGATAGTTTTCATGGCATATATGTTATTTTTCGCTTTTAATGGGTTTAGTTTCGATACTTTTAAAATTTATACGAAGCAGTTTTGAGCATGTATCCTCATTTGGATATTCGCCAGTAAAAATAAATTAACTAACCAATCGAAGACATTTCAAGCACTGTTTAAAGCTAATATGCTTGAAATACAAATAATCCTTTTAAATACGAAACACTCATATTTTTCAAGAGCGTAGTATTCTAACTTACTCACATTTGTAATGTTTATTTGCCTTATTTTTAATTTGAACAAATTTACGCTAAACATTTTACTGACGTAAAAATATAATTACGTTGAATTAAGTTTAGAATTTATAAGGGAGATTTCTCTGAAACATTTCGCTGAAATGTTAATATTTTTTAAAAATAAATTTTCATGATCCCCAGTCCTTTTGTGTTTATTACAATTTTTTTTTCTTAATCTGGACATCTAAAATTTTTATTGTGGAAAATGACTGCTGGATTTTATAGATTAAGAGGGGCTGATATATTTTCAAAATAAATGAAAAATATCCTGTGTTTATGTTTCATTTTTCGGCAACAACTTAATTTATTTCATTATATTTTTTTAGTGCCTTTACTGTTGTAATTAGGTACGATTTGATCTTTTTCATTTTATGGAAAATTAGTTGCAGAACAACAGCTTTACTTTAAAAAAAATGGAATTTTTCATTTGAAAACTACATAATTATTGTATTTTTACTTTTTTGCCGAATTCAAATCATAGAATAATTATTTCCAAAAAAATTTTAAGAATATTTAAATTAAAAAAGAAAGTATCAAATATTTCGATTGCATTATTGCCTTTAGAACTGTTTGCATGGTAAAAGATAGACTTACGTTTCATTATAATTTAAGATTCAAGTTGAGTAAACGTGAAGAATCCTGGTTACATTACAAATTTATTTGAACTGTTTCAACTGTAATCGACCCCTTACAACAACTGCATTATAACAAACTTATGTAGATATTCATGTTTCTGATTCTGAATATAAAAGTAATTATATTTAGCATGAATATATCGATATGGTTATAAACATTAATTAGAATATTATCATAAAGTTACGAAAAGATAGTTTTAATGCTATCGATTTATTATTAAAATTTATGTTAAAAAAAATCAATAAGGAAAAAGCATATGCCACGAATAGATTATGAAACATTTTCCAACATTACACCTGCATTGTTGCAAAATCTGCATCTTTTGGTATATGGCGGAATATCCGTAAATAACATCTAATATTATGTTTTCTCAGTGAAAATATTGGACATTCATGATAATTGAAACCAATTCATATAGCAAAATTCATGAAGAAAAAAAGCTAGAACAGAACAAAAAATCGCAGAGGCTCAATTTTTAAGCACATAAATAATTTGCTATCAAAAATTCTTACTCTATGAAATCTTCACTACTAAAACTAAGTCTTATAACTGAGACGTAATGGCTTATTTTGCGTATCTCATGTGCTCAGAATATCTCCGAGACAAAACTACTTATGTTTAAAAACATCGTGTCCTTATTTTTGAAATAATCGTTTCTCAAAAGTGATATCATGCTCAAAGTTTGTCAAAAATTCTGTAAAATTTAGAAAAAGACTTTAATAATGTAAAAGAAAATAAAAGAAAACATGCTAACAAACATTATGCTTTCTATCGCAAAATTGTTGAATTTTATATAAAAAAAGTCCTTCCGGCCAGTGCCGGGAAAAAAAAGGTAGCTTTCATATTCCTTATTTTTAAAAAGCAAGCTTATATTATTTAAACACACGAAGCTCAATTTAGTGGAAACCGATTATAGGAGATTCAATACTAATTTTTATCAATACTAAATCATTATGAATGAGAATTTCGTGAAATTAGTCAGCTTTATCCAAGCTGCTTTTATTTAAAGTAACTTATATTTGGTTGCCAAATTCGGCGATATCTTGAAGTTCCTGCCATTTTAAGACAACGTGGAGGATGAGGCTAACGAGTGAACTTGGTCGAGACCTTAGTAATTCCTGTGCACATGCTCACTCATTTCGGAATCGGTTGATATATACAAGTGCTGTCGCAGGCAAAAAATCAGATTTTTCAAAATGTCACCCACATTAGAAATTCAAACTGCAATATCTGAGCCATTTTTTAAGATAAAGACAAAACAAAAAATGCTCCGGAATCCTTATATCAAGGTCAAATGCTTTCAATTTCTAATTTTTTGCACCTCACTTTAAATATAATTTTTGTTTAATTTAATGGCCTCCATTTTGAAACAAAATGGCTGATAAAGCTGGCCAGCGAACTTGGTCGAGACATTACGATATACTATCCACATGCCTTCTTACATCGAAATACGTTAATAAATACGCGTGTTATCACGTGACAAATATCAGATCGTTTCAAAATGTCAGCCATGCTAGAAATTCAAAGTGCTATAATTCAACCATTTTCTAAGATATATACGAAACAAAACCTGCTCCTGAATCTTTGTATCAAGGTCAAACACATAAAAAAAATCTTTTCCATTTTTCAATTTTTTGATAACTCATTTTAAATTTAAAATTTAATTTTTTTTTAAATGGCAGCCCTTTTGAAACAAAATGGCGAATGAAGCTGGCCAACGAATTCGGTCGAGACTTTTGTATGTATTATGAACACACCAAATTTCATCCAAATTGGTTCATAAATACGCCTGTTATCGCCTGACAAAAATCAGGCCATTTCAAAATGTCAGCCACAATAGAAATTCAAAATGCTGTAGCTCAGCCATTTTTTTTAGATATAGACGAAACAAAGACTGTTCCGGAATCTTTGTATTAAGGTCAAACACGTATATAAAAAAATATTTTTCATTTTCTAATTTTTTGGTACCTCATTTTAAATTTTAAATTAAAAAAAAAAATTTAAATGGCCGCCATTTTGAAGCAAGATGGCGGATGAAGCTGGCCAACGAACTCGGTAGAGACATTGGTACGTATTATACAGTGTGTCCACGTATAACCTGACCGACCTTTATTTTTGCAACCGTTGCTCCTAGATGCATACTTCCAATTACAAAAATGGTCAAAAATAGGTGCAGGATTAAGATAAAAAAAGTTTGAAGCGAAAAAACAATTTAGTGAAGAATTACAGAATATAAAGTTTTAGACGGTCCCCCGATCCTATAAGTTATATTTAGTAAAATTTCTCTGTTACACTGGCAAGTAAGGCAAAAAAAGTCCCGTTATTCTACGATTAAAATTGAGCGAGTAAATAGTTGTTTAAAGTTGGAGTATATTTTTTACTGCATATTAGGGGTCATTCACAAATTTAGTAGAAATATAATTTCGTCAGATATATTAAAGAAATGGTTGAAAGTAAAATTAGCATTGCAATATAAATTTGAAATCTTTAATCATTCTGACATATTACTGCAAAATGTACAATTTGTAATGAACATTATAAGAGGATAAAAATAACAGATTTTTTGTTAAATAAAAGGATGAAAAACAACAGCCTCAATTCTTTACAAAATGATACATATTTTAAAATGCTGTTAGATTACACTGTCTTTCAAATTTTGGGTTGTGGCATGTATTTTAGCTTTTGAAAATGTATTCTTATGTATTTTTTAGCACTGAATTCGAAAATGACCTTTATTTTAAACCATCACATCAGGAATTTTCTCAAACCGCAAATTTCAAAGTTAAAATTGATTTCCCCACCCTTCCCAACCTCATCGGACCCTCGAGCAGTTTATCTGTAAGAAACCCAGTATAAGCCAAAATATCTAATAAATTATTGAATTAAATAAAATTAAACTGAATAAAAAAGTCTTAGCTCTATTTTATAGTATCAGATTTTTCGCTATTTTTTAACCTTGAAATTTACGATATGCGAAAAATCTTGACATGATGGTTAAAAGTGAAGGTTATTTTTTGATTCCGCGTTAAAAAATACATAAAATGTAATTATAAAGGTTAAAATACACAACCATCGCAGGTTTATGTTATCTAATCTAAAACTCTTTCTTAAACTTCTTAGCGGCAATCTATCTGATTTTTTTTGCGTTATCCTCTAATATAAGTTTGAATAAGATAGTAAGAGTCGAAAACCATAATAATATTGCATTGTCATCGGATTTAAGTCAGTATGTAACATTTAACTTCGATCGGACATTTGAAAGTAAGTTAATGTTCGGGTACAAATTTTAAACTGGAAAGACGATCATTGCAAGTTAAATAAAATAACATAATTTTAGTTGAAAAAAATAATAGCCTCAAATCCTTACAAAATAAAACATACGTTGAAATACAATTATTTTAACTAATCTGAAACTTAACTAATAAAAGTTAATCGTAATATATGTACAATTTCTTTCAAAGCGCAGATACCTTGAAATACGTTTAAGTACTTTATACACGACCCCTGAATGCATGGTCGAAATCATCTATTTTGATATGCAAAAAAGTGGTATAAGTCATGCATTTCAAAGTTTCATAACTCGGTCAATTTTAATGTTAGTTGAATGGGACTTTTTTTGTCTTACTTGTTAGTGTCACAGTAAATTTTTAGTAAATATCACTTATAGAACCGGGGGACCGTATAAAAATTTAAATTTCGTAATTTTTTAATAAATGTTTTTCTTGACCCAAATCGCTTTAAAAATAAATCTTTACCTTATTCAAACCACTTTTGTAATTGGAAGTATGCATCTAGGACCAAGGGTTGCGAAAACAAACGTCGGTCAGGTTATACGTGGACACACTGTATATACACCAAGGTACATTCAAATCGGTTCATAACTACGCCTGTTATCGCGTGACAAAAATCAGGTCGTTTCAAAATGTCAGCCACTCTAGAAATTCAAAGTGCTCTAACTCAGCCATTTTTAAAGATACAGACGAAACAAAAACTGCTTCGGAATCTTTGTATCAAGGTCAAACATATAAGAAAAAATATTTTTCAGTTTTCAATTTTTTGGTACCACATTTCAAATTTTAAATTTTTTTAAAAAATTTAAAGGGCCGCCATTTTGAAACAAGATGTCGGATGAAGCTGGTTAACGAACTCAGTCAAGACATTGGTACGTATTATGTATACACCTCGGTACATCCAAATTGGTTCATAAATACGCCTGTTATTGTGTGACAAATATCAGGTCGTTTCAAAATGCCAACCAAGCTAGAAATTCAAAGTGCTATAACTTTAAGACATAGACGAAACAAGAAATGCTCCGGAATCTTTGTATCAAGTCAAACACATAAGAAAAAAATATTTTTCAATTTTAAATTTTTTGGTACCACATTTCAAATTTAATTTTTTTAAATTTAAATGGCCGCTATTTTGAAACAAGATGGCGGATGAAGCTGGCCAACGAACTCGGTCGAGACATTGGTATGCAGTATGAATACACGAAATTTCATCCAAATCGGTTCATAAATACGAGAGTTATAATGTGACAAAGATATATATATATATATATATATCCACTTTTGAACGGAGGGTGGTTTCGGTGTCTGGGGGGTCATGATCGATGAAAATATACCAAATTTTTTTTTAATCGCTTTCCTCCGAACGGCTGCAATAGGTAGCTTTTTGTAATGAAAGCTACCTAAAAGATGCTTGTAACTTATTGCAACTATTCTCAAAAAATGGTGTCAATTGCTCCAAATTTAAATTCACATGATGATAATGTTATATATATATAATAGCGCTAAGTGTATAACACTTCCGTGGTGAACTCATCCGGATTCCGATAATCTTTCGTAAAAAAAACATATCGCGGCCATGTTATGTTTAAGCATTTCGATTCCGTAAATAAGGCAATTGTTCGACTTATAATAATATACGTTGTATCATATGTATTACATCATCGCTTCTTCATTTTCTCTAAAACCTATACAATTATAATGTTTTAAGTTATAAATTAAAAATAAGCACCTACCAACAGCAGATTGCCATTAAAAAGCACAAATTCCAAATCTAGAAACAAATGAATGACCCTCTGAGCGATTAATTAAAAAAAAATACGGTTGGCATCTGATTCTGCTCTTAAAATATTTGTAAAAGGGTATTAAAGGCTTTAAATATTTTGAAATGAGTTTTGCCCTTTTGTTTACATTTATAAGCAGTAAGTTTGAATTCAGTATATAAGCTAAACTCGGTGAATTATTCTGTGAATCATTCATGCGAATTATTTTATACTGGATTAAGGTTTCGCCGATAAAAATTGTTCTGGCGCCATCTACTGGTATTCAATCTAAACAAAGAAACTGCCTGTTGAAATTGTACTTTTTTATGCGTTTTATCAGATTTGAAGGCATGGCAAATAAAGTTAATATTTTTTATCAATTCTTATTGTAATTAAAATATTAGGTATATCTGTAATATCGTTTTTACATAGAAAGTTTGAAGAGAAAATTAAACTAATCATATCAATGCAATTAACAGTTGCGATTTTTCATTAAACTTTGCATTACCTTTGAAAATTAGTTTTCTTATTATGCAATTTACTTTCAGAAATAATGCAGATTAAAATCATTACAAATTTTATTTAGTGTGTTACAGAATAGTTCAAAATCAGTTTCTGGGTAGTAAAATAATTTGTAAGTCACGAAATTAATGCTGATTAATATATATATATATATAAAAGGTCTTCTACTCGGTAATATGAATATGTAAATATACTTTATAATGCGTTTTATAGAATTAAACGTAAGTTTTCCTATAATATATATATTAGTTACAAATGCAATGCAATTTTCATGCTATAATATTTAAATTTTGAGATGTAATTCTGATATTTTCAAAGGAGACATTTTTCGTTTCAAATTTTTGTATTTTATATATTATTTTAAATTGTAGTTTACATAGTATCTTTGTTGTAGTCATACAAAATCAATTTTTTATTAATAAAATGATGCATCGTTTTTTTAAGTCAGAAAAATATTTTTTTAATGTACAATTCTCATGATTAAGTGTTATCAGAAAATGTAGTTATTTTGATAGAAGTTTTTTTGCTATGAACTTAAAAATAAAAATAAAAAACAGGGCATATACCTTAGTCAACGAGCATTTTTTCTTATTTTCATTCATATTTATTGATCATGTAGAATTTTTCAAATCTCAAAAATAAAATAATGAAATACCTAATGACATTTGATTCTGCCATCTATAATGAAAAATTGAAACTACATCTAAATCACGTGATTCTGAAGTTGGAAGCACCAGTGTAGCGAACCGAGTATTATTTTTGGGTACAAGTCCTGTGTTTGAAAGCCTGTCTTCATTCTTCTCCTCTATATTCTATCTTCATGATCTAAAACACTGTTTTGAACATTTTTTATTCACATTCCGTCCATTTTGACGGGGTTATATACTAGTTAATAATAATAGTAGTAGTAATAGCAAAAAAATAAAGATAATTTAAAAAAAAAAGTATTATATTGTAGGTAATGATCGGCAGCTTAACTGGTTCACACAATGTCCGGAAATTCAGCAGAGCTTGACGCACTGCTTTGATGAAAGACTTCATCAAATTTAAACTATTGTGACTATTTTAACGATTCTGAGATCTACTTAAACGGGTAAATCTTGATTCCTGGATTTTTTAATGTTTGGTGCGAAAGTGTCTTACAAAAATAACCAAAATGCCGACAAAGTTGCTAATTTCTTCGAAATGTTCACAAAGGTCAACGTGAAACAAAAAAATCAAAATTACTTTGGATTTTCAAAAGCGTTATCAACAATGATTCATCAAATAAATTTCCGTATCCATTAAACTGCTAATAATTTAAAATACAGTGTGCAAATATACAGTTTCTGTACGGATAAACTTGCAATATTACTCGTATAGTTTTCGAAATCCAAAAGTATTTCCAGAAAACTACAAATTCAGAATTATTTGCTTTGTTTACTACTTCAAAGTAACGTCTAAATCACGGCTGAATTAACCGAAATCTCTGGCAATCATTTTCTTTGAGGCATTCCATGCACGAATAGCATTGATAGGATTTGGATCTTTTGTGAAACTTCCAAAACGTTGTTTTGCTTCGAGTTTAAAGCCGTCTCGTACATCTTCAGCAAAGAATAAATGTGAAGGCATCCAATACCTAATTGCAGGTAGTATCTTTAAATAAAGAAACAAACTTATAACGACAAAGAAAACAATTTAACTTATTCTTGGAAGAGAATTTCTTACATATTTAAAACAAAATACTTCTGTTTTGAACAACAGGGTGTACAAATGAATTACCCCTGATTTCAAATGTTATGTACTCAAACGTTTAATTTATTTTAAACGTTCATATATTGTAACTATGAGTCCTAGAGGTTTACGGTTTGCGGTATCATTAATAACAACGCAACAAGTTAATTTTGCTGCAATATTTTTTTTCCAAAACAATTATTTTTTTTTCCTATGCATTACTGATATGTCATGACAACAAATTTATTTTGCTATAAACGTTTATTTGTCTCAAAAAGTTATACTTTTGTCTATGTATGCACGTCTATTTGGCTCTGTTCGTTGCTCTCAGAATGTCCAGTACTTATTCCACGTTTTGTGGAACATGTCAAGTGTGACTGAATCGATGGCTTCCCCAATTTTGTGGCGGATATCACAAGCATGACGTACAGTTGTAGTGCATACCAAATCTTTGACATAGCCCTATAAGATGAAATCCAGAGGAGTTATGTCTGAAGATCGCGGTGGCCAAGCAGTGGGTCCATCTCGCCCGATCTATCGCTGCGAAAATGTTTCGTCTAAGGAATGGAAAAAGTCTGAACTCGAGTGTGGTGGGGCACCATCCTGCTGGAATATCACATTTGGCTGCTAAGGCAGTAGCTGTGGAAAAACAAAATGCTCCAGCGTTGTAGGATAAATGGAACCAGTTACTGTTCTTTTCGTGAAGAAAAATGTTCCGATGATTCTCTCAAGCACCAAGCCACACCACACATTCACTTTGTCACTATCCCTGACATATTCCCGTACAACGTTAGGTTGTACTGAACCCCAAATACGAACATTATGGCGATTAACCGTTCCAGATGTGTGGAATGCTGATTCGTCACCGAGAAACACATTCTTTAAGTAACTGAAAGTGTTGTCGATCCGGTTCAGGATTTCTGTTTTTGTGTATTGGTACATCTTCGGGCTTTATCGCCTGAAGGATTTGAACTTTATAGGCATACATACACAGTCTTTTATGCAGCACCTCATGGACTGTTGACCATGGAATATTCAGTTCCCGTGAATCTCTGCGAATTGACTATGTTGTGATTCTATTGAACGCCTCCCTAATTTCGTCAACAGTTTCCTCAGACATCGGTTTCTTTCCCGATCCAGGCTGTCGGTTAACACTACCCTTGGCTAAAAAACTTGTGAAACCATGCCTTAATTGTTTTTACGTGTGGTGGTTCCCGTTTGTACGTTCTTTGGAAATTTATTTTGGACGGAAATGGGTGATTTCGTTTCAGCGTACCAGCTCACTCACTAGGCTGTCTCTTGTGTTGTTGTCATCTCTACTCATTAGTCAACACCTGCAATAAAAGAATGGAAATTACTTGACATATTAATCATGCGTACAATAAAAATTAACTGTTTTGGGAAAAAAATTCCATAAAAAAAAAGATGTTGCGTTGCTAATCATGATACCGCAAACAGCAAATATGTAGGACTCAAAGTTTCCGTACAATTAACATTTGATATCAGGGAAGTTTCATGTGGACAGCCAGTATTATATCGTAGAAATTCGATATTTCGTGTTATTCAAACTTGGCTACTACCTTTGCAGCCAATGTGATATTCCAACAGGATGATGCCCCACCGAACTGGAGTTCAGACGTTCGACGTTCCTTAAACGAAATATTTCCGCAGCGGTAGATCGGGCGAGATGGTCCCACTGTTTGGCCACCCCGATCTCCAGACACGACTCATCTAAATTTCTTCGTATGGGACTATGTCAAAGATATGGTTTACGCTACACCTGTACGTGATACTTGTGATCTCCACCACAAAATTGGGGAAGCCACCGATTAAGTCACACCTAACAGGCTGCACAACACGGGGATTGAGATTAAATATCAACTTGACATTCTAAGAGCTAAGAACGGAGTCAAATCGAAGTGCATACATAGACAAAACTGTAAATTTTGCAGACAAATAAACGTTTGTCCCAAAATAAACTTTTTATCATGACATATGAATAATGTATACAACAAAAGATAACTGTTTTGGGGAAAAAATTGTAGCAAAATAAACTTGTTGTGTTGTTATTCATGATACCGCAAATCGGAAATCTCTAATACTCATCGTTTCGTACAATTAACATTTGAAATTAGGGAGGATTCATGTGGACACCTTTTGCAAACAAGAAGTATTTTTTTTTAATATATAAGAAATTAATCTTCCAAGAATAAGTTAAATTGTTTTCTTTGTCGCTATAAGTTTGTTTCTTTACTTAAAGACACTACTTACTAATAGGTATTGGATGCTTTCACATTTATGTTTTGCTGAAGATGATGTTTGCTTTGAACTCGAAGCAAAACAACGTTTTGGAAGTTTCACAAAAGATCCAAATCCTACCAATACTATTCGTGAATGAAATGCTTCAAAGAAAATTATTGCCAGAAAAATAAACTTGTTGAGTTCTTATTCATGATACTGCAAACCGCAAATCTCTAGGACTCAAATTTTTCGTACAATTAACATTTGAAATCGGGGAGATGTCAAGTCGAAACCCTGTATTATATCGTAGAAATTCGCTATTTTGTGTTTTTCAAACTTGGATTAAAAAGAATTTACCACATACGAAGTTCATATAATTGTTCATACAATACGTCTCATATAAATTGAGGTAGTTAAAGCACAATCCCGAAAGGCGTGTCTACAAACTTTTCTTTCTTGTTTGTATTTTCCGAAAATATCATAAAAGGATACATTATTAACAGCATTATGGAAAATCTTCATTTACATAAAATACGACGATGTTATTCGGCGATGTTTTTATCCTCATAAGAAACCTAAAGTTTTCCTATCATATGTACTTTACTTTTTTGAAAATACTTTATCTTGAGATAATGATAACAGCTAATAAACATTTTACATGACACAATGGCATGAGCAATATTGTTAGTCTCATAAAATAAGTAAATTGGGGAGTAAACTTATTTTCTAATTACCATTCGCATATAGGTATCGACGTTCCAAAAAAGTATCGCTGGAAAACTACAAATTCAGAATTATTTGCTTTGTTTACTGCTTCAAAGTAACGTTTAAATCACGGCTGAATTAACCAAAATCTCTGACAATCATTTTCTTTGAGGCATTTCATGCACGAATAACATTGATAGGATTTGGAACTTTTGTGAAACTTCCAAACGTTGTTTTGCTTCGAGTTCAAAGCCGTCCCCTACATCTTCAGAAAAGAATAAATGTGAAGGAATCCAATATCTAATAGTAAGTGGTATCCTTAGTAAATAAAAAATAAATAAGAAAGAAAAATCATACTTCCAGCATAGATTATGTAACACACTATTATTTTAAAAAGTTATTGCATTTTTGTGCCATTTTATTTTCATCTTTATATAACTGAATTCCTGTCAAAATTACGTTGTTTTATGTCTGTAAACACTATGAGAAAATGAAAACAAAAAGAATAAGAAGGGAAAATAATGCATCCAACATAAATTATGTAACACTTTCCAACACATGCAAAATATGTATGCTAAAAGTTAGTTCATTGAAACGAATAGCACACTTCGAAATTTTCATTCCGCATTTTCCGAGAATAAACGAAAATGTACTTGAGAAAATTTGTGCAGCCCTGTATATCATTTATACAATTATCCACACCATGTAACATTTTAAAAAATAGCTCAAATTAAAAACGCATACCACAATTGAAAACGTACTTCCAGCAATTATTGTTCATAGGATTCAATAGTTCAATTTCTTTTGTAACCAAATTCTTTTGGGTGCCCTTGTAAATGAACGATATATTCTATTGGCATCATATTCTACAGTAAGCGCCGTAATCTCAGTGATATATATAAATTTGAGTATACTTAAAATGTTGTAATATTATTAAAATACACCGAAAACGATTTTTTCCCATAGACCGTAATGTAACGGAATTCTCTTGAGTGTCTCTGTAAATAAACCGTAAATGCTATGCACTTCATCTTCAATACCGAACGTTCCATAGTGATACCCAGAAACATCTATCAATTTTATGTTAATCGGACTCTATTTACGCGAGTTAGAGCGCGGACGAATAGGCAGACAGACAGACAAACCGATTTCATAAATAAACACTTTTCAAATTTGTTGGAAAGTGTAAAAAACGGATAACGATAAAGAGAAATAAGTAAAGATATCTTCGAAAAGCATTTTAAATATTAGAGAGAGAGAGAGATTTTAAAATTACTTCTTACGTGCATTATATCTTAGAAATAAAAAGTAAACTTATAACACTTACTATTTAAAAATGTATACAAATTAAGGTTTTTAAGTATCGAAAAATTTTCCGAATTTGTAACAATACATATTTTGCATAAAAAGAGAGAATAATATAGCTATAATCATAGGAGAAGTTCATTCACTAAATCAATACCTTTTGAATAAAATTTCATAATATTGCGATAAGATTTGGGTTATGATGTTTTGTGCTAAAGCAAAATATTCAAAATCTTATTTTGAAGAAAAAAAAAACTTTTGAAATCTGATTCAGTACCATATTCCTTTAAAATTATGAAAAAATGATCAATATATAAAGCACTGTAAATCAAGTTGTAAGTAATATAGAAAAAAAAATACAAACTGATGTAGACACTTTGATAATGGGGAAAAAAAGGAAAGTCGATTGTTTGAACGAAAACTGCATTTTAAAATTAATCGGATGTCACAATGCATTTTTTTTCTTTTCATAGTATATGTTTTAAATAAAAATAAGTTACTAAATTGAAAAATTAAATATGCTCTAAAGGATATTTGAAATGAAACTGTATAAATATGTTTTGAAATGTTCTAAAGGTTAATAATTTACAGAATAAATAATTAATTTCAGAATGTATTTAAAGTATGCAGAAATTAATTAGGTTTTTTTTTCAAGTACTTCATGAATATAAGAGGAAATGTAATTAATTTTATTGTAATTATGAACGAAATAATTAAAATTTGGTATCGTAAATTGTAATTAATTAAAAACTTGAATTTATTAGAGAACATACATTGAATTTTTAATCACATTCGCTACTATGTAGCACTAGGTACATTTATTTCAATTAATTATTCAATGCAAATTAAAGCAGATGAATGGTATCCAAACTCGCGCAGAAAAAATGTTATTTCCGTGTTTAGTTGAAATAATAACAGAAGAATCTTTCGAAAATTACTAAAAAATTAAATTAAAGGCAGATATTAATACAACCATAAAATAAAAATATTTAAATTAAACAAATAAACTTTTATTAAAAATATTCTGTCATAATCTTTTGCATAAATTAATGTTTCTAATAGAAGGATGCAAAAAATAAATCTACTTTTTCGCTCTACGTTTAATGTTTATTTTCTAAAAAATATATATTAAAAAATGAATATAAATGTGCATACTACAGAATAAGACAATTTTAGATTTTCGAAAAAGTTTAATAAGGAATTGTTAAGTAAATTCATATATATAAATTAATTAAAAAAGTAATTCCAATGAAGTACCAAAAGGAAATTTTTATTAATTTTAACTTTTCATATTATTGAAAAATTAAATGCTATTCTTCAAATCTATAGTTTATTTTAAAATTAAGTAATCAGTGACATTTATTCAACTTAAAAAAGCAAGATAAAGGAAACAATTAAGGCTGTAATCTTCTAATCTTTGTAATTAAGAAATGAAAAAGCAGCAAAAATTACTTGAAAATTATGTTACTTACGTTTGTTACTCTTCCCAACAAAGTTGAAAAGTGTTTAGGAATTCGGTTTGTCTGGCCGTCTGTCTGTCTCCCCACGCTCTAAAACGCGTAAATATACACGGATTTTCATGAAATTGATATATATTAATGATGGTTAACATGGCATGTTTGGTATTGAATATCAATTACGAAGTGTGTAGCATCAATATTTCATTCACAGGGGCACTCAAAAGAATTGCGGTACATTAGGGTCAATGGGAAAAAATCGTTCGCAGAGTATTTTAATGACATTACGCTATTTCAAATATATTGAAATTGATATAAATCATCGAATTTTACTACAAGATGATTACTCTACACTAGGGCATTCATAGCAGTTGCCGTTCGTCTACAGGGACACGCAAAAGAAATCGGTTACATCGGTTACATGGTCTTTGAGCAACAATTGCTGGAAATGCATTTTGAACTTCTGTATGAGCTTTTAAATGTAACTGATTTTATTCATGTTACTCTTTGTGGATAAATTGTATATCTCGTATACAGGGCTGCACAAAAAATTCACGTACCATTCTTCTTATTAGCGGAAATTGCTGAAGGGAATTGCTGCTTCAACTGAGAAATGCATTTCCTTACTGAACTAAATTTTTCTATGCAGGTAGTTTATAGATACAAATTTATATATCATATAGAGGGCTGCTCAAAGTATTTGGATCATTTTCCAATTGTAGATAGGAACTGCTGAAATTGCATTTTCAAATGTGTTATGCGTTTCTAAATGGTTTGATTAGACAACACATTCGAACTTTTTAAACGGTGCACTTTTGTTACATTATTCTGAATGTGTTGGGAAGTGTTTCATGATCTATGCTTTATGCATGATTTTTTTTCTTTTTTGATAGTTTTATTAATGAAAAAATATATTTGCAGTAAAACATAATGTAATTTTTTCTGACGCCAACTTTTCACGCGTACTTTTTATTTAGAGGTATTCCTAAAAGGTTTCAGTTTTATTATTGAGAATTGTTCTCTTCTCTTAAAATGAATTTGTCATTTTCACACATTGGAGCATTTCATTCATTTCGAAGATCGGGGAACTTAATCGTAGAACGGCGGACTAATTGTGAGGTCGTAAATACGCGTTTTCATTTATAAAACTAAAACGAAATATTATAATCGTGTCCAAAAAACATAATTTTTCATGACTTATCATTTCGCGCCTTATATGTATCTCCTAAGGTCTCAAAATCCAGAGGAATACCAGAGAAATAAAAAATTGTTTAAAATCATGTCGACACAACCGCATTGAAATGTAAATGTTTTATGAAACAAAATGTGTCTTTACTCTTATACGTGGCTGTTCAGTGCTAAACTGATTAGGAATAAAATTTAAGATTTTAGTTATTCTGTTTGTTGACAGGTGGCAGCACTATGCATTCTGTGCTGTTGTGAAATCTTAATTATGACATCATCAGTTAGTTGATGTTTGGTTTTCTGAGAGTGTGGCATGGAGCATGCTGCTCCTCTTGCATTATTGTCCTTTTTATTCTATTTAATTTATCTGCACCCAATTTAGACAGGAGATATATTTTATAATGTAATTTAAGGCTTTCATGTGATAAAAGCATACTAATTAGAGTGTTGATTTTAACTAAAGAAATTTGATTCTGAAACCAGAACTGTATGTTTCATTGTGTGTGAAGTTTTTGTGAATGACAAGATTTGTTTTTTGTGTTGTGAAATAAAATAAGAAAAATTCAAGGATTTATTTCTTCAAATTCTTTACATAAAGAAAAATGGAGGCACTTAGGCGTGACATGTGCGTACTTACTTTGTTTTGAAATTGTTCTTTGATGCTAAAGCTTAATTGTTTCTACTGAAGTTGCATTTAGCAAGATATTATTTTAGAATGAGAACAATCTAGTATCTTCTTTATTGAATTGATAAAATAAGAAAAATAGTATTCTACAATATTATGTTTTGATAGTTGTTCTTGAAAAGAAAATTGTTCTCAAGAGTATTATGATTTATTTACTTGTTGTTCTCAAGAACATTATGATTTATTTGCTTGAAATATTTGAATATTTAAATATTATGGTGAATTATTATTTTACATTGAAGAATTTTGAAGATTTTTAATTTTATGCACATTTGAGAACAGAAAATTCTATTGGTTGTATGAAAGAATAATTATGAGCATTTTGTAGTAGTTCTGGTTTAGGGAGCTTTCATTACAAAAAGCTACCTATTGCAGCCGTTCGGAGGAAAGCGATTTCAAAAAATTTTGGTATATTTTCATCGATCATGACCCCCAGACACCGAAACCACCCTCCGTTCAAAATTGATATATATATATATATATATATATATATATATAACCATTAATTAAACATAACCTACCACCGTCAATTATTATGAATTTAAGCTGTAAGTATAAAAAAAAATTATTATAAGAATTATTATGGAAAAAAAAGAAAAAAGTGGACACCGACAAAAATTGAAAAGCTTATACATTGAATTACGTTATCAAGGGTACAGAATTCAATGATATAAGCAAAATGGTTGTTTTCTGTGGGAAAAATAAGCTAAAGCTAAAAATTATTTTCCCCTGTGCCCAAACAACCATTAAAATCAAGTGAATTGATTAAAAATGAATGCAGAATAGAAACAAATAATATGAAATGGGAGAATCAATAAAACGTATTTAAATATTTATAGGATATAAAATATAAATAATAAACACCATACCGATTAATATTTCAGTATTTTACAAAAATTCACGCGCACATGGCTACCAGAATATCATAAAGATTAAGGTGAATAAAACAGTTAAGAAATCACAGTAAATGATACCAAAGGATGCAGTTAATACATTTTGAAATAAAATTTGAAATACCTTGTTAAACACATTTAATTTAATATAAAATAAATAGATAGTAATTACATTATTTAAAATGCACTTTTAAATTAATTAATAACTGTTTAACAATATCGTCAAAATTTAGCTAAAAATACCCCCTGGTGTATTAAACTATAACTGAAATGGAGCTAGAAAAATTAAAATTTAGAGCTACCTTAAAGAGACAAATTTGGTGCTGCCATCTAGTATTACTATTATTAAACAACTGTCGCAAGATAAATATTTGTAAGCATTTGAATGTAAATAACTGTTTAAACAGCAAAACCAAACATATCCTTATATATAGAGAATTATAAACCTAATATAAACCACACAATGTATTTAAAAACTATTGTTAATAAAATTTAAAAGCATACAATATATTCTATTAGCTAACTTATTTAAACTAAACTAAGAATTTAAATAATTCTAGAACTTTGATAATAGATAGCATATAGCTATATGCTATAAAACGAAATAAATTCAGTAATAATTAATATAAATAATTATTAAAAATAATATAAAAATTATTTTTTAATCAATTATATACAAGATATTTATAAAATGAATAGGAAATAAAAAACATGTAGAAGTATATAGAAGGTTAAATGATATTTAAATTCCCATTACTTAAAAAGCACAAATATAGAGTGTGGATAGATTTCAGACATCCATAAAAATCCAAACAGTATGAATGTGGGACATTCAAAAACATTAAACCTATAATAAATATTAAAAAGAATAGAGGAATAATAATAAAAATAATTACCCAATTTTAATGCATACAGTATAACTATATTTATATTAAACATACTTATATGTATATTATTCACTATAAGAATGGCATACTATTAGTAATTAATATGATATTGTCCTTAGTAAATTAAAATTTAATAACAAATAATTGTAAATTAGATTAATCAATAATTAAGCTAATTATAATATTAATGAAATTCTCCAATCTATTTATATAAAATCCAAGTCTCTGTGTGTCCCTCACTATTCCGGTAGGACCGCCTCATTGAAATGAGTAATTGTTGAAAAATATTAATGCAGGGTTACCACAGTAGCGCCAAATGTTAGCCAACTTGGCGATAGCTGGCTAATTTGGCAAAATTCCCATTTAAAACCATTAATCTTTCATAATGGAGGTCACCGAAATTTAATTTAAACTCCACTCTTTTAAGATATTTTTTCGAAATCTATGGGTGAGAATTTAAAGTACATCTTCCTTCCGATGCTACTAATAAAATAACCGCCAACAGACAACGGTGTACTGTGTGAGCTCCTAACTGCGCGATTTTAATGTGCTTTAGGTACTTTTCCAGTATAGGTGCCTTGGCGAAAAAGGGAATTTGGTAACATATTTTCCGGGAACCTATTCACTGTTTCATTTTACATACACACGCATTTTTTCGATATTTATACGATTTATTTAACATAAAAAAGACGTTTCTCTAATTTTATACAGAAACAGATGTAATTTGTACATAAAAACATCAATAATATACATATAAAAAAAACAATAACGCTCATCAAATTTGTTTTCATAGCTGTTTATATGATTTGACAACAAATCTCGATATTTTTCCGTTATACGGACACCATGCCAAAATGTATGCTAATGCGCCAATTATTTCAAAATGCTAAAAGATATTTGTAATTTTATGCCAGCAGTTTAATATGAGTTTTATTTTATTGCTTCATTTTATAGCAGTTATTTGTTCACTTATTTTAAGTATATATTTGTGATTTGATGAAATAGTTCGTAAAAGTCTGGAATTTTCAAATGTTATATTTTTTAAATGCTCTCTTTAGTATCGACAATGGTTTTTCTTTTATTTTTCAAATGCTTCAATTCACGATTTTGCGCCAACTATTACGCTTGGCGACAATGGTGTCCGCATAACGGAAAAGTACCCAAATCTCACTTTCTGATACCCAAATTACACCAAGCTTTTTTAAAAAATGCCAAAGCCCCTACAGTGGAAAAGTACCAAACTGTCTATTATTTTGCACTATCCGTGTTATAGTTTGTACTATATGCAAGGGGAGTGGAGCGAAGAGTTTAAACATTAGATATTAAAGTTTCGGCACAGATGTCATATACGCCCCTTACTGGCGCGATTTTTTTCTGACGACAATGTCATATACACAACGGGTACTTAACTGGCGCCAAAGTGTCGTAATTTTGCTTGATATGGTAATCCGGATGTTGTTGTTTAGGATGTTGATGTTTTCGCCAAATTGGCGTCGGAAAAAAACGCGCCAATATATGATAACGTATATGACAACTGTGGCAAAGTTTCTATAAGGTTTCTATAAGTTTCTATAAAGCAGTATAAGCAATATAATTAAGAATAAAATAAATGCAAAATAAGACTAAAGAAGAAAGAAAAATCATGCGTTAAGCATAGAATATGAAACACTTTCCAACACATCCTGAATGCTTTAACAAAACTTCGTTATTTAGGGAAATAAGGTAAATAAGATAACGTTACTTCTTAGATATTCCGTCGACCAATTTCGCCAAATTATATAAATCGCCAAATCAATAGTAAAACATTAATAAAAATACAAATAAAACGTCGAATTAATGGTTTTATTGGCCATTATTGGCATTTAATAAATTAATGGCAACCATTATTGGCAATTAATCTTACAATTTGGCGACAGTAATTTGGTCGACGAGATAACTAAGAAGTACCAAGATAACTAAGTAAACATTTTAGAAAACGCATAAAAAAATTAAAAAATTGATTTCAGCAGCTACCGCCCGTAGCCAATAGTACCGTTATTACATGCCACTATTTAGCTAAAATTTAATTTAAACTACTCCCAAAACTACTGAAATCACATTTCCAGATATTATCATCCATAGACGGTTATGTATCCAATTCTTTGCGTGCCCATGTATATCATTTTATCTATATTCCACAAACATTGCTTAGGAAACTAAATGCAGTTCAGCGTAAAAATGCATAACTCCTTTAAAAACCACCTTTAAGCAATTTACTCTCATACTCAGTAACCCTTACGAATTCTTTTGTGTAGCCCTGCATATGAACTGTAGCATTTATACACACAGTATAATATGCATAAATGTAGTGAAACATAAAAGCGCATATCATAATTAAAAATGCATTTCTAGCAATCATTGCTTATGTACAATATTTCGGAGAAAAGTTTCTTGGCGAGAAAGAAGTTTGCCAACGTATTTTCTGGCAACCTATTTACTGCTTCATACTCACAAGCAATTTTTTCCATATGTATACAATTTGGCACAGATGTCATATACGCCCATATTGGCGCGATTTTTTCCGACGCCAATTTGGCGAAAACATCAACAGCATAAACAACATTCGGGTTACCATTACAAGCAAAATAACGACACTTTGGCGCCAGTTAAGTACCCGGTTTGTATATGACATCGGCGTCAAAAAAAAAAAAAAAAAAAAAAAAAAATGCGCCAATATGGGCGTATATGACATCTGTGCCGACAATTTAATATAAAAAAAGCTATTTACCCATTTTTATAAAGAAACAGAAGTAATTTTTGCACAGATGTCATATACGCATGGGGGTTGGCGTGATTTTTCTATGACGCCAATTTGGCAGAAATCTGGCTTTCGAATACCAGCTACTTATATATTTTTCAATTATTTGCTATCATTTTGAAAAGGAAATAACTATAAATAAATAAAAGTTTGAATAATAACTATAGAACAAAGCAGTTTATATAATTAAAAAACAGAAAATAAAAGTAAATAAACAATTTATTAATAAATAGAAAACAATAGCCGGGTTACCATAGCAGGCAAAGTAACACCATTTTGGCGCCAGTTAGGTATCCCGGTTATATCTGACCAACAATCAACCGGTTCATATCTGAAATCTGTGCCGTAATTTGTATATAAAAAAATTATATATATTTAGAAACGATTTTTTTAGGCATATAAGTGCATATATAAACAAAGATAAAAGTTCATTAGATTTATTTTCATAGCTGTTTATATATTTTCGCCACATATCTCACTTTCTGATGCCCGAATCGCGCCAAGCTTTTTTTAAAAATGCGCTATAATGGAAAAGTACTTAAATAATTAACAGAAATAACAAATTATACAATCTAAAACTTTTTTTATTTCGAGATCAAAGCCTTGTTTTTAATTTCGATTAAAAATACATATATCCTTGGATAACTTCAATTGAAATTAGTTTCACAGCTTAATATCTCATTCCAGAAACCTAAACAAACACAAGTGATTCATTCATCGTGAAACGTCAAAAATATTAAATCATGGAGGTAATCATTCACAAAGTAAGTTCTCCAACAATCAATGGGCAATATTCTAATGACGTCATAGTAGGTAAAATGGTGGCGGTATCGTTTGTTTATGGTTTGTAATCACAAAGATTTAATTTTGCAATGTCTCTTAGTTACATTATTTTATTGTCATATATATGAGCTCAGAACAAAAGCCTTTTTTTTTTCATTATTTAGTTATTAAAGACGGAAAAAAAATCATAAATGCATGATTTGAAAATTTTAAATAATTTTCTTTCTTAATACTAAAAAATAACATCGGGAAGTAACAGCGGGTTTAAGTTAAATAAGTTTAATTGTTTAATTCTGTTGTAATATTCAAAATAAGTGTATTTATTAGATTTCAGTACTCAACATCAGGGCCCGATTAAACTTTGAAGTTAGAGGAATTATAATGTCATTTCAGGACCTTTCTTTTGGAGAAGCTTTTCTAAATTCCATATATACATGGAAAATCTTCAGTGTTAGAAATATTATTCCTATGTCTGACATAACACGAGAACGGCCTGCCATTTTACACAAGTTTTTAAAAGCTACTTTATATCAGAAATTTTACTAAAAACTGGTTACTTTTTTGTTATAGCGGCCCACACTATTAGGATTATTACAAGTTGCAGCCAATTTCGCCAACGTCGTAACCAAGATCGTGAAGCACACGCATATAATGCCATATAATACCATTTCATTAAATCGTATACGATAATTTAATAGTTTTTAACCTTACTTCAAGTGTGTTATTTATTTATTTTTAAGGCTCAACAATCTAAATTGTCCAATATATGAATTTAATAAAATGTAAATAAAGATTGAATAGACATGACCGCAAAAAGCCTCAAATCTGCATAACACTTGGAACCAAACTGTGCAGATTACTGTACACAGTTTTTCATAAATGTGTTTCGTTCTTAAAATGTGTTATTTTCATCTATCACTGCGGAACAAGCGAGAAAACTCATATTCTTTCACATGAGTTGTATATATCTTTATATCTAAATTTCCGTCATTTTTGACGGGCTACATTTCTAGTTACATATAAAATATCAAATCAACATCCATATAAAATACGTAACAAAAATATAGTAATAATACAAAAGCACCCATTTTTTTTTATAATTAACCATTGCGTATTATCCAGACAACACCACCCTCCTCCGTACTCTAACATCTGACCTATGTCACACTGTAACTCTCGTATTTATGAACCGATTTGGATGTAATTCGATGTGTCTATAGTACATACCAATGTCTCGACAGAGTTCGTTGGCCAGCTTCATCCTCCATTTTGTTTCAAAATGGCGGCCATTTAAAAATTTTTAAAAATTTAAAATTTGAAATGTGGTACCAAAAAATTGAAAATGGAAATATATTTTTTTCTTATGTATTTGACCTTTATACAAAGACTCCGGAGCAGTTTTTGTTTCGTCTATATCTTAAAAAATGGCTGAGTTATAGCATTTTGAATTTCTAGCGTGGCTGACATTTTGAAACGTCCTGAATTTTGTCACGCGATAGCAGGCGTATTTATGAACCGATTTGGATGTAACTTCGTTTATACATAGTACATACCAATGTTTGGACCGAGTTCGTTGGCCAGCTTCATCCGCCATCTTGTTTAAAAATGGCGGCCATTTAAATTTTTAAGAAAAATTTTAATTTGAAATGTGGTACCAAAAAATTGAAAATTGAAAAAATATTTTTTTTTATGTGTTTGACCTTGATAAAAAGATTCGGGAGCAGTTTTTGTTTCGTCTGTATATTAAAAAATGCCTGAGTTATAGCATTTTGAATTTCTAGCGTGTCTGACATTTTGAAACGTCCTGATATTTGTCACGTAATAACAGACGTATTTCTGAACCGATTTGGATGTACCTTGGTGTGTACATAGTACATACAAATATCTCGACCGAGTTCGTTGTCAAGCTTCATCCGCCATCTTGTTTCAAAATGGCGGCCATTAAAAAAATTTTTAAATTATAAATTTAAAATGAGATACCAAAAAATTGGAAAATGAAAAAGATTTTTTTCTTATGTGTTTGACCTTAATACAAAGATTCCGGAACAGGCTTTGTTTCGTCTATATCTAAAAAAATGGCTGAGTAATAGCATTTTGAATTTCTGTTGTGCCTGACATTTCAAAACGACCTGATTTTTGTCACGCGATAACAGGCGTATTTATGAACCGATTTGGATGTAACTTGGTCTGTACGTAGTACACACCAATGTCTCGACCGAGTTCGTTGGCCAGCTTCATTCGCCATTTTGTTTCAAAAGGGTTGCCATTAAAAGAAATGTAATTTAAAATTTAAAATGAGGTAATAAAAAATTGGAAAACGAAAAAGATTTTTTTTGTGTTTGGCTTTGATACAAAGATTCTGGAGCAATTTTTGTTTCTGAAAATTTGTTCTTTTGTTTATATCTTAAAAATGGTTGAATTATAGCACTTTGAATTTCTAGCATGTCTAACACTTTGAAACGATCTTGTATTTGTCACGCGATAACACACGTATTCGCCTATTTCGATGGAAGAAGGCAAGTGGATAGTATACATCAATATCTCGACCAAGTTCGCTGGCCAGCTTCATCAGCCATCTTGCTTCAAAATGGCGGCCAATTAAAAAAAAAATTATATTTAAAGTGAGGTGCAAAAAAATTAGAAATTGAAAAAGGTTTCTTTCTTAAATACTTGATCTTGATATAAGGATTCAGGAGCATTTTTTGTTTGTCTTTATCTTAAAAAATGGATCAGATATAGCAGTTTCAATTTCTAATGTAGGTGACATTTTGAAAAATCTGATTTTTTGCCTGCGACAGCACTCGTATATATCAACCGATTCCGATGTGAGTGAACATGTGCACAGCAATTACTAAGGTCTCGACCAAGCTCACTGGTTAGTCTCATCCACCATGTTGTCTTAAAATGGCAGGCACTTTAAGAAATCGCCGAATTTGGCAGCCAAATATAAGTTACTTTAAATAAAAGCAGCTTGTATAAAGCTGACTAATTTCGCGAAATTCTCATTCATAATGATTTAGTATTGATAAAAATTAGTATTGAATCTCCTATATTCGGTTTCCACTAAATTGAGCTTCGTGTGCTTGAATAATATAAGTTGGCTTTTTAAAAATAAGGAATATGAAAGCTACCTCTTCCTCCCGGCACTGGCCGGAAGGACTTTTTGAATTTGATTTGTTCTGTTTTTAATTTAATTCAGTTACTTCTGTTTTTGAACTTAATTTGATTAGTTTTGTTTTGAAGCAATTCTGATTACTTTTGATTTTGAAGTAATTTTGATTAGTTTTGTTTTGAAGTTATCTGATTAATTTTATTTTGGAAGTTATTCTGCTTATAAGTTATTGTTTAAAATGGATGATTATGAGAAAAAATCTGCTCAAATTAAAATTGAGAGAGGTAGGGTGAAAGGCTCTGTAACTAGATTAGAGAATAGTTTTGATAATGTGAACACTAAGAATGAAATTTTGATTAGATTACAAAGATTAGATGATTTGCTTAACGAGTTCTTAAGGTTAGATTCTTGTTTAAATGATGATGATTCTGAATTAGCCGAATTTGAAGACAGGTATTTTCAATTAAAAACTAAATATCAAAACAAACTAGATTCTTTGAATCCTTTAGAAGTTGTTAATGTTGCAACACACAATTCTGTGCAAGGTTCTTCTGTTACTATTCCTAATCAATGTAATATTAGACTACCAAAATTGAATATTCCAGTATTTTCTGGAAAATTTTCAGAATGGACAAATTTTAAGGATATGTTTGTTTCTACTGTCCATTCACAAGTAGGTTTAAGTAACATTCAGAAATTCTAGTATCTTAAAGGGTTACTTTCTGAAGAACCAGCTACACTCATTAAGCACATTCCCCTTTCTAATGAAACTTATCAAGAAGGTTGGGAAAAGTTGTTAAACCGATATGATAAAAAGAAACAAATCGTTAATTCTTTGGTTAAATTATTTTTAGAACAAAAATCAGTTCTGCATCTTAATAGCATAAATATAAGGAATTTGCTGAATACAAGTGATGAAGTTATCAGGGGTTTAAAAGCTGTTGGTGATGAAGCTAAAAATAGAGACCCATGGTTAATATATTTGTTATTTCAAAAACTTGATCCGGAGAGTCGAAGATCCATTGAGAGTCGAGTCCATTGAAAGTACAGAAAATGAATTTTCCACTTTGAAAGAATTTTTTGATTTCTTAAGTGTAAGATGTTCTTCTTTAGATCTCATCTCTAACAATGAAAGTGATATGAAACATTCCAAAAGTTCAAATTTTGTTGGTTCCAAGTACAGTTCAAATGATAAACAATCAAAGGTGTGCTTAAAGTGTCAAGGAATACATCCACTCTATAAATGTGTTAAATTTAAATCCATGGATGTTGTTGCTCGAAAGAACTTTATTAAGCGTAATAACTGTTGTTTTTCATGTTTAAACTCTCATAAAGTTAAGGAATGTCAAAATTCTCCTTTGAAATGCTTTAAATGTGAAAGTAAACATAATACACTCTTACATGAAGAGAATAAAAGTTATAATGCTTGCACTGCTCAGTTTGAAAATAAAGTTTTTCCAAATTCATCTGAGAATAAAAACCACCAGTCAAATAAAGAATTTGTACAGGAGTCAACATCTCACGAATTACAAATTAATTCTAGTACTTCTTTCAATAATTCAAAATGTGTTTCTTTCCTACCTACTACTAAAGTTCTCTTATATAATAATGAAAATAAACCTCACTCTTTTAGAGCTCTACTCGATTCTGGTTCGGAATGTTCTTTTGTTAGTGAAAAGTACATAAGTGAAAAGTCATAAGAACTTTAGGGTTAAAAAGAAAGAAAGATTGAATACGATTAAATGGAATTGCTGGAGTATTGGCTGGACAAACTCGTGATTCAGTAACTCTTACAGTAGGTTCAAAGCTTTTTAATGAGTCCTTAAAGGTTCAGGCATACATCCTGCCTAAAGTGACATCTCAATTACCTGCGGAATTACTTGGTACGAAAAATATAGAGTATCTTAAAAATATTACGTTAGCAGATGAAGATTTCATGAAACCACAAGAGTGTGATATTATTTTGGGATCTGACTGTTTCTTTACTGATACTATAAAATTGTTAGTACCGAGAATGAGCCAATTGCCCAAAACACTATGTTTGGTTGGGTGGTAGACGGAAAATTGGAACCTAAATGTAAATATTCTTCTAGTATTCAGTCTCATTTTCTTAGTGTTGAAAACGAATCCAATGTTGATCTATTATTACAAAAAGTTTGGCAAGCAGAAGAAATAGATGTTAATAAACCCCATTTGTCTGAGGAAGAAGAATTTTGTGAACAACATTTTTTTCAACTTACAAGGTAACACCAGAAGGTAGATTTGAAGTTAAATTGCCAGTTTATAAAGATGTGATGTCATTAGGCGATTCTAAATCCATGCCAGTGTCACGTTTGTTTACTATTGAGAGAAAATTTCAATTTGATAAATATTTTGAAAATGAGTATAGAAAATTTATGAAGCAATATGAAGACCATGGTCGTATGACACTTATCGACAAAAATTCAAATCCTGCAAGCAACAAAGTATATTATCTTCCGCATCATTCTGTTATAAAAAGCGACTCTATTTCTACAAAGTTACGTGTGGTGTTTGATGGCTCATGCAAACCTCCTAATGCTAATTCGTTAAATTCTATTTTAGCAGTTGGACATATTCCACAACCAAATCTTTTCACCATTTTGATAAGATTTAGAACAAATCATATTGCTTTTACTGCTAATATTCAGCAGATGTATAGACAAGTTTTGATTGCTCCAGAAGATCAAGATTTACAACGTATTGTTTGGCGGGACTCAGCATACTCAGCTATAAAGGAATACAGGCTGTGAACTATTACATATGGTACATCATCAGCTCCATTCGTAGCGTTGCTTATTTCAAATTGGAAAAGATATTGAAAAGGATGATCCTGTAACAGCTTCAATAATTAAAGATAGTTTCTACGTTGATGATTGTATGTCCTGTTCAAACTCGAGTGAAGAGGCTATTAGAATTATTGAAAAACTTTCACTTGCTTTAGAAAATAGAGGTTTTCATTTACGGAGGTGGACATCTTATTCTTCTGATGTAGTGAATCATTTATCTTCAAATTCTCTTGAGTCAACAAGCTTAGAAATTCATCCTGATGACTGTTCCAAAGCCTTAGGGCTTATCTGGGATTCATCAAACGGTGTTTTTGCCTTTGAAGTTAATTTACAATTTGATGATAACATAACTAAAAGAAAATTTCTTTTACAATCTGCCAAATTATTTGATCCATTAGGATTTTTGGCTCCATGTACTGTCTCTATAAAAATGTTTTGCCAGCAATTGTGGTTGATGAAGTTAGACTGGGATACTGCTCTTCCTAAAAATTTCCAAGCAAATTAGATGAAATTCCAAAAGGAATTTGAACAAGTTTGTTCTATTCTAATTCCCCGATGGATAAAAGTTTCAAGTAAAGAGCTCATTTTACATGGATTTAGCGATGTTTCAGAATCAGCATATGCCGCCATCATATGTGTGGTTCAACCTGGTGAAGTGAAGTCAAAGGTGACCATTTTAGTTGCTAAAAGCAAGGTATCACCCCTTAAATCAGTTTCTGTTCCAAAGCTGGAACTCAATGGTGCTTTACTACTTTCCAGACTATATTCTACATTAGTGACTATTTTGGATAGCTTCATTATTAAGTTTTATGCCTAGACTGACTCGCAAGTAGTTCTATCATGGATGTCATCTCATCCTAGGTGTTGGAAACCTTATGTGGCCAATAGCACCTCAGAAATTCTAGACTCTGTTCCATCTGACTCTTGGAGGTATGTTCCAGGCAAGGAAAATCCAGCTCACATTGCTTCTAGAGGTTTATTTTCTAAGGATCTTCCTGATTTTTCCCTTTGGTGGGAAGGCCCAAAGTTGCTTTCTTTAAGTCAAGAACATTGGCCTGAACAACCTCAAATAAAAACTAATTTAGACACTGTAAATAAAGAGAAAAGAACTCTAAATTTTGTTTTCCAGTAACTGTGAATAATTCTTTGATTGATCTACTTTTTGAAAAATATTCTTCTTTTACTAAAATTGTTGATGTTTCAGCTTTTTGTATTAGGCTTGTGAGACATTGCAAACAGAAAGTTGGCAAAATGAACACCAGTCGTTTGAGTAAAGGTAAATTTCTTCCTTTATCGACAAACGAAAGAAGACATTCAGGTAATTTGATTATTTCTTATATTCAGCAGCTATATTTCGCAGATAAAATTAGTTGTATTAGATCAAACAGATCAGTTTCTAAAAAAAGTTCTCTTTTTTCACTTTGTCCTTTTATTGATAGTGATGGTTTACTTAGGGTGGGATGTAGGCTGAGAAATTCACCCTTCCAGTACAATGCAAAACATCCTGTCATTTTGCCAACTCAACATAAATTAAGTGTGTTAATTGTTAAATAATTTCATGTTATGCATTTTCATGCTGGGTTAAATTTATTAATGGGTATCATTAGACAGAGTTATTGGATTGTACGTGCCAAGAAGATAATTAAAAATTGTATTCATAAATGTGTTACCGGCTATAGATATAGAGCAGCTTTTTCCAAACAGTTAATGGGAGATCTTCCTCTTAACAGAGTCACTCCTAACAGGCCATTTTCTGCATGTGGAATCGATTATGTAGGGCCTATTAATATTTTGAAATATCGAGGTAGAGGAGCGAAAACTACTAAATACTATATTGTTTTATTTGTTTGTTTTGCAACTAAAGCTCTACATTTAGAGTTGGTGAATGATTTAACCTCCGAGGCATTTACTGCTTCATTAAACAGATTTTGCTCTCGAAGAGGAGCTCCTCAACATATGTATAGTGATAATGCCACAGCATTTGTAGGTGCTAAAAGGCAACTACCAGATTTATATAAATTTATTTGTTCAAGTGAAAGAAATAAACAAATTTGTTATTTTTTGTCTCAAAGAAACATTGAGTGGCATATGATTTCTCCAGTGAGTCCGCATTTTGGTGGACTGTGGGAAGCCGCAGTTCGTTCTGTAAAATTTCATATCAAACGTGTAATTGGAAATACTAATTTAACTTTTGAAGAACATTATACATTTTTAACTCAAATTGAAGCTATCTGGAATTATAGACCATTAGTGGCAATTGATAGTGATAACAATTCAGATGGTATAAATATATTGACTCCATCTCATTTTTTAACTGGTGATGTTATAACTTCCCCAGCTGAACCTTCAAATAAGGAAAAATTGCCTTTACGATCTTGTTGGGATATTGTACAAAAATTGAAATTATGTTTTTGGAAAAGGTGGAGTATTGATTATTTGAATACTTTGCAAAATCGAAAAAAATTGAGAGTAAAATACTGAAAATTTTAAAGTAAATGATGTAGTAATTTTGAAAGAGGATAATGTTCCTCCTTCTGTTTGGCCATTAGGCAAAATTATTGAAATTCATCCAGGTAAGGATGGTATAGTCCATGTAATGACTGTTAAAACCGCTAGGGGAATTTTTAAAAGACCTGTTGTGAAACTGTGTTTACTTCCTTTGCATCAAGAATATCTTCTTGATGGGTGGGAGTATGTTCAGTGCTAAACTGATTAGGAATCAAATTTAAGATTTTAGTTATTCTGTTTGTTGGCAGATGGCAGCACTATGCATTCTGTGCTGTTGTGAAATCTTCATTATGACATCATCAGTTAGTTGATGTTTGGTTTTCTGAGAGTGTGGCATGGAGCATGCTGCTCCTCTTGCATTATTGTCCTTTTTATTCTATTTAATTTATCTGCACCCAATTTAGGCAGGGGATATATTTTATAATGTAATTTAAGGCTTTCATGTGATCAAAGCATACTAATTAGAGTGTTAATTTTAACTAAGGAAATTCCATTCTGAAACCAGAACTGTATGTTTCATTATGTGTGAAGTTTTTGTGAATATCAAGATTTGTTTTTTTGTGTTGTGAAATAAAATAAGAAAAATTCAAGGATTTATTACTTCAAATTCTTTACAGTGGCGTCATTTTCACACAGCACCTTTCTGTGATTAGGACCGCATGTAGTGTATGGGGATGTTTAAGAATCCTTTGGACGTAATTTCGCATGGACAGCATGAAACTAGTTTCTAGCAGAGAGCAACTGGTGCTTTTGGAAAAGTCGAGCCTTTTGCTCGACTCTGCGCTGCGCTGCATATCTGCTGTTTCAGCTACCCTGGTTCTATTCTTGTCACAACTCCGCACATCATGCAGGATCAAAGGAGTAAAATAACAATAGAATTCATTTATCTAATACTAGAAAACCCCGCGGATTTGCTCGCGTAATAGTTGAAATAGGCTAAGTGATGTTTTTATAACTATTTTTTATTAGAAGAAATTATGCTTTTAGGAATAATTTAAAAATTACTAATTAAGTCTCAGTTTGATTAAAGTTTATTTTTACACTGCCTTAGGCAGAAATGAGACTTAATTTAATAAGAAGAACTAAAACTAATTCTGAATAAATGATAATTTAATAAGTATTTGATGCTTATGCTCATTTCATACACTCATTTCAGTATTCATTTGAAGTTTTGAATTTTTTAGAACCATCGTCTTAGTACACATTTAAATCTTAAAATTAACCATAATATCAAATTACAAGCTTCTTGTCTAACAGTCTATCACCTCTCTTGTGTTAGGGGCACCAACATAAAATGCCTATTGTGGAACAGAGACTGTCACCATTAATTTGCCAACGTTAAATTTGAAATCGGTTTGACAGTTACTGATATTCCATAGAAATCGTAATTTAGACTTGTTTAAAGGCTTTCTTCGAACTATTGTTGTTCGTGCCAACCAGGTGGTAGTGGCACCGGCATAAAATATAATCTGTGTAGGATCTGAGACTATCCATATCAATTCGCAACCATTACTTTTGTAATCGGTTTATTATTTCCTGTGATTGTATAGAAATCGTAATTTTAGGACTGTTTTAGAACTCTTTTCGTATCTTCCTTTCGCTTCACCCCTTTTTAATTTCGATTTTTTCGACTGTTCTTAGAGAGGATTTATATTTTGTAAGTAACTACCATGCCATATTTCAAGTTTCTAGCCTCTTCAGTATCACAGAAATCGAAATTTCGAAATTTTTTTGCTCCTGCAACTCTCTAGTGGTTATAACATCGACATAAAATATATGTTTGAGCAGGTTCTATCACCATCAATTTGCAACCATTATGTTTGAAATTGGTTTTGCATTTCATTAGATTGCATGAAAATCGTAATATAGGACGTTTTTAGAACGCTTTTCACTGACGTCATCCTTTTAAATTTGGAATTTTCTTTCGACGGTTCTTAAAAAGCATTTGCATCTTTGAAGTAATTACCATTCCAAATTAAAAAAACGTTAGAGCACCTCAGTAACACAAAAAAAAAACACAATTTTGAATGTTTTTTACTCCTGTAACCCCCAGGTGGTAGTGACAATAACATAAAATATAGCCTATGTTGGAGCAGGGACTGTCACCATCAATCTGAAACCGTTACTTTTGAAATCGGTTTATAAATCTGAGATTGCGTTGAAATCACAATTTAGGACGTTTTTAGAACGCTTTTGGTGCATTTTCAGCCGTTTTAAATTTCGAATTTTTAAGAAACTGTTTTCAGAAAACATTTACACCTTATAAGTAATTATCATGCCAAATTTAAAGTTGCTAGATCCTGCAGTATCACAAAAATCACAATTTAGAACGTTTTTTTGCCACTGCACCCAGTTTGGGGTAGTGGCATCGACATAAAATATAGTTTATGTTGGAGCGAGGGCTGTTACCATCGTTTTCACATCATTATTTTGAAATCGGTTCAGTAATTCCCGAGATTGCGTAGAAATCATAATTTAGAACGTTTTTTAGAACGCTTTTTGTGCATTTTCATATCTTTTAAGTTTGATTTTTTAGGGAATGTTCTTACCGATTATCTGTATCTTGTAAGTAACTACAATGCCTAATTTAATGTTGCTTGCCCCTGCAGTAACGCAAAAATCGCAATTTAGAACGTTTTTTTGCTTTTGCAACACCCAGGTGGTAGTGACGCCGACATGAAATAGAGCCTATATTGGTGCAAGGGCTGTCATTATCAATTTCCAACCAGTACTTTTAAAATCGGCTGGGTACTTTCAGAGATTGCGTAGAAATCTCAATTTAGAACTTTTTTTTTGAACGCTTGTCGCGCATTTTCACCCTTTTTAAATATCGAATTTTTTAGGAAATGTTCTTAGTGATCATTTATATCTTATAAGTAACTACCATGCCTAATTTCAAGTTGCTAGACCCTGCAGTATGACAAAAAACGCAATGTAGAAAGTTTCTTGCTCCAGCACCTCCTTTAGGGTAAAGGCACCGGCATAAAATATAATCTATGTTGGAGCGAGGTCTCTCACCATCGTTTTCACACCATTATTTTTGAAATCGGTTCGGTACTTCCTGAGATTGCGTAGAAATCGCCATTTAGAAGGATTTTTAGAACGAGTTTTGCGCATTTTCACCTCTTTTAAATTTCAAAATTTTTTAAATGTTCTTAGTGATCATTTATATCTTATAAGTAACTACCACTCAAAATTTCACCTTTCTAGGCCCTTCAGTAACACAAAAATTGTCTTTTTATAACGTTTTTTGCTCTTGCACCCCCTTTTGGGTAGTGGTATGGACGTAAGATATAGCCTACGTTCGAACAGGGACTAACACCATCATTGTGATACCAGTACTTTTGAAAACGGTTCGGTAGTTCCAGAGATTACCTCCTACAATCAAACAAACAAACAAATTTTACTTCTTTATAATATTAGTAGTATAGATAAACATGACGTTTCTGTGTATTAGCAATTACGCGTTTATATAAAATCTCTCAACACCTATTTTATCTGCACTTAAAACACAGACCTTTGCAACAGCAGAACTCGAAAATTAAAGAAAAATATATATATAAAATATTATTAAGAAAAATGAAAACTTAAAAAATTCAAAAATTTAAGGAACTCAATTTACAGAAAATAACAAAAATGGAAGCAAATTCTATGATTGGGAAAAATAATATAAAAATTCTGTCGATTTCAATTATATTTTGCTGCCAGTGAGCTAACAAACAATTCAAGTTCACAAAATATCCATGCATTTACGTTTACTGTTGCATTAAACTAGTTGCATGGCAACCAGATGTGTTGCTTTTGACTTGCATGAGATCATTCTTTTTTTTTTGGGGGGGGGGAGGGGAAGTAAATGAAATCTAAATTTATTGTAAATTTAGAAAGCAATCATAGTATTAATTATATTTAATACAATATTTCAAATAACAAATTATACTGACAAAATTTAAGTCAAAAGCTTTCCCAATGAAAATGCACATGTTCTATAAGGGGCAATCCATAAATGATGTCACACTTTTTTTCAATATTTTTTACTCCTCCCCTCCCCTTTGTCACAAAATGTCACCCTTCACCATACCCCCTCTCTTCCCATTGTCACATGTCAACATATACTTGCAGTTCAGAAACAAAGCACTACGTTATAGATCATATTTCGAATTTTAATTTTGAACTTTAAATATGTCTTTTAATGGTATTTGAGAACATAACGATAAAAATGACTCGTGTACTTATTTTGTATGAAATAAGATTAAGGTTTACAACAAAAAACACAATTAATATACAATAGTAATAAGATATTAATATGAAAAAGCAATTGAAAACAGTAGTATTTTAGAATTTGAAATGGAATTTAATATATTTGATTTTAAATCTTATATTTACTTTAAGTACACAAAATACTTTAAAACAGATTGATTTTGAAGAAATAGCCTCAATATTAGTTTTACTTAAATGAAATTGCCATCGCATTTCATTTGCCACATCGAAATGCAATGGCATTTCGATGCCATCAGAACATTTATAAAATTATATATTAAATCATAAAATAGAAATAACTCTGAATCATTTATTATTACTCATCCTCCCTTGGAGAAGATATATGCTCGTCCATGGATGTACACAGGCATTTTGAAATCACTCTTATCCTCGGGGATAGTAAGCCCTCTAATGTCAATGCAATGATAGTAAGTCCTCAAATGTTTAACCAAAATGTGTGATGTCACACTTCTTCTTACCCCCTCCCACCCCCCTTGTCACTAACTGTCACAATTTCACAAACCCCTCTCTCCCCACTCCAAGCGTGACATCATTTCTGGACGGCCCCTAACTTTATTTTGTAAAAGCTTTTCGTTCTACCAAGATTTGGTTTCTAATTTAGGAGCTCGTAGAAATGGCGTCATTTGGTTGAAGTTATACAAAAATAACTTTGTTTTGGCGAATTTATTCAAAAGCACTTTGTATTTACGAATTAAAATAAATGCTTAGAGAAGTAGTTTTTTTCCTAACAGTTTTATGTTTTCGAAAATAAACTGATTACTGAAACTTGAATATGTGAAAATAAGTTTGTATTTCTTGAAATGTCCTTGAAAAATACAATTCAATTACAATATTATTTTCACTATCTATTCAAATAAATGTTAATATCAATTTGAGAATTATGCAAACAAAGAAACCCAATAATCCGTATCGTTTTCCCTACTCTCATTTTTGTCCACAAAAACGGAGCAATTTAGTCGCTGTTAAACTTTAGTCATTAAACACAACTATTTGTTGGACTGTATCTCTATTTATTAAAATCACAATACGATGAGCGAACACTCTGGTCGCCATATTACTTCACAACAACATTATTCTCTATTCCGTTCACTTCACGTTTTCAATCCAGAGGAATTCGCGACGCCCTCTTACGGGACTTATAAATTCTCAGTTTTCAGCAAATAAACATTCTCCCCCGGATTGAAAAGTACAAATTTCATCTCAGAATTTTACAATAAAATAAATTTACATAGAAATTACAAAAAAATTACACAACAAACAGGTATACAGAACATAACAAAAAATTCTAAATATACAATAATTTAATAACTATAGTTTCAAACTCTTCATAATTAAATAATTTTCTAAAATTTCCTCTGGAAAATTTATCATTTTGTAAAACTTTTTCAGTTTGGAATTTGCCCCCACGAAATTACTAGCATTATCCGCAAAAATCTTAGAACATTTTCCACGTCTAGCCATAAAACGCTTAAGAGTGGCTATCAGAGCATCTGAGGTTAAATCCGAGAGAAGCTCTAGATGAATGGCGCGAGTTACAAAATATATGCAAACACAAATAAATATTTTGTTCAATGAACCCTTGCGCTGATTTTTATAAGTTACATAAAATGGACCACATAGATCTAAACCGGTACAATTAAATACTGGTGCCTCATTAATTCTTTCATAATGTAATTCACCCATTAGCTGAAAGCATGGAGTTGGTTTTACCTTAAAACAAATAACACAAGAATGCACCGTTTTTCTTGCCAAATTTCTACCCCCTAAAGGCCAAACTTTTAATCTAACAGAATTCAAGAGTCCTTGGGGACCAACATGAAAAATACGCTTATGCATAGTAATAAAATAAATCTTACTTAATTTAGAATTTTCCGGCAAAATAGCTGGATGTTTCTGCTCATAAGAAACGGAAGCTTTGTTGAGCCTTTTGCCAACACGTAATATTCCCTTATCATCTATAAAGGGATTTAAAATATTAAGATTACCTGTCACAGCCTTTTTACTACATAAACATTTTTGTGATACTCTAGTCAAAATGGTTTCAGCTTCCTTGACTTCTTCAAAAATCAAGTTAACATTTCTTTTATCAGCATTTCTATACAATTGTATATAAATCTGCGAACAAAGGAAAAATATGTAAAAGTTTATAATAGTCATTACTAAGATAAAAAAGTTATCAAAAAAGGATAAATTCTCGGTGGCTAGAAATAAAGTCACTTCCCAGTTATTTTTCCTTTCGGAACATTGTATTTCACTTAAATAGTTCTGACTTTCACTTTCAGTTAGTAAGTCACTTTCAGAAAAAGATGATTGCAAATAACTTGAGGAAAATTCTGGATCCATCAAAAATTCGGGGCCTGTAAACCACTTGGAATTGTTCACAAGGGAGTCCGTGCTTATTCCTCGTGAAAGAAGATCTGCTGGGTTGTCTTTACCTGCACAATGAAACCATGTTTCTGGTTGAGTTAATCTTTAGATTTCATCCACACGATTGGCAACGAAGGACTTCCATTTTCTGCTGGATCCTTTAATACAGAATAAAGCTATTTTTGAATCTATCCAATGATAGATTTTAGAAGTATTTTTACTATCAATTACCTTTTTAATTTCTGATTCTAAGCGAGCTGAGAGTAAAGCACCAATCAACTCTAAGCGTGGCAAAGTTATTCTCTTTACTGGGGCAACTATGGTTTTAGATGTTATGAAACTAACAGAAACTTGATCGTAATCTTGTACTCTCAAATAAACAACAGCACCATAGAACTTCTACGTCATCAAGTTATTTTTTTTTTTTAGACGTTTTATTTGTATTGTTGTTAATGTTGTACTAATTTATTTGTTCTTTCGTTATTTAAAATGAAAATTATGTCAATTTGTATAATTTTGCGAGTAGTTTGGCGATTTATATAATTTAGCGAAATTGGTCGACGGGATAATCAAGTAGTACCGCAGCGGCTTTGGCGTTAAAATTACCCAATCAAAGAAAAATGAATAGAAATCCGTTTATAGGGAGATCGCCATTGTTTCTTAAATAATAATTCAATCTTTCGAAATCTTTTTAAAGCCGATCAAATTAGCGTGCATTTAGAGTCTGCGGTGTCTAGACGGGGGTTGACGAGCGTAGCTCGTAGGGGGCAAAGCCCCCTAGTTACGAAAAAAAAATAGTATCTCGAAAATTAATTCAAATTTCAAAATTCTAAGAACACTTTCGACATTCTACATCCATGCGGGTAACTAGCATTAATTGGATCGCCCAAAGTTCCATTTTCAAGGACGAGTAGCTGTGAAATAGGAAAGGACAGTCATATTTTCACATTTTAATCAAGGAAGTCTTAATTTCGTAACTAGCATTAATTGGATCGCCCAAAGTTCCATTTTCAAGGACGAGTAGCTGTGAAATAGGAAAGGACAGTCACATTTTCACATTTTAATCAAGGAAGTCTTAATTTCGTTATGAAAAATTTACCACAGAGAAATGTAGAAATATTTATATTGTTTTAAGTGAAAATGGTTTTTGCGTAATGGAACCTGCAAGCTATAGAGATATATTAGAAAAATTCATGTTTGAAAATTATTGAAAATATGTGTGAAGTTTCTCTCTATTCTAAAAAAAAGTAACTAACGCTGTTCCCGCCGCCGGTTTTGAATTTTTTGTGACCGGAGGCCTTTCTTCGTTATGCAAAATATTGCATACAAAAATATGAAAATCGGTGGTGTTTTAGAGAAATGTTTGCTAAACACGCTGATGCAGACAGTTTTCAAATCAAAGAATTATTTTAAGAGATATTTAATGCTAAATTTGGACAAAATCGTTCCAGTAAAAAAGTTTTATAGGAGCAAAAACAGCACATGGGAATTTAATCATTTTTAGATCATTTTATGCGTCAGAATTTCCCGGCGTGCAAACTGCATTTAATTTTTAGTTTGACTCATTTTTTGAGGTTTTATTACTATTTTAAATTCAAATTTTCAGAATTTCGAGAGATATTTTTTACATATTTTAGAAAATGGTATTAATTTAAACTGTTGCCAACTGTATAAACAGCGCAAACAATAATGTTTGTTTCAAATTAAAAATTTCTTTTACATGTGACTATTATAAACAGAAAATATAAAAAGCAGGAACTCATTGAAAATTACGTCATAAGAACTATATTTACACGTGAATTTAAAAGTGAAAGAATATTGTAAAATAATTAATTTAATGACATGCGTTAGAAGTCTTAAATACGAGAAATTACGTCACATTTACGTCACATTACACCTATTACGTAAAATGAACAAAAAATAATATTGCAAAACTGTTTAAATTTAAAAATTGCGCCAGACATTTATTTCATATCTTAAGATGATCATAATATTTCATTTCTAACAAAAGTATTTTCACGTGAATATTAAAAAGAGGAAGAAAAGTTTGGTGAAAATTACGTCAGATTAAAAACGATATATTTAAAGTGTATTATTTAAAAAAAAATACTTTCTTTTCGGTTTGCTGAAAATACCGGGAGTCAAAGACTCTGTTTATTTAATTCATTTTATATTAGCTTATTTTGAAATGTTTAACTGATCTTATTTAATCAAAGACGAAAACAGTCATTGCGTCTTTTAACAGCAGCTGATTTGGCTTTAAAGTTCCCCAATTAAAGAGGAATGAATAGAAACCCGTTTATAGGCAGATCGCCACTGTTTTTTAACTTATAATTCAATCTTCCGAAATCTTTTTAAAGGCGATCAAATTAGCATACTTTTAGAGTCTGCGGTGTCTGAACGGGGGTTGACGAGCGTAGCTCGTAGGAGGCAGCGCCCCCTAGTAGAAATAAAAAGAATTACAGTACCAAAAATCGCAAAACCGAAATTTCATCGTCAAGTGTTGCCATTTTCAAAATGACATCAGCGTTACGCACGGACACGTTTGTGCTTTATAACATACATATGCAAAATCTCATTCACTCATGAATATCTTTCAAACATTTTTCATTAGGAGATTATGATTAGCAAAAATTCCTCAAAAACAATTGATCAAATAATGAATAATTCGTGATATATCTAACGAATATCTACTGTTTTTATTAAGTGTCATATGAGAAAAGCAATTGCAGATTTTCTATTTCTAAAATTATCCAGAAACCCTCGCTAAAAATATTGCGAAAAGATCTAAAAATGAAGAAATTTATCAGCAGTTCCCGGGATAAAAGCGGACTAATCAGGATTATTCCAGTCTACTACTTAAGCACTGCTATATGCTGTATATATATCATTGAAGCCAAAAGGGAGATGTATCATAAATGTTCACATACATCCTGTGCTATGAGATATGCTGAGAATTGCTTATTCAGATATATTGGGAGACGTCTAGCACTATAAATCTTTACGGCTGTTAAGCTCGCACCATATTGATAACTTTTTAATCAATACATCTTTGTTTCTATTGTTCATATGTAAAAGAAAACAAATATTTAGAAAGAAAAATTTAAAAAGAAGAAAAGTACCCAGTTAAACGAATGGCATTGAGCTCACAGGCTATTCACACAAATTGTATATTATACTCTTATTTCAAAGAATAATATCCCCTGAAAAATAAATTAATGCGGGGATTAGCCCTCCTCCTTTCCCCTCTTTATACTTAACCAGTGAGACTCCAAATGTCATCACGGAAGCGGCTTATCGAAATAAACCGGCATACCAAATTTGCAGCAAATTGGATAGAAAAACACATTTAGCTAAATTAATGGAGTATTAGCCACCCGTTCCCCCTTTTAGCTTAAACAATGAACCTTCAAATCTAATCAGGGAATCGCCTTATCAGAATTAGCCGGTATACAAAATTAGAAGAAAATCTGATAATTCTGCATGAAAAATCTATTTATCTAAGTTAAAGGGGATACCCCGTTACCCACCTTTATACTTAACCAATGAACCCCAAAACTAATCAGGGGAGCGCCTTTTCAGAATGAACCTAGAAATTTTTTTAAGCAAATCGGATATTTCTATCAAGAGTTATCTCGTTACGTACATACATACGTATATATACATACAGAACCGGCCGGCACATCAGTATTTCATAGCCTGTGAGCTCAAAAATGATAAGCAAAACCTTCTCAAATAGACTTTAAAAACCCAACGATCAATATTCACGTTATATATGGAATAAAATGCTCCTCATATCTCATCTGTTCAAGGCAGTTTTAGATTTTTCAATTTCCAAAAATCCCAGCTAAAAATAATTCGACTAGATCAAACAAGTCGGAAATTGTAATCAAACGTGGCAAATGAGGTGTGTTTTTACTGTAACTAGTTTTCTAAATATTCAGATCTTGGTGCAATAGCTGTTGCGCTTTTATGTAAAAATGCATAATTTATTACGATTATATATATTAAATTCAGTAATACGGTAATAACAGGACTCCATCTTAAATAGGAAGTCATCACCCCGCAACCCAGCATCATTACCTAACATGGGATATCATTGGGTTAATTACGTATGATAGGATTTAATAGAATGAAGGAAACGTTTATTAATATCTTTTTAATTTTTGATTCTATTTTCAAAAAAATTGAAATGACTCGACAAAATTTGGCAACGATTACATATACTAAATTTCAAGCCATTGGGTTGGGTGGTACTTTTGCGCTGTTATATGCGGGAAGACGGATAGACAGACGGGCCGACCAGACGACGACTATAGTAGGTGCTACGTATTTATATAGCTACGAACGTACTTATATAGCTAAAAACGAGGAAATTTATCTGCAGTACCCAGAATAAGTAAGGGCTGATTAGAATTATACCAGCCTATTAGATCACAGCTGAATATATGGCATTGAAGACAAGTGGGGAATGTATCATAAATGTTCAAGATGCGTCCTGTGGTATGAGATATGCTGAGAATATTGCTGACCATTCAGCCATTATTCAGATATATTCAGAGTAGTCTAGAGTTATGAATCTCTCCGGCTAAACTCGTATTAAAGTAATAGCGGATTCAGTAATGTATTTTGTTTTTATTGTGGGCTATATTTTTAGTGCAAATATATCATAAACGAGTAGATGACATGATCGCGTTTAAATAATCAAAATATCCTCTCTATCTATTTTGCGTAATAAATATTTGAAGAGAAATTGTTTAATAAATCTGCATGTAAATTTAAGAACTATTTTACTCGGGTAAATAGAAGAATAAAAATGCGCGTATTAAACTTGACAAATTATACAGGCTGATTCAAAAAGATATTATACAAAAATTAAGATGTCGTGGTGCAAACTACAACAAACTTTTTTGTGTAATAAAGTAGGTACCAAATTAAACTACAATTAATAGTTACTAACTAAAATCATGTAAAGTAATCATCAGATTCCAATAAAATATACTGACAATTGTTAATACATTATAATACTTATTTACCGAATAATTCGGTATAATAATCAGCAAATATTAAATGAATTTACTAATAACATAAATTTACATATAATATATAATATATAACATATAAAAAATTAATATTCATTCAGTCAAAATCCCAGGATGTTTCTCTCGAATCCGAATTCAGGTTTTTATTCATAACTGTACCATTAATGAAGATATTTTAACGAAATTTGAAATAGATTAATAATTATTATATGTGTTGAATTTTAAAATATCACAAGAAATGTAAAAGGGCTACCATCCTCATCCAACTGGCACAAAACTATTCCTACATATTTCCTGATTTAATTGACAGTTTATAGAGTTTCACTTATACTGTATACTTCAATAACTTTTCATGATATTGTATTTCATACAAAGAAACGTTTGTCTGTTAAAAATTGCTTTCAAATTTCTTTATTTTAGTCAAAGTTATAAAATACAGTTATATTCGGAATGTAGTGAAACCCCCTGTATTTTTGAGAAAAAATGGATTATGACTCTGGATTCTTTAATTTTTTTTGTTGTTTTGTTTTGGAATGTACTGTCACCTATAAGCTTTGTCCAATCTTTTTTTAATTACCCTATATTATGGTGGATATAAGGAATCCGTGTGTCTATATCTGTCGCGTTTTATTTATATTCCTCGTGGCAGGGATTTATCGTATACACATTTGTAAAGTGAAATTGTATAAATACAAAATATATGTTACCATTAATGTGCGGAAATCAGATATTTTACAGATTAACTAGGTATTCTGAAGCTTGGCTAGTCCAATCTAAGTGCGGAAGATTTTACTGTTTCATTTAACATTACTTAGGTACTCGATAAAATGAAATAAAAATATATGTGCTCAAAAATAGAAAAGTTTTCGTACGCTTAAATAATTACTCATACAAACTCAGTAATACTAAGTAGTACTATTTGAAAATCACGCTATAGTTTTTTTCTATAACATTATAAATAATTAGATAAAGTAATTTGCAGATTCTAAATAAAATAAAAGATTATAATATTTATTTTCTAGATAATTTTGTGTAATAATTAGCAGATTTTAAATAAAATATACTAACAAAAGTTGAAACATAATATTATTTATTTATTTATTGATGTCTAAACACATCAAGTTCACAGAATCAATCAGCAGAATATTTGATAGAGTGAAACAGAGAAAATTTAAAGTACGAAGAATCAATTAAACATATTAAAAACATTAATCGCATTAATTTGCAAGAAAAAAAAAAAAAAAAAAACCATGATGGAATCGTGCTCACTTATTAGAACAATCAAAATATTGGAGACACTTTGAATTACTCAGCAGCTGTTTTTTTCGACAAGCATATGATTATGCAATACATTTAGATTTACTGTCGCATTTTCTGAAATTGTGTTCAGTATTAAGGGTTTGTTTTATTGCTATTTGACTTAAAGATACTTTCACAGTAAGGACATCCTCTTTCTATAAATGTCTCTCTTTCTAAACACTGAGTTCATGTTTTGCATGCAGATGTTTTCAAATACTCGGTGTAGTACAAGTGCGTAAAACCCATCTTCAGTTTTAATAAAAACTGCAACTAAAATCTAGTGAACATCAGTTGTTACTCTATTTACTTCACCTAGTGGCATATTTATCGACATTTGGGTGATTTTTATCAGAAACTGCTAAAATTTTCTTTCCTTGTCTAAACTTTCCTCGTCTTTTTCATGTTGTTTTCTGATCTATATTCGTTTTACATATTTTTCACAGTGCATTCTTAACATAATCTTCTCTTCAGATTCCTTTTCGCCAAAAATTACGTGAACAAACTTACTTACATGATTTAAATGCGTAAACATCTGGTGGTGCTTTTAAGCAAAAAATATAGACAATACTTGTACATTTCTTTTTACAGGCTGTGTACTAAAATAAAGATGGTGATTCTTATGAAATCAATGTAACTCAACTCCATTCTACATAACTTTTTGATGACTTCTTCAACCTGCAGAGGGGATTCCTCAGAGGTATAGGGTAACTGAATAATTTTTATGGCCTTACCCGCAAATGGTGACAACGGTATAGAAGATAGTTTAACATCACTATCGATAAATGCTTACATTTATATATAGATGATTTTCTAGAAGAAAAGGTAGCGTAATGTCCTCTTCAGTAAGATTGGATCGTGATCACATAATCACAGTCATCTTCTAAATTTAAAAAGTCATTGTTTCATAACTTATCTAATGTAATATACTTTGTGGTATAATAGAAGAAGACAATGCAACTTCCAAATTGATAGACGCGATTTTTTAAGAACTGTACAAATCGCACACCTTCTCTCCACTTGTTAGTTTGTTTGTCAGCCATATAGGTAATGAACATGTTTTCATTGTCCTAAACTGTTCATTTGACAATTTTTTGACTTTGGCTGTGTGGAATTTTCTGCGTACCAGTTAGAATTCTTGCCGTATTTATGCTAAATAATCTTGCATTCGATTACAAAATTAATGTTAGCTTTCAGAATGATTTAATCTTAATATTCTCAATTGGCTTTCCTGTAGGTCCCTTCGGGCCTTTTATTTATTATTATTATTATTATTATTATTATTATTATTATTATTATTATTATTATTATTGTGTGTGTGTGTGTGTGGTGACGGCGGTAGTAGATGGAAACCGCTGGGTGGGGCTTGTGAGTGCTTAAGCCATTTGGTAGGCCTCCCCACCTAGCTGACCCTTTGACCCTTTCAGAATGCAAAATACTTGAATCGCGAAGATCAAGCAAATTATAGAGTTCTTCATCTGTCCGTTTTGGTGAGATCTACTTACTAGAAGAAACTTAAATTTCATATAGACATAAAGTTAGGAATTGGTGAAATCCGCCTGGAATCTGTTATTGCGATGCTGTAATTAGCTTTGCAACTTTTCTTTTATCTCATTTTGATGTTGTTATTGTTTGTTTTTGCTCATAAACTTTGTATATATTGAAAATCAATTTTATTTGGCCTTGAGTTATGTTTTTGTAAAGTCTATTTAATTGTTTGATAATCTGTCCCTTCCATCATGACAAGTTGACAAATGAGTAAAATACAATATTCCAAAAAAATATTCGCCTTGGACAAGCCTTTACACACGTTATCGTGTATCTGGCAACGTTTACATAAATTTAAAAAAAAAAAACAATTTTAATTGGGTTTGAGCTATGATTTTTTAAAGTAATTTAATTGTTTTATAAGTCTGTCTCTTCCAACATGACCAATTGATAAATGAGTTAAGAACAATATGCCAAACAATTATTCGACATGGACAAAATTTTTCACACTTTATCGGGTATCTGGTAACGTTTGCATAAATTAAAAAACAAATTTATTTGGGTTTGAGTTATTATATTTTAAGCCTATTTAATTGTTTTATAACTCTGTCTCTTTCATACTGACCAATTGACAAATGAGTAAAATACAATGTGCCAAATAATTTTTCTTCGTTGGCAAGACAAACCTTTTCACATTTTTTCAGCATCGGTTCAAATGAGTTTCCACAGTCTTGTACAGTCAAAACGTCATTTCATTCGATTATTCGATAATGTCGAAATGATTATTTTTTCTTGAAAACTTTTATTCGCTTTATATCTTCAACTATGGAATCATATTTTCGTTTTCTCACAAAAACACTAATGTATTCCTAATGTTTGCTAAAGAGGTTAGCATAGATAAAGCTCTTCATTTTGTAATTATTCGTTAAGCTCGTTGTTTTGGAGATAAAATTACCTTTCAAAAATCATGACAACGCAGAAACGAAATTGAAAACTTCATCTAAATATTCGCAGTCTACTCAAGTAATGCGAAAGTGATACAGAAAACAAAACTTTGATGACCTATGCTCTAAAAAGCGGTAGGAGAAAGAGGTAAAGTAAAAGAAAAATATGAAGTTTTTTGCATTTTAACGATTTGAAATACGTTAATGTGCATAATACCTAGGTAAAATGCGGTAAACTCCCATTTTTGTAGATGATTCCGCACTTTAAAGAAACAAATCATGCAATCCGCCGATTAATTAGGTAATGTACCTATTAACGCTGTTCTCAATTTAACGGTAGCATAGGCTGAAACACCCAGTAACCGTTAACACCTTAAGGAATTCTTTCTTGTTCAAATCACTATTAGAAATTTTTAAATCTATTTTATACTTATCTTTCTTTTTGAAAGTTTAGTAGAAATACATTAAAAATTTTTTGCTGACAAAATTTTAGACAATTATACTTTTTATTACTTAAAATTAATTTTTATCATAAATATGGTGAATAAATCAAGTAACTGACAACATCCCTATTTTGAAAAACCAATAACTGATCAATAAGTTATAACAGTTAAGAAAAATAAATTATCACTAGAGGGTATTATTTTGCAGAATTTTGAAAGAAAATTCGTATTTGAGTTAACTTCTTATTGACTTTTTGGCTGAAGTGTCAATAATTGGGCCTGACACCCTATATACTAGAAAAAGAGTAAATATGTTTTTCAAATAGATTTAAATGCTTGAAACTTTTATAAGTCTAAGAAATGCTAAAAAATTATTACATTTTCTTATTCTACTTTCCTATTTTACAGTTTCTTTCAAATGTGTAGTTAAAATGTCGTTAAAAATATGTACTTAAAGTACACACTTTTAATATATTGCATGTCTTTCTATCGTTCGTTACCAAATCCTACTATAAATGATCAAATAAAACAGTTGGTACTTAGCACCCCAAATTTTGACTGACACATTATGAAATCTAATAGCGTTCATACCTTTCGCATTCGTACCTTTTACAGCAATGAGGATGAACACTCCAGGTAAAAGTCCATATTGAATTAAAACACAAAAAAAAAATTCACCGATATATTTAGTTTGATTCAAGGGTCGTTTGGAGAAACTGACCAGCGCAGAGCAAAGCCTGCTAGTTTTAAATAAAAAATACTGATCAGTGTAGCAGAATTTCTAAAGAACAGCTATGATAGAACAGTTCAATTTGTAGTCTGTTTAACCAGGTTTCGGCTAAAATGTGTCAAGTTAGCAAGTTTCTCCTTATTGTATTTAAAACTGTACTAATCATGTTAATAATAAATGCCGAGTTCATGGAGTTGTCAAATTATTGTGGTTCTACTGTGTTTCAATTACAAAGAGGAAAAATAGAAGACATTATATTTTTGAATTACATAAAAAAATGTAAAAAATACAATTAGCTAAGTAATTATTTTAAATCGATTAGAGGAACTGTCCCTTTTATTAACGAAATTTCACCACAACAACGTCATATTCTTTTTTTTTTTTTTTTTTTAATCTAATTTCAGACATTTTTAGAAGTCCCTAGTTTTAAATAAAAAGAAAAGTGTCCAGTTAAACTGATGGCATTGAGCTCACAGGCTATTCACACTAATTGCATATTATACTCTTATTTCAAAGAATAATACCCCTCGAAAAATAAAGACATCGACAAAAATCCCATTTAGCTAAATTAAGAAGGGAGTGGATTAGCTCCCCCATTTCCTCCTGTAGGCTTCCAATACCAATGAATCTCCAAATTTAATGAGGGAGGTGCCTTATCAGAATAAACCGTTATACCAAATTTGAAGCAAATCGGATAATTCAGCATGAAAAACACATTTATATAAATTAAGGGGGATTAGTCCCCGTTCCCCCTTTATATTTCATCAATGAACCCCTAAAACTATTCAGGGAAGCGCCTTATCACAATGAACCTATATCCAAAATTTGAAGCAAATCGGATATTTTCATCAAGAGTTATCGCGCTACCTACATATATACGTACATACGTACATACAGAACCTGTGGGCACATTAGCTCTCGGGGTTTGGTAGTCTGTGAGCTAATAAAAAGTACTGATCAGTGTATCGAAATTTCTAAAGAATAGTTGCGAGAAAGAATAGTTTGTAGTGGACTTAGCCATGTTTCGGGCCAAAGGTCTCGAGTTAGCGAGTTTCTTCATTATATGCCCAGTTTATTATCGAAATTTACCTCACAACAACGTTATATTCTTTTATTTAAATCTAATTTCAGACATTTCCTGAAGTTCCTAGTTTTAAATAAAAAGTACTGATCAGAGTAACAAAATTTCTAAAAAATAGTTGTAAGAAAGAATAGTTTGTAGTGGACTTAGGCATGTTTCGGGTAAAAGGTCTCGAGTTAGCGAGTTTCTTCATTATATGCCTAGTCTTTTAACGAAAATTTCCTCACAACAACGTCATATTCTTTTATTTAAATCTAATTTCTAACATTCCCTGAAGTCCCTAGTTTTAAATAAAAAGTACTGATCAGAGTAGCAAAATTTCTAAAGGATAGTTGTGAGAAAGAATAGCTTGCAGTGTGTTTAGCCGTTTCGAGTTAGCGAGTTTCTTCGTCATTATATTTAACACTGCACCAATCATATTAATAATAAATGCCGCGTTACTGGAGTAGCCGAAATATTGTGGTTCCACTGCGTTTCAATTAGAAAGTGGAAACTAATAAATACCTAAAGAAGACAAATTATTTTTGAAATATATACAAAAATATTAAAACTACAATTAGCTAGGAAATTATTTTAAATCGATTTGAGAAACTGCCCATTTTATTACCTAAATTCACATCACAACAACGTTATATTTGTTTTTTAATCTAATTTCAGACATTTCCTGAAAAAAGAGAAAAACAAAAATGAAGAAAAATGTCATACTATTAAAATCTCGTTACTACAAAAACCATTCTGCAGTTCTTTGATCAATGCAAGGTTTGCTCTCACGCGACTGGCAAAGCGTCATTCTTAAAAATCTTTTTGGCAGCTCAAATCGATTGGCGACCCTTTGCGCCCTCTGCCGGACTAAAGGTTTCAGTAAGTTGAATAAACAGAGCAGAAGATTTATGCAACAAACATAATGTTATATAGAAAGGTTCAGAACTATTTGTCTTGGAGCATAAGTTAAATTTGCAGAAATAGCTTGGGATAAATGAATTGATTATAATTTAGGATTTAAACATTCTCAATAGCAGTTATAGATAAAACACGCGTTAGTGAACATAAAATGTTTTTTTTCTTTCTTTACATAGAATTCGAAGTTCTATATAAAGAAAGAACCTTGTTTGCCCAAAACCAGTTTGATTTACATTAGTTAGGGAAGGGGTAGTTAACCCTTTGAAGGAAGGTTTTTCATTTGTGGATCACTTAATTTTAATCCCTAAATTCCACATTGGCACCAGAATTTTGGAATAAAAACTTTCCTTTTATTAATTACGTAAATAAAAGCGCTTACTTATTTTCAAATAAATTTGTTTGTAAATTCTGATGCCATTCAATCATTTCAGCATGTCAGCATTTTGCTAACATAAATATTTTGCACCTGAAAAGGTTAACTAAGCGCTAACGGACGCATTTACGTCCAGTAACATAATTTGTCTGCATCCAAAAACAACCCACTGTAAATTCATATGCATAAATATGTATTTTGCACCCATGAATAGTAATAGAAATAATATTCAATATTATCTTTTGTTAGATTTTCGTAAAAGTTGAAAACTGGTGATATCCAGCCGGTACATAGATTTAAAAAAAAATACTTTTACGCTACCGGAATATATCCGATAATTGAAGAAATTTCCGTGCTTTTTTTTTCCAGTTCTAGGACAGAAAATTTTCATAATCTGAAAAAAGGTGTTTTTTAACGTCTCCCTTTCTTCCGTGGATCCACTTGGTTTTGAACATGGCACCTCGCGTTTCGAATCAAGCATCTTAACCACTCTACCAGCGAGCGCTTAGAAGAGGGCGAGTTTAAAATGAAGATACTTGTTTTCTTCAAATGGGGTATTGGTAAGACTTGTTAAATTTCTTGTTCAGAAAGTTCGGAAATTTAAACTTAATTGCAGGGACATTTGACGTTATTAAATAATGGTTGGTGTTTTAAGACTTGTAGAATAATAGAGGATAAAAAATATCACATATTAGACCTATTTTTACTAAGACATTAATTGATTGTTAGATGAAAAAATATGAATATTATATTTTTAATTAAATTCGAGAAGAAATGTTTGGTTTTTTGAAAAAAAATCAATTTTTTTTATCTTGATTAATCTACTACATATTTTTAAAATGTGTTTGTTCACTTAGAATATATTTTACACGCGAATATATTTTTTAATACTCTAAAAAATAAATTGCAAATAAGTTTAAATGAATGAGAAAATTACTACTTTATTAAATTCGAAAGCATTATTTTTGTTTGTTTGTTTGTTTTTAAATAAACTAGAAATTTTAATTTATTTAATTTTCTGTTTTTAATTTTAAAAATAAATCCGAACTTTGGCATTAATACAACCAATACGCATGCGTGCAAGGAATAAGCGGAATTTCTCCTTCTTTTTCAGACTTCCGGGAAGAATTAACGGAAAAAGAATGTTTTCCAGGAGTACGGAAATTATAAAAAGAACGAATAATTTAGTGTATAAAGACGATATTTTTTTGACAGTGTACAGTTAACTGTTTAGAGTAATACTTTAAGAAATCTTTCACGTAAACTAAGGCAGGTGCTTCTGTAAAAATGTATATATAAATACATATTTTAAATTCATGAATATTAAATGTTAATTTTGATTGAAAATAATGTAATAAGTTCTCAATGGTTGCAACTTTCCTTAAATCAAAATCAACTATGAACTAAACACAAAAGATATTTTTACAATAAAATATATAGCATTTTGTGTTATTGTTTCATTCTTTATATCATTTGTAGTTGCGCAGAAAGTTTGATATACTTTGCGCATAGCGTGTTTCACAAATTTACATCTATATGCCCACCTAACTCGCACAGATCTGAGATTGTGTATGTAATATGCGAGCGATACAAATATTCAAAAATAAATATGTGCGTCTGTGTGCCCGTATAAGAATGCCATATAGATGAATAAAAAGTACAAATGTGTTATACTACTAAAACCGATGACCACAATATATTTATTATATTTATATCAGAGTTCGTACACATCAGGTGATTGAGAGAATTTTACGTGTTTTAGCACCAGAAATTACCAAAAGTACTGGTCGCTATATTTGAAGATCGAATGTTTTTCATTAAATAAGGAAAATATTACCTTACGAAAATTATGGTAAAAGGTGCTTGAAAGTCCTTGAAGCGTACGAACCCTGCATATATACACTGCTCAAAACAATTAAGGGAGCAAGCAAAAAAATGAAGAGAACAGTGCGAGACAGCCATGCACGGGCATAAAATTGAGAGTGACTTTTGTATCAACGCGCAATATAAAAAAAAAAAAAAAAAAGACGCAAAATTTTTTTACATGAGAGCTAGAATTCTTTGAAACGATGAATAGAACGTGAAAACATGTTTTAAGGCAACAATTTGGTTACATGTAAATGACAAAAAAGTGATATTTAATAATGATGCTAAGTATTTAATATGGCGTGTGGTCTCTCGAATAGATAAAACTGTCGCATACCGGATTCCATGGATTCGATGACATTATCGATAAGTTCTCGGGAAGTACTGTTCCACTCCTCAAGAATTGCACTCTCCTAGTCCCGGACAATAAAAGGAGGCCCCAGTCTCACTGCAATGCGTCGTCCGAGTGTCTTTCAAACATGCTCGATCGCATTCAGATCAAGAAAGCATGTTGGTTATTCCATATGCTGTATTGTTTCAACTTTAAGCATGTTCTCCACAAGAGGAGTTGTATGCTGTCTGGCATTATCATGCATGGAGAAAAAGGAATCACAAATTGCTGCAACGTAAAATACGACATAAGGTCTCAGTATCTCGTCTGTATAACTTCGGGCCATCAAAGTGCCATTCCGAATGATATGTAGACCCGTACGTCCACCTATGGTGATTCCAGCTCGTAGCATCAACCCACCTGGTCTGTAATGTGATCTTTCACGAACGAATTTGGGATTTTTGAGTGCCTCTTTCTCTCCATGCTAAAACACATCCGATGTCACATCCAGACTGAATCAGGACTCGTCTGCCGACAGAAATTGACTCCAACAATTTTGGCTCCTGACTCGATGTTCAGTTGCCCACCTTCTTTGGGACGCACAGTTGCTTGAGGTCAACGGAATACAGACCATTGGCTTACGTGCATAGAGACCACCCTGATGAAACCTATTTCGGACAGTTTGGCTGGGCACCCTACGTCCTGTGGCCAAGAACAACTGTGTTTACAGCTGAGTAGCATTCCTTGTTCCGTCTCAACCAGCTGTTAACAGGATATATCGGTCATAAGTTACTTTGGTAGCACATGGCCGACCTTGCCCTTGTCGATGTCTACCATTCCATGTGTCTTGGAATCGATTCCACAGCATTGTATTGACACTTCTTGCGACTCCATCAGAATTTGCTACACTTCGTTGTGTTTCCCCAAATTCAACTGTTCCGATAATGCGCCAAGCCATGGATTCCGGTAAATCACATTGTTGTGACATTGTTAAGTCACCTTTTCTCAAAACACAAGCTGATCAATTGAATTTTACAACTGAGACAGTGAAAGAGATGTTTCTGCAAAATCCCGATTACTGCCCTTATCTCCTTTTTCTAGTTTTTGACGTCATAAACTTTGATTTGCATATGAAATTTTCTTCATCTGTTTTCTACTACGCTTTAAATTATGGATGTTTTATTTTACGTTACTTGTCGGTGAAAATATTTGCGTAATTTTGTTAAAACCATGCGCTCCTCTAATTGTTTTGAGCAGTGTATATATATATTTCTCAGCTTTTAGCTTTTTTTCTCTCATAAAACAACCGATTTGCTTATATCATTGAATTCTGTGCTCTTGAAAACGTAATTCAATATATCAGTTTTTCAATTTTTTTCGGCATCCATATTCTTCTTTTTTTCTTCCATATTAATTCTTGTAATTAAGTATAAGGCACTTTATTATATACATACAGTTCTATATTATAGGTTTGTGGTATCCATTTTTACTGTCGTTTCATTCACAATATTGTGGTTTTTGATGATGGTTGGTAATGTTTAATTAATGGTTATATATATATATATATATGTATGTATTACACTGATGAATATTAAATATTGGTTTGGTTGGAAAGAAATAAACATATCTTAATCTGTACAGTTCTACTATTAAAAAGAAAACTACCGTGAAGAAAAAATTAGACTAATTCGCGGAGAAAAATATTACATTTCTGGGCATTATTTCCTATTTCGTATCCTTCGCAGTTGCAAAAAAGTAATGTATTACAAAAAAATTACTTAAAATTACTTAAAATTTAATAAATGTACTTCTATATTCTTCAAAATGTTTACATATTACTGTGGTATATTTATGAAAATATATCACACACGCATGTGAGCGTACACGAAGATAACGGTCATCAAAAATTCAAAAATCTTAAAACCCTCAATAATATTATGATTGACGACCTATCAGTTGAGAAATTTGCCACAATTTATTCATTACACATAATTTTTCTTTATTGTTTTTTTTTTTTTTTTTGTAATACAATATATTATTAACAGCGTGATAAAAAACTTTCTTGGATAACAGAAAGGAACGAATGTATTTATCACATAAGAAAACTAAAGCTAACTTACAATGAATGATGATATAAGCTGGTGTGATACTACAAGATCAAACAGAACTTCGTAAAGACACCTTAAAATTACAGAAATGCACGAGGCCTTTCGAAAGAAATTAGTCTTCCTTCATCAGGCACAAAAAATACGTGATTCTACTTTGAGTGTCTTGCTTCTGCTTTCAAAGTAGAAGAACGTATTTTTGCGCCTGATGTAGGAAGACTAAGTTCCTTCAAAAGACCTCGCGCATTTCTGTAATTTTGTGGTGTTTTTAAGAAGTACTTTTTTATCTTAAAGCTATGTTATATCAGCTTTCATGCTATATTGTTCTTTTTTGTGAAAATCGATACCAGATATATCGATTACTAACTAAGCACAGTTTAGAATATAAACAGTTTGATTTTAGACAGCTTCTTTCAAAATAAACACTGACCATGGTAACTGGCCATGGTAACTGCAAAAGAGCATTTTACAAGGCACAAAGATCTTGTATTCCAATTATTAAATATTTCGTATTATTCGAAGTCGGATTGAGGTGAATCTGCCATATAAGCAGGACATATAATTTATATAATTTAGTTCATATGAGTTTCAAGTAGAGCATAATCATGAAAAATGTGTCTATTCGCTGTGCGTGATTTTTTTTTCTTCTTTCATTTTCCAAAAATTCCATAAAAGAATACATTATTAGCAGCGTTATAGAAAATCTTCATTTACATAAAATACGGCGATGTTTTGCCTCGTAAGAAACCTAAAACTCGTTTATATCACCTCTCCTATCATATTCCCTTTTCTTTTTTGAAAATCGATAGCCTTGAGATAATGATAACTACGAATAAACATTTCACGTGACACAATAGCATCAGCAAAATTGTAAGAACCATAAAATAAATAAAATCGGGAATAAACTTATGTTCGAATTAACATATATTTCAGTTTATTCAAATACTAACTAAACACAGTCTATAATATAAACAGTTTCATTTCAAGCTGTTTTCAAAATCAAACAGGTTGCTGTCTAAACAATAATAACATTTTTATTTGCAAACGCATAAAATTTGCAGGCATTGTTATTCAGGAATCAAGAAATCTCACAGTGTTGCTTATTTTTGTATAAATTGAAATATTTTTGAAAATGTTGCTAAGTTGACATTCTAACCCAGTTTTCAGGAGTTGATAATCAAGAGAAGATCGCTATTGACAGCCAATCAATTACACTAGTCATCAAATTTTAACTTTTTTTCTGTATTTGGCTCATAAATAGGTGCTTTTAACTGATTTTCGGGTGCTGAGTTCAGTGGAATAATCAGATTATCTCAATCACGCCCCATTTATTAGATACAGGGCGGTTACGTAAAGACAAAAGTGAAATATTTGACAGAAATTGACCTTTTGAAGTGCAAATAAAACATAATAGTCATCAGTAAAAATGTTTTCTTGATTATATAAAGCTGTTCTCAAATCCAAAACGGCGACTTTATGACATAAGTTTTAATTTAATTTTGTTCGGAAATGCATTAAACTAGCAGGTGTTGTTGTTCAGAAACTATGTAATCGAACTGTTTTTTCCGTTTTTTTGCAAACGCAATAGATCATTCAGAAAATAGTGTCAAAGTGCGCGTTTTGAACCGAATTTCCACGCGAAAGAAGAAAAACAACTTAAGGAAGGGTGAAAAACGTCTTTGTCACACGATCAAAATCACTTATAACTCAATAGGTAATTTATTGATCAAAAAATGGAAAACACAGTTTGAATCCAAATTGCCTTCCAAGGCCAGGCTTCTCAATTTCATATCTTTCAGTTTAAAAATGAATTTGTAAATGTGTCAAAACGTTTTGCACTTGTTGAGCAGAGCAGTTGAGAACAGCTTTAACACAAACTATGAGCTAATACGAGCACGGAACTGTAGCACAAAAGCCCACAATGTTACTAATATTAACTAGGTTATTTTTCAAAGTAGGATGATGTCTTTCTTGATGACAGTGATGAATGTTTCGATATATACTTTACAGCAGAATTCATCCAAATAAAGGTTTTAACCTACATATTCATCTCTTTATTATTTGCCCATAAAATGTAAATTATAATTTACATTTCATCACTTATTTTACCATGTACGTAAAAATCAAAATTCTAAAATTTTGTAAAACCTTTACGTGATAGAAAATTTCTGATAGCAGATTCAGATTCTATATGCAAAAATACATAAAAAAATGTTTATTACAAAAAAGATGCAAAATGGCTGTTGACTACACTGTAAAAAAAAATCTGTAATTCTACAAATGTAAAGTCAAAGAAATCTGTATGCTTACTGAAATTGAATCTGTACATTTTACAAATAAAAGACGTAAATCTATAAAACAAATTTTTCTGAAGCTGCAGAAATCTGTATAGCTTTACAAATGAATCTACTAAAGTTACAATAACGTTACTAAAATTATCCCAATCGCGACCTTCGGCCTAATCGGTCGGAGTTTTCGTGGTTTTCTTCGAACCTTGATTTTCCAAACGTAAATACGGGTTAGGTTCCCTTAGAACAGTGGTTCCCAATCTTTTAGCGGTCACGCCCCACCAAAGCATTAGTAAAGTCACTATGCCCCACCCCACCCCGTTCCCTTAATCTGTAAATTATGTCTCTTATTAATTAAAAATTGAACTCTATTCACACAATGGAAGTGTAATAGAGCCTTAGCAATAACTATTTATTTTACCCTTTTAGGTAGATTTCGTATGAAATACTACCTATTGGCGTCGTTCCTATGTTAGAATTTCTGAACAATTTTTGCAAATCTACACCGATCATGACCCCCAGAGCCCAAAACCACCATCAGTAAAAAACTTTATATATATATATATATATATATATATATATATATAACCAATAATTAAACATAACCTACGACCATCAAAAGCCGTAATATTATGAATTAAAGCTGTAAGTATATATATAAAAAAAAAGATTAAATTATTTATAAGAATTATTATGGAAGAAAAATAAGAAAGTGGACACCGACAAATAATGGAAATGCTTATATATTGAATTACGTTTTCAAGGGCACAGAATTCAATGATATAAGCAAAATGGTTGTTTTCTGTGGGAAAAATAAGCTAAAGCTAAAAGTTATTTTCCCCTGTGCCCTAACAACCATTAAAATCAAGTGAATTGATTAAAAATGAAAACAGAATAGAAACAAATAATATGAATTGGAAAAAACAATAAAACCTATTTAAATATTTATAGGATATAAAATGAAATAATAAACACCATACCGATTAATATTTTAGAATAAATCCACGCTCACATGGCACCCATATCGTAAAGATTAAGGTTAATAAAACAGTTAAGAAATCACAGTAATTGATACCATAGGATGCAGTTAATACATATTGAAATAAATGTTAAATAACTTTTAATATAATATAAAATAATATAAATAGAAAGTAATTACATAATTAAAATGCACTATTAAATTAATTAAAAACCGTTAAACAATATCGTCAAAATTTAGCTAAAAATTCCCCCTGGTGTAGTAAATTATAACTGAAATGTAGCTGGAAGAAGTAAATCTAGAACTTATCGAAAAAAAAACACAAATTGTGGTGCTGCCATCTAGTATTACATTTATGATTTAATTGTCAAAAGACTTGCTTCAGTTGTAAGCAATTGAATGTAACAATTGTATTATTAACAGAAAAACCAAAAATATCCTTATATATAGATAATTATAAACTGAATATAAACCACACAATGTATTTAAAAAAAAAAACTATTGTTAATAAAATTTAAAAAGCATACAAAATATTCTATTAGCAAATTTATTTAAACTACACTAAGAATTTAAATAATTCTAGAACATCGATAAAATATAGCATATAGCTATATGCTATAAAACAGAATAAATTCATTAATAATTAATATAAATAATTATTAAAAATATAAAAATCTTTAATAAAAACTATTATATATAAGATAATTATAAAATGAACAGGAAATAAAAAACATATGGTAGTATATAGAAGGTGAACTGATACTTAAATTCCAATTACCTAAAAAGCACAAATATAGTGTGTGGATTATTTTATACATCCATAAAAATCCTAAAAGTATGAATGTGGGACATTCAATAACAATAAACCGATAATAAATTATATAACACTAGGTGAAAATAAATAAATATTAAAATATTAATAAGAATAGAGGAATAATAATAAATATAATTACCCAATTTTAATCCATACAGTATAACTTTATTTATATTAAATATACTTATATGTATATTAATCACTATAAAAATGGCATACTATTAGTAATTAATATGATATTGTCCTTATTAAATTAAAATTTATAACAAATGATTGTAAATAAGATTAAACAATAATAAAGCTAATAGTTAATGAAATTCACCAATTACATATAAAATATCAAATCAACATCCTTATAAAATACGTATTAAAAATATAGTAATAATACAAAAGCCCCATTTTTTTTTATATATAAATTAACCATTGCGTATTATCCAGACAACACCACCCTCCTCCGTACTCTAACATCTACCCACCCATCCATCCTATAATAATTTTTTTTATGTTATTTTACAATTTTTATTTTTTATAGAGATTTTTTTATTTTATAATTTTTTTGTAATTTTGTTTACGCATGTGTTAATTTGTTTTAAAAGATCATGTAAGAAAAATACTAATTGTATATTAATGAATATATGAATTTTTTTGGAAAACCATGATTTAATGCATCATAAATTAGTTTTTTAATATTATTGTTAATTAGAGGAGAAGAACATAAACATTTTATTCTATATAAATGATTAAGTATTATATTTCGAAATACAGAATGATGTAGACAAGATTTAAAATTTGTAAATGTATTAACTTTGAATTTAAATTCTTTACGTTTGTCATATAAATCTGTGATTGTTTTGCTGTCTTTTATTGTAATTTTAAGATCCAAGAAGTTAATTGTATTGTTAGATAAAAGGTTTTCCGTTAATTCCAAATTAGTGGGATAATCTACTGGAAAAGGAGTAATTGCAGAATGATCAGTATCAATTAAAATTATGTCATCAATATAACGATATAAATGTAGATTATTATTAGTAAAATTACGTTCATAATGATATAAGTATAAGTCTGAGAGTAAACTGGATGTACAACCGCCTTGTGGTATACCGACATGCTGTAAATATAAAGTGTTATCTTGCAAGATATAATTATTATAGATAATGAAGTTAGTTAAAGATTTAAAATATGCAATATCAATATTAGATGGTAATTCCAGTTTTTTATAATACTTTTTAAATAATGCATTTATAATTTTATGTAAATCTAATAGGTCTATATTATTAAAAAGATCTTTGAAGTCATATGTTGTTATATTATATACACAATGAAGATTTTTTAAAATATTGACAAGTTGATAGCTATTTTTTATACAATGTGTATTATCATTGTTTGTAGTAAGTACATATAATTGATTAAGAATTTTTAAGAGAAGTTTATTGGCTTTATTATTATATGTATTGCAACCAATAGTTACAGTCCTAAATTTAATTGGAGTTTTATGAAATTTGGGAATAAGAACTAAATATGGATAATTAAAGTTAGTAGATAAAATATTTAATAGTTTATAATAACTTCGAATTTTACGAATTATTTACAATTACATTTTCATTAGTTTTTTTAAATGACTTATTAGAAGAAATACAATTTGTAAGAAGTTGGTGATAATAAGATTTACAAATAATAGCATAATTATTAGGAGATTTGTCTACATATGTAATAACGTAGTTTTTTTGTAATTTAGTAATTTGTTGGAAAATATGCTGTGTATTAATAGAAACCAAATCAGCCATATTATTTTTTAAAGCCATAGTTAATTTTTCAATTACTAATATTTTCCACTGATTAAAATATTCAATAGGCTTATTATAAGAGATAGAAATTTGATAAATAAAAATATCAATATCATGTGTAAACTGTTTGATAATAGATTTAACATTAAATTTAGATGGAAGTCTATATTTAGTACCATAACCCATTAGTTGTTTCAATTTAAAATCATTAACAATATCAAGATTTCCAGTGATTATATGTCCATGATCATTGTTTATGTATTTTTTTAGAGTGGGGTCATTGCATTTACACGGAAAATTACTTGCAGCAGATGTATTTTTTGAAAATGTATTGTAGTTAAAAATCTTTCTACCAATTGTATTAGGATATTTAAAGGTTTTTGAGATATGAAGATTATTAATAGGAAAAAAACAATTTTTATCATTAATTATAGAATTGATATTAATTTTATTAAATATGTGATTTGAAAAAGTAATTAACATTTGAGTATTCATGTTTTGAATTTTATGTTTTTTTTTGTAAATTAATATTTAAAAGATTAACCCTAGACATAATGAGGTCAAAATAAATATCTGAGAAATGTTTAGAGAAAGATTTACTTAGAAATAAATTTAAATGTTGTACAATCTGTTTCTTTTTAATAGCAAAGATGTGTTTTCGAATTAACAACCAGTTATAATTCTCTAAATATTTTCTTTGAAGATCATTTATATGTTTAGTGATAGATTTTTTGGAAACTACAACTGATGATGAACCCTTTCCTCGTTTATTACGTGTTGTTTTACTATTTAAATTATGATTAAGAGTAGGATAAATTGGAGAATAATCAATATTGTTATTTATAGATGTGAAGACTTTGACAGGTCTGTTAAATACTTCACTGTTAAGTCCATAAGGATAAATTGTGTTGTAATATTTCATAAATGATGATTCCATATAAAGACGTTCTGATTTATTTTTTAGAATTTGAAGAATTTCAATTGTCGTATTTTTAAATTGATGTATATGAAAATGTTGAATTTCAGCTGTAGATTGTATATTTTTTGCTTTGTTATTATTAGAGTCTGAACGATGATGATTGATACGTTTATGAATTGGACCTGATGTTTCACCAATATATTTCATATTACATAAGTTGCACTTTATACTATAAATCACATTAAATGCTTTACAAATGCTTGAATAATTAGGATCTGAGGTAATTTGTGTCTGAGAAGCGTATGGACATGTCTTGCACCGAGCATCATAACACTTACGAAAAAATAAAGGACGAGGGGGAGAGTATAAATGGTTGCTGGATGACGATCCAGGAACAACCCAATTATTGTTCCTGTACCGGGCACTACACTGCATAGATGCTAAGTGTATCTTGCCAGGATCGAGATGTTTACTAAGAACTGCCATATAAAAATAATGTTTGGAAAATGCAATAATTGCCATAAAAAAAGATATATATATATATATATATATATATGTATGTATCTATATATATCACTTTCTTCTGGACACGATAACTTCCACAATTGTGCACCAATCTCTTCCAAACTGATACATAAAATCAAGGGGCATAAAATCTCCGTCAAGTTCGTTAATGGGCAAAATCGGACCAAGGGGATGGAAATAGGGAGGGGTTTTGTGAAAACCGAAAAAAACCCACAACTTCTTAAATTTTGTACATATCGAATCAGTTTAAAGTTTTTATTACTTCTAAACATAGGGCCAAAAATTTATGTATCACAGATTTTTGATAAAGTTAAAAATGGGCTCAAGGGGCGCAAAAAATAGGGTTTTTGGGAGAAAAAAATTCATAACTTCGTCAATTCTCAAGATATCAAATCCAATTAATTTTTTCATGAATCTCCTTAACATTATCTACAACTTTTATATTCACAAGTTTTTGATAGGACCAATTCGTATCGCAAAACAAATTAAAAACGAAAACAAAAAGGGCGTTTGAAGAAGAAAAAAATCCATAACTCCGTCAATTCAAAAGATATAAAATCCCCATGAATTTATCATATATCTTCTTAATATTATCTACAACATCTATATAGACAAGTTTTGGATAGGACCAATTCTTACAGCAAAAACAAATTAAAAAAAGTCCTTCCGGCCAGTGCCGGGAGGAAGAGGTAGCTTTCATATTCCTTATTTTAAAAAAACCAACTTATATTATTCAAACACACGAAGCTCAATTAAGTGGAAACCGAATGTAGGAGATTCAATACTAATTTTTATCAATACTAAATCATTATGAATGAGAATTTCGCAAAATTAGTCAGCTTTATCCAAGCTGCTTTTATTTAAAGTAACTTATATTTCGCTGCCAAATTCGGCGATTTCTTAAAGTGCCTGCCATTTTAAGACAACATGGTGGATGAGGCTAACCAGTGAACTTGGTCGAGACCTTAGTAATTGCTGTGCACATGCTCACTCACATCGGAATCGGTTGATACATACAAGTGCTGTCGCATGCAAAAAATCAGATTTTTCAAAATGTCACCCACGTTAGAAATTGAAACTGCTATATCTGAGCCATTTTTTAAGATAAAGACAAACAAAAAATGCTCCTAAATCCTTATATCAAGGTCAAATACTTAAGAAAGAAACCTTTTTCAATTTCTAATTTTTTTGCACCTCACTTTAAATATATATATTTTTAATTTAATGGCCGCCATTTTGAAGCAAGATGGCTGATGAAGCTGGCCAGCGAACTTGGTCGAGATATTGATGTATACTATCCACATACCTCGCCACATGCCTTCTTCCATCGAAATAGGCGAATACGTGTGGTATCGCGAGACAAATACAAGATCGTTTCAAAGTGTTAGCCATGATAGAAATTCAAAGTGCTATAATTCAACCACTTTTTAAGATATAAACAAAAGAACAAATTTTCAGAAACAAAAACTGCTCCAGAATCTTTTTATCAAGGCCAAACACATAAAAAAATCTTTTTCATTTTCCAGTTTTTTAATACCTCATTTTAAATTTTAAATTACATTTTTTTTTTTAAATGGCAACCCTTTTGAAACAAGATGGCGAATGAAGCTGGCCAACAAACTCGGTCGAAAGATTGGTATGTACTATGTACAGACCAAGTTACATTCAAATCGGTTCATAAATACACCTGTTATCGCGTGACAAAAATCAGAGCGTTTCAAAATGTCAGCCACGCTAGAAATTCAAAATGCTATAACTCAGCCATTTTTTAAGATATAGACGAAACAAAAACTGCTCCCGAATCTTTTTATCGAGCTCAAACACATAAGAAAAAAATATTTTTTCATTTTTCAATTTTTTGGTACCACATTTCAAATTTAAATTTTTCTTAAAATTTTAAATGGCCGCCATTTTTAAACAAAATGGCGGATGAAGCTGGTCAACGAACTAGGTCGAGACATTGGTCTGTACTATGTATAAACGAAGTTACAACCAAATCGGTTCATAAGTACGCCTTTTATCGCGTGACAAAGTTCAGGACGTTTCAAAATGTCAGCTTCGCTAGAAATTCAAAATGCTATAACTCAGCCATTTTTTAAGATATAGACGAAACAAAAACTGCTACGGAGTCTTTGTATAAAAGTCAAATACATAAGAAAAAAATATTTTTCCATTTTCAATTTTTTGGTACCACATTTTAAATTTTAAATTTTTTTAAATTTTTTAAATGGCCGCCATTTTGAAACAAAATGGCGGATGAAGCTGGCCAACGAACTCGGTCGAGACATTGGTATGTACTATGTACACACCGAATTACATCCAAATCGGTTCATAAATACGAGAGTTACAGTGTGACATAGGTCAGATATATATATATATATATATATATATATATATATATATATATATATATATATTGATATATATATATATATATATATATCAATTTTGAACAGAGGGTGGTTTCGGGGTCTGGGGGTCATGATCGATGAAAATATACCAAAATTTTTTGAAATCGCTTTCCTCCGAACGGCTGCAATAGGTAGCTTTTTGTAAAGAAAGCTACCTAATACATAGCGGTTGAAGAAAAAAATCATCGTAAGGGTGTATTCAAATCCAAACTGCTTATTTTCTGACTCATTTTCAAATCCATTTTTACTCTCAAAGGCTTCCAATTGGTGCCTTTTCTTACTCAGAAACTATATAATGTACTGTAATGGTCAATTTTTTGATAGAGGCAGAATATATTTTAAAACATGCTGTCAAAGTGGGCCTTTTGAACCGAATTTCCCGAAGCGGATTGTGTTGGAAACGAAAAATATTGTCTTACTGAGAAAATAATTGTTTATATATCAAGTTTTAATTAATTGAGCGAAAATTAACAACACAGGTCGCTTATAAATCTCTTCAAAAATCACGTCAACAAGTTTCGTGTTTTTCGTATTAAAAATGAATCTGGAGTTATGCCAGAAAATTTCGAGTTGTTGAGCATGGAAAAGTATTTTTTTGTATACCGCCCTAACATGATTGTGATAAAACCAGTTATTATATAAAAATGGAATAAAAACTCGTCAAAAGCGGCCAGATAAAATTGTTAAAGTGGATTTATCTCTAATCATGATTTGGTTTTTGTTTGTGAAATTAGTATACTTAACTTTGAAATATACCTCCGCCTGTAGGCCGGGCCGGCAGGGATTTTTTTAACTTATGAAAGAGGTTAATCTTCTGTGACAAATGTGTTTTTAACATTTGCATAAATGCAATGAAGTTATGCATCTTCGCCTTTGTGCCCAAAAGAGTTTTGCTCTACTTTAGTACTTTTCCAACTTATCTGAACGTTAAAAGAAAAGTGTTATATGGCCTGCATTTTTATAACTTTGGACACTAAAATTTCTTTCTATGGATAACACAGTACACAAGAAGCATTTCAAAATTCTAAAATTTATCAAAACTAAGTAACCATTATTCCCCATCACAACACATTTTCTCTGTTTACCCTTTCCTAATATCGTTAATTGTCTTCCATGTATTATCTGATTTTAAAATTTTAAATGTGCTTATCATCATGTAAATTAATTTACTGTGCAGGATGCTGCACTAGAGCTACAGATATTTAATATCTACTCATTTCCTTTTTCTATGCTATTTTACATTTATAAGTTTTATAAAGTTGGTAGTACCCTGTTCAGATATTTCATATATTTTAGAGGTTAAATATGTTCAAGACAGTGAAATACATATATACTCGTACTTGTAAGCAGTTTCACATATAAAAGAATCTTCAAGTGACATTTAGCAAAGCAAATAGAAGTAGAAAGCTCTTTAAATAAACAATCGAAAGCGTTACGAAAAATTTCAAAATACTGTCCCAGAAAAATTGTAGCGATATTTAACAATAAATCATGTCAAATTATTTTAAAAAAGTTATTCGTATACTTATTCTGGTGTTTAATGTATTTTAAGGTTTTCATTATGAATATTATTAAAATTCAATTAAAATAAAACTGACTTTTTAAGTTTTGTTTGTATTCAATTTATTTTTAGTCTACAATGATACTTAAAAAAGAAAAAAAAAAAAGACAGAAGAAACTGATAGCAAATAAGTGAGCAACAAATTTGGAATTACCCCCCTCCCTAAATAGTCAAATTGCCCCCCCCCCAGTGGGGCATACGCCCCGCGTTGGGAACCACTGACTTAGAAAGCCCGCCACGGAGGGCACTCCCCCCCTTAGGGCTTATATCCCTCGGGCTGTTAATTGGCCGTCATAAACACAACCAACCGTTACTAAAATTTTATCTGCAACCCAGGTTGCAGTTACATAAAGACTTCTAGGTGTCCCAGTTTCCTGAAATATTCTTAGTAACCTTACAGATTTTTTGATTTACGGTGCAAAAGTGCATCTATTACATGAATATTTTTTTTGTTGCCGTTACATAAAAAGTCCTTCCGGCCAGTGCCGGGAGGAAGAGGTAGCTTTCATATTCCTTATTTTTTAAAAGTAAGCTTATATTATTCAAACACATGAAGCTCAATTTAGTGGAAACCGATTATAGGAGATTCAATCCTAATCTTTATCAATACTAAATCATTATGAATGATAATTTCGCGAAATTAGTCAGCTTTATCCAAGCTGCTTTTATTTAAAGTAACTTATATTTGTTTGCCAAATTCGGCGATATCTTGAAGTTCCTGCCATTTTAAGACAACATGGTGGATGAGGCTAACGCGTGAACTTGGTCGAGACCTTAGTAATTCCTGTGCACATGCTCACGCACATCGGAATCGGTTGATATACACAAGTTCTGTCGCAAGCAAAAAATCAGATTTTTCAAAATGTCACCCACATTAGAAATTCAAACTGCTATATCTAAGCCATTTTCTAAGATAAAGACAAAACAAAAAATGCTCCGGAATCCTTATATCATGGTCAAATACTTAAGACAGAAACCTTTTAGGTAGCTTTCTTTACAAAAAAGCTACCTATTGCAGCCGTTCGGAGGGAAGCGATTTCAAAAAATTTTGGTATATTTTCATCGATCATGACCCCCAGACCCCGAAACCACCCTCCGTTCAAAATTGATATATATATATATATATCTGACCTATGTCACACTGTAACTCCCGTAATTATGAACCGATTTCGATGTAATTCGGTGTGTACATAGTACATACCAATGTCTCGACCGAGTTCGTTGGCCAGCTTCATCCGCCATTTTGTTTCAAAATGGCGGCCATTTAAAATTTTTAAAAAAATTTAAAACTTGAAATGTGGTTCCAAAAAATTAAAAATGGAAAAATATTTTTTTCTTATGTATTTGACCTTTATACAAAGATTCCGGAGCAGTTTTTGTTTCGTCTATATCTTAAAAAATGGCTGAGTTACAGCATTTTGAATTTCTAGCGTGGCTGACATTTTGAAACGTCCTGAATTTTGTCACGCGATAAAAGGCGTATTTATGAACCGATTTGGATGTAATTCGGTGTGTACATAGTACATACCAATCTCTCGACCGAGTTCGTTGGCCAGCTTCATCCGCCATTTTGTTTCAAAATGGCGGCCATTTAAAAATTTTTTAAAAATTTAAAATTTGAAATGTGGTACCAAAAAATTGAAAAAGGAAAAATATTTTTTTCTTATGTATTTGACCTTTATACAAAGATTTCGGAGCAGTTTTTGTTTCGTCTATATCTTAAAAAATGGCTGAGTTATAGCATTTTGAATTTCTAGCGTAGCTGACATTTTGAAACGTCCTGAATTTTGTCACGCGATAAAAGGCGTATTTATGAACCGATTTGGATGTAACTTCGTTTATACATAGTACATACCAATGTCTCGACCGGGTTCGTTGGCCAGCTTCACCCGCCATCTTGTTTAAATATGGCGGCCATTTAAATTTTTAAGAAAAATTTTAATTTGAAATGTGGTACCAAAAATTGAAAATTGAAAAAATATTTTCTTCTTATGTGTTTGACCTTGATAAAAAGGTTCGGGAGCAGTTTTTGTTTCGTCTATATCTTAAGAAATGGCTGAGTTATAGCATTTTGAATTTCTAGCGTGGCTGACATCTTGAAACGTCCTGATTTTTCTCACGTAATAACAGGCGTATTTATGAACCGACTTGGATGTACCTTGGTGTGTACATAGTACATACAAATATCTCGACCGAGTTCGTTGGTCAGCTTCATCCGCCATCTTGTTTCAAAATGGCGGCCATTTAAAAAATTAAAAAATAAAAAAATTTAAATGTGATACCAAAAAATTGGAAAATGAAAAAGATTTTTTTTGTATGTGTTTGACCTTAATACAAAGATTCCGGAACAGTTTTTCTTTCGTCTATATCTAAAAAAAATGGCTGAGTAATAGCATTTTGAATTTCTCTTGTGGCTGACATTTTAAAACGACCTGATTTATGTCACGCGATAACAGACGTATTTATGAACCTATTTGGATGTAACTTGGTCTGTACATAGTACATACCAATGTCTCGACCGAGTTCGTTGGCCAGCTTCATTCGCCATCTTGTTTCAAAAGGGTTGCCATTTAAAAAAAAATTAAATTTAAAATTCAAAATGAGGTATTAAAAAATTGGAAAATGAAAAAGATTTTTTTTATGTGTTTGGCCTTGATACAAAGATTCCGGAGCAGTTTTTGTTTCTGAAAATTTGTTCTTTTGCTGATATCTTAAAAAATGGTTGATTTATAGCACTTTGAATTTCTAGCATGGCTAACATTTTGAAACGATCTTGTATTTGTCACGCGATAACACACGTATTCGCCTATTTCGATGTAAGAAGGCATGTGGATAGTATACATCAACACCTCGACCAAGTTCGCTGGCCAGATTCATCAGCCATCTTGTTTCAAAATGGCGGCCATTAAATTAAAAATATATATATATATTTAAAGTGAGGTGCAAAAAAATTAGAAATTGAAAAATGTTTCTTTCTTAAGTATTTGATCTTTATATAAGGATTCAGAAGTATTTTTTGTTTGTCTTTACCTTAAAAATGGCTCAGATATAGCAGTTTCAATTTCTATTGTGGGTGACATTTTGAAAAATCTGATTTTTTGCATGCGACAGCACTCCTATATATTAACCGATTCCGATGTGAGTGAGCATGTGCACAGCAATTACTAAGGTCTCGACCAAGTTCACTGCTTAGCCTCATCCACCATGTTGTCTTAAAATGACAGGCACTTTAAGAAATTTCCGAATTTAGCAGCCAAATATAAGTTACTTTAAATAAAATCAGCTTGGATAAAGCTGACTAATTTCGCGAAATTCTCATTCATTATATTGATAAAAATTAGTATTGAATCTCCTATATTCGGTTTCCACTAAATTGAGCTTCGTGTGTTTGTATGATATAAGTTGGATTTTTTTAAATAAGGATTATGAAAGCTACCTCTTCCTCCCGGCACTGGCCGGAAGGACTTTTCCAATTTCTAATTCTTTCGCACATTACTTTAAATATAATTTTTTATTTAATTTAATGGCCTCCATTTTGAAACAAGATGGCTGATGAAGCTGACCAACGAACTCGGTCGAGACATTGATATGTACTATGTACACACCAAGTTACATCCAAATCGGTTAATAAATACGCGTGTTATCGCGTGAAAAAAATCAGGTTGTTTCAAAATGTCAGCCACAATAGAAATTCAAAATGCTATAACTCAGATATTTTTTTTTATATAGAAGAAACAAAAACTGTTCCGGAATCTTTGTATTAAGGTCAAACACATACAAAAAAATCTTTTTCATTTTCCAATTTTTTTTTTTATACCCCATTTTAAATTTAAAATTTTTAAAAAAATTTTAAATGGCCGCCATTTTGAAACAAGATGGCGGATGAAGCTGGCGAGCGAACTCGGTCGAGAAATTGGTACGTATTATGTTATACACCATGGTACATCCAAATCGGTTCATAAATACGCTTGTTATCGCGTGACAAAAATCAGGTCGTTTTAAAATGTCAGCCCCGCTAGAAATTCAAAGTGCTATAACTCAGCCATTTTTTAAGATATAGACGAAACAAAAAATGCTCCGGAATCTTTGTATCAAGGTCAAACACATAAGAAAAAAATATTTTTCAATTTTAAATTTTTTGGTACCACATTTCAAATTTAAAATTTTAAAATTTTTTTTAAATGGCCGCTGTTTTGAAACAAGATGGCGGATGAAGCTGGCCAACGAACTCGGTTGAGACATTTGTATTTACTATGTACACACCGAGTTTCATCCAAATCGGTTCATAAATACGAGAGTTACAGTGTGACAAATATCAGATATATATATATATATATATATATGGATATATATATATATATATATATATATATATATATATATATATATATATATCAACTTTTGAACGGAGGTTGGTTTCGTGGTCTGGGGGTCGTGATCGATGAAAATATACCAAATTTTTTTGAAATCGCTTTCCTCCGAACGGCTGCAATAGGTAGCTTTTTGTAATGAAAGCTACCTAAAAGTGCTAGGAATCGCAGTTTCCTAGAAAAACTTTAGTAACGTTACAGATTTTTTTTTTTTACAGTGTAGTGTTATTATTAAATATGCAACAATAAAAAAACACGATGTTCTTTTCCCTGGCATTTCAAAAGTAAAGTCTACAAAGTTACAAAGTTCAAGCATAACCCAGAAAAATGACTTCGCCGTGTGTCAAAAATATTCGCTTTACTGAGTAAGGAAAATAATACATTTTAGAACACTGCTTAAGTGGTTAGAACATATCTTGGAAAGGATTCCGAAAGCTCTTCGTCATACATTATGTTTCTTTTGCTGTTTGGCTTTCGAAAAATTCCGTCAATGAAAGCATTATTAATGATATTATAGAAATCATAAGGCCACGAATAATTTTATCCACTTAAAAAGCCTGAAGACGTCTCATATCATCCCCTATATTACATATTCCCTTTCTTTTCTGAAAATCGATCCTCTTGAGGTAATGATAACTGCTAATAAACATTTTACGTGACATAATATCATCATCAAAGTTGTGAGCATCATAAAATATGTAAAAAGACATCGTCAAACATTTTCTGCGGGAAACATCATAGAAAACTAGAATATTTTGCAGAATTACTGTATGCACTTAATGCATTGCTTTTAAAATGTCACACGCATAATGGGTATAATTGAATTAAACGCAGACATAATGATTCAAAGTGTTTTCAAGAAAATATTAAACGATTTAAATTGCTTTCCCTTATTATGTTTCCATACGGGTGTTGGGAACGGTGATACGGAAGGGAATTATCTTTTATATTCACCTGGTGACTTAATTTTTGAGTCAAACTAAATCGCGACTATTCCCACATTTTTCCAACTCTTATATATGTTGTCTTGTGGTTATGGTTAAGGGCATTTGTTTTTAATTTTCAATGACTTTTGTGGCCCCAAGAGATATTTTTTCGTACCACTCCACTCGCCCTTTACCCTTCCCACCTTCTGTCTTGGCTTACATCGGTTAGTCAGCAAAGTAATAATTAACTAATTATGTTTAGATAGTCATTACGGCAAAAAGAAAAAAAATACGCTTTGCTAAGCGGGGAAAATATTACATAATAATGCAACAATACATTCTCTTATGGGGAAGAAGATCACTTTATTTTATTTTATTTTATTTATTTATTTTATTTATTTATTTATTTATTTTTTTTGTAAGTCAAAACATTTTTTTTCTATTATTAAAGAATAACATGTAGCCAAACTTTTAGAAAAATTATAAAGGTACTACTATTAGAAATGGTATTATGGTAAAATATGTGGAGCGATACATGTCTAAATCAAGGTAAATTTGAACTTTAAAGGGATTTTGTTCAAAACAGATATTTTTGACATTACGCGCATCATATTTCGAAAACTAAGTAACATAGAAACTTAATATTTTTTATTATATTGTATATTATATGTTTTTATGACCTCTACCTATTTTTAAGTAAGTACCTGTAATTTATTTAATTTTTTTAAAAAAATTTATTGAAATGTTACCATAAATTTTGTATTTTATGGTTTAATTGCCTGAAAAAAATATTTACATTTGTAACTTGATTATTATTTTAGACTGAATTTAAAGTAGAATAAATTAAGAATATATATATGTAATATTAAGTGGCGATATCTAATATATTTTTAATAATCCTGCGCGCAACGCATGTATGTCTAATCACCTTTTTAAAAATTCTCAATTAGTATGTCTTAATTAAATCAAATTCTAATTCTTTTTTGTTAAAAGTGTTAAAAGGAATACGTAAACAAATATTTGTACAATTAACTCAAAAAATTTTTTTTTCATTTGAAGAAATATTCACAGCTCCAAAAAATTCTGATTTTGTGTTAAAATCAATCAATATCGAGCTGCTTAATGTGATCTCCTCCCTTAAATAGAACATAACTTGGGAAGGTTTTCTGCAAAGGTTTCTTTGCTGTTTGTCTTTTGAAAAATTCCGTTGATCAATGCATAATTAACAATGTTATAGAAACCATAAGGCCACGAATTTTTTTATCTCCACAAGAAGCCTGAAGATTTCTCATATTATCTCCCATATTACATATTCCCTTTCTTTTCTGGAAATTGATCCTCTTGAGGTAATGATAACTACTAATAAGCATTTTACGTGACGTAATATCATCACCAAAATTGTGAGCATCATAAAATATGTAAAAAGACATCATCAAACATTTTCTGCGGGAAACATCATAGAAAACTAGAGTATTTTGTAGAATTACTAAATGCAGTTAATAGATTGCTTTTAAAATGTCACACACATAATGGGTGTAATTGAATTAAATGCATACATAATGATACAAAGTGTTTTCAAGAAAATATTAAACGATTTAAATTGCTTCACCTTATTATGTTTCCATACGGGTGTTGGGAACTGCGATACGGAAGGGAATTACCTTTTCTATTCTCCAGGTGACATAATTTTTACCAGGAGTAAAACTAACTCGCAACTGTTCACACATTTTCCAAACTCTTATATATGTGGCCTTGGGGATGTAGTTCAGGTCCTTTATTTTTAATTTTCAATGACTTTTGCTGCCCCAGGAGATATTTTTCAGTACCACTCCACTAGCCCCTTACCTTTCCCACCTTCTGCCTCGGCTTACATTGGTCGGTCAACGAAGTGATAATTAACTAATTATATTTAGATAGTCATTACGCCAAAAAATACGCCTTGCTAAGCGTGGAAAGTATTATATAACAATGCAATAATACATTCTCTTATAGGGAAGAGATCCCCTTAATTTTTTTAAAGTTAAAAAAAAAATCTTCTCAATTATTAAAGAATAACATGTTACCAAACTTTTAAAGAAATCATGAAGATACTTCAATTAGAACTGGTATTATGATAAAATATGTGGAGCGATACCTGTCCAAATCATGGTAAATTTGAACTATAAAGTCATTTTTCTCAAAACAAATAATTTTTTTGACATTGTGCACATCATATTTCCAAAAGTAAGTAACATAGAAACATAATATTTTGTATTATATTGTATTTTATGTGGTTTTATAACTTCAACCTATTTTTAAATAAGTACCTGTAATATATTTATTTATATAATAAATTTTTATCGAAATGTTGTCCCAAATTTTGTATTTTATGTTTTAATTGCCTGAAAAAATATTTTCATCTGCTACCGAAGGTGTTTCTGTTTCATGTTGAAACAAAAAGCGTGCAAATAGAAGTTCGTCTGACATTACCCTAAACTTGATTATTATTTTAGATAGAAGTTAAAGTACAGCAATTTAAGAATATATATATATGTAATAATAAAAATTTTCGCCATTTTATCTTAGTAAAACTATTCCACATTCTTAACATTTTTCCTTTTTTACCTATCTTTAATAATATCTTAACATCTAGTCTTTTATTTCATGCATTTAAAACTGCGCATTCTTTTATTAGTCTAAAAACCTAAATCCTCATCTCATAAAACCCATTAAATTACTTTTTTCATTTTATTCTAAAAATAAATTATTTTTCTTTCGAATGTTTTTTAAAAGAATTGTTCGATTATGTTCTTTTTTCCCACAATTCCTTGCAAATCCCGCCAGCCATTGTTTGCACAATAATTCTGACGCCGAAGCTAAAGAGATCGCATCGTCGTCACGCGTGCATTTCCCCCTTCACCCCTGGAGCTACTCCTATCGCAGGCATGTCAAACACGCGGGCCAGTTGTGGCCCGCCGAACTCTTATATCTGGCCCGCGAAGCCTTCGGCATTTTACATTTGTTTAATTTAATTGTTAGAACGCACATGCTGAAGATACACTTTGCATGAACACACTTGCATCGACCGTGGTCTTAAAGATGGCGAACAAACGATAGATATGTATTTGTATATGTGTGTTAATTAATTTTGAAGATTTTAAATTCTGGTGTTAAATTAATTATTATAGCCTTTGCCTAGTGCCTGTCATTAGTCGAGTTTTCCCACTGACATCTCGGATTGCATTATTACAAAAATCATCGGAGTAGAAATTTTTAAAAAATATATTAAAAAATTCTTTCAAAAGAAGATTTTTGAGTTTCAAGAAACATGAAAAGCAGTTCAATCTGTTTCTTTCATCTCTAATAATTGATGTTCAAATTATTGTTCAGAATTTATTGCTGCAGCTAATCAAATTTTTGTACGATTACGTATTAGCGCCTATGTAGATGGATATCGAGTTTCCAAATTTCTGTAATTATTCATCAATCGAAGACATCAATTGAAATACAGTATGTAACCTTTTGTTATTTTCCCAATCAAATAGACATAATGTGAACCAGAAAATTAAAAAATGAAATCAAATAAGTAGCGAAAATAAATGGCATACTTTATTAAATAGATTTTCTGATTCAAAATATGTCTGCTTTTATTTTTTACATGGAGAATACACAGAAGTAGAAGATTGACTGCTACGCCTTTGCTGAATCCAGATTAGTGTGTACAAGCAATTTAAAAAAAAAAAACGCAATTTATAAAAGCCAATGATTTTTTTTTTTTTTGGGGGGGGGGGGGAGGGGTGATGAAAGCAATTTTGCGGATTTTTTTGAAAAATTAATATGAAATAAACTATGAACTTAATGTTGGAACGGAACTTTGCGTTAAAATTTCTTTAACATTGCTGTTTTTCTCACTGACAAATTTTATTCTGTGCAATGGTATTATCTTTTTTTTTATATGGCCCGCGGCTTTGTATATAATGCTTAATTTGGCCCGCGGCATTAAATGAGTTTGACATGCCTGTCCTATCGTATTCTGCTCTTATCGCGTCCTTCCGGCTACTTGTACGGGATTTATCATTTATCGTGTATTGTATTCATACGCATGCAGTTTTCGCAAGTATATAACCCGTTGCATGGGATAGGAGAGGTGGAATTTGAGTTGCTTAATTAAACCACGCCACCTGGAGTGTTTTTTTTTTCCTGAATCTTCATCATTTGTTCATTACGTAACATCTAGTGATACATTTTACTACGTAGCAACTGCCCGCACATGGATCACCTATAACTAGTGGAATTTGGTGCATTATATGGTCGATTAATAAACGTTTTGATGCATTTGTAGGCTTCTATTGTTATGCTTCGGGAAACATTCCAATGGACGACAGCCTGACCTTCCACTCTTCCATCACGATTGTACGACTGCCAAAAACCATGATTTCTTCATTGAGTACATAATGTGGGTATGCTGGTGCTTACGATCTACATGTTTATATAATACGAGTGAAATCGTTTCATATATATCTAATGTTAAGTGAATAGATCGATTCTGCGCGCAACACATGTATGTCAAATCAACTTTTTGAAAACTCTTAATTAGTATGTCTTAATTAAACTAAATTCTAATTAGTTTTCTTAAAAGCATTTAAAAAAAATACATAAACAAGGATGTGCACAATTTACTCTAAAAAAGTGTTTTATTTGAGGAAATATTTACAGCTCCAAAAAATTTCTAATATTGTGTTAAAATCAAGCAATATCGAGCTGCTTAAGGTGGTTTCCTCCCTTAAATACACAGAATATAACTAGAAATGGCAACCTCTTCCCTACATATTATGTTTCTTTGCTGTTTGTCTTTTGAAAAATTCCGTCAATCAATGCATTATTAACAATGCTATAGAAACCATAAGGCCACGAATCTTTTTATCCCCATATCCCCATAAGAAACCTAAAGATTTCTCATATCGTCTTTCATATTACATATTCCCTTTCTTTTCTGAAAATCGATACTCTTGAGGTAATGATAACTGCTAATAAACATTTTACGTGACATAATGTCATCAGCAAAGCCGTAAGTATCTTAAAATATTTAAAAAGGCATCGTCAAACATTTTCTGCGAGAAACATCAAAGAGAACTGGAGTATTTTATAGTATTACTAAATGACGTTTAATGCGTTGCTTTTAAAATGCCACACATATAATGGGTCTAATTGAATTAAACGCAGACATAATGATAGAATGTGTTTTCGAGAAAATATTAAACGATTCAATTGGTTTTGCCGTGCTATGTTACCATACATGTGTTGAAAACGGTGATACGGAAGGGAATTATCTTCTCTAATCTCCAGGTGACTTAATTTTTACAAGAAGTCAAACTAAATCTCGACTTAAAATATATATATATTAAACAAAAACCTAATTTGCAGAACAAATTAAAAAAACAAAATTTATTTCCTAAATTGTTTAAGTCCGAGAAGGGGCAGATATTAAGATATTTCATTGAATTCGTTCTACATTTAATGTTAAATTTTTGTAACAAATAAGCTAAACCAATTGAACATTAAAAAATAAAAATGAAATTCATACAATATAATGCTTTAAACACCTATATACTTAGATTCCGTTCAAATGAAATCGAAATAAATCTTAGACTTTTTTTAAAGTTTTGTATTTTGCATGTACCTTATCACATTATGGACAATCGTCATAAACATAATGCAAAATCTGCAGTACAAATATTTACATACAACTTAAAAATGGGAAAAGTCTAAGATTTATTTCGATTTCATTTGAACGGAATCTAAGTATATAGGTGTTTAAAGCATTATATTGTATGAATTTCATTTTTATTTTTTAATGTTCAATTGGTATAACTTATTTGTTACAAAAATTTAACATTAAATGTAGAACGAATTGAATGAAATATCTTAATATCTGCCCCTTCTCGGACTTAAACAATTTAGGAAATAAATTTTGTTTTTTTAATTTGTTCTGCAAATTAGGTTTTTGTTTAATATGTCAAGTTTTTTTTAATAATTACTGCATTCAGACAAACACATTTCAAAATTAATAGAGGGTATCATTCATCAGGCTTTGATTTGTGCGATATCGCATCACAATTTATGATGCAATTTACCTATGTATAATTCAAAATGTTTCACCAGTGCAGTAATGCAGGTTGTTGTAGTTTGGTCAAAAAATTACAATCTGAACTTAAACAAGTAATATAAAAATTTTGTTTTTAAAGTCAATTCCAACTTAGGCCATCAAAGAAAAATTTAATATAATCAAGCTAATATTAGTTTTTGTTGCATTAAAATATCTCAATTTGTTGATTTTCTATAAGCAAGTGGGTTTACAATGGAACTCTATGGGAATTTGGCGAAATATTACAGATATCGCCAAGTTGGCGTCACTTTTGGCGACTCATTTTGGCCGCCAAATTTGGCGATATATCGCCAAGTTGGCGACAAACTTGGCGGTATTTGGCGACAGAACAGGGTCCCCCCCCATGGTAACCCCTTATTGAAAATACTTTCATTGAACTTCAATAACCAATGGCCGCCATTTTGTTTCCCATGCAAAACTAAAATTAATTAATTAAAATTTAATTAATTAATATTTGAAAAAACTGTATTAACATCAATTGTCATCCAGTACAAGTTTAGAAAAATTTATTTCAACTTGATAGGATGAATAATGAGTATTTTATTAACGATTGAAAATTTGAACAAGATAAATATATAAATATATAAATATATAAATAAATAAATATAGGGAGAGTGTGAGCTAATAGTAGGAATTGAAAAAATCTGCTCGAAAATGTCATTTTTTTTTCCACTATGACGTCATATTCTTCTTCTTTTTTAATTCTTAAAAAAAAAAAAAAAACTATTTCAGTTCTTCAGTTTCATGTTTCACGTGAAAATCATTCAACTAAAAATAGGCAAATTATTATTACGGCTTTTGAATTATTTACAACAATGAAGGAAAAATGTTAAATTTTATTAGAAAATGCCCGTTGATTCTCAATGAAAAAAGCGAAATTTGGAATTATTAAGAAAAATATTTGAATAATGTAAATAAAAATTAGCCCATGTTACTCTCTAGATTATAATCCACCTATATGGAAAGGCATTTTATGATCCGTTTTGATCCTGACGTATGGCAAATGTTTTTACACTTTGAATTTATAATATTATTAGAATTAGCAAAGAATTAAAAATGAGTGGCATCAGGGACAAAAAGGTGGGAAGAAAAAATGAAAAAGTTATGATCTCCATGGGCTTTTCAATGTTAAATTAACATTGAGAAGTGACACTGTAAATAAATAAGTATTGCGCTGCCGCGCAATACTTAAATAAATATTTTTTAAATCGTATATTAGACGTTAAACAATGATTATTTATTTTAAATCTCGACTGTTCACAACTTTTCCGATTCTTATGTGTGACCTTTAGGGTTGTAGCTAAGGGTCTTTATTTTTTTTCAGGGACTGCTGCTGTCCTAGGAACTTTTTTTTTTTTGTACCATCCCGCTCGCCCCTTAACTTTCCCACCTTCTGCCTCGGCCTACATTGGTCTGTCGAAGAAGTGATGATCAACTAATTATGTTTAGATACACTTGTCAGAAAAATTCGCTTTTACACATTAAATTATTCATCATTTTTAAACAAATAATTTCCGAACTCCTAGAAAACATGCTTTTTCCGTTGATTCTTCCAGGAAATCTATAAAAGATGAGGAATTTCCTTTTATTTCTTTCACGCATACGTATTGGCTATATTAATACCATAGATCGAATTTATTTGTAAAATGAAAAACCAAAAATTTAATAAATTAAAATTTCTATTTTTTTAAAATAATAATAATGCTTTTTAATTTAATAAAGTAGAAATTTTCTCATTCATTTAATCTTATTCGCATTTTATTTTTTAGAGTGCTAAAAAAAAAATATTAGCATGTAAAATATATTCGAAACGAACACATTTTAAAAATATATCGTGCCTAGTTCAATCAAGTACAAAAAAAAAAAAAAAAAAAAAAAATCGATTTTATACAAAAAAGGAACATATCTTCTCGAATTTAATTCGAAATATAATATTCATATTTTACATCTAACAGTCAAATTATGTCTTATTAAAAATATGTCTAATGTGTAATAATTTTTATCATCTATTATTCCATAAGTGTTAAAACACCAACGATTATTTCATAACGACGAATTGTCCCTGCAATTAAGTTTAAATTTCCAAGCTTTCGGAACAAGAAGTTTAGCAAGCCTATAACATTCCTCTATTTGAAGAGAACCCGTATCTTCATTTTAAACTCGTCCTCTAACAAATGCTCATTGGCCGGGTGATTAAGGCTCCTGTCCCTGTCACCGAAGGCACTCACGAGCTAATGCTAATCCTATGGGGAGGGATTTTTCTAATATCTAGTCTGCATTTCGACATTTTTAAATAGTTCTTTTAGCATTGGATAGCCGAGATCCATCTCTACATCGCACCTTTTTTACTTTTTCGATTTTGGTTGCAGATATTTTTTTAAATGACACTTTCATTTTCAGAACCGGTTTTGAAAGTAAAAGTAACTTTATGCAAAATATCTGCGACCAAAATCGAAAAAGTAAAAAAGGTGCGATGTAGAGACGGACCTTGGCTATCCAATACAAAAATATATATATATATGTAGATTTTAACAATGTCGAAATGCAAGCGAGATATTAGATAAATCTCTCAACATAAGATTAGCATTAGCTCGTGAGTGTCTTCGCTGGCAAGGACAGGAGCCGTAAGATGCTTGGTTCTAAACGCGCGGTCCCAGGTTCAAAACCAAGCGGATCCACAGAAGAAAGAAAAACGTTTTTTTTTTTTTTTTTTTTTTTTTTTTTAACTCCTTTGTTCAAATTATGGAAATTTTCAGTCTTAGAAAGAAAAAAAAAATGAACGGAAATTTCTTCAATTCTCGGATATATACCGCTAGCAGTGCTGCCAGGAATATTTCCGTAAATTAAAGAAAGTATTTCTGAGAGTGTAGTCATTACACCAAAAAATACGCTTTGCTAAGCGGGAAAAACATTACATAATAATACAATAATACATTCTCTTAAATAGACAGAACATAACTTGGAAATGTGTTCTACAACCTCTTCCCTACATATTAAGTTTCTTTGCTGTTTGTCGTTTGCGAAATTCCGTCAATGAATGCGTTATTAACGATGTTATAGAAACCATAAGGCCGCAAATCTTTTTATCCCCATAAAGAGCCTGAAGATTTTTCATGTCGTCTTTCATACTACATATTCTCATTCTTTTCTGAAAATCAATACTCTTGAGGTAATGATAAATACTAATAAACATTTTACGTGACATAATGTCATCAGCAAAGTCGTAAGCATCATAAAATATGTAAAAAGACATCCTCAAACATTTTCTGCGGGAAATATCAAAGAAAACTATGGTTATTTTACAGGATTACTAAATGCTGTTTAATGTGAAGAACCTTTATGCTAATTTTCACTGTCATACTTTTGTGATTCGTTTTTTAAATTAAGGTATTAATGGGACCATACATTGGTGGCAAATGTTTGTGAAACAGTTGTCATACCTAAACGTGTAGTTTATTCTAGTTGTGAAATAAAATTTAACCGAGTGTCTTAGGGTGTATTCCAACACAAACTGCTTATTTTCTGATTTATTTTTAAATTCATTTTGAGTCTCAAACGCATCAAACTGGGAAATTCTCTTATTTAGAAACTACATAATGTGCCGTGCTTGTCTATCTTTTGATAAATGCAGAAAATATTGCAAAAAATCTTGTCAAAAAACTTTGAACCGAATTTTACGAAGCGGGAGATTTGGGAATGAAAAAAATGGTCCTACTGAGAAAATAATTGTTTAAAAATCAAATTCTTATTAATTGAGCAAGAAATGAAATCGCCCGGCCTGTTATACATCTCTTCAAAAATTACCTCAGCATGTTTCATGCTTTAACTTTTAAAAATTAGTCTGAAAATGTCTCAGAAAATTTCGAGCTGTTGAGGGTGAAAAAATATTTTTTCGAATACACCCTCAATCTTCATTTTTAACTTCTCTCAGTTCAAACGAATTAAAATAGTTAAAACATAATTTTGAAAGGTGTACCATAATCTATTAATTCCACAATAAATTTTTCTCTTCCTAATTTTTTGAAAATTCCGTCGTAATACATTATTGACAGTGCTATAGAAAATATTTCATATTCTCTTCTTTTGTGAAAATCGATGCACTTAAGGTAATAATAACAGCTAATAAACATCTTACGTGACACAATGCCATAAGCATTATAAATTATGTAAAAGGACATTGTCAAACATTTTCTGCGAGGAAACATCAAAGAAAACTTGGCTGTTTTACTGAATTACTAAATGCTGTTTAATGCAAGTGTTTCGTTTAAAATATTACACACTTAATGGGTCTAATTAAATTAAATGCAGAAATAATGAAGCAGAGAGGTTTTTCCAGAAAGCAGAAAAGTGTTTAAATAGCTTTGCTTAACGTGACATTTATTTGTTATTATAAAAATTAAAATAATAGCAAAGTGACTTAAAAAGTATCCAGAAAGCATAATTTAATTAAACCAGTTTATGGAAAAATTCATATGGATTTAATAGGGCCCATATTTTCAGAGCGTTTACAACAGCAAAAAATGATTCGTACTTCTTATAATTTTTGCTTTCTTCTATTTTTCAAGAAGAAAGAGTTTTAATGAATAATTTTTACTTCTAGTTTTCGAGGGATTTAGACGTTTTATGAGATACTAAACACGTTTTGATTATTTTTTATAAAATGTCTGCCCATGAGTCTGTCTGTATGTATGAAACACGAATTATGAGGGCTCGTTATCTCAACAACTAATGCGCGGAATTTAATCAAACTTCAGATTCGGTTAGACCAGTGGTTCGCAACGTAGGTCGTACGCCCCACGGGGGGACAATTTGACTCTCTAAGGGGTCAATTTTTTTTTTTCTAACCATTTGGAAAAGTGGTTATTGTTCTCGTCAAGATGGGAAATTAAAAGCATATCTGAAGGTTTTCATTGGTTTCATCCACATTTTATTCGTTTTATGATTGGTCTATACAGTAATCTGTATTTCCCTTTAATTTCAAAAACGATGGATACCTTCTGTTGCCACTATGACAAAAAGTAATAAAAACTACAAAAAAAATAATAACTCAGAAACAAATTGAGATACAGCTTTCAAACAAATTGCATTTAAAAGTACATTTTTTTCTCTATCCGACGGTGTAAAAAGTAATATTGTCGGATGGTTAGAAGTTTAAGAAATAAATTTAATTTAAAATTGACCGTCAGATTTCTTGGAAATCTGACGATGGAAAAGCCTTTTCACGAACAGCCAGTGAAATGCTTGCATATTTACGATAGTTTCAGGTGGATAATACTTAAGTTTCATGAAATCTGACGGGTCGCAGGCGATATTTTTGGCTTGCAATATTTACGTGCAATAACACTATTAATAATTCATGGCGTACGTAATGTATGATCAACTCCGTGCGATTTTTTATGTCTTAAATTTTAGTCTTCAAAAAAATCGTTTTCCAAATGTTCGTTGTAATTTGATAAATAGATTTTTTTTTTTTTTTTTTTTTTTTTTTTTTCAGAAAAGTAATATTTTGGATTAAAAATAAAAGTTGTGCATGCAAAATTTACAAATAAATAAGTTTTTTTGTTGAATTCATAAAAAATTCCAAATCGAAATGTTTAAAATGAAATCTATACCAGAATAATTATATAAACAAACTTTAAAAATATATTACCAATCCCTTTTCTCTTTATTATTTTTAAATTTTTCTATAATTTTTTATGGTAACTGATATATTTTAGAATTTTTCTCAATCATTTATCGAAAGAGCTATTTTAATCTGTTCTCTCTACTGTATGGAACGCGAAGAAACTTTTTCACGGGAATTTACTTAAGAGTATAAATAAATCTCATTGTTTTTAATGTATTTAACCTAAAAAATATTTGAAAGAACTACCTACTGAACTGATAAAGTTGGTATTACCAACTTTATCAAGTTTATAAATCTTTAATAGCATTAAAAAAGAAAATGGATAAATTGTAACAAGCTATGGCTGTGGTGCAGACCTCAATGAATATATAATATACACAATTTAAATTTGGAAATGTGATAATTAACGATAATCTGGAAGGGAAAAAATACATTTATTATGTATTGCTTAATCAAAAGTGATATTCTTCAAAATGAGAGTATGTATAAAAAAGGTTTAATAGATCATCAAACATACAACTTAACATTCAAATAACATTGTACATCTGAACAATAATTGCCGCAAAAGTTTCTCTAAGCATTGCGTTAAAAATCACCAACCATCTCTATGGCTGAAATCTATACAACAACCACATCTCGCTCTCCTCTTTTCACTTCACTTTTTATGAGTCTCGCTTGAGATATCACGTTCATTGAACCCTTGAATCTATTATCTTTTATTGTTCCACACTTTATCTTTTATTGTTCCACACTTAATATTTTATTCCACATTAATATTATCAATTTTAATGCTAAATGTGATAGTCTCTTTAAGCATTTTGTAAAGATAAAAATGCAGACCATATAACACTTTTGTTAAACATTAAGGTAAGTTGGGAAGGTACGACAAAACTGTTTTGACATAAAAGTGAAGATTTATAGCCTGATTGCATTTGTAAAATTGTGTTAAAAACGCATTTGTAGCAGAAAATTCACCTCTGTCATAAGATAAACAAAGGCGGGTATTACTCGCGCACAGAGGGTTCTGTACGATAAATATGTTAATTAGTAACTGCATTATTACAAAAAAATCCTTGCTAAAAAAGTAATTAGACTGTAAAAATTATACAACATAGGGTTGGGTATAGCTGTATATACTAGAAAAGTATAAATGGATATACCATAAAAGTTCAGAGAGATATGAAGCCAAAATAGTATCAAATATTGCTACACTGTATAACTCTTTTCTTAATCTTATCCTATTCGTTTGTGATGAACACTGTTTGTCCAAACTTAATTCGATGCTGACAGTAAAAGTAGTGCATATTTAAACTTCATTTGGCATTTCATAAACCCAAAATTCAGCGTAGCAACAATCTTTTCGTTTTACAGTGTGCCTAAAACAAAACCCTTCTTCAAAGTTTAAACTTTGCATTGTGCTAAGCACGTTTCGAAATAAAGTCGCACTTTGCAACGCCGCCTAGGTCCGTACCACGTTTTTCCAGAAAGGTTTTAAATTAACATATAAAGACACGGGTCCCATATTGAGAGAACCACTCAATGCAAACTAGTCGCGAATACTGTAGTATTTATGTGAGTAATTCTAATTAAATTAGTCTGTTTTTAACTATTTGACGTTTATTGCTTTTATGTTTTTACTGGACATTACATTACACAAATATATCATTAAAAGTTGTTATGTAGGATTTAAAAGCCGATGATGCATAGAGTACACTCCCACTGTCTTTATGTTTGTTCAAACCGCCCCTGTTTTTAAAGGTTGATATCTCGGCTAATTACCGACATTTTTTTTTTCGAAAATCATTATCAACAATCTTTTTATACTTCTGCGAAGATAGGTACCATCAGAGCTCCTCAACACTTTTACTGAATGTCCGTAAATCGAAATGTGTGTGTAACGGAAAAATGCGATTTTCTCAAAAACTATGTGACTTAGGGTAATCACTATATTTTTCCTGCAAGGTTTGAATTAACGTGTACTACCTCTAATTTTTTCATAAATTTAGTTTTAGTAGATTTGGAAGTCAAGTGAGGGGAACAAATTTTTGCATTGCATTTTCGCTGATGTCTCTAAAAATGTAATACCTAAAATTAAAAGAATGTATTCTTGAGTTCGGCGTTACGAAAGCTTTCACACGATATACACACGATTATTATTATTATTATTTTTATTTTTTATTTTTTTTGTCAAGAAACTTACACCCTCTACATTTTTCCTAAATATATTTATGAACGTTTAATACTAGAACCGCCGGAAATTTTACTGAAGTGTTATAAAAATATTTTACACCGGAAATTTTAATTGAAACTACTTAACTTATTTATTTAACTTATTTCTCTGTGGTACATTTTAAACTTATTTTAGAAAGAAATTTCTGGTGATAATCGAAATATTTTTATTTGGTAGCGGTCAAAATGACCGCTACGGCGGTTAGTGTTAATAATCTATAAATATGTGGGTCAATAACCTTTATTACTTCACCCAATTGGAACTTTCCACGTTCCATTGCTTATGAGTAAAATGGCTGTGACAGACAGACACATGAGTGATCTTATTGTGGTTGCGTTTTTACTTTTTGAGTACAAAACCCTGAAAAATGTGAAATGAATAGTTATTGTGAAAACTTCAAATGAATGGAGTTCACTTTTTACCCGACTGCCAAGAAGGGTTATGTGTTTCACGCGTATCTGGGTATGTGGATTTCTTTATAACCTGGAAACATCCCAACGGCTGGATGGATTTTAATGAATGAGGTCTCTATCGATTCGTGTTGAATGTCCGATGGTTATAGGCTAGGTTTTATTTTTATAAATTTAAAATGGCGGCCGTAAAATACAAAATGGCGGTAGAGACGAAAAAAAAAAAATTTACGCACCGTATTGAGTGGCATATCATGGATAGGTCTTTCAAAATGAAGACGGTGTTTCATTGACTATTTTACACTCAGAAGCTCCGTTTAACTATTACACAACCTGGAAGTTGTGTAGGTAGGATCTCTAGCTTTACTGCAACTCTAACCTTCATAGACATCAAAACAGTGTTTATAGATAGAAACTAACAATTAAACAACTTAAAAGTCATCAATACAAGTAAATAAAAAAATAGGTAAGTAATATAAAAAATAGTTTCACATTGATGAGAAATAATTAATTAATTCACTTTTTACGAAGTCGGGTTTTTTGATTTTTTAAATTTATTAAATAATAAGAGGTATATGTTATAGAATATATCTGTGAGGAGGAGGTGATTTTACAAATGCTTCGATGGGGCGTGGCCAATAAAAGGTTGGGAACTACTAGAAATAATTAATTAATTCGCTTTTTACGCAGTCGGGTTTTTTTATTTTTAAATTTATTAAATGATAAGAGGTATATGTTATAGAATATATCTGTGAGGAGGAGGCGATTTTACAAATGCTTCGGTGGGGCGTGGCCAATAAAAGGTTGGGAACTACTAGAAATAATTAATTAATTCGCTTTTTACGCAGTCGGGTTTTTTTATTTTTAAATTTATTAAATGATAAGAGGTATACGTTATAGAATATATCTGTGAGGAGGAGGTGATTTTACAAATGCTTCGGTGGGGCGTGGCCAATAAAAGGTTGGGAACTACTGGGTTAGCCCTTGACATAAATAGGTGCTGATTATAGATTTTGGTGTAAATCGTTCAACAGGTAGCGCGGTTATGCTGCGTTGTCACGATTTCCGCGATAGCTATATTTCAAGAACTAACGCTTGGAATTTCGCCAAACTCCATATTCTTTTAGAGTTACACCTTAACATAAATAAATCTCTATTTTATCATGGTAAAGTGCATGAAATAATTGATAGAATAGAACCAAACTTCATATACACGTTTTTTGAATATGAATTTGAAGATCCCAGTTGAAGATGGAGATACTCCCTCTAAAGAGGGCTGTGTGAAAGAGATTTTTTCAGAGATTATCTGAATTTTTGCAGTTTAAGTGAAGAATTTACGAATACTTTTCGACGAAATTTTGCATTTAGGTGTAATGTCCTGGACAAAGGTTTGTATAGAATTTTGGAGAAATTCGGCCTGAAGGTAATGCTGCAATAGCGAATTTACTGCCGATTTTTCTTCTGTATAACCCGAAATTTTAGAAAGTTATAGATAGAATTGAACCTAACTTTATATATATGTTTTTGACTATGGACGTGAGTTCCTAGTTTCAAATTAGTAATATTCCTCTGAAGGGAGCGCTGTGATAGTGATTTTCCTTTTTTGTCATTAGAAAGTATATGACGTTATAAATAGAATTGAGCAACATTTTATATATATGTTTTTGACTATGGACGTCGGGTTCCAAAAAAAAAAAAAAAAAATGAAGATATTACCCCTCAAAAGGAAGCGTTGTGATAGCGATTTTCCGTTTGTATCATCGAAAAGCGTATCAAGTTCTACATAGAATTGAACCAAACTTCATTGGAAAGTGTATGAAGTTATATGGATAGAATTGAACCAAAATCCATTGGAAATTGTATGAAGTTATAGATAGAATTGAACCGAACTTCATATAATATGTTTTTAAAATATGGGCGCCAGTTTGAAAATGAGAATATTCCCTCTGAAGGGTGTACTGTGATAGCGATGTTTTGCAGTTTAAGAATTTATGAATGTTTTTCGGCGAAATTTTATGTTTAGATGTAATGGAATAGGCCGAGGTTTCGATAAAATTTTAAAGGAAAGGGTTCAGAAGGTCCAACAGTTCAATCTAAGTTTAATTTGTACATTTGAAATAAGCAAAATGTTTCACGTTTTCTGATATATTATCCATTTATTAGACTTCATTATAAAACATTTTTCCTGTCTATGGTTTTGAAACATTTATTGACAAAAAACGTGAAGTATAGTAAATAAAATTACGCTTTTTAAAGTATTAACATGTATTAATAGAGAAGGATTGGGAATAAGGTTTTGGGATTTTCACATCTGACTAGTTTTGTCGATGATTTTTTACTCCAAAATGGATCGATATTGTATTTTTTCAGTCAAACCTTTTTATCTTGGCCAACATACATCGCCGAAAATGCTCAGGTACACTTTTGGAACCAGTTAGTTAGTTTTTTTCATAACCTTTTTAAAGGGGCTCTTAACCCATGTGGAAGATGGCAACTTCTGTCTCAGTTCTCGATTGTAATATCATTTAAAGTGTTCTCCGAATGAAACTGCAAACAAAATTGAAAAAGACAAATGTATAACATTAAACGTTGAAATCAGATATTTGAGGGAAAACATCCTTTGGAAATATTGAAATGCGAACGAGAAATTTGTAAAGAACGCAAGGGTGATTCCGAGTCAAAAAAAAAAAAAAATTCTGAAAAGTTACAGCAGAAGGGGGGAAAGGAAGGAATTCACTCCCGGCGCTAACTATACGTTTTTTCCGCGATCTTTTGACAAAATTTGCGGTTTTTTTGCTATCTTTTGACGAAATTTGCATTTTTTCGCAATCTTTTGACAAAATTTGTGGTTTTTCGCGATTCTTGGACGAAATTTGCATTATTTCCGCGATTCTTTGACGAAATTTGCGCTTTTTCGGCGACCATTTGTCAAAATTCACGACATTTTTTTTTGTTCGAATTTTCGAATTGATGACCGATTTTTTAAAATTTTCGGAAATGAATGCCTTAAACTTTCGGAAAATTCGGAACAGAATCACCCCTAAAAGAACGCTCGCATTAGTTTAATATTAGTTTGCGAGTGATGTTGCGTGAATAGTGTAGACAGTTAGAAATGGGCTAATCGAGTTCATGACAAAAATGTACATTCCAGATTCCCGCTATTGACACTGAATCCAATAGTTTCAGCTGGATGGAGTACCTCCACTTTCAACGAGTGATATTTTAGATTTGCCAAGTTACTATGATTATTATGTCCTTGTAATAGTGCGGACAGCGATTGCACAAACCATCACCTCATGGAGTTCATGACTGAAATTTCAGGATTAGTTAGATCTCGATTAGCATATTAAAATGGAACTGGTCTGTCAAGTCGTATGTTGATGAAAACCAAGGCCCAAATTAAGCGGTTGATTGGTAGGTTTTCCATTTTGTTTTCCTACACTCAGTCCTCCACGTTTCATACTGACGGGTGCAAGAAAATACACCCGGAAACCTACTAATCAACCACTAAAAGTGGGATGCAGGTGATTTCCACCAAGATATGACTTGGCAGACCAGTTCCATTTTAATATGCTAATCGAGTTCTAACTAATCCTGGAACTTTAGCTGTGAACTTTAGCTGTGTGTGTTTGTGCAGCCCTCACCTTGTCTAAAAGGGACTTCTTGAGAAGCTTTATGAAAGTCTTGTTTTCTCCTCCTCTGTATACAGTACTTACCACAACATGACTTTTCCTTCTGAAGAAATTTTAAAGATAAATATTTAAAGATAATATTTGTGGATCGATGGAATATTAAATTATTCATCGCATTTCCCGTCAACGTGTGCCGTACGGTAGCGGCCAGGGTAGCTTAGATTCGAATCCTGGCCGCGGCTAATTTTTCACTCCTGTTGGGTTATTATATTGTGTTCAAGTCTGTTTTAATAGATATATATGTACAGTCGTGGAAAAAAAAGTAAACACCCCCTACTAATTCCTCAACAAATTATCGTAGACGAAAGTTACTGGTACCGGACGATTAAAAATAAAGTCTACTTTTAAATGGTGTGTATAAAATTTGCTTAAGGGGACATATACATATTAAAACGAATTCAAACTTCATTTTTTTCAATGGCAGTACCCAAATTTAACGAGATATTTCAAATCTTCGGTTCAAAATATGCCTAGAAACCAAATTTCAAGTCATTCGAATGATAAGTTTTTGAATTATAGACATTCAAAATTTAGTACTTCTAATGTTAAATTACATTTTCATATTTTTATTTATATCTCCTGAAATTATGCTCCTAATGAACTAATTTTTTGTGTAGCAATAATACTAATATACTCAAACATAAATACGTTGAATTTGCAATTTTATAAGTTTATGATATGAATTATGAAATTAATATTCGAAAAAATTATGAATTGCAACCTACAATTTTTTTGATGGATTTAGATGTATGAAGTCCTGATTTATGGAAATCCCAAATTTCACATTTTTCTTCCAAGTAGTTTTCAAATTATGCTTAAAAAACGGCAAAATGATGGTTTAAGGGGCCGTCTATGATAGAAGTAAGTAAATTTTTGAAATTTATTCTGCTATCCTGTAATCAAACAGGTTTCATTGACGCTTAAACGTGCCTTGATCAAGAAAGCGGCTCTCTCGGTTAACAATCGAGTTCCGAACTTCAATTTGGATACAGCCCTTAAAATACGCTCGTTTTAAAATAATTAATTTCTCAGAAACTTATCACACGAATTGCATAAAAATTTGTTTATAGGCTAATTGGAAGGTGTAGAGTTCATTTATGCTGTCACAATTGTGTACTGCTATTAAAAAAAACAAAGTTATGGTCCGTTTTAATATGTAGATGGCCCCTTAAACAAATTTTATATGCATCAATTAAAAGTAGACTTTATTTCCAATCGTTCGGTACCCGTAACTTTCTTCTACGATAATTTGTTGAGAAGTTAGTAGGGGGTGTTTACTTTTTTTTTCCACGACTGTACCTTTAATAAAAACTAGTATGTTGTTGCCATCACAAAACTTTCTTCTATATAAATCACATACACAGCACTAATTGATATCAAGGTATAACTGAATGTGAAGTTTGATGAAAATTCGTGCATTAGTTCTTGAGATAGAGCTATAGTAGAAAGTCTGAAAAATGCAGCATAGCAACACCACCTGTTGAACGATTTGCAACAAAACATAAACAACACTAATTCATAACAAGGTATACCTGAATCTGAAGTTTGTTGAAAATCCAAGCATTAGTTCTTGAGATAGAACCTATTGCGAAATCGCAAAAAATGCAGCGCCACCTGTTGAGCGATTTTCACCAAAATGTATAAAACGTCAATTCATGTCAAGGACTAACGGAATCTGAAGTTTGATGAAAATCCGTGCATTAGTTCTGGAGATTGAGCTATTGCGGAAATCGGGAAAAATGCTGCATAGCAGCGCCGCCTGTTGATCGATTTACACCAAAATGTATGAAATGTCAATTCATGTCAAAGACTAACTGAATCTGAAGTTTGATGAAAATGTGTGGCAATTTCTGCCACAGCTTTGTTGATGTTGCCACAGCCCCCGATTGAAAGATAATTTAACGTGCCCTCAGAATCAAATTGCAAACAAAATTAAAAAATTCAAATGTAGGGGAGAGTAGTCATATTTGGACCGCCGCTTTAATTGGACCGTTGCCATTCTGCAGTTAATTACAGGAAGAGACCCCATCTACCGCTGAAATTCTACTCATCAGAATGAGGTCACTCATGATTAGAAGAAGCAGCCGCCTACCACGTGCTGTTTTCAGACAATTTAAAAAACCTAAAGTTAGCTGTTTTGATCTATTTTTTTCCTACTAAATGCAAGTGAATATTTTAAAACTAAGGTAAGTTGTTATGTTTTCACATACATATATGAATTCATCTGTTTATTGCGCATATTTTTCAAGTGGATTTGTTTGATTTCGTTTTTGTTCTTAGTCTTGAAACTAACTGTTTTAAAAAATGGCGCAGTTGCCATAATTGGGCCAATTTAAGTTGCTTAAATTGGACCACATATGCGATCATAAATTTTTAAAGTAAGTAATGAATTTCGAGGACGGTACGCTTTGTACACTATTTTTTTAATATTTTAAAATGGATTACTATCTCTATGCAAGATTTTTTGCATATCTGGATTAATTTTTTTATACAGTTTAGGCCTATATAAACATAAAAATATTTTTACATGTCTATGCAATAAATTTTGTTTGCAATGTCTTTTATCTTGTATGTAAGTGTATTTATTTTCTTTGAATTCTTTATTCCTACGGCATATTTGATTTACAGAGTTGAAAGCAAACATTTTCCTCCTGCAAGATATTTCTGATGGAAGACTTTTTACAGTTCTGGAGAGTGGAATTATACTTTTTTGCCATTAAAACGCATAAAATCTCAAACCTTGATGGAAATGTTGAAGAAAACATAGACAAACTGTCTGGAAGAAAAACACTCGTGACAGCAAAAGCTCTTAAAGATATAGGAAACAAAAAGCAGGCAGTAAGTTGTGAAGAAATTGACCTGCAACTAGGCTGTAGCTACAAATCCTCCCCAAAAGCAAAAAAAATCATTAGAAATGTTATTTCTCTTGCTAATTTCAGTTAAATCAAAGTACAGAGGGAGCCAAAAAACAGTTGTGTTAACGTCATCGCCATATAAACTAAACCTTGAAATGAAAAAAAAAAGACAAAAAAGAAGCTTTCACAGCACAAAAGCAATTGGAACATCGAGTTTTAAAAAATAGGCGTAATGCAATTTGCAAGAAAATGATGGAAGAGAAGAACCACAAACATAATATGAAGAAAACTTCTGTTGAAAAAAAAAAGGTCTGATAATTCAGAATTTAAAAAGAAAAATCCAGACAGTGATTATTGGTTTTGTCTAATTTGTTAGCAAAATAAAATGGCAGAAATGATTCAATGTTCAGATTGCCATATACGGTTCCATGTTGTGTGCGCTGGAAAATAAAAACAATAAAAAAAATTCATGTATAAGCTTTGCATTCCTCCTTACGTGATATTCAAGTAACTGACAATTAGTTCCATAATTTTTATTCTTAATTACTGACAACTTTGATTTATATTTTGAATACATTTTGATTAAAACAATTACTCTTATTTTCAGATATTTGATTTCATTATATTTCATTGCTGTTATTTTGTTTGGTTGTTTCATTAATCGCAAACTTTGCTTTTAATAAAATTAGTTATATTTCCTAGTCATTAAAACAACCTGATATTATTTGGTCCAATTTAGGAGTCTGGGGGTCCAACTTAGGCGACCAGTTGCTGAATTTGAACCACTTTTGACAATTTTTTCAAATTAAAATAAAACTTAAGATTTTCAAAAAGAAATTGATCAAAATATTTATTTAGTTAGTAGATGAATAGATTGACCCTGTGTAATGATCTTTTGCAGATATTCCAAAAATTAAGTGAGTTACACCTGAAAATAAGTGAAGTGGTCCAAATTCGGCTACTCTCTCCTACTACACTAAATTTTGACCTCAGCTATTGTTGGAAAAAAATCACTTTAAAATGTTGAAATGCAAATGAGAAATTTGAATAGGACGTCCCATTAGTTCAACATTAGCTTACAAGTGTTGTTGCATGACTAGTGTAGGCAGTTAAAATTAAGCTAATCAAGTTCTTGACAAAAATGTACATTCAAGATGCCTTCTACTGACATTGAATCCAACAGTTTCAGCTGTGTGGGGCTACTCTGAATGAGTGATAGTTTGGATTTAATTTTTAGTTACTGCGATTATTGTGTCCTTCAACAGTGCGGACGGCGGCTGCACAAACCATCACTAACATTTAAACTATGGCACAGTTTCTAACAGTGCAGATAGAATATCCTCAAACCATAGCAGACTAGATGGCGGCTGTACAAGCCATCACCCCATTGATTCATGGTTGAAATTCCAGAATTAGATAAAACTCGATTAGCATATTAAAATGGAACTGGTCTTCCAAGTCACAAATTGGTGGAAACCATGATCGAATTTTAGTGGTTGATTAGTAGATTTCCCATTCTGTTTTCATGAAACCAATCCTGCATTTTTTCATACCACTGAATGCAGGAAAATACAATCTGAAACCTATCAATCAACCACTAAAATTGGGCTGTAGGTGATTTCCACCAAGTTGGCAGACCAGTTCCATTAAGCTAATCGAGTTATAACTAATCCTCGAATTTCAGCCATGAACTCGATGAGGTGATGCTTTGTGCAGCCGTCGCTCGGTCTACAAGAGACTTCTTGAATTGCTTTGTAAAATATTTGCTTCCTCCTCTCTTTCCCATATAGTCTTTTTATCACCACTCGACTTTTTCTTATGAAGAAATTTTACAGAAAAATTCTCGAGAGATCGTCGAAAAACCTTGTAAAAAACCACAGAAGAGTTAACAATAGAGATAGTAATTGCGATGGGATTGGTTTGATAGAGCAACTCAAGCGGGTTATCGAGGGCTTTGATCCTATACTTCGATTTTATTTCGTAGTTTGGGGCTGTGCATATGTAACATTACCAACTTTTTTGTATTTTCGGACAACCCCCCTTTACGGTATCATATGTTATCATCCCTCGACCCCTCCCCCCTAGTAATAATATCGTTTTCATAATAATAAATAATAAAAATGTATAAAAATTCTTTAGATTTTTGGAATTTTTTTCTTTTGTTTGGAGTGGTATGCAAATAGGATTACATTTATTTTTCGCATACTTTATTGATTCAAATGAAGAGTAGTCAATAAAATATCACCTTATATATGAAACAACTTTGTCTCAAATAACACGTAAAAGAAACAGACTGTTTAAAAGTATTTAATAATAGCTTTTTGACAATGCATTCAACAGCAATAATATCTTTTTGAACTTGCCCCATCACGGCGTGAGGCAGACAGAACTTCTTATCAACAAAACAGGCGGACAACATTCTCTTTTATTTACTTGTTAAATACAATAATAATTTCAAACATACTTCGCATTATACTTTGTTGAACAGCGGATTATATATGCATACACATTGGGGTATTCCATATTTTGGAACTGAATAATTTTATAATCATTTAAGGATTTAAATAATAAATTTTGTATTTTCAGGAAAATAGATAACATACTATTTTGATGTAAAGACCAAGTTACAAATAAGAAGAGAAAATTTTGGTTGGATCAAAAATGATAACGATATCAAAACGCAATCTATATATCTTACGATATCATGTGCCAGCCCCCCCTCCCCCCTAAAAGGATAACGTATATATGCATAGCCCCTTTCCTCCAATATCAAACATTTTTAAAAACTCTTCTTTTAATATATTTTATTCTTATGAACAAATTTAGAAAAGTTGAAATAAAAATCTTTTTTCTTTCAAAAGTTATTCAAGATTTTTTTTATTATCGAGACTATATAATGAACCCAGTACTTGTCAGTGCGTGTATGAATATTAACACTTTGAATTACCACGTTGTGTACCTGAAACGAAACCAAAAGTCATTGTTACTTATGCAACGGCCTTTAAAAGATGATTTTATTTATCGCTGCAATCTTCCATCGCAACAGTTAATGTAAATTGTTTATAGAATTCTCATCCGATGGCAACACTGGGAAAAGTTTTCATTGCAAAGATTTATTTATCATCTTTTTCATCAAGTTTCACATCGTTATTGCTAAATTGAACTTCGTAAGTTTTATAAAATCATAAAAAACTACCGACGTCGAAAAATATATTTTTAGATGCGGTCGTAATTGCACAAATACGTATCATCTATAGTCTTCGTCTGGTCCGTCCGTCTGTCTGTCCGCAAGCAACAGCGCAAAAGCTACCCAAACGAATGGTTTGAAATTTAATATATAGAATCGTTGCAGAAGTTTGGCGAGTCATTTCAAATTTTATGAAAATCCAATCAAAACTTAAAAAGATTTTATTAAAAGTTTTCTTCATTCCATTAAATCCTATCATACGTCATTAATTCAACGATATCCCATGTTAGGTAATGGTTCTAGGTTGCGGGGTGATGAAGTCCTATTTGAGATAATGTCTTATTATTTCCGTATTACTGAGTTTAATAGATATAATCGTAATAAACTTTGTATTCGTGCATTTTTGCATAAGAGTGCAACAGCTATTGCACCAAGATCTGAATACAGTGAAACTTCTTTTAAAGGGCACGCCTATTCGAGGGCCACCTCTATTAAGGGCAAATATTTTTAGGAACAAAACATTTTCCCATAGACATAATGTTAAATTTACTCCCATTAGTGGCCGCACCTACCCCCCATAAAGGCCATTTTTTCACTTGTATCTTAAATCCTAAACAGGTGTATTGAATTCCTGAAACAAAAGACTTCAGCAAACAACTACACTTGCTACAAAGAAGGCAGGGGAAGATGGGGAGGATTTAGTAACACAATGAAGGGCCACAAACTTTTCCAAAATTGAGACAAACAGCTATTCCTGACACTTTGGTTGACCTTTCAACCTGTAGGGGTTGGGTTGGAGGGGAAACTTGGCCCTTTGTTGTATGCACACAAAGGAAAACAAGGCTATCTAGAAAAACTGATTCCATATTTATTAAAACTCTGAATTAATATTGAAGCACAATTTTTACACTTGTCAAGAAACGCTGACAGATATAAATAAACTAACATCTCATTTTAAGGCATTAATAAATGATGCAAATTTAAGTAATTTGTTTTATAAAGTAAAAGAATCATTAGAAACGGAAATTGTCATCGAAAAAATTATGAAAAGTAAACAAACTTCAACAGAAAAATTTTTCAACCGTGTAAAGAGTTTGAAAATGTTAATAAACCGTTTTTTCATCTACATAGGTTTTGATTTCCTTGTTTTAGTTGTTGTTTTTTGTCACCGCTATTCTAAGGCCGATTTTCTATTAGAAAATTGAGAATATTTATGAGAAGTATGTCATTTTCTGTTTATTAAAGGTTTGTAAAAAGTACCTTTTAGACAATAAATTTTTATAATTATTTTTACATGCTTAAAATGATGTATTTTAAAATCTCAGTAAATACTTTTCAAATCAGAGTTGTTGAGTCACAAGGGGTTAATAGTGATGTTAAAATCAATTTTGTGTTTTAATGTTTCTCCTCAAACCGCGAATGAATGTTATTATATTTATTACTATGTGTACAAAAAATTTATAATGAATGCCAATCAATATTTTATAACGAAGAGGAATATTTATGAGCATTCAAAATTCAGTTTTGAAAAGTGAGCAAATCAGATGACAAAATGTTTTATTTTTCATTTCCATACCTAACAAAAGTCATTTCATTTTCAATAGCAAACATCCGAATGTTTATCTCATTAAAACGTTATAATTACAACTTATTTCGTCCAATTATGTTAAAGAGCCTACACACAAAGGATAAACAAGCAGATATGTAAACAAATCATAATGATCAAAATTGAAGTATTTCATTATTTTTAAAACGGATACATTTCCATGCTAACAACGAATTATTACTCTGTCATTTTAGAGAAATATAAAAATTAAATCCTTCTAGTTTACATATTCATGAATATGCTTTATTCGCTTACAGTCATTAAAGTCTAGAATATTTATTCTTTTATTTCTTCAAACAATTTCTCCCCTTCATAAACATACTAAAATTATTCAGTTTTAACTGAATTAAAATGTTAATGATAAATTTTTAATCAAAATTAAAAATTATAAATGACAATGCGAAATGAATATTTATCATAAAAATCAAATTATCTTCTAAAATTCTTTGAAGGCATTTAAAAAAAAACATTCTTAGTGTATTCTAAATATTAAAAGTATTCGTTTTAAGCTTTAAGAAAGGTATAAGAAAAATTAGCATGATAACTTGTAGAGGACTAGGTACTCCCTAATAAAGGGAGTCTAGGTGTTTGACTGCAAACATTCTGTCAATATTAATTTGTGTGCGTGAAAACGACCTCTAGCCTTAGTTTTACACTAATGTCCAAAATTAAGGACCAGTCATGAAATGCTAATTTTCAAGTACGCGAATACTCAAAAGGAAATAATATAATTCGAATAATTACTATCTCTACAGCACAGCTAGTCCATATAACATTTCATTCATGTCACACATGGTCGCAAGTGTCACAGTCACTACGGAGAAGCAAAAAATAGAAATTACGTACATCATATTATGAGTTGATCCCTATGTGTGACTCCACTGAGACGTCACTGTGACTGCTGCTTTGTGAAGAGTCACCATGTGACTATACAATGTAGTTACATTGTGATTCTCATGTGACTGTCATCTGCAGACTCAATTTCAAAGTCATCGTGAACGCTGCATTGTGATAAGTTACCAAATAATGTCACATTAAAGTCACATGATGACTTTCAGGTGACAGAGTACTGTGAAGTCACCACTGTGCTCTTTTGTGAAAAGTCACCATGTCACTATACTGTGATATTATTTGGTGACTTACAATAATGCAACGTTCATGATGACTTTGAAATTGAGTCGAAAAATGACAGTCACATGAGAGTGACAATGTAACTACATTGTAAAGGCACCTGGTAACTCGTCAGAAAGCAGCAGTCACATTGACGTCTCAGTGGGGGGGGGGGGGTCACACATAGTGATCATTTGAGACTCATAATGAGACGTGTGGAATTTCCTATTTTTTGTTTCACCGTAGTGACTGTGACACTTGTGACCATGTGTGACATAAATGAGATGCTATATGAACTAGCTGTGCTGTAGAGATAGTAATTATTTGAATTATATTATTTCCTTTTGAGTTTTTGCTTACTTAAAAATTAGCATTTTTTGACTGGTCCTTAATTTTGGACGTTAAAGTGTTTTACTTCCCTGAAGTGAGTTTGTGGCTCTCAGAAATTGCGATTAGTGGTTTTTTTCGGTATTTTTTTTTAATTAGGTTACACGGGTCAATCTGCAGGGTAGAAAAATGGTATTGAGATGTGGTTCAAATGGATCTTTGTCAGACCTGCCTCCGAGAGGATTGCGAGACCAGATCTTCGGTTTTTATTTTAGATTGAAGTGCGACACATATTCCACGGGATCAAAGATGTAGGAATTAGTTGAGCAGAAGCTGCCATTTTGGGCAAGAATGGTTTTAGTTATCATTCTATAAATATTTCCGTCAACCACGGGTAGCTACTTCTTGTGACATTTATCTGATCTAGTTGACTGAACTTGCGAGCTAATCGATTACATGCAGCGATATTTGAGTTCGACCTCGAAACCATATGTGGATATCATTTGAAAAGTTAGTTTATACACTACCGTCAACCGGAAGTACTTTTCCGGCAACTTTTTCCTGATTCCACTCACATTTCCATTATTTGGTCCATTCACTTATTTTCATATAAAATACAATTCATATGTTGGAATATTGAAACCAATTAGCAATTGATTGCAATAAGATCTCCTAATGAATTAACAATGCAAACTTGATAAACAATGTTCTTTTTTAACATTTAAACAAAATATAACAAACGTTAATTTTAAAGACACGAGAAACAGTTTTCACCATGTTATCCACAGCAACTGGAACAAAAATAATTACTGTAACATTTTGCTAAAGTAACATAACTAGTTTTCATGTTAGCTTTATGAAAACGTAAAAATGTTCTGTCAAAATAAAAAGTTAAAGAAAAAACTATGATCACACATGGGTTACAGGTTTCTAAAGGTAATATTTTAGCAGTTACCTTATTTGTATCTCTTATCCAAATTGTCTCACTATAGAAAGTTTGGGGAGTTAAAATCTACACACGAAAACAGTTGTTTACAAACACATCCAGTGTTGCCACAGAAAAAATTTTAATTACCCCCAAACTATTCAAATACCCTATAGTAGGGTCTAAAATATTTTTCAAGGGCAAAAACTCCGAATTATCTTGTATTGTTTGTTCAATACAAAGAATAAAACCTTTTTTTATGGGATGGACCAGAGTATAGTACAGGTGCTACAAGTACCAAAATAGCCCCCGGTTGACGGTATTCGTAAGTTAGTCTTAGACTTAGTAATTTTACATTCTTATATTAATTGAGTGTTAATTTAAGGACTGAGATTACTTTTAAATACAGTGCAGTGTAGACCAAATTGAAAAACGCCATCGCTATCCCTCCCGATTTTGATTTAAATAAACAGTCTTTTAAAAATGAAATCTGATTATGTCTCAATTACAACGTGGTGGTCCTAATGGGCTTATCACAACCGTAATGAATAAGTTTAATAATAAATTCACTACATAATTTAAAGTATTATTTTCTCTCCTTGTAGTGACATGTTACAATGTGCATTTCAACAAAAATTTTAGACCATTCGGAAGGCTGTAACATCATCAAAATACACTTTCAATAATGTTTTACTATTGGCCGTAATGTAATGGAAAACTTTTGACTGTCCCTGTCATTAAACTATACATCCGATTTTCGTAAAATTTGAAATGACTCGACGAAGTTTTACAACAATTATATATTTAAAATTTTAGACCATTCGGAAGGCTGTAACATCATCAAAATGCACTTGCAATAATGTTTTACTATTCGCCGTAATGTAACGGAAAACTTTTGACTGTCCCTGTCATTAAACTATACATCCGATTTTTATAAAATTTGAAATGACTCGACAAAATTTTACATCAATTACATATTTAAAATTTTAGACCATTTGGAAGGCTATAACATCATCAAAATGCACTTGCTATAATGTTTTCCGATTGGCCGTAATGTAACGGAAAACTTTTGACTGTCCCTGTCATTAAATTATCCATCCGATTTTCGTAAAATTTGAAATGACAAATTTTTACAACAATTATATATTTAAAATTTTAGACCATTTGGAATGCTGTAACATCATCAAAATACACTTGCAATAATGTTTTCCTATTGGCCGTAATGTAACGGAAAACTTTTGACTGTCCCTGTCATTAAACGATACATCCGATTTTTGTAAAATTTGAAATGACTCGACAAAATTTTACAACAATTATATATTTAAAATTTGAATCCATTCGGTTGGGTAGTATTTGCTCTGTTGTATGCGGACAGACTGACAGACAGACGGAGTGAACGACGGCTATAGGTGCTACGTATTTATACTATAATTACTAACGCACCTAAAAAGACGTAACTCAAAGTTAACCTTCTACTTCATGATGTATCATATCTGAAATCTGAGACATCCTATATTTTTACCCAGGTGCCACAGAGTTTTACAAACGAGTCTTGTTCCACTAGAATCAATTAAAAATATGAAATTATACCAGTATCTATGTATACTTGACTTTGTTATCTAACACGTGTCTAACTACTGGCCGAGTGAGTTTGGGTTTGTATGCGATTGTGGTATTCTGAACTCTAAAGTTTGTGAATGAATGAGCTGCCTATTCTGTCCTTTTTAGGTGCGTTCGTAATTATATAAATACGTAGCACCTATAGTCGTCGTTCAGTCCGTCCGTCTGTCCGTCTGTCCGCATGTAACAGAGCAAAAACTACCCAACCGAATAGTCTGAAATTTCAAATATGTGATTGTTGCAAAATTTTGTCGAGCCATTTCAAATTTTATGAAAATCGGATGTATAGTTTAATTACAGGGACAGTCAAAAGTTTTTCTTTACATTACGGCCAATGGGAAAAATTATTGCAAGTGGATTTTAATGGTATTAGAGCCTTCCGAATGATCTGAAATTTTAAAGATATAATTGTTGCAAAATTTTGTCGAGCTATTTCAAATTTTAGGAAAATCGGATGTATAGTTTAATTACAGGGACAGCCAAAAGTTTTTCTTTACATTACGGCCAATGGGAAAAATTATTGCAAGTGCATTTTAATGATATTACAGCCTTCCGAATGGTCTGAAATTTTAAAGAAATAATTGTTGCAAAATTTTGTTGAGCTATTTCAAATTTTAGGAAAATCGGATGTATAGTTTAATTACAGGGACAGTCAAAAGTGTTCCGAAAAAATTATTGGAAGTGCATTTTAATGATGTATCAGACTATGCACGTTATGAAGTGCAAAAAATTATACATTCAGTACAATATGGGGTGCAAAAAATAATTTTAAAACTAGTTATAGTACGAACGCACCTCATTTGCCACGTTTGACGAGCAATTTCCAACTTGTTTCAAAATTCCCAAAGTGTGTCTGATCACCGGGAATCTGATTTTCGTTGTTATTTGTGGAATTATATAATAATTACATGTGGTTGTTCACCTGCTATAAATACTGCGGCAGTGTTAGTTTCGACGGAATTTGTTGCATCTTGCCGTGAGTGGTAAACTATAAATTAGTTTCACGTACTGCGAAACAAGCGAAGTTTTCCGGTGAGCTGTTCTTGTTGTAAATCTTTGCCTGTGAGCTCGCCAGCGTAGTAAGGAGTTGAAATTTTGTATTTCAAATAAAAGAATAATGGAATCCACGGGGACCACCCTCTCAGTTTTGGGGTGTCAAGCTTATTTCTTTTGATTATCGTTAGTTAAAACTTCCCGCTTCGCTGCCAACTATCCTTATTTATTGCTTTAAATAAATTGTTGTTACTGTTAAATTTTGGGTTATGGCTACTTTTCAAATCGGTAGCGTCCAAGGGTTCGCCACATGTTTATTGCATTTTGTCTTACAAAAACAAGATTAATGAAAATGAAAAAAAAATAGATTCAAGGTATCTCTTCAATACTTAACAGAAAATATCAGTTTAGAAATAATATATGATTAATATATAGTGATATAGTGATATCACCGAAATTAATTATTACTGAACAATTAAAATTTTGACTTGTAAATTCAATCAACAATTTAAATACTTAAAATATTGAAGTAATACTTTAAAGATTTATTACTATCTTTTTTTTTTTTTTTTTTTTTTTTTTTTTTTACACTATTCAAAGAGTAGCAATAAAATATTTTTTCTTTTGTTAAAACAGATATTCTTGCAAAAAAGATTTAATGTAATATTTATTTATTTATGACAGTGAAGACAAGACGTTATTAAGGGGACCTTCTACAGTAGGAGACAAAAAAAAGCACTTTTTTATGTTTTTTTTTGTAAGAAAACTGCAAAATGGATCTTTTTGGAAATTTAACTGTTTATTTTACATATCTTAAGGTATACACAAGAAATTTTTTTATTAGATTTTGTTGTTTCTACTCTGAGTTATAAAAAAATATGTTCAACCGCTTTGGAAATTTTCGTCTGGACGGTGGGCATGATAGCGCCTTGTAGAATTATCTGAAACACAAAAATATTTTTTTTTCGTAAACTTCGTGAGTATAGCTTTTAGTTAAATTAAAGAAACCGATAAATTTATTTTAAAAAGTTATGTAATGACTGATTAAAAAAAAAAAAAAAAAAAAAAAAAAAAAAAAAAAAACAATTTTTTTGTTAAAAAATTCTTTCTTATTTGTTAATAACTTTTTTAAAAATAATTTTAGTAAAAGCTTTAATTCATTCCGAAGGTATAGCTTTAATAAAAAGCTTTAATTAAAAAAAATCAAGAGGATCCATTGAAAAGTTTTTTTTTTTTTTTTTTTTTTTTTTTTTTTTAATCTTGCCCACCGTGTCAACCGCATTTTTTGACACGGTGGGCAAGATTAAAAAAAAAAAAAAAACTTTTCAATGGATCCTCTTGATTTTTTTTAATTAAAGCTTCCTTAATTGCCTTCGATATGAATTAAAGCTTTTACTAAAATTATTTTTTAAAAAAAGTTATTAACAAATAAGAACGGATTTTTTAAACAAAAAATAATGTTTTTTTTTTTAAATCAGCCATTACATAACTTTTTATAAATAAATTTATGGGCTCCTTTACTTTAACTAGAAGCTATACTCACGAAGTTTACGAAAATATTTATTTTTGTGTTTCAGATAATTCTACAAGGCCAAAGCAGTTGAACATATTTGTTTATAACTTAGAGTAGAAGCAACAAAATCTAATACAAAAATTATTGTGTATACCTTAAGATATGTACAATAAACTGTTAAAATTTCAAAAAGCTCCATCATGCAGTTTTCGTACAAAAAAAAAAAAAAAAAAATCATCATAAAAAAGTGCTTTTTTTTTGTCTCCTAATGTAAGAAGGTCCCCTTAAATGGATTTTGCATAAAAGTTCCTATTTAACTTCCTAATTTCTTACCTGAAGTATAAGTATCAGGATTGTATCAACCGTTATAAATACAAGCAATTCGTAAATATGAGAAAAGCAAATAAATATTAAACTTCATGTTTCAGCAAATGAAAGATATCGACATTAAACCTTACTTAATAAAAAATAGTAAAAATTATTTCATTCTGGCCAATTCAACGTTATTAAATCTATTCAATTTAGTTTAAAGCAAGATTCAGAAAATTGATCTAATTTTTATCCCAAATAAAATACTCTTTAACTAAACGTGTGACTATGTAACATCATCTTATTTCTCGTCAGATAATCTTTATTATATGAATGATCCTTAAGAAAACATAAAAGTACTTTACAATTAATCGATAAATTTGAAGATTCTTAACACTCACGCACGCCTGAGGCAAAATTGCGTGATTCTATAAAAAATATATAGCATTTAAGCGTTTACGAATGTAAAAAGTCGGAGAAACCATGATAATTTAATAATCAATGATAATTACAGTACAGAATTTCAATATTTAGATTTGATTATCATAACCAGTACGTATTTCAAAATTTGTAAAACTATTATTTCTAAAGCGGCAGATTAACACTATGTCTTTCTTTATCTTTACCAGCCGCCCTTGGCAACCAGTTTGGTCACGCTTAAATGTACGCTAAGCATTGCATCATGTCAATTTTATTCATAATTTAATTTGCTTGCTCATTCCTTCGCCAAATAGGAATATTCTGATAGAAAAACCAAGGACTCGGTATTTTTATGTTAGCCGGGCGCAGACGATAAATCGCCAAACATTGTTCCCATCGCATTTTTTCGTATTTTATTGATTTCATTTAAACTGTAATCCCTTCACTCAGTTTATTTAAAATACAAAACTTTCATTTAAAACTGAAACATTCAAAATTTATGGCTTTCATTTATTCCTTAAAAATAAATAAATAAATAATACTATAAACCATGACATTTAATTTGAACATCTAAGCATTGTTTTAATTTACCACTCGAAAAATAAAAAATGCTAACTGGAGAGTTAAAAAAAATATGCTATTGGCAGGATATGCGACCGGCTGACATAAAAGTACCAAGGATTTTTTGCAATCATGGCAACTTTTGTGTAGTTTTATTCGAAAAAATAATTTAGATTTTTTAATGAAAATGGAAGCTTCGCATATGAAAAGCGAAAGGGTCAACCCGTAATTATTTATGACAGTCAAATGGCTTGGATTACTATAATACAGATGAAATGATGACGATGGAACAATATGTCAACTGTGCTTGGCTAGCATTAAAGTACCAAATTGGTTACCAGGCATATAAAAAGCCAAGCGGTCAGCTCGGAACTGTTGATGACAGTCATATTACTTAGGCTATTATTATATCAATTATTACATGCTTTATTTTAACTTCAACAATTCTGTTTGTACGTTTGTATGGAGCAGTCAAATCTTTTTACTCATTTTTCACCCGCTTCCTGTTGACATAGAACTTAGAAATTTGGAATATATAAGTATTACTGAGGGCAATACAGGAACTAAAAATTTATTTTTTTATATTCGATCTCTAATGGGGGCTGCGGGGGAAACTTAAAAAAAATCACAATATCTCATAAACCAATGCGAATAAAATCTTGAAGCTTGCCATGCCTATACTATAACTAAAATTAATAAACACATATTTAGGAATTTTTCAAAATTCGATCCCAAAGACGTGTCCTGCCGCCAAGCGCCCTCCGTTTTCGAAAGACATAGCAAAAACACTACTCAATGTTTATTCAATTATAATTCGACTAAATATGGTGAAATTAGTATCAGCTTCAATAATGAGCATATTTGTTGAAAAATACTAATGACAACCTTGCCACAATAGCACCAAATTTTGGCCAACTTGGCAAAATATCGCCAAATTTGCTAGTGCATTAATATAAAGATAATCTACATTTCAGTGAATTTTAATGAAAGAAAATTTTTAATATATATATAAATATTAAACAAAAACATAATTTGAAGAACAAATTAAAAAACAAAATTTATTTCCTAAATTGTTTCATCCCGAGAAGGGACAGATATTAAGTTATTTCATTCAATTAGTTCTACATTTAACGTTAAATTATTGTAAAAAATTAATTAAGCCAATTGAAGATTAAAAAATAAAAATAAAATTCATACAATATGATACTTAAAGCACCCTAAAAATTAAATTTCGTTCAAATGAAATCGAAATAAATCTTAGACTTCTTCCATTTTTAATTAAAAATATTTGTGTTGCAGATTTTGTATTATGTTTATGACAATTGTGCATAAAATGATAAGATGCAAGCAAAATACAAAACTTAAAAAAAAAAGTTAAGATTTATTTCGATTTCATTTGAAAACGGAATCTAATTTTTTAGGGTGCTTTAAGTATCATATTGTATGAATTTTATTTTTATTTTTTAATCTTCAATTGGCTTAACTAATTTGTTACAAAAATTTAACATTACATGTAGAACTAATTGAATGAAATAACTTAATATCTGTCCCTTCTCGGGATTAAACAATTTAGGAAATAAATTTTGTTTTTTAATATGTTCTTCAAATTATGTTTTTGTTTAACATGTCAAGTTTTTTAATAACTACTGCACTCAGGCGGACGCATTTCAAAATTAATAGAGAGTATCATCATCAGGCTTTGATGTATGCGGTATTGCATCACAATGTGGGATGCAGTTTACCAATGTGTAATTCAAAATGTTTCACCACTGTAGTAATGCAGGTTGCGGTTGTTTGGACAAAAACTTCTAATCTGAACGTAAAAAATCTATAATCAAAACATAAAAAATTAACTTCACTTAAATTTAGATAACCTATTCCCCCCACTCAGGAACTCTATGAATGTAAATGTAAATTGTGTTGAATCCTTACTGCTAATATTTAACAATATTATAGCTGTGATACAGTAAAAAATAAAAAATAAAAGTTTTACTTAAATTTTTAAACCTTATTCTCTCCCAAGGGGGGATGTAAACACATCAGAAAATTATTACCTAAGTTTAACTTGGGGTATAAATAGGAAAAATCATCTCGGAAAAAAAAAAAAAAAAAACATTTTAAAGTTTAAGTTATGGAATTCCCCACTACGTTCGCTATCTGCGTAAAAATAGCTATGCATTAGAAACTTTTTACTAAAATATAAACTTGACCAAAGCAAAAACTTATTCTGAAAATATCCTTTTTATTTCCACTATGACGCCATATTCACCTTCTTAATTTTTGAAAAAAAAAAATATAGCTCAATTTAATATTTCACGTGAAAATCTTTCAACTAAAAAAAAATAAATTATTATTACGGCTTTTGAAATTTTTGCAACAATGAAGTAAAAATGTTACATTTTCTATGAAAAATGTCCGTTGATTTTCAATGAAAAAAGCGAAAATTAGAATTATTAAGTAAAATATTTGAATAATGTAAAAAAAAAATTGGCCCGTGTTTCTCTCTGGGTTATAATTCACCCATATGCAAAGGCATTTTACCATTCGTTTTGACCCTGACATCAGGCAAACGTTTTTACACTTTAAATTTATAATATCGTTAGAATTAGTAAAGAATAAAAAATGAGTGGCATCAGGGACAAAAAGGTGGGAAGAAAAAATGAAAAAGTTATGGTCTCCATAGTCTTTTACATGTTAAATTAACATTGAGAATTGACACTGGAAATAAATAAGTATTGCGCTGCCGCGCAATACTTAAATAACTAAGGGGCTCTGCCCCCTGCAAGCTACGCTCGCCAACCCCCGTTCAGACACCGCAGAATCTAAAAATCAAGAAACATGCTAATCTGATGGGTTTTAAAAATATTAGAGAAGATTAAATTTTACTGAAAAAAGCTGTGCAGATCTCCCTGTAAACGGGTTTCCATTCAATTCCTTTTGATTGCAAAAATTTAAGGGCGAATCAGTTGCTGTTAAGACATCCAATGGTTGTTTTCGTTTTTGATTAAAGAGGATCAGTTAAACATTTGAAAAGAAGCTAAAATAAAATGAATTAAGTATTCAGAGTCTTTGTCTCCCGATGTTTTAAAATAATCTCTATAATAATAGCCTAAATCATGTGACTATCATCAACAGTTCCCGGCGGAACACTTCGTTTTTTATACTCTAGGTGCCATTTTGATACTTTAATGTTATCCAGGCACAGGTGAACAGTCGCCATATATTATTCTATCCCCATCATTTCATCTATATTATAATAGTTCAAGTCATCAAATGCCATAAACAAATACGGTCTGATCCCTTCGCCTTTCATATGAAGGTTTGGCACAAATGTCATATACGCCCCATATTGGCGCGATTTTTTTCCAACGCCAATTTAGGGAACGCATCAACAGCACAAACAACAACATCCGGCTTACCATATCAAGCAAAATAACGATACTTTGGCGTCAGTTAAGTACCCGTTGCGTTTATGACATTGGCGTAAAAAAAAATAGCGCCAATATGGGGCCGTATATGACATCTGTGCCGAAAGAAAAAAAGCCGGGTGCAAATCTCGCCAATATCTTTTTTGCAACTCGCCAGTTGGAATTTTTTTATTCTTCGAGTGGTAAATTAAAACATTGATTTGAAGTTGAAATGAAATGTCGTGGTTTGTTACATAATTTAATATTTCGCCAGATGTCATATACGCGCACCGCATGTTTGGCATGATTTTTTTTTTTTTTTTTTTTTTTTTTTACGAAAATTTATCGAAAACCTCGTTTTCGAATGCCAGTTACATATGTATTTTTGGTACTACTTAGTTATCCCGTCGACCAAAAATCTATCGCGAACTATAAGATTAAATGCCAATAACGGTTTATCGAAAATGTCACATTCACTTGACTTTTAGCAAGTTACACATATTCACGTCATGAAGTGATTTTTTATTCGACGTTTTATTTTTATATTTATTAATGTTATACTAATTTATTTGTTCTTTCGTTATTTAAAATAAAAATTTTGTCAATCTATACAATTTGGCGATTTATATAATTTGCGAAATTGGTTGACGGAATAACTACGTTGTACCGTATTTTTTAATTATTTTCTATTATTTTCAAAAGGAAATAGCAAAAAAATAATTAATAACTATAGAACAAAATAATTTATATAAATTAAACGTACTTCTTAGCTATCCCGTCGACCAATTTCGCCAAATTATATAAATCGCCAAATTATATAAATTGACAGAATTTTTATTTTAAATAACGAAAGAATAAATAAATTAGTAAAACATTAATTAAAATACAAATAAAACGTCGAATTAATGGTTTTATTGGCCATTATTAGCATTTAATCTTACAATTAATTAATTAATGGCAAACCATCATTGGCATTTAATCTTACAATTTGGCGTCAGTAATTTGGTCGACGGGATAACTAAGAAGTACCAAATTAAAAATAGAAATAAAAGTAAATAAACATTTATTATTAAATAAACGACAATAGTCGGGTTACCATGTCAATCAAAATAATGCCATTTTTGCGCCAATTAGGTACCCAGTGCGTATATGATATCTGTGTCTAATATTTTTCCTTTCGTTTTGTTTTTTAAAATAAAGAAAGAAGTGGAAGTCATCAATTTAAATGTTTCATTTTTTAATGAAAGTTTTGTATTAAATAAAATGATAACGAAGTACAAAAAAAGCATTGTTCTTAGCATAGCTTTAAAGGATGCCAAACTTGTCGCCAAATTTATTTAAAATATTAACCTTTTCTGAATTATGAAAAAAAAAATATCTGCTATGATTGAAATTTGAGTTGCCATCATAAGAAAAATGTATTTAAAATTGGAAAAAAATTAATATTTCGAAAACTAATTCGAATTTAAAAATTCTACTACCAGTTTTGAGATCTGTGGATCAATACGGACTTTTGGTGTTAATTTCATCGCAAAGTATTCCATATTTTAGGAGAAATCGCCGTGAAACATAATCAGTTGTTTAATCAGTCGATTCAAAGAATCGATACACATTTCATGCGTTTCATATATTCGTTTCATAAATTCGTTTCATTAGGATTTTATATATATAGGGTAGATATATAATTTTTTATATATATATATAGGTCTTATTATTATTTTTTGGGGAGGGAAGGGGGGCAGGGGTTCTTCTTTACTCAACAAGGTGAATCTTTCTAATACATTCACAAAGTCATCTTTCCACATGAATGCTTGAAATTTACAGACATACAAATTTTCACATGCACAGACATGCATTATATACATTGACTACAATTGAATTGGCAAAGATAAAACAGCGTTTCTTATTTTATTATAAATTCAAAATATCTTGAATTAAAATCAATTGCCCCCGCATAATGAGTCGTATTTCCTCGGTGGGTTCAAAGCCCCAATTTTGACTCAATTTTTAGAATTCGTTGCTCTTATATGAAATGAGAACCATTGTTTGATACCTTGGTATTTGAATAAAAATAATAGAGTAAGAATCTAAATACAATAAGAATATATATACATCCTGCATTTATGGAAAGACATTATGACTGTATCAGAAAATAGCATGTTTTTATTTATTAAAAGAATTATTGTAACACTTTATTTGTTTTTTTACCATATAAGCAAAATTTTGTTAAATGTTCTTTAAATAATTGTTACTTAAAAGTTAATTTCTTATCTGAAATATAAATGTCAAAGTTTTCAATATTATGGAGATATGAGAAAAGAAAATGCATACCCAATTTTACGTAAATAAAAAAAATACATTAGCCATTTACACTTGACTAATGTGTACTATTTTGCCTCGAAGTATGTGTTGCGACCGTTTGTGGTTCAGTGGATTTCTTTATTAACTAACGCTATCTTAATTTAAATCAATTGGCACTTACTCAATTAATTCGATGGAATATCATTTTTTCTCTTCCTTTGTATTGGAAGACATATTTACAGCTATATTACACTATATACACTACATTTATGTACAGTAAAAAGCGAAACATGTTCTTAAAACATTCTATCAACACACACCTACTTATACAGAGAGATGAGACCAGACGTAAACAATTGAGCTACCCCCATCCATTTATCGCTCAATTGGCGTTAAAACATAATTCAACATCATTCTCCACAGTATGAGAAAGAAACACAGCGATCAAACCTTACTAAAACGAAAAAAACTAATTACTGTACTTAATTATTAACCTCTAAATTCATTTCAACATTTCCAAGATTACTTGTTAAGCTCGATGAAGTTCAACTCTTTTTCTCCGAAATGAAATATTCTTAAACTGAACATTTGACTATTTAACAACACACTATACTTTCTCAGCTGACAATCTTTGTTCTGTGAATGAGCCTTAAGGGAACACAAATCTACTTTATAGGAAAAATCGATCATTTTTCAAAACCTTCTTAACAGGCACGCATGCAGGGAACAATATTGCGTGCCTCTACAGTAATGTACAATATATCACATTTAAGCGTTTATGAAAATAAAAAGTAATATGGAAATAAAAGAAGGCATGATATTTTAATTAGGGATCGACCGAAACGGGTTTTTAAGACCGAAATCGAATCCGAAACCGAATATCGGTTACCTTCCTATTTTTGGACGAAAACGAAACGAAAATTTTCCAAAATTTTTTTTAGGTAATTAATGCATGCATAAATATACATGAATATTAATTAATGATACGTGTTTATTAAATATACATATTTAATTAAATATACTTGTAGCGCAAGTTGGCTCTCTGTGGCTCTGACAAAAACTCTTTATTTTCAAATAAAATAAAATGTAATTAATTCATTGACAGAAACATTTTCTGATTATATGAATTTCATTTAATTAAAAAAGGTTCTAGGTACACATACCTCGATTTATCTTTTATAATGATTATTGTAAATGATCATCAGCTATACTAGAACTTTATCAAAGAGTATTCGAAACACTTCTGCAGTTTCAAACTAAAAATTTTCTATTACTATTAAGTCTCCCGTTTTTGATGAGCACGTGAAAAGCGTCCTCAAAGTTTAGTCCTATATGTATTGCTTGCTTTATAATTTGCACACATGTCTTGAGTCAGTCATGACTGATCAGTATAAACAATGAAGTTCCTAGCAATAAATAAAGAGACTCATTTGAGCTGATACAGCTCACATCAGAGAGTAATGTTGAAAATTTCCAAAGGAAGAAACAAGATTTTTGGAATACAGATAAATTCGGTCGAATTTTCGGCAGTATTTCCCCCGAAAACAAAATTTTCGCGAAACTCAGATTTTGGGCCAAAAACGAAAACGTAACTGAATTTTCGGCCTATGTCTAACTATAATAATCAAGTCTAATAAGGAACTCACTACATGATTTAAATCATTGTTTTTGATTATCATTTCAACAGCTATGAAAACATTTTTTCTAAATAAACAGATTGAAACCAATGCTTTTTTGTCTTTATTTTTATACAATAGTTCCATCCATTCTAATCCAAAATTAGCTTTCAATATTCTGCATGTGACAGACTTAAACGAATCGCAAAAATGCTCTAAAGTTTATTTTTTTTTAAATGTAGTTTAAAATCTCAATAATTCTCTTTCCCTCATCCAACAAAATAAACATTTCTGAAAAATTCACAAAGTCTTTTTTCTTCGTAGTAAATGCTTAAAATTTGACAAAATTACCATTGAATTGCAAACAGGTTCAACTGAGTTTAATATGTTCCTATATAATCAATACTTCCTGAATTATGACCAATCGCTTCTTATGACAACCCTTATTGACTGTCTTATCCAGAAAATCAGTTCAAAGCCCCAAATTTGATATAATTTTCTGTAAGACCCACAACTTCTAAAGGTGAAATGAGAAACACTGTTTGATTCAAGAACTAAAAGAACTTCTTAAAACGCCATCAAAAATTTTTAAATGCGCTAGGCCTTTCGAAAGATCTGAGTCTTTCTTCGACAGGCGCAAAGAAGACATGCTTCTACTATGAAAGCAGCAGCAAGACTGAAATGAGAGATAAGGGAAGGGAAAGAGGCTGAAGAAACACTCAGTAAGAAATTAGAAACCAACAGCCAATAGGAAAGTAGAAGACAACAGCCAATCACTGAAGAGTATAATCAAAACAAAAGAACACAGAATAGAAGGGGAATAAGGAAGATAATTAGAAAAAAAAATGAAAACACAGACGTATTAAAATATGGGAGCACATGAAATTAAAAAATAAATAAAGGAATAAATTATGAAAAACAGACTAATATTAATTAATACAAAAAATAAATTATATGGTTGTACTGAAAATGTTTTTCCAAGCTGCAGAGAGCATTGTAGAATCAGATTTATCATTAACTAGAACTTCACGATTAAGGTAAATACCTAAATTTTCAAGAAAGTCCAATTCAGAGATACTATTGGCATTAAAGATAATTTTAGCATTTTGAAAATTAAAACTATTTGATTCCTTTCCCGAATAAGAATAAATGCACATGTCATACATTTACGAAGTGATATTGTGAATGTGCAAGAAAATATCAAGTTTGTATTTATGTACAGTTTTAATTCAATAATATTTTACTTATTTTGAGCCACGCGGGCCAGGCATTCCTAAATACTCGTACACTTCAAATAACAGCTATGCACTTTCTTATACCATGGAAATATTAAAGAAATATGAGAAAGGAAAATACAAACCAAACATTAAGTAAATAAATAAAAAAAAAATCTATGGAAATTAGTACCTGATGAGCTTCTAAATATAAAAAAAATCCTGCCGGCCCGGCCCGGCCTACAGGCGGAGGTAGATTTCGAAGTTAAGTATACTAATTTCACAAACAAAAACCAAATCATGATTAGAGATAAACCCACTTTAACAATTTTATCTGGCCGCTTTTGACGAGTTTTTATTTCATTTTTATATAATAACTGGTTTTATCAGAATCATGTTAGGGCGGTATTCAAAAACATACTTTTCCATGCTCAACAACTCGAAATTTTCTGGCTTAACTCCAGATTCATTTTTAATAGGAAAAACATGAAACTTGTTGACGTGATTTTTGAAGAGATTTATAAGCGACCTGAGTTTTTAATTTTCGTTCAATTAATTAAAACTTCATATATAAACAATTATTTTCTCAGTAAGACAATATTTTTCGTTTCTAACACAATCGCTTCGGGAAATTCCGTTCCAAATGCCCACTTTGACATCATTTTTTGAAATATATTCTGCCTCTGTCAAAAACTCGATCATTACGGTACATTATATAGTTTCTGAATAAGCAAATCTACCAGTTGGATGCGTTTGAGAGCAAAAATGAATTTAAAAATGAGTCAGAAAATAAGCAGTTTGGATTTGAATACTCCCTTAATACCATGATTTTTCCAACACAATCCGCTTCGGGAAATTCGGTTCAAAAGCCCCAATTTAACAGCATGTTTTAAAATATATTCTGCCTCTATCAAAAAATTGACCATTACGGTACATTATATAGTTTCTGAGTAAGAAAAGGTACCAATTGGAAGCCTTTGAGAATAAAAATGAATTGTAAAATGAGTCAGAAAATAGGCAGTTTGGATTTGAATACACCCTTACTAAGATGATTTTTTTCTTCAACCGCTATGTATTTTTAATTTGTTTTGGCTGTAAGATTTGGTCCTATCAAAAACTTGTCTATATAGATGTTGTAGACAATATTAAGAAGATATATGATAAATTCATGGGGATTTTATATCTTTTGAATTGACGGAGTTATGGATTTTTTTCTTCTTCAAACGCCCTTTTTGTTTTCCTTTGTAATTTTTTTTTTTTTTTTTTTTTTTTTTTTTTTTGCGGTACGAATTTGTGCCATCAAAAACTTGTGACTATAAAAGTTGTAGATAATGTTAAGGAGATTCATGATAAAATTAATTGGATTTGATATCTTGAGAATTGACGAAGTTATGAATTTTTTTCTCCCAAAAACCCTATTTTTTGCGCCCCTTGAGCCCATTTTTAACTTTATATAAATAGATATATAAAGTATATATATTAAATATATATACTTTATTATATAATATAAGTATATATATATATTATATAAAGTATATATATTATAGATATATAAAGTTTTTTACTGAGGGTGGTTTTGGGCTCTAGGGGTCATGATCGGTGTAGATCTGCAAATTTTTTTCAGAAATTCCAACATAGGAACGACGTCAATAGGTAGTATTTCATACGAAATCTACCTAAAAGGAAAATGAAGAACAGATTTTAAATAAACCAAAAAAATATTTACAATACGCTCTAAAAAAGACAAATATTTCTTAATTTACGAAAATATAACCACGCAGAAAAATATACTACACTGTTAAAAATTTTGCAGCATTCTGGCAGGTCATTCGACCGTATTTTGAAAAAACGGTTTCATAGCCATAATTTAACTGTATTCTGACCATAAAATGGCCAATAATATGGTCAGAATAGTGTTAAATTACGGTTGTTTTAACCGTTTTCGGAAAAAACGGTCAAATGACCTTCCAGAATGCTGCAAATTTTTAACAGTGTATAACCTCTTACGAATTACAGCACGATTCCGAAAAATATTTTTTATCTTTAGAAACCTCTTAAACAAATAAGATTTACAGATTTAATTAAAAAAAAAAATTGCTGCGACTGATAGTGCACTAGCCGCCTTCGCCCGCTAAGCTGGTCGGTTTTTCTAAAGAAATTTTGAATGAAACAAAATATATCTGTGAATTTGGTCATGCGTTTTAAAGCAATATGGACATTTACCTGGTGTATCCAACCGAATTGCTGAAGGCAATATGAATGTCATTACGCTATTATATCTTTTATTGAGTCATACAAAATTTAGACTGTTAAGGACCAATTTCTTTAGTTGATCTGTTAGTGTAGGATTCAGTAAAGAACAATAGTATGTAATATACTAAAAGCGTTCATGAAAAATTATCAAAGCAAGTCTCATCAGAATCTGTTAATTGGATTTATTGAAAAGGCTGAACGTTCATAATAATTGGGTTCGCCTGATTCTAGAACTTTCATCTATAATTCTACAATCAAGCAACAACAAATTATATGTGCTTTATACTAAAACATTCACTGAAAAATTAACTAACCGATCAAGTTGCATCGAAATCCACTTAGCAGAATCTTTTAAACTGGAAAAAATACCAAAACCGTCCCTAAAAATGATCTAATTAACAGTTTAAATCCCATAAAAATTCATTCTGTGGAACCTTTAAAAAAAGCAAATCTTTCAAAATTGGGTTCATCTGATTTAGAACTTTCCCCGTAATTATTTAACTAAGCAACGTAGAATGTTATGTTTTATACTAACATCTTTTTCTGAAAAATTTTCTAACTAACAATTTAAGTCCCGTCAAATTCTGTTCAGCAGAACTCAAGATATAAGCGGCCGGAATGAAATTTCTCTTTGCATTATATGTATATTGAGATAGTTAAATATAACTTTCATAATCGTGTTAACCTGATTATAGAACTCTCTGGGAGGTAGGGGTAGGTATATAGTGCATCACATCTGAATTTTTTAAGGAACTCAGCTCAACTTCCATAACTATAGCATATATGCTCTCTAGTATATACTATCTCTGTAGCGTATATCTTCTAATTTTCTTTACTGTATCACTGAGAACTTTTTTCCGCATAGCTCCGTAACTAAAAAACACAGAATGATATGATAAATATTGAAAAAATCCCTGAAATATTATCTAACTTACTGTGCATTTAATTAGTTGACTTGAAATCTTTCATAATCGAGTTCACCTAATTTTAGAACTCCCGTAGCAACTTAGAATGATGGTTTTTGCATTAAACCATTTATAAACCAAATTTACTATTTAACAGTGTAAGTTCTACAAAATTCTGTTCAGTAGAATCTGAGTTATAGTCATATTTACAATATTTATTGCTCATTAAAACTTTTTTCTTTACATTTGAAATAAAATCAGTAACTATTTTGGTATTTCCTTGTTATGCCAACACCATTGTCACCAAGCGTAATAGTTGGCACAAAAATAAAATGATACATTTGGAAAAAAATAATTTTGTTGATAAAAAATGAGCATTTAAAAAAATAACTTTTGAAAATTACAGACTTTGACCTACCATTTTTTTAAATCAATAAAAATAATGGTACTACTTGGTTATCCCGTCAACCAAAAATCTATTGCCAAACTGTAAAATTAAATGCCAATAATGGATGATCGTAAATGTCGCATTCACTTGACTTTAAGCAAGTTACACCTATTTACGTCATCAGGTGATTTTTATTTCGATGTTTTAAATGTATTTTTATTAATGTTATACTAATTTATTTGACTTTCGTTATTTAAAATAAAAATTATGTCAATTTGTATAATTTGGCGAGTCGTTTGGCAATTTACATAATTTGGAGAAATTGGTTGACGGGTACCAAAATAAACACTTAAAAGATAAAAATAAATAAATATTTTGCAAATAATAAAATATAGTCAATTTAAACTGCAGTCTTGAAATTGTAAATGTATTTTACTACTGAAACATGGCGTACGTAATACGTATGTCTCACATTGCAGTAAACATTTCATTCTTTCAATGAAGACATTCATGGTTTTTTGAACAAAACATTTTTATATGTATAATTCCTAACTTCTGAAATAATTTTATTGTAGCTTCCTCATCCTCAGATAACTGCGGAATGGTAAAATCTATATCAGGATCAGTAATAAATATTTTCTATTCAAAAAATAGCAAATTAAAAAGTTTTGCGAGATTATGATGGAATAAAATAAATTCCTGCATAAAAATATTCTCGTTCAATAATTAGCAAATGTTAATGTGTGGTACGGTTTACAATAAAAATCGTTTGCACGATTAGGGTTGAAATAAATGGCGCGATACCATACATTTTGGCGTGGTACCGCGACGAAAATTAGAACGAAAAAGTACCACAGTTTTTTTTTTTTTTTTTTTTTTTAGTTTTAGTTTTTGAGACGTTTGAATTTTTTTTTTTCTAATTGACAAAGTTGTTTTTATTTAACCAAAAGGATTGGTTAAAAATTATTCAATTTGAATTTTTCCCCTTGCTATAGTAACAGAATGAAAAGAATGAGTTTTTAGAAATTATCACTCGAAAAATTCAGGTTTTGGCGCCAAAGATAGTGCCAAATTAGAAAAATATGAAATATCTCTCGAACTATTGGGCTTATAAGAATTTAGTTAGTACCATTCGATTCAGCATACAAAAATACACCAAAATATGTTATCAGTTAAAAAATAACTATAAAATTAGATTTTTAAGGAATTTTTTTAAAGTTTGTTCTCTTTTTTACCCCCCTTAGGGATGGAATTTTGGAAAATCCTTTCTTAGCGGCACTCTATATCATAAGAAATATTTTTACCCCGATTTTCAAGATTTTAGATTCAGCAGTTTTGGCTGCGCGTTGATTAATACAAAATCCAGACTTTCTTTTATATATACTAGGGGATCGTACCCGGGCTTCCCGGGTTGAAGAATATAGGCGAAAACATTTTTTTTTAATTGAAAACTAATACATTTTTTATATGCAATAAATTTTTTAGAATGCCCTTGTTACATTAAAAAAGCATTTTTCATATGGAAAATACGAATTATATAATCAAATAAATTTTTGAAGTTTATCAAAAGCGATATTTTCTTAGTAGCCGCATGCTAAGAGTTATTTGCCAAGATTTTGCTACTTATGGCATCCTTTTATATTCTCATAATTTCAGAGCTTATACATGTCTGATAAATTTGTGTTTTATTTATATTATTTTATTTATTTATTCACAGGGAATTTTTTTTTATGGATATTAGCCGTAAGAAAATGATGAACTCTTTATTTTGTTTTAACGGCAATCGGATTAATCATTCGCAATCGAGCTTCGCGCGATATAGATAAATTAAAAAATATTTCATGCTTTAAAATTATTTTTAAAACGATAGACAATCAGTAAACTGAGATGAACTTTGCAAACAAATTCCATTTGAAAAAAAAAAAATCCTGTATGGTGATCTAAAAATTTAAATTGTACGATTACAAATATGTTAGATTTGTGTTTTTTCAATATTATTCTTTTATTTGTTTATAAAAGAAGTATTAATTTCGTTAATTTTTCTTTCACAAATATGTTAGATTGGTGGTTTTTTTAATATTATTCTTTTATTTTTGTTTACAAAGGAAGTATTAATTTAGTTATGCAAAAATAGTCAGAAACAAATGCTGAAAAATGTTTGTTGCTTTATGTACAAAATGTGTTATTACTATTATGTATTGAAACTGGCACGTGATAAGGTAATCTTTAAAAAAAACATGCTTAAAAATTATTTTAGAAAATATAATACATCAGTCAATGAATGCAGTTTTTAAACAAATTGCATTTGAAAGTAAATTTTTTTCATTGTGCGACGAAAATTAAAAATGTACGATGGTCAGAAGATTAAAAAATTGCAGTAGCGAAAATTTCAAGACCAAAATTTGATCGTGAAGTGTTGCCATTCGCAAAATGACGTCAGCGTTACGCACAGATACGTTTGTTCTTTATAATATAGATACTTAATCAGTAAAATATAATAAAGATAAGTTATTAGGATGTGATTATCAATTGGGGCTCTTATGCTTGGATTTCCGGAAGGAAAACAGCAATATTCACCTTCTCAAAATTTGCATACGCTCTTCTCATATCCATATTCATCATTTAAAAAAAAATTGTATTTTGTTTGATCATTTAAAATCATTTTAACTCAAAACTTGAACTCACGATTGTCAGCAACATCTTTTATGTGAACAGACGCACTCTTTACTTGAGATTTTAATCTCAATTGCGGAGAGTAAAAATTTCCATAATTCATGTTTTTTATGCGCATTTGTGTTAAAATGTTTAGTTTTATCTAAGAAAGAGATCGTTTTCTTTTAAATATGACTTCATTTTCAATTAAATAAGCATTTCGCATAGTGTCTGAAACTTAGTATCAGTACACATGCAGAAGGAAAAACAATATAGAAAATTTATGAGGAAAAATGCGTATTTTCAAAAGCAGTATGTCATTTTTCGTTATTATGTCCCTAATATAATATTCTTCTCCTAATGGAATTTTGCGCCACTAAACCGTATAGAACAATTTTTATCAACAATTTTGAATTTTTAACAGAAAATAGCATGAATATAGTTAAAAATACCTCATTATTTCTCTCTTGTCTGCAATAATGAAAGCTATCTAATTTTCATCATTTTGAAGAAATTTCATAAAATGCTTTTAAAATTAAAATATAAAAGTGGGGACATTAAAAAAAAAAAAAAAAAAAAAAAAAAACAGATAGTGCGATCACATCTACAAAAGAAGAACTTTCTGTAAAAAAGAAAAAAAAATCAGTAAAATTGGTAAAGCAGAAAGATCAGGGCAGATGACTAAAAAACACACTTGTGTTTTAAATGTATAGATTACATAAAATTAGGAAAAATAAGCAAATGATGTTATTTTGATAAAATTATAGTAGAATGTCCTAAAGAATAGCATTAAAATTTTATTATTCGAGAGAATTTTCGACAAAAACTTCAGGAACACGATATTATTTTAAACCACAATTATTTGTTTGCTTGTCTAACTCGGCGAAGCAAATCCATCCAGGCGAGAATCCTCAATTTCTGTAATATAAATCGCTATTATTTACATGTCACCTCTCTTTTATAAAGACACTCTAAATTTTTGTAAAACATTGCGTTTTATCAGTGTGTGATTTCGATTACATTATTTTCAAAAGTGAAGCCTTTTCTCCTGTGAAGAATTTCAAAGCAGCTGGGCTGTGAAAATGACGCACTTCTACAAAAAATAATTCAGGTTTAAGAATTAAAATACACGCTTTTTTATAAAATGACGTCATTTGCATCCGCTAAAGCAATCCACTTTTACAATACAGTCTTAAACTTCGTCAATAGAAAAGTGTGCATATGACGTCATTAACACGGAATAACAGACAATATTCTTGACATAACCCATATTTTCATTTCAACTTTTTTTTCAGTTTTTATGATAAAATGGCAACAAAAAGATACAGTATCTCTTATTTTCGACTATTTTCCGTTTACTTTCAATGACTTTCAATAGAAATGAAGTACTTTTGTTGCCACGATAAGAAAAATGGTATTAAAAACTACAAAAAAATTAATATCTCAAAAATAAATGGAGATACAGCTTTCAAACAAATTGCATTTAAAAGAGCATTTTTTTTCCTTATACGACGGTGCAAAAATTTAAAATGTGCAATGTTTAGAAGTTTCAAAATTTGCAGTAGAGAAAATTGCAAAACCCAAATTTGATTTCAAATTTCAAAGTGTTGCCATTCGCAAAATGACGTATGCGTTACGCACAGATATGTTTGTCCTTTATAATAGAGATAGATAAATCAGTTTCTCAAACTGGAGTATAGGTTTTAAAGTTGGTATCAACTCTCAAGTAAATATTTTCATCTGTGTAACCGAATTTATAGATGAGCAAAATTAACATAATAATATTAGTTTTTATGGTATTGCTAATGCTCTTGAGTAATCATGTATTTCTAGAAAACATGTTTATTGAACGCGAAAATGTGTACTTGAGAACTGACAGCACCCGAAAACTTATATTGAGAAAATTAATTAATACACGATAAAAACTACTCGGAAACGTTTGCGAAAATCGGTGGAAGCAAAATAGATTTTGATTTTATAAAAAAATTTAAATCTTGAAAATATATTGCTTTCTGAACCTTCAAAAGATGAAGAATGATTTTCGGAATTGCTAGTAACTCTTAAGTGTTTGTGTATTTTTCGAGATTAAGAAACTTTTTTTTATTTTTTGCATTGCAGGTCTCTCCGAGCGTCTTGAGGGCTTTCCTGCATTTTCATAAAAATGCTCATAAAAATAATCTTAATTTAAATTTTCTTTCCCTGTTCGTTTCTAAAATACACTTCATGCCCCTTTAATTGAAATATATTTTAAAATACAATTCTGTTTAAAATATTTTTTTCTACAACAGTTTTAAGTTGGTTTTGGCAGACGGAAAATACGCCGAAACTGCTCAGAGGGTTAATGAAAGTAAAAATTATTTTTCACTGGCCAAACCTATTTGTTATTAAATCTATTCAATTATATTTTTCAAGACAGATTCATAAGTTCAATTCTTTTTCTTCGAAATAAAATACTCTTAAAACTGAATATGTGACTCTTTAAAAACACATAATGCTTTCTAGACTGACAATCTTTGCTCTATGAATGAGTACTAATAGAACATAAATCTACTTCACGGGAAGAATCGATCATTTTTACAAAAGCTTCTTAACAGTCACGCATGCAGGCGGGCAAATTTGCGTGACTGTATAAAGATATGGCATTTCACCGTTTATGAAAACAAAAGTCGAAGAAATTATCATATTACTGCTTCTTCTAGAAGACTTTTTTATTCGTACATTTTTTAACAATGTTTCAAATCAGTTTTAAAAGACAGAAGATCATTATTGAAAAGATTTGTTCATTTTGAAATCCCTAAAATGTCGGCGAAAAAATATTAATTTAAAAAACTTGTAGTATTAAGAACATTGCAAAAGGAAGTTTCTGTGAAAAAAAAAAAATACTTAGCATGACACGGAGTGGAATACGCACTCTGGTATTATCTAATCCAATTACTTGGCGCTTGAGTCATTTGACTTTTAACAAAATCCATTCATTGAATAAGATTACAAGTAGTATTCCCTTTTATATTACATAATGTGAGTTCTTCACGAGGCTAACGAGAAAGACAGGCCCATTCATTGAATAAGATTCCAAGTAGCATTCCCTTTTATATTACGTAATGTGAGTTCTTCACGAGGCTAACGAGAAAGACAGGCCCATTCATTGAATAAGATTCCAAGTAGCATTCCCTTTTATATTACGTAATGTGACTTCTTCACGAGGCTAACGAGAAAGACAGGCTACCGCGGTGCATTCCACGTGTGTATTTTTACAGACCATTGGAGTCACGTGATGTTCGAATGCACCAATGAAGGTGTGCTAAAAGAGCATCACGTCACTCTAGCAGTCTGTCAAAAAAGACACGTGGAATGCACCGCAATAGCCTGTCTTTTTCGTTAGCCTTGGTTCTTCACTACTAATTTCACGTTTTCCTTTTTTTCTTTTCCCGTAGAATGGTGAATTTTTTATGCAACATTACTCACACACATAATTTAAAATTAAAACATTGAAAAAATTCGTTTGCCAAATTAGAAGATACACAGGAGCAGTGCTCAGAGCTTTGAAATTTGAAGCAAAATGTATAGAATTGCGTGTAGGACATACAGAAATAGAAAGTCATGTTGTTACGAGCACGACAATAAGATATCTCCGGTAATCTTGGTTGCCCTAAAAAGATTGCATGATATTGGCTGAGATATTTTAAAACATCAATTATACTCACCACATATTAAATTATATAACTTATTTTTCTTTTAAATTTATCTCTTTTACAATTATTAACTGGAAAATCATTTGCTGTAAATGCTATCTACTTTGCCCTTTTACCTCAGACAACTAATTTCCATATGACTACACTTTTGAAATTGTTAGAAAAATAACTACTAGTTGGAAAGCGGCTGATTTTAGAAACAGAGGTAAAGTCTTTACTATTTCTTAATTGTTTATATCTCAAGAAAATACCATTCTAAATTTCTGTGCAACCTAATATATTAGATGTTTCCTTAAGGTCATGCAAATAAAATAGTAAAACCTAAGATACACTGCTCAAAACAATTAAAAAATATTTGAAGTTTTATATAAAATAAAGATATAAACGAAATATTTTTTGCCGAAAATAGAAGAAGAGAATCACAAATGCAAATTTTTCTGGTTTTCAAACTGTGGAGTATGCAAATTTTGAGTTCGACGTCAAAAACGTCGCTTCAGCGGCAGCGAATGAAATTTGACTTTCAACTGGATAAAGGAGAATGAAGACAAGGATGATCGGCATTCAGTGATTGCTTTGTTTCGATGAGTACGATGTCTCAGCGAAGTCATTTGACAGATTCAGAAGCTTTGAGAATTGTTGGTAGGTTAGAAGGGGCCAAACTCAAGCCGAAGTAGCGCAAGCCATTGGAGTGTCGCAAAGTGTCATTTCCAGGATCTGGAACCGTTTTTTGGAGAGTGGATATCCAGGCCGAAGACCAGGGCAAGGTCGTAGATGGGCAACAACGCCCAATGAAGATCGGTATTTAGCGTTAACAGCTCGGAGACACCGAACCATGAACGCTACTCTTCTCCAACAACACATTCGCTCGGCTACAGGCACCACGATTTCAACTCAGACTGTCCGAAACCGGCTCCATGCTGTAGGTCTGTATGCTCACCGACCGATGGTATGTGTTAGATTAACATCAAGGCATCGTCGCGACCGCAGGGAATGGGCAACCGAGCATGTCAACTGGAGGAGAAATGAATAGAGCAATATTCTGTTTTCTGACGAGTCCCGTTTTTCTGTGCATCCGGATAATAGGCGTATTTTCATCTGGAGGGACCGTGGTAGTAGGAATAATCCTGCGTTCGTGCACGAAAGTGTCAGATTTGGCGGTGGAGGAGTGTTGGTGTAGGTGGCATCTCCATTGACGGGTGCACTGACCTCTACATCATTCGAGATGGAGCTCTGACTGGTCGCCGATATAGGGATGAGATTCTCAGACCTATTGTAGTCCCTTACGCTGCAGCAATCGGAGATAACTTCATTTTAATGGACGATAACTGCAGGCCACATCGTGCAAACCTGGTGGAGGATTTCCTTTTCGAGGAAGGAATCGTTCGAATGGAATTGCCAGCGTGTTCTCCAGACATGAATCCAATCGAGCACGTTTGGGACGCTCTAGGAAGACGAGTTTCTGGCCGCCAACAAACCCCACAAACTCTCCAAGAACTGGAAAGAGCTCTTCTGGAAGAGTGGGGCAGAATACCCCGACTCGTCATTAATAGCCTCATTGAGTCCATGCCTCAAAGGTGTTCAACGTTGCTGGCCGCCCGTGGAAACCATACCCCTTACTGAAAATGATTTTCTTTGAAGAAAACACCTTTTCTTATTCTTTTTTTCTCATATGCACATATTGTGTTTTTTTTCCTTTAGTACACAAATGCGCAATAAAATGCATTTTTTTCTGCCAAACATGTGTAATTTATTCTCATGTAACCTACTATGTCTGTCGACCATGTATCAATCAGCTAAACAGTTTACCAGATACAAAATCCACCTAAAACTGCAATATCCTTTAATTGTTTTGAGCAGTGTCTATGCTCTTAGAGATTCAACGTATTGGAAAGACTCTTATAAGGATTAAAATTAAAGTGACCTGATGTCCTCTTTTTTATAGGAGAGTTCTTACTATTTAAGGTAGTTCATTCATATTTTTACTTTTTAAATCAGATATATTGAAGTAATGTATGCTGACCAGATATAAAGCTTATTCTAATGAGATTTTAATGTGCCTTAAAAATTAATCATTTTGGCTGTTGTTGGTATTGTTGATGATGTATTTTAAAAGACATTCTCTGGTCTCCTTAGATAAAGTTTTTTCTTCGAGCTAACAATCGAAGCTATGTAACAATCGAATCGATCTAACTTCGATCTAAACTGGAGTAATTTCTTCTTTAAAAATTGAATTTTTTTTTTAGTAAAGGTATTTCACATAAAATTAACTGAGTAGTAACACTAAACCAGATAATTAAATCTGTATTTTTTGGAAATTATTTAGTAATTAAACTTATTTTCTGTGCAATCTAATACCTTTTATTTAATCTTTATTTTCTATCTTTTTACCATTTAATAAAAATTCAAAAAATATAATTTTAAAATTACGACGATTTGGTTAGTTTTCCAAAATTTTATATAAGTTAAATAAAATCTGCTATGGAAGTAATTCCTGCATTAAACCTCATATTTAATATTTTCTGGAAAATATTGTGAGCCATCGCATTAATACATCGTTTAAAATGTCACTCGATTGCCGATTCGCACATAATGTAAGTGATACCTTTTAAGTTTGGGCATTACAGTTGCTGAAGAACTAAGTTTTACAGCAAAGTACCGGTCATGTATAAGCTAAATTTGGCGAAAATTCGGGGGATTTCTCTTTTCAAGTTCATCTTTAGAAATCAAATTTATGGCAAAACATTTACAACTGATACAATGTGGATTTTCCAATTAATCTTTCATTAAAATCATAACAAAATTGTGGTAACTTTTTAAATGAAATTTATGTGACCTTTTACTGTGCAAATATATTCTGATACAAAACAAATAGGTGTTGCTATCCAACGTACAATTTATACACAAGTTTAACATAAAACTCTACGTTTCAGTTTATTCTTTAAAACCTTCATCAGGAGAAAAAAATTCTAAAATATAAATCGACAACAAACTCTTTACATGCTACATTTTGAAATCAATTCAAAATTCAAAACATTCTAACGGAAACCTCTTACTCCCAAATAAAGAGTTCAGTGGCGCCATCTTTTAATCAAAGATGCAAACGAAGAAAGACTAGCTGAAAAAATGGAATTTTCATTGACTTTTCAAAATTGAAAGCCATACAACGTAAAGTCCTTTATTATTATATTCTGATATTTATAATTTATAATTTTGTCCTGTTCTTTTGTTGTTGTTTTCTTAAACTTTTAGTTTTTATTTTATAAAGCAATTAGTAACTAACTCTATGCATTTAGTAATGTTCAGTCTAGAGATGATTCGAGTTTTTCATATAATTTAATTCGGAATAAGAAAAATGATTAGCTGGCATAGGTAGAGGGGAAATTTTGCGAAATGCAAATTTCGTATCAAGTCGCTATAAGTTTATCAATGGCATTCTTCCGTTACAATGCCTAACAATCCTTCTCTTTCATATTCTCCCAATCTCATAATATAATAATTTACTGAGCACACGGTAAACATGATTAGAATTCATTAAGGATTTAAATTTTTGTTTTCCAGTTTCAGAAAAAATCTATCTCTAGCCAAGCTCAGTTTTCTTAATTTCGCGCATTTTGTGTGATTTCATTCTAACTTTATTTAAAAACCTCAAGAAGACCGTCCCGGATATATTCTGTTGCGTTTCATTTTTGAAAAGCGTGTCCTATGTTCTCCAGCACTAGTCTAGAGCATATCACCCGGACATACATTCGTAATTATTTACTTTCAAACACTGAAAAAAACATAATGTTTCTTGTCGCGCCTCAGTCTGAAACTTGTCGTATGTGGTAATCCCAAAACTTTCTTATATCTCATACTTATTAATACTTCAAAAAGCGTATTTTTTTTTTCACCTCAAGATATTTCCAATACATATTTCAAAACCATGGGGTTGTGAAGAAAAAAAGAATTTGTAGTGAAGTTTAACCAACGAGTAGTTATATAAAAACGTGAAAAATTTTGTTTATTACAATATGTAAATTAAACCTGGATTGAAACATTTAATTGATTTAGTATGTTTTTTTTTTTTTTTTTTTTTTTTTTTTTTTTTTTTTTACAACAGCTAACCCGTCGATCTCGAAAATAGAACAAAATATTACATTACATCTAAATATAAAATTTCTTCGAAAGTTATTCTTCACTTAGATTGCAAAAAATTGAGATAAATGCACAAACAAAGCTATCACAGTGCCCTTTCTGGAGGAATATCCTCATTTTCAAATGGTACCTGACGACCATATTCAAACACGCATATATGAAGTGATGTTCAATTCTATCCACAACTTCATACACTTTTCGATAATTCAAAAGAAAATCTCATAAAAAAATGCCATCACCAGCGACCCTTTCCGGGGAAATAGTCTCAACTTCAACTGGGACCTGACGGTCACAGTCAAAAACATATATATGAATATGAACTTTGATCAATTATGTGCATTATTTCATGCACTTTTCGATGATACAAAGAGGACACACGGACAGACACACATTTTGTAAAAATGTGTTTTTCGGGATAAATGATTCCTAACGTTGTAATCCGTCGAATACCAGAAGTCGAAAAAAGTTTGATTACGATACTTTCTTCTATTAGAAAAAAGTACAAATACGATTCAATTAGCAACCTACTGCCTACAAAAACTTTTAACATACATTTTTGGCATAATAGGTCTTCATGTTTCTATGAATTAATCCACATTGCATTTTAAATGGCGCATTAACTTCGGCTTTCAAGTACACAGTACGGACATAAAGCTATTACTGTTTTAAAATAAGGATTTCAAAATGCATTACTGTCTTAACGTAAGAAACGTTTTCATGAATGAGCCATGAAGAACATAAATCTTTTTTACGATAAATATCGAACACTCGGCAAGACAATCACGCAATCGTGCAAGTTTGCGTGACTGGATAAAAATGGCACCTAATTGTTTAAAAACTATGGAAGTCTCTACTGTTGCAATATTCAAACAACTAGTCAAGCCTATTGGCAATCTATCATTTTTTTTCCTATACTTAATGAAGAATCTAAGGAAATACATCACAAGGGATAATGTTATTGACTTTACAACCATCTTTTTATACAATTTATTCTGTATTTATATTTGACGTGGGCACCGAACTTATGGAAAATTCACTCATTTTTTAATGCTTGTTAGAAAACTCAAGCAAGTGAATTTATTAAAAAGTATATATTTTTTACCTGTTTCTTTTTTAGATACGGCATGAGAGAAAAAAAAAACATTATTTAAATTATCTTTTTAAGATTTCTAAATAGACTTCTCAGTGTATAATCATAAATTAATTAATATTAAACTATAATTGATAAACATATATTTTTTAACTAGTTGGATGTGCCAATCCCAAAACTTTCTTCTATCGCATGTATTTTAATATTTCAAAATGTTGTTGCAGATCTCAATATTTCATTTTATTAGTTCAATACTATATCAACTTTGACTTTCATCTTAAATTTCTGCTTCATTCAATTAATCGGAATAAAAATGGGTTAATCTCGATCATGGTATCTATTAAAATAGCGAATAGTCGCGAATGGTCGGCTTATCATGATGGGAAGTTTCCGTCGATTCACGTGCCTCTGGTGTACATTATAACTACGAAAAATTAAGAAGATTACACAAAAATTGCTATTACAGCGTGCCATTCCGGCGAAATTTTTCCAAATTCAGGGAGGACCTTCTTGCTATGACCAAAAACATACACAAAGAATTTGGTTCAATTCTATGCATAACTTCATACACTTTTCGATGGTACAATATTCAAAATGGCACAAAATCGCTATTACAGTGTCTCCTACCGTCGGATTTTTTTTCCAAATTAAGGAAGGACCTGCTTGCCATAGCCAAGAACTTATTATTTTTTTTTTTGGTTCAATTCTATTCATAACTTCATACAGTTTTCGATGGTACAATGTACAAAATCGCACAAAAATCGATATTACAGCGCCCCCTTCCGGGGGATTTTTTCCAAATGAAGGAAGGACCTGCTTGCCATAGCCAAAAACTTAAAAATTTCGATTACAAAACTTTCTTCTATTAAAGATAGAAGAAAGTAAAAATGTTACACTCTTAATTTCTTATTTATTTTATTATTATTATTATTATTATTATTATTATTATTATTATTTGCCTTTAAAATGTTTCACTGTTGTAATTTCACAGTCATTTGGCTTTTTTTGGCGAGCGCTTATTGGCGCAACGTGAAGTCCATCGCTGTTTCAACTCGTATGCAGTTGTACGAGTTATAAAGAATATTTGACAATTTATCACCTGTGACGTCTGATAAATGCGCTAAAATGAATTCATTAGTTTCTCATTATATTGTAAAATATTAAAATGTTGTATTGTCATCGGAAATACAACTGTTAACATAATGTTTATACTTCTAACATACCCAGAAGTGAGCTAAAAATCGATTATCACATTTCATTTTTACTTAAAAAAAAAAAGTTTGAGTGTAATAAAGAATTGTAAAAATACATAATACTTCTTTTCGCGCCTCGGGCTGAAAAAAAGATGATTCAATTAAGAACCTACTACCAGAAAAAAAATCTTTTAATATATATTTTGGCATAAAAAGTCTTCATGTTTTTATGAATTAATCCACATTGCATTTTAAATGTCCCACTAATTTCGGATCTCAAATACACAGTAAGGATATAAAAGTGTTACTATTTTAAAATAAAGATTTCCAAATGCATTACTGTCTCAAAGTAACAAACGTTTGTCATGAATGAGCCATTAAGAACATTTTCCGAGAAATATCGAGCACTTGACAAGACTATCATAACCGAGCAAGTATGCATGCCTTTATAAAAAAGGTACCTAATCGTTTAAAAACTATGGAAATCTGTACAGTAGTAATATTCCGACAATTAGTCAGGCATATTGGCAATCCATCATTTTTTTCCTATACTGAATGAAGCTTCTAGAAGAATGAAGCATGGGATAATATTATTGACTTTACAAGCTTTATTTAGAAAATTTGTTCTGTATTTAAACTACAAACAGGCCAAATCTTTCATATTTATATGGAATCTAATAGATTAAAAATTACGTATTCTAAATAGCAATAATATTTAAAGAACTTGTCAGGTATATTGTTAATCTGTCATTCATCCATATAATTGAATGAAGCATCCAACAGAATGCATCACTGAGGATAATGTTATTGACTTTACAACCAATTTTTAGACAATTTTTTCTGTATTTATGCTACAAACATGCCAAATCTTTCACGTTTGTAAGACGTCTAATAGTTAAAAAATAGAGGAATCTATACAGCAATAATATTTAAACAACTTGTCGGGTATATTATTAATCTATCATTCGTTAGAATACAGTAATTTGACGTAGGTACCGAACTTATGAAAAATTACTATTCCACAATCCATTTTTTATTTGTTGCTTATTTTTAGCTTTTAAAATGTTTCATTGTTGTAATTTCACAGCCATTTGGCATATTTTGAATAACGCTTGTTGGTACATGATGAAATTCATCGTTGTTTCAACTTGTATGCATGGGCTAACGAATAAACGCCCTAAAATTCATTAATTTCTCATTTAAGTTGTAAAAATATTAAAATAATGTATCGTCATCTGAAACACAACTTTGAACATATTTTTCTATAATTCTAGCATACCAGGAAGTAAAAATCGATTACCACATTTCATTAAAAAAAAAGTTGAGTGTAGTAAAACAAAGTAAAAATACATAGCACTTCTTTTCGCGCCTCGGTCTGAAAAAAGATGATTTAATTAACAATCTACTACCAAAAAAAAAAATCCTTTAATACATATTTTTTGGCATAAAAGGTCTTCATGTTCCTATGAATTAATCCACATTGCATTTTAAGTGCTCCATTAACTTCGGCTCTCAAATACACAATAAGGATATAAAACTGTTACTATTTTAAAATAAAGATTTCTAAATGCATTACTGTCTCAAAGTAACAAACGTTTGTCATGAATGAGCCATGAAGAACATAAATCTACTTTACGAGAAATATCGAGCACTCGGCAAGACTGTCACGCAATCGTGCAAGATTGCGTGCCTCTGTAAAAATGGCTCCTAATCGTTTAAAAACTATGGAAGTCTGTACCGTAGTAATATTCCAACAACTAGTCAGGCATGTTGGCAATCTATCATTTTTTCCTATATTCAATGAAGCTTCTAAACGAATAGAACACATGGAATAATATAATTGACTTTACAAACTTTTTTAGAAAATTTGTTCTGTATTTAAACTACAAACAGGCCAAATCTTTCATATTTATATGGAATCTAATAGTTTAAAAATTACGGATTCTCAATAGAAATAATACATAGAGAACTTTTCAGGTATGGGGCATTCTCACAATCTTTTGACTTTTATGCCACTGAATAATAATTTTTATTGTAGTACATGTTTTTGTGTTTTTTTTCATATCCTAGGGAACATTCCATTGCATGATTGCATAACAATGTTAACGAGATAAATAAGTTTTAGACGATTTTGGGGGTCCAAATACCAGGAAAACTCCTGTACCGTCTCGTGTCCCTGTTGATTTTTAAATTTGGAGCTGTCTCTATAAAATTATTTCAAAAAAATAATTCGATGCAATTTTTTTCCGAAATTGAAACTATTATTTTATATAAATATATAGCAAAAAATTAACCTGCTCACATTCTTAGGGTGGTTATTATTTTTTAATTCATTTTAATTTAAAATTAAACTCTTTCCCTGGGTTTTAGATTCCTTACCGTCCCTCTTCTAAAATTATACAGAAAATCACTTCAGATGCAGCCACAGAATTTTTTTCAAGTTTTTTTTCATGTAGAAGTATGCTAGAGAAAGAATGTGTAAAATTTTTTGACAGGAAATTTACTGCAGAATTTAAATCGGCATTTAAATATCAATTTCAAGCATCGTGGCTTTTTTACAAAAAATACGACATTGTTATTATTTCTTATTTGAATGTCCTTTGGGTACTATGTCAATTCATTATAAGTAAAAATTTAGAAGAAAATAAAATGTCTTAGTGGTAAAGTGGCAAGGAAAATTAAAATCGTAAATTTAACTTAAACCTGAGTTAAATAAAAAAAATTTCGCTGCTGACCATTTTTTCCTTATTTTGAATCATCAAAGCATTCGTCTATCAAATTAAAATGTTATTTTGGCAAGCTTAATTTCACCAGATTTTTATTTCCGAAAGTCAAAAGATTGTGAGAATGCCCCGTATATTGTTAATCTGTCATTCATCCCTATAACAGAATGAAGCATCCAAGGAAATGCATCACTGGAGATAATGTTATTAACTTTACAACCAACTTTTAGACAATTTATTCTGTATTTATGCTACAAACATGCTAAATCTTTTATGTTTATAAGGCTTCTAATAGTTAAAAAATATATAATCTATACAGCAATAATATAAACAATTTGTCTTGCATATTATTAATCTATCATTCGTCAAAATACAGTAATTTGACGTAGGTACCGAACTTATGGAAAATTAATATTACACTCTCCATTTTTTATTTATTACTTCTTTTCAGCTTTTAAAATGTTTCATTGTTGTAATTTCACAGCCATTTGGCATATTTTGAATAATGCTTGTTGGTACATCAGAAAATTCATCATTGTTTCAACTCGTATACAATTTTACGAGTTATGGACTGATGGATAAAGGCCCTAAAATTCATCAATTTCTCATTAAGTTGTGAAAATATTAAAATAATGTATTTTCATCTGAAACATAACTTTGAACATATTTTTCAATAATTCTTGCATACCAGGAAGTGGGTTAAAAACAAATTATCACATTTCATCTTTACTAAAAAAACAATCATTTTGAGTGTAATGAAGCTATGTAAAAATGCATAATACTTTCTTTTCGCGCCTCAGACTGAAAAAAAGAGGATTCAAATAATAATCTACTGCAAAAAAAATCTTTTAATATGTATTTATGGCATAAATGGTCTTCATGTTCCTATGAATTAATCCACATTGCATTTTAAATGTCCCATTAACTTCGGCTCTCAAGTACAAACTAAGGATATAAAACTGTTACTATTTTAAAATAAAAGATTCCTAAGTGCATTACTGTCTCAAAGTAACAAACATTTTCCATGAATGAGCCTTGGAGAATATAAGTCTATTTTACAAGAAATATCGAGCACTCGGCAAGACTGTCACGCAACCGTGCAAGATTGCGTGACTTTGTAAAAACGGCACCTAATCGTTTAAAAACCATAGAAGTCTGTTCAGTAGTAATATTTCAAAAATTAGTCAGGCATATTGGCAATCTATCATTTTTTTTTTCCTGCACTTCATGAAGCATCTAAGGGAATAAAGCACATGGGATAATAGTGACATTCCAACCTCTTTTTAGACAATTTATTCTCTATTTATACTACAAACAATCCAAATCTTCCATATTTATATGGAATCTAATAGTTTAATTAATTTAAAAATTACAGAATCTATATAAGCAATAAAATTTAAACAACTTGTCGCAAGTTTATTGTTAATCTATTATTCATTCCTATATCTCAATGGAGCATCCAAGGGCATGTATCACTAGAGATAATGTTATTGACTTTACAACTTTTCTTTAGACAATTTATTTTATATTTACACCTTAATCAAGCCAAATTTTTCATATCTAAATGCAATCCAATAGTTTAATAAATGTAAAATCACGGAATCTATACAGCAGTAATAATTAAACAACTTGTTAGGTATATTGTTCTCTATTATTCATCAGTATAACTTAATTGAGCATCCAAGGGAATGTATCACAGGGATTAATGTTATTGACTTTACAACCATTTTTATACAATTTATTCCGTATGTAAACAGGTCAAATTATTAACATTTATAAGGCATCTAATAGTTACTAAAAAATTACGGAATCTGTATAGTAATAATATTTAAATAACTTCTCAGGTTTATTGTTAATCTACCATTCGTCCCCATACTTAATGAATCATCTAAAGGAATAGAACACATGCGATAATATAATTGACTTTCCAGCATTTTTCTTTTTTGAAATAATAATATAAAATGTTTAACAAAAAAAAAAAAAAAAAAGACTTCAATACGCTAATTACTTGATTTTATATTAAATTAATAAAAAAAACGAGTTTTCATAGTTCTATTGTGCATCGGCTACTCGTGCAGTGGTGGTCACTTCGCATCTAGCTAAACAAGCTATTCGCAAGAAGCTAACGTACAACGGTACGAGGGGAAAATATTGATTTTATTGTGTTTTGTGAAATTTAAAAAAAGAAATGAACCAATTTTGATGAAATTCAAATGGGATCAATTCGAGAGCGTCCTCTTCCAATTAAAAAAAAATATATATACTTGAATCGGTCACGGTGTTTCGGAGTAATTGGTTAACATACAAAAAGAAAAATATATATGGCTCGAATTGATAACCTCCTCCTTTTTTTTAGTCGGTTAAAATAAATTAATTTTGATGAAACTGAATTGGGACCAGTTCGAGAGTGTCCTCTTTCAATAATAATAATAATAAAAATAATAAAAATACACGAATCAATCGCGTAGTTTCTGAGTAATCGATGAACATATATATATATATAATTAATGGTTATATATATATATATCTATTCTAAAAAAAAGTAACTACCGCTGTCACCGCCGCCACCGGTTTTGAATTTTTTGTGACCGGAGGTCTTTCTTCGTTAATATTAAGAAAAATAATGCATACAAAAATATGAAAATCGGTAGTGTTATACAGAAATGTTTGATAAACACGCTGATGCAGACAGTTTTCAAATTGAAGAATTATTTTAAGATATATTTAATGCTAAAGTTGGACAAAATCGTTCCACTAAAAAAGTTTTATAGTAGCAAAAGCTATACATCGGAATTTAATAATTTTTAGTTCATTTTATACGTTATAATTTCACGGTGTGCAGAATTGATTTATTTTTTTAATTTGACTCATTTTTCGAGGTTTTATATCTATTTTAAATTCAAATTTTTAGCATTTCGAGACATATTTTTTACAGATTTTAGAAAGTGATATTAATTTAAACTGTTGCCAACTGTATAAACAGCGGAAACAATAATGTTTGCTTTAAAAATATATATATATATTTATACGTGTAATAAATTAAAAATTTATTTACACGTAACTATTATAAACAGAAAAAAACATTTGGAATTAGAATTAAATAATTATGTACAAAAAGTAGGAACTTATTAAAAATTCAGCAAGTTACACGTCTTTACGTCATCAATTTATTTTTATTTCGACGTTTTATTTGTATTTTTATTAATGTTGTACTAATTTATTTGTTCTTTCGTTATTTAAAATAAAAATTAGGTCAATTTGTATAATTTGGCGAGTGGTTTGGCGATTTATATAATTTGGCGAAATTAGTCCACGAGATAATCAAGTAGTACCGCAGCGGATTTGGCATTAAAATTTCCCCAATCAAAGAGAAATGTACATAAATCCGTTTATAGGGAGATCGCCACTGTTTTTTAAATTATAAATCAATCTTTCGAAAACTTTTTAAAGCCGATCACATTAGCGTGCATTTAGAGTCTTCGGTGTCTGGACGGGGGTTGGCGAGCGTAGCTCGTAGGGGGCCGAGCCCCCTAGTATATATATAAAATAATACATACGCGTCGAGTTGATAACCTCCTCCTTTTTTGAAGTCGGTTAAAAGGAATAAATTTTGATGAAATCGAAATGGAACCAATTCGAGAGTGTCTTTCAATTAAAATAAAAAATACATGAATCGGTCGCGTAGTTTCGGAGTAATTTGTGAACTCACATGAAAAAAAAAATACGTACGTGTCGAATTGATAACCTCCTACATATTTAACTCTGTTAAAAGCAAAAGACGTAAGTACTTCTACATTTATACAACATGATATTTTTAATTTAAATTCATTAATTTTCTTATCTTAACATTTTAGAATGGCAATATTCTTCCAATTGTATCATTTGGCGAATAGTTTAAAGATTTGTATAATTAGGCGAAATTGATCGACGGGATTACCAATTAGTACCGAAACATTTAAATAAATAAAGTAAATTTTCTGTTTCAAAGTGTTTATATTGTTTTAAAAACCTACCAGGTATGATAGTTGGATTAATAGTTAAGGAAAATAAGAAGTGTCTACAAAAATAATTTGCATACAATTTGTACGTATACCAGCAATCTATCACTCGTTTCTATACTTTAACGGAACATCTTAAGGGAATAAAATACATTGTATAAAGTTATTGACTTTCAACATTTTCTATTTGCTATAATCATATAATATCATCTAATATTTCATCAGAAGAGTTCTTTTATATTTCTTTCGACGAATTGGATAAATCTTTTAAATTTATTTATATGTTTTAAAAGTACGGAAATTTGTACAGTAGTAATATTGAAATAAATTGTCCGACATATTGATAACCTATCACTCTTTCCAAAATTTAATAAATCAGATAAAAGAAGAAAGGATATGTTAGGTATATTTCGTAAGAAATACTTCCTATAACATTCTCCCCTATGTTGGGATTTCTGACAAAATTTTGCAGATCAAAGTCGGTAATGACTCCTAGAGCACAAAACCACCATCAATTCAAAACTTTATCTATCTATATATATGTATACATGCACTATATGGCCAAAGGTGACCGATCATTTGCGATTTTAAACGTTTGTTAAATATTTAGAAAAATACATGAGGAATTAACCTGAAGCTGCAGGTGTGTAAACAGTATAGAATAGGTCATATATTTCCGCGAAGATTTTTTTCCCGAAACCTCATAGGGGACCGTCAACAAATTGAAAAAAAAAAATCTTTTGGATAACCCTGTAAAAACTAATGCAGCAAAAGCGTTCAAACTCGAGATTATTAATAAGTAGCTTATTGTAATATATTGTGTTCATTTTTATAAGGCTACCATGTATACTCGTTGAGAAATTAAATTTTTTATAAAAACAGTCCCAAATTTAGCCAAGTTTTTTCCTTATACATAATTTGCAGAGTTCTTAATATAAAAAAAAGTTCTTTTCAGAAAATATGGCAAACAACTTTGTACATAATACACTGCAATCAGAATAAAAATAATAATAAAAATTGGATGAAAAATGAGAAGGTTTTCTAAAAAATGTTTCACTGAGCATGCGCGAATACAATCAAAATATAATATACATAATGTATTAGATAAGTCTATAGAGCAACTTCTGTGAAAGTCTCGAAATCATAGCTTGAAAATTCTGAAAATTATCGTCGATAGAATAAGCTCGAAATCCGTTGGTCCCAAAAGGAAGCAAAAAGATGAGGGGTTGTATCCAAATATTGTAGTACGTGCAATATTGTGTACGCTATCTTGGCAATAATCAACAGATATTTGATGCAACCCCTCATCTTTTTGGAAACGACGGATTTCGAGCTTATTCTATCGACGATAATTTTCAGAATTTTCAAGCTATGATTTTGAGACTTCCACAGAAGTTGCTCTATAGACTGAGCTAATACATTATGCATATTATAGTTTGATTGCATTCGCACATGCGTAATGAAACATTTTTTAGTAAACCTGTTCATTTTTCATCCAATTTTTATTATTTTTTAAATTCTGACTGCAGAGTATTATGTACAATGTTGTCTGTCATATTTTCTGAAAAGAACTTTTTTTGTATTAAGAACTCTACAAATTATAAGCAAAAAACTTGGCGAAATTTGGGACTGTTTTTATAAAAACCTTAATTTTTTTACGAGTATACATGCTATCCTCATAAAAATTATCATTGTATTACAATAAGTCACTTATTAATAATCTCAAGTTTGAACGCTTTTGCTACGTTAGTTTTTACAGGGCCATCAAAAAGATATTCGTTCTTTTTCATCCCGATGATCATTCCCGATCTACGGGTTTAGACACCGTCGTGTAAGGACGTGTGTGTTGTCTGCTCCCGCTTGAAGGCGGAGCTTAGTATCGCGCTACTTTCGTATTGGTTGTGTGCCAGTGACGTATCTGATGACCACAGCGCCTGGGCAGCTAATCCCAGAGGTTCTAGAGAAGGGGTTCGTCGTCTCTGGTAATATGTTTTCCATTTTATCACGTAGGGGTTGTACAGATGTGAGGGCTCTGTCATCTGAGGATGCAGAGTGCCTGGGTTGGAAAATTCATGCTGACTATGCATCAGAGCAATGTAGAGCGAGGGCAATTATGAAAGTTCTTGCTGAAAAGAAGCGTAATGGAGTCTCTTTCGATGATGAAGAGAAACAGCTTACTGCTTGTAAGGAATTACAAAATGTCTTGTGGACAGACATTATGACCTTGCAGACTAACACTGGATTAAACTTCCTAGTTTTCCAGTATGCCAACGAAAGTAAAGTTAAAAATCCAGACCCAATTTCGGAAAATGCCCAGTCCGTTGAGACGCCGGCCAACTCAAGTTCGGTAGGGGAGGTGGCGCCATCTGCTGTAGCGGATGCAAACCAAACTCCTTCTTCGAATAAGAGAAGGTTGGAGTCTTCAGCGGACTCTGAAAATTTTAGCCCCATTGATGAGGAAAATTTTCAAACTGTCAGCTCAAAAAAGAGCAAAAAAAAAGAAAATTCTGATAATACTGACAATGTTAGTGAGATGGAGATATCTGATACGACGGCTAAAATTAAGAAAACCAGGATCCCCCCCATCAAAATTATACCACCTGAGAGGTGGTCTGCTCTTTTAGATGGCCTTAAAAGAATGGCACCCTCTACCCGTTCCAAAGCTAAGGGAAAGTACCTTAGCTTAGCTTTTGATACTGTCGAGGACTACAGGACTGTTCAAGCTACTTTGCTTAAAAGCAATATTAAATTTCACAGTTACGTTCTCGAAGATGCAAAGCCAATTAGAGTGGTTCTTCGGGGACTTCCAGTCAACACCTCTGTCCCGGAAATCCAAGAGATCCTGGACATTGATTTCCCGGGCATCACGGTGACCCAGATGTATAGGGGTCCCGTGAGCAATAAAAGATTAATGCCCCTTTTCTATTGTTCGATCCCTCAGCAAGAAGGTGTTGACAGCATCTTTGAGATAACGGAATTCATGCAAACTGAGGTCAGTTTTGAGAAATACCGGGGGAGGAAGGGTCCATCACAGTGTCATAACTGTCAGGGATTTTTTCACTCATCTCTCTCGTGTAACCTACCTCCAGTGTGCCTTAAGTGCTCCGGAGGTCACATTACAAAGGAATGTGCGAAGAGTTTTGATGAGCCCTGTCGGTGTTGCCACTGCGGACTCGACCACCCCGCGAATTTCAGGAACTGCCCGAAGTTTCCCAAAACTAACCCCCCTAAGAGAGGCAAAATTTTAAAATCTAATAGTAATAGCAAACCTAATGTTGTAAATGTAAAGTCAAATAGGACTTTCACCAACAGGAAAGTTGATTCTTCCCAATCATTTAGGGAAGCTGCAATTGGACGTAAGGTCGCATCACCTCCCCCCCCCCCCTCCAACCCTCAAAATTCAAAAAATTCGGCCCCAGCTAAGGATGTCTTTTCGGCTGCCGAGTTCATTGAAAATTTGATGAAATTTGAATCTAACTACAGTGCAGACGTTGTCTGCAAAGCATTTTCGGAATCCCTTCCGGCCCTCCGTTTGGCATCCACGGAGATTGACCGGATTTTTATTCTTTATTCCAAAATTGTTAACTTATCCAAAATTGGTTAGGTAATTACATCTGCGGATGTGCATTTTTTCCCCACTTTTAGTTCTGTTTTTGTTCCCCATCATGTTCCCAGCTACTAGTAATTTGGACTCTTTCGCCATTGGTATATTTAATGCCAATGGACTAAAACGTCAGGAAACTGAATTTCAAGCTTGGGTTTACAGTAACAATTTAGACATCGTTTTGGTCAGCGAGACCCATTTTTCCCAGGGAAATATCTCCAAGGTTGCCAACTACGAGTTATTCAATGTAGACAGGGCTCGTAGGGGCACCAATGGCCACAGTTGGGGCGGCACTGCTATTTATGTTAAAAGAGGGTTTAATGCGACTTTCATCAATCTTCCCCCTCAAAATTGCATCGAAGTTACTTCTGTTGTTCTGGACTTTCCCAATATTCCAAATCTTCTCATAGCAGCCATTTATGTACCTCCTTTAAATGATAGAAACCTGCTGGAGCAAGAATTATCCCGGCTCACTAATGATTTTCCAAATTTTATTCTTGCGGGTGATTTTAATGCTACTCATCCCTCTTGGCACTGTAGATCAACTAATGGGTTTGGAACCAAACTCAGGAAGTGGGTGAATCAAAATTATGCGCAAACTATTGCGCCCCCTTCACCCACATATCCACCTTCTAATAATTATCTGGACTTTGCAATCACCCGCAACTTCCCTTATCCTTACAGCATTCAAACGCTGAACGATCTAAGTTCAGATCATTTGCCAGTGATCCTTCGATACCGAGTTGACACTTACAACCTAGACTTAGGTAGGCTTCTCCGCACAAGGTGGGAAGACTTCACCTTCCTGCTTGAACAGCGGGAGACTCCGAACATTGTCCCAGAGACAAAAGAGGAGGCGGAGGAAGCCATCAGTCAACTCGGGGATGTTCTCAGAGAGGTGTATGAGCAGTGTTCTCAACCGAGAACCAATACTGCCGACACACTCCGTCTACCGTTGGAAATCAGGCAATTGATAACTGAACGAAATCGTGCTCGTAGGATGTGGCAGGTCTATCGTACTCAGTATTTTAGGACCCATTTAAATCAGTTGCACAGGAGAGTCAAGGCTGCTATCTCCAAGTTTAGAAGTGAACGCTGGAACACATTTGTTGAGTCATTGTCAACACAAGACAACACAATTTGGAAGGCTGCTCCCCGCATTCGTAGGACACGAACACACATTCCGGCTATTACTAGCCCTAACTGCCCAAATGGCACGGGCATGGCATATACTAACACTGAAAAGGCTGAAGCTATCGCTGAAAGTCTTAGAAGTCAGTTTACACCTAATTCTGGTATGGACAACCCTAGGGTTGCCACTGTGTTGGAGACCACAGTTCAAAATTTTTTAAACACTGACACACCTAACACACTATCCCCGACCACACCTTCTGAGGTTCGGGAGTACATCTCAGGCTTAAAAAAGGACAAGTCTCCGGGTGAAGACCGCATCTCTACTAATATGCTTATTAACTTACCCCATAACTTTATTCTCTATCTTGTCATTCTAATTAATTGCATGTTAACTTTAAAAATTTTTCCTGATTGCTGGAAGAAGGCTATTGTTGTCCCCATTCCCAAGAGTGGGGCGGCTGATAGTCATGACCCTTCCAGCTTTCGCCCTATTTCTTTATTATCAAGTCTATCTAAAGTTTATGAATATGTTCTTGTCAACCGCCTTAAGGAGTTCTTAAATTCTAATGACGTGCTTATACCGGAGCAATTCGGTTTCCGGGCACGTCATTCAACAACTCATCAGTTGTGGAGAGTTTCTGAACTTCTTCACGATGGCATTAAATCCGGCGGTGTGACAGGAGCAATCTTTCTTGATGTGCAAAAGGCCTTTGACAAGGTCTGGCACATCGCTCTCATCTTTAAATTAATTGCTCTCGGCGTTCCTAGCCAACTTATTAAAATCTATAATGACTACTTTAAACTTAGATCTTTTGTCGTTAGAGTTGGAAATTCCTACTCTAACTCTCAGCCTATCTCTAGCTCTGTGCCCCAGGGCTCTCTTAGCGGTCCCACCCTCTTCAACATCTATGTTAACGATATTCCAAAAATGCCTGATGTCGACTTAGCAATCTTTGCCGACGACACTGCCATGCTTCACAAACACAAACATGCACTATCAGTGTTCTCTAAACTTCAAAATTATCTTAATATTCTTTCGGCCTGGTTTAGAAAATGGAAAATTAAAATGAACAGTGCCAAAAGTGCCGCCATCTTCTTCACCAATCAACGTACCAACCCCGTTGCTAATTTAAACTTTAAATTGAACAATGAAAATATTCCCTGGAAGACAGATTATAAGTACCTAGGCATTCACCTGGATTCCAAATTATCATGGCAACAGCACATCACGGAAATCCTGCATCGTGCTGATCGTGCCGTGGGCTCCCTTAACCCCCTCTTGGCTTGGAATAGCCCCCTGTCAATCAAGAACAAATTGTTACTGTACAAATCTATGATTCGACCCATTATAACTTATGGTTCTGCAATCTATGGATGTGCTGCTAAAACTAGACTTGATAAAATTCAAGTCTTTCAAAATAAACTTCTGCGTAGGTTTGTGAGAGCGACCCGCTATGTCCGAAATGACGTCATTCATCGTGACCTTAAAATTAAACCTATTTTTGCTGAAATCAGAAAACTTGCGATGAAGTTTCACAGGTCAATCCCAGCTGTGCGGAATCCTGCGTTAAATGCCATTCAACATTATGATGCAAGAGTGGGGAGAAACCGGAAACGGCCTCTCGCTATTCTCACTCGGGACGATAACTTCGTCCCACCCTCTAAAACTTCCAGAAGAAATCCTTCTGCTGTCACTTAAACGCAGGATTCCCCGGGAAAAATTTTATTTCCCCTAGATTGAAAGAAATTTTCATCTAGAATTGGCATTTCCCCTTTGACGTCATGCAGCAAACTGTTTATTGATAACAGCCGCGTATGTCAACTTCCCTAATTTTCTGTTTTATTTTAATTTTATCATTTATTATAATTTTGGAACTTCCCTTCCTTCATGCATTTTTGTACTTGGGTGCTTACTATCCTGTTGCAAAATTTCAGTTTTATTTCTTTGTGATGTTACGATACTCCATCTTGGGCGAGGTTAGGCTTGCCTTCCTCGCTCCAGTCCGGCCTTGGGGTGTTTGCTCACTGCACCCCGGCCAATTTTATTCATTTTACCCCATGTTTGGACTTTTCGACCAGGAGTTAGGAAAAAAAAAAAAAAAAAAAAAAAAAAAAAAAAAATTTACCCGGTCGCAAAATTTCATTTCCCAGTTTATAGTTATATTTTTATTAGTTGTTTTCAGCTTTTTAAATTTTTAACTTGTCCCCATTTTCGACCTTTGTCAGTGCCGAAGTGTTAATTGCACTAGCGGTGTTTTTCACTCTTGCTCAGACGTAGCCGAAATGGCTGTCCGAAATGTTAGTATTCTCTCACGGGGATCTAAATCCAGGCCTTTTTCAAGGCTTTACCGTTGGTGCATGAGGAATGCGTTTTGAACCGTGATGAGATGCTGGCACTAGGCTGTCAGGGAAACTGCTGAAGAGTTTGCAGCTGGGAGACCCACGAAATGTGATGCGCACCAGGCCTGACACTCAAAATTAGTGAGCTATATGGCCCGCCTTTTTTTTTTTTTAGGTTTTAGAGTTAGTTAGGCTTGGCTACCTTATGCTATGATTTTTCTGTGCTCGTTGGTACCCTACTGTCTTTGCATTCTCCGATCTTTACCTACGCCAGTAAGTGAAATGACATCGAAGTGTAGGGCAACCAAATTCATTTGGATGCCTTATGCGCCCCCCTTTTGGTGGTTATATTTAACCCCGTGCTTCCAACTCTGGAATGGCCCTCGGGACTCCTCCAGAGTATCCAAATTATACTTTTAGGCCGTGCATTGTTTCGAAATTCATCTCTAGTTCCCTTTCTCATTTTTAGTTGGAGGTTACGCGCGGCGGCGTTTCACGCCGCGTTGGCACTCCTTAAGCACCGCGATGTCATGTCAATTTGTTGACGGTCCCCCATGGGGTTTCAGGAAAAAAATCTTCGCGGAAATATATGACCTATACTATACTATACTGTTTGCAGACCTGCAGTTTCAGGTTAATTCCTCATGTATTTTTCTAGATATTTAACAAAACGTCTAAAATCGCAAGTGACCGGTCACCTTTGGCCATATATAGTGTATATAGATCACTTTTTTATGGACACGATAACTTCCATAATTCTGCACAAATCACTTCCAAACTGACACATAAAATCAAGGGGCAGAAAATGAACAAAATCGGACCAAGGAGGTGGAAATAGGGAGGGCTTTTGTGAAAACAGAAAAAGTCCCATAATTTCTTATTTATAATCGTATCCAGTCAGTTTAAAGTTATTATTACTTCTAGGAAAAGGGTAAACAATTTATGTATAACAAATTTTTGATATCATTAAAAATGGGCTTAAGGGGAAAAAATAGGGTTTTAAGAAGAATAAAATTCATAACTTCGTCAATTCAGAAGATATCAAATCCACTTAAATTTGTTATAAATATTCTTAGTCGTACTATAACTTTTATATTGACAACTTTTTTATCGGACTAAGTCTTATAGCAAATAAATAAATAAATAAATAAATAAATAAATAAATAAAGGTGGGAAGTGAAGAATTCATAATTTCGTCAATTCACAAGATGTCAAATTTGCTTAAATTTGTTATAAATCTTCTTAATATTATCTACAACATTTATATTGACAAGTTTTTGATAAGACCAACTCTTACAGCAAAAACAATTTTAAAAAAAATAGGAGTTGAAGAAAAAAATATCGTATTAACATTATTCTGATAAAACCAGCTCTTTACAGAAAAATGAAATTAAAAATTCGTCAAAAGCGACCAGATAAAATTGTTAAATTGGATTTATCTCTAATCTTGATTTAGTTTTTGTTGGTTAAATTAGCGCTTAATTTTGAAATCTACTTGCACCTGTAGGCCAAGCTGGCAGGGATTTTTTTACTATTTAAGGTAAGTATTTTAGTAAAATTAAAATCATTTACTTTGAGTTAATATACTTTAATATTTTTACACTAGTAATCTGTTTAAGTTATTTGTTTCTGGCGTCTTTATGACGAGATTTATAATTTATCAATCGGAAAATCTGCTATCTGTATCATTAAATTTATCATTTACCTGCCAGATAGTAGTTGATTTGTGTTGAACATGTATGTGATAGAATGTTTGGAAATTTTTTTCCGAAATCAGCTTAAAAATACATAAAAAAATTTACTTTTAAGCAAAAAATTTCATTGCAGTCTAGATCTTACTATCTAGAAGAAAATGCTGATACAGTGTAAAATGACAACGCGGTGAGTTGATTATATGGTGATCATTTTTTATAACATTTTAGCTGAGTCAACAGTAAAATATTTAACTAATTGAAAAAAAAAAAAAGGACAAAAGGCAAAATTAGGGAAAACCTATCTTAATGATTGAACTCGTCTAAATATGAAATTTAAAAATTCATTTAAAAGGTATGATTCAATTTTTCTATCGAAATTTTCAATTAAGTTTTAAAGAGAATGATTATATATAAAATCTCCGATTTTGTACATACTCATTGCTTTTTAAATTTTCACATTTATTTATATAATACAAGGCTAAATTTTACTATCTCAAATATTCCTCATCTTTTTAAATGTTATTTATGTTCTCATTTTTTATATTACAATTTTTTGTCTTTGAAACGTTAATTTAATCAATTGCCCTTTTATTTATTTTTATATAATTCTTTCTTTCATTATTTTTATATAATTCTTTCTTTCTTTATTTTTATATAATTCTTTCTTTCTTTCTTTCTTTATTTATTTATTTATTTATTTGTATTAATTTATTCCTTTTCTTTATTTTATTTTGTATTCACTCAGTACTTATTAAGTTTATTCCTATTTTTTCATTCTAGTTTAACTAAGAGTTAATCTAAGTCTTTTCTTGATTTCTTCAATCATTTTCATTCCTTTTATTTTTTATTTTTGGGGGACTTAAGATGGCAACACTAAACATTATTGTTATTAATCCAGTTCCAATTTATATTTTTCCTTTCTCACACCAGATGGCAGCACAGGTATGGGTTTCACTCAGATGCTCAGCTGTAGATCACATGTTAAAATAGTCTTAACTTTGTTTTCCATGCTGATATGCAGTAGTTTTGACTCTTAGTATGTCATTCAAGTATTGTGCTCTAATAATTTTTAATATCCTGTATGAGGTATATATTTCTTTGGATCTCTTAGCTTCTTATTATCTATTTTCTGTAATGTTTGCGTTATAAGGAGCTACATTTTGTCATTTTAGGCTTAATGGCGACAAAATTGGATGAAATAACGCATTTTCTATGAATGAACTCACAAGCTCCTCTGACGATTCTGTGAGTCATTCATAGTTTCTTATTTTACATACTGGTTTCCTATGTTCATTTCTAAATCATCTTTAGAACTTTATCAATTTCTTCACATATTTGTGATTTCAAATTTATTATATATATATATATATATATATATGTGTGTGTGTGTGTGTATGTATATATATATATATATGTGTGTGTGTGTGTGTGTGTGTATCACTTTGGTTTTGCCTGTGCTTTAACATGAACTCATAATTTTGCATTTTGGTTTAATCCTTTCAGGGGCGGTGTATGTTTATGAAACCACTTAATTTTAATTCCCAAACGCTACAATGCCACCAGAATTGGGGTAAAATATTTTCCATTCAATAAGTGTTCGAAATATAGCCTTTTTCATATTCACAAATAATTTTTTTGGCAAATTCCGTTGCCAAATATTTATTTCAACACTTTACACGGAGAATGCTTTGCACCTGAAAGGGACCATTATCTAATTTCTAAAAGTTGAATAAATTAAAGACAGGTCTCTATCACTTTTTTTTTCTGTTATATGTATGACACTGATTGCTGGATCTAGAAAAATAAAAGGCTATGAGCCCTATGAATTATGCGAAAATCCTGAAAAGGCAGAATTGCACATTTTCTATTATTATCAGCATACTCTTGTAAACTGTAAGTAATCATAATAAAGTGTAGAAAAACCAATGTGATACACAATAAAAGCAATGAACGTCTCACTAACACAATAAATATAAGAAATGTGCGACGTCTTTCGAAAAGATTGCACATTTCTTATTTTTTAAGTGTTCGTGGGACATTTCTTGCCTTTATTTTTGTAAGAAATCATCATTTTGTTAAAAACTAAGAAAACATAAAATATATAATATGAACTTTAAAAAGTTCACTATCTTACTTAAAAGGCTTCTAAAATAATTAAAAAGATGTTACAAGTTAAAAATATACATTTTATTTAAAACTTCTTAGTACTTTCAGGACTTTTCCAGGCTCATCATCAGATAATATTTCAATAACTAAATGATCTTTATTTATACAAATACGTCACTTTGTTTTGAAAATGGGAGAGCCAATAATTATTAGGATTGAAAGCAGAAGTAGCAGGTTCAATGGTTTATTGTAAACTTGGCACTTTCTTTTCAAAACAAAGTGACGTATTTGTATAAATAAAGAACATTTAGTTATTAAATTTTTCTCTGATGATGATCTTGGAAAGGCTTGAAAGTACTAAGAAGTTTTAAATAAAATATATATTTTTATTGGCGGTCTATTGCCAAATGTGACGCCAACTTGGCGATATCTCTAATATTTCACCAAATTCCCATTGACTTCCATTGTAAACCAATAGATTTTACTTGCTTACAGAAAATCAACAAATTGAGATATTTTCATGCAACAAAAACTAATATTAGCATAAGGGATTACATTAATTATATTTAAAGGAATAAATATAAAGGGTAAATTAAATTATGAATAAAAGTAACAGGATACAATGCTTAGTATGCTTTCCCAAACATAAATTTTAAAGGAGACTAAACTGGTCGCCAAAGGTAGCTAGTTTCAATAATTTTCCATATCAAATACGACAGTTTAAAAAAAAATGCATATAGTCTATATATGCTTATGACCATTGTAAAATGACTGCTGAACATAAACCAAAAATGATCCTTTTTAATTAGTGCCCTTTTCTACCAAATTTTAGAATTAATTTTCCTGAAGTTATAATATTATATTGATTTTGTGGTATTTCTAATATTCACAAAATATTCAAGGAAAACAAACATAGCCCAAAAATAGTCCTTGGATATTGTGCCATTTTCTACCAAATTTTAGAATTGATTTTCCTGAAGTTATAATGATGAATTGATTTTATAGTATTTCTAATATTCACGAAATATTCAAGGAAAACAATGCGCAACTTCAGAAACTTTGCTGATTCGATCTTAAAAGGAAGTTGAAAAGTTACGAAGTTTATCTTTAAACCATTTTACGGACTATGATAAAACCACCCTTAAATGATACATTCATTTATTTTATTTGTTGTACCGTTGAAAAATAACCAAATAAATTAGTAAAATCTGGCATTTAAAAAAATGTCTAAAGTAATCCGAATTGCTAGTTTTATCGAAATAACTATGATTGAATACCACAGTAACATATTACACTCATCTTATAATCCAGTGAATATTCAGGATAGCGTTGTGTGTATGAATTGAATTAGAATATTTGTTGTTTTGAATCTTTATTTATTTATTAGTTCATGGTTGAATCCTACATCTGGTAAGGTAACCAGATTTTACCCGCAGTTACCCGACAAATCGGTAGGATTCCGATCGAGTCCTCAGTTTTCAGCTTGGGCTTTGCTTCCTTCAGGCCATGTTTAAACAATGTTACAGTTGAAAAAAACGTTGTATTTACGATGTTTGGTGGTAAGTACTTTTTTTTTTTGAGAGAGATGGCGGTATAAAAAATGGTTAATTCACAGTCTAACTTCTTATGTCATCTTGTAGATATGACAGTACCTTTCAAAATGCCATTGATGTTGAAGCGTTCTTGAGTTAGCATCATATTTTTTTCGTGTGGTAACGATGACCGGAAATATGTCACGTTTCCAGCCAAATTAAGAGCATGTGCGGCACGCACTTCTTTTCTTGTTCAATCACAAGAAAAACGAGAGTGAAAACCGTCGTATATTTGTGGTAACTCACGGTCATAATGTCCCAGCGTAATATCAACGGTTGACCCAGGGGAACCATCAACATCGACTGCAAGACCGAATCGTTTCGGAAAGAAGAAATACCGTGAGTTTTGCGGGATCAGAAGGGTTCCGTTCGTGCAGTATGAGCTTCTAAAAACAGCTGAAACAGTTAATAACGTTCGCTACCGTCAACAACTATCAATTTGAAAAAAACATTGATAGCAAAGTGACCAAATTTGGCTACAAGACGAGAAAAAAAGTGAATCTGAGACACGACACTTTTTTCCCTCACACACAGCGAAAGTGGCTATAGACTCCATTCGTATATATAACTGAGAAATGCTTCACCCGCCGTACTCATTAAACTTGGTCCCTTCCGACTACCACTTGTTTTCATCGATTTCTCACGTCCTCTCAAAGCAACACTTCAACAGTTACGAAGAGCTCGAAAAACGGCTTGATGACTAGATCCTCTTAAGGCTGTTCAGAAATCCAAGAGGGAAACTTTATGACATAATTTTAAATTTATTTTTCGTCGGAAATGCATGAAACTAGCAGGAGTTGTTCTTCAGAAACTATGTCATCGAGCTGTTTTTTCCGCGTTTTTTTTGCAAACGCAGTAGATCTTTCAGAAAATAGCTTCAAAGTTGATGTTTGAAGCGAAGTTCCCGAAGAAAGCAGAAAAACCAGTCAGCGAAGGGAGAAAAAAGTCTTTGTCACGCGATCAAAATCGCTTATAACTCAATAGGTAATTGATTGATCCAAAAATGGAAAATCCAGTTCAATTCCAAATCGCTTCCATAGTCAGGCCATCCAATTTTATATCTTTCCGTTAAAAAATGAATTTGTAAATATGTCAAAACGTTTTGCGCTTGTTGAGCAGAGCAGTTAAGAACAGCCTTAAAAGATGCAGGGTTTTTCTGGGAGGGCCTCCACAACTTGTCAGGGAGATGAAAAACATGTGTAGCTAGCGATGGGACATAGTTTGGATAAACCATTTTTTTCCTTTCTACCAAATTAAACGAGTTTTTTTAATAAAAATATTAAGATTTATATTAACCGCCACACATACTAAATAAAAATGTGTATAGATATATTGTTTTTACTTCATAAAAGATAAAATTTATATTAAAAGGTATGATTGAAATACGATACACAATATTTTTTTTGCACAATTTTACCTTAATAAAGTTTTAATTTTCTTTCATTTCAGATTTCGAGTGGAAATTCTTATTTAAACATTTCGGATTCGGATTAAAATGTTTCAGATTCTAGTCGTTTTGCGAGTTGACGAAAATCATTTTCAAAGGTTGAAGCAGTTCGAAGAGATAACTGTTTTATCAGTTTCGAACGGAATTTCTGGTCCATTTAATTTTCGGTTCAGAGCGTGTTATACCGAGCCGAATAACATGGTATATGGCAGATTTCCTGAAAGAATTAGGCATATATACCAATTTTAAATATTGGATCCATTACAGCTAATTTTTGCAAGCATTATAATTCAGAAAAATTAAATTTTCGTTATGTAAATACATATATGCATAGAAATACAGAATTTTGCAGCCAAAGTTGATGAATAACGTTGTGTATGCATAATTTAAAATATTAGTAATTAGTATTTCATCATTGCGTTGTTTACAAACGAATCAGTAAAATTTAGTCTTAGTAAATATAGGGTGTTCATAATTAAACGACCCTATTTTAAAATTGTCTGCAGACGAAACTATAGTTCAAAAATTTGAGAAATTTTGTGAAGGACATAATGAAAGTAACTGAATTTGTGTAAGCGAAAAAAAAAGTTCAAAATTTCGCTGCCAGAGGGTTTTTCTTATGAATTACACATTCAGCATACATTTACGATAGCTTATAAATTTTATTACAACAAAACATGTTCCACATGATGGCCATCATTTTCAGGTACCACCTGTAATCGTAAGATATCATGCTCCACAATTGACCGCAGTGCGTTCTGGGAAATCCTAAGAGCATATCATAAAATGCTATCTTTAAGATCAGGTAAAGTTAATGAACAAAATTTGTAAACTATCGTGAATCTATGCTAAATGTGTAATTCATTAAAGAACGCCCTTTGGTGGTGACATTTTGAACTTTTTTTAATCGCGTAAACAAATTTCCATCCCTTCATTATGACTTTCATAAAATTTAGCAACTTTCTGAACTATAGTTTCATCTGCAGACAACTTTAAAAAAGTGTCGTTTAAGGCTGTTCTCAAATCCAAAGGGGCAACTTTATGACATGAGTTTTGATTTAATTTTGTTCGCAAAGGCATGAAACTAGCAGGTGTTGTTGTTCAGAAACTATGTCATCGAACTGTTTTTTCCGTTTTTTTTTTGCAAACGTAATAGATCTTTCAGATAATAGTGTCAAAGTGGGTGTTTTGAAGCGAATTTCCGCGCGAAATAAGAATAACCACCCCAAAAAGGTGAAAAACGTGTTTTTCACGTGATCAAAATTGCTTATAACTCAATAGGTAATTTATTGCTCAGAAAATTGAAAACGCAGTTCGATTCCAAATCGCTTCCATAGTCAGGCCTTTCAATTTTATGTATTTCTGTTAAAAAATCAATTTGTAAATGTGTCAAAACGTTTTGCACTTGTTGAGCAGAGCAGTTGAGAACAGCCTTAATTAAGGACACCCTGTATTTAATCACTTTTTTATGTCTTACTCGTTTTTTGATTCATAAGAATATATTGACCAAATTCTTTTTTTTTTAAGTATTGGTACTTGGGTATTTTTAGCACAGATTTTACTGTATTACTAATTTCAGTATTATTGTTATATTATATTTCTAGCTCGTCTTAATTATTCTTTTAAATAACTGCACCTATATCAAACGGAATCTTTCAATAAATAACCAATTTCTATCTATTATTTCTTAAAATACTTGTAGATTAGTGTACAGAACTGGATAGTGAAGATATATCCCAGTTTTAATATCTTCTGCATCTCAAATCATATTATTGTCACAGCTTATCCTCTTCACATTTCTCGCTTTGAGCTGTACTGAGTTTAATTTATATGCAAAGTACGACACGGACCCTATTTGGTTACTAATTGTTATTAAATTACATAATATCACCAAAGACTTATTACAAAAGCGTCACAGTATAATACAAATATGTTATTCTGTATTGCCTTAGCATCAGATTTTCTTCTCTATTATATATTGCAAACTATAATGTTTTTTTAAAAAACTCTAAGGGAAAAATGATACATAACACATCTTATGTAATGCAGCGGCATACGTGTTACCCTGTCTGATAAAATATACTGTAATACATTGCGACTTTTTTTTTTTATTTAAAGTAGACAAATAGTAGGTATATATAAATGAAGAGGAGGAATTTTTTTTTCAATTTGATAAATCATCTTCAAGGTTGGAATAGCACAGGTTGAGGTTTATTCCAAAAAACCGAAAAACGTTCAGACCAGGAATCGACAGCCCAAGGTATCCATAGGTTTTTATTCCCGATCTGGGTCCGGACATTTTTCGTTCTGTTGGAATAAACCTCAACTGTGTAACTCAATAATATGCTGAATAAATTCTATTACAACAGCAGTAGTGTTAGAGTAGAGTCCGGATTATTCGAGTCAGGCTTAACCGAGTTTCCGCTTTAACCGAGTTATTTTCTTCTAATGGACTGGTGGCTCCCAATATTATTCAAGCGTCATTATAAATGAAGTGCTACGTGAAAATGAAAGACCAGTCGTAAAAAGTTAGAACTCTGATTTCCTGGTCAGAATAAGAAAAAAAAAATACCTTTTTATTTAATGGCCATTTTTTTTCCATTCCGACCAGAAAATCAGAGTTCTAACATTTTATGGCTGCTCTTTCATTTTCACCTAACACTCCATTTATAATGACTGTTTCATAATAATGGAAGCCATCAGTCCATCAGAAGAAAATGATCCATTCCAAAGGTATAAGTTCGATTGAAAAAAACTATTTAATACATTGAGCAGAATGAAGAGGCTACACCTGATTATTATTAAATTAATAGTTATGATGTAGCGTAATACTGCAGGAAAAAAAACCTGCAGCAAAATTGACATTCAACAAACAAAAATCTATCAAAGATTTTTCAAATAAACTATTTCATTCCTCGTTTTTCCTATAAAAGTAACGGAAATGTACATAAAAGAAATGTTGCTAGTATTGTAAAAATGAATGAATTAAGTGAAAATTTATATTTCATCTTTGTTGGTGACGATTTGTGTAAATCCGGTTTATCCGAATTTTTTGCTTATCCGACGTGAGCTTGGTCCATATTAACTCGGATAATCAGGATTCTACTGCATTTACTTTTTTTTAGAATAGAGAGATTGTCAGGTTTCTGACGTTAAGTATGTGACTAATTAAGATTACTGCTAATCAATATACTTTTGTATTTATTGTATTTTGCATGTAAATCACTTTCTACGTACTTGGGTTAGAGAAATAATTTTTCTTATATTGAAAGCTGGAACGAGCTATTATATGTTATTTCATGAAAAGCCCCATTGTAAAAACACGTACCAGCATTTCTTTTGCATAGGAGAATGTGGATAACAAAGAGACTAGATAAAGTGAATAAAAGAAAGTCCTTAGAAATCCCTAGTGAATGACTGAGCGAGGAAGCGAAGTGCAGTGAAAGATAAGATGATTCCTTAAGTTTACAGGGGAGGAACCCACGTGTTTTTTTCTCGAGGGAGAAGCTCATAAATATTGGGGGGGGGGGGGGGGTCTTGCCTAAAATCTCGTGGGTAGATGGTGGATGTTTGAGCCATGGAATTGTCAGTGAACTTGTTTCTAAGAAAAGATTGACTACTGCGGGGAGAAACGTGTATACGAGGGAAGATACCCGAGTGGTTCTCCGATAAACCTTGCTGAGTTCGGTAAAATGAGAAGGGAATAGAGCGTAGTTTAATAATATCTATTACCTAGTACGTAGATATAATTTCAACGTATAACTTAATGTTGGGCAGTATCTGCTATATCCGAGCCTATAATTGTAAATAATGTTTTTTTATGTAAATAATCTATAAATAAATTATTCTTTAATATTAACTGACTAATTTAGTATCTAATTAATAGCCTCCTCACATTGTGTCTGATGCCACACCTATATCGGTGGTTGCAGCCTATCAACAAAACAGCGGTTATTCGAAGTCTTTAAGAATGGTTGACTAGAATTGAACAAAATATATAATGATAATCATCGTCATATTGAACACGAAAAGGCGTACCTGAGATATCATTTTTAAGGAATGTGTCTTTCTGTTTTAGTTGATAAAATATTCCTAAAATACATACCGGGTGTCCCAAAAAGGACTGACTGATTTTAAAAATCAATAACTTGCAAACGGTGACAGATATTTAAAAAATTCTTGCAGGAGGGTTATGCATAAGGTCAAAAGTTTTTTTACAGTGATTTTCAATTTTAGTTCGAATTACAAAAAATAGATGGCGCTGCGATCAATAGACGCTGAATTCAGGCTCGATTTTTGGTACTTCGTGGCCCGGATAATACATTTCCATCTCCTTTTTCAGCATGGAACAAGAGAAAGGACCAGAAATCGAGCCTGTATTTAGCGACTATTGCTTACAGCGCCATCTATTGTTTGTAATTCGAACTAAAATCGAAAATCACTCTAATAAAACTTTTGACCTCATGCATAACCCTCCTGCAAGAATTTTTTAAATATCTGTCACCGTTTGCAAGTTATTGAATTTTAAAATCAGTCAGTCCTTTTTGGGACACCCGGTAGATGCTCAAAAATTAATGGTCCGCATTCGGATGCTTTCGAGTTTACATTTTTTGTCGAATATCTACTAGAATTCTTGACGAAAGGTCCTTGGACTTGAACTTCGAGGGTGTAAAGAACATGTTTAAATTCATATTATTAAGTGAAGATTTAGTCGCGAGGACAACTAGGCGACCACTAATAATTGTAATGATAAAATAATATTTGTGATCATCCAAGCAACAGAAAATGCTCAAAATGGTCTGTCACTGTAGCAAATGACTAAGTGAGTCCCGTTCAACAGCTGTGTGCATTTGCGTAAGCATAGCACGCATATTCGTGAAGAAGTTAAAATTACTATGAAAAATTCAACTGTCTTTATAGCATACAGAGTTTTCGATCAAATTTAACACCACATTTTGTAAACTTGACAAAGAACAGTAGAATGAAATTATGGGCATTTGTATGAAATGCCTTTTATCTGCGCATGCGGGAAAGATATAAAATTTTTTATTAACCATTTGGAAAAATGGTTGTTGTCCTCTGTCAGGGTAGGAAATCAAAAACATATCTGAAGCATTTTATTGGTTGAATCCGAATTTTATTCGTTTTCTGATTGATCTATGCAGTAATCTGTATTTTGCCTTTACTTTCAACAGAGATGGATACTTTTGTTGCCACTATGACAAAAAAGTAATAAAAACTACAAAAAAAAATTAATAACTCAGAAACAAATTGAGATACAGCTTTCAAACAAATTGCATTAAAAAATACATTTTTTTCTCTATACGACGGTGTAAAAAGTAATATTGTGAAATGTTTAGAAGTTTAAGAATGAAATTTCATTTAAAATTGGTCCAGGACTATGAATGTTTAATCCATGGCGTACGTAATGTATGACCAGCTCCGTAGAAGTTTAAAAATTTACAGTACCGAAAAATGTAATCCATGGCGTACGTAATGTATGAAATTTCATTTAAAATTGGTCCAGGAATATTAATGTTTAATCCATGGAGTACGTAATGTGTGGCCAGCTCCGTAGAAGTTCAAAAATTTACAGTACCGAAAATTGTAAAACTGAAATTTCTTTTCAAATTTGTTCATGATGGGTCCAGGAATGTTAATGTTTAACTCATGGCGTACCTAATGTAGGATCAACTCCGTGCGATTTTTATGTCTTAAATTTTAGTCTTCGAAAAAATCATTTTCCAAGTAGTCATTGTAATTTGTTAAATTGCTTTTTTTCATAATGTGGTAGTCATTATTTAGGGAAACTTATATAAAAAGACTAGTCAAATTACTTGCACTATTACTTTCGATAGCTATTTCTAAACGGATGAAATATGATTTCCGTGTGCACAAAGAGTAACTTAAGGGAGGAAAGTATATTCTTTCATTTCATGTATCTAGCATTGTCATGTGTCTAGCATATAAAATTGCAAGATGCAGAATTAGTATTTATAGGATGCTCTAAACTTTCAGACATTTGTGGAGCAGAAAATTAGTATGACAGCTTACGCGCAGGATTACGAAATAAATTTTGCAACTAGAATGAATTTTTTTGTGCCTAATTTTACTTCAGATTACAATAATTACCTTGAACCTAAATAAATTTGTATTTAAAGCATATTTATATTTTTAATACAAAGTTGTATTTAGCTAATACAAAATTTTAAAAATTTCAACAGTATAATCACCTAAAAAATATTTTTCTGAACAATAAAAATGAAATTTTAGGTTCAGTTTATAGTATAGGCTAACATGAAACATATGTTTTGAAAATTTCATGAAACAATATTCGGAGTTTTTGAGATATCGTGCACGTTATGCCCAAATACGTCATTTGGAGAAAAATGACTTCAAAGTTTCGGAAACGCCGCTTCAGCTATTGAACGGGTATAATTCTAAAAGCCATAACTTCTGTTCTAATGGGAATTTCAAGGAAATAATTATATCAAAATGTTCAGAAAAGATAGGAATTTAAAATCTTAAAAAAATAAAAGTTTCGAAAATTTTGAAGCTTTAAGAGTCTTGAGACCCCATAAGTACGCTTTCCACCAATATTTTATAATATTTTGCAGCTCTGACAGTGTTTTAAATGAATTATTTTGCACTATTTTCAACACAGCTAAAGAGGCTTTGTTCTGATAATAAACTATATTAGTTGAATGGTATTTAAGCTGGAACAATTCCCGTAAGGCATGGTGACGTCACGGCGACGTCGTTGTGAAGTCACACTGTGATTTTGTGACCGTCGATGTGACGTCACGTGACGTGGATGTGACGTCACAGTGACTAGAATGCGAGGTCGTTATGGCCGTTTTAGAGGTCGTTTGTGACGTCACATTGTGACCACTCTGTGAAGTCACGGTGTGACTAATTTGTGCAAAGTGTGTCATTTGTGACTATTTTGGCATTAACTTTGTGACGAACCTGTGACGAAAGTGACAATATTTTGAAGTCACACTGTGACCAATTTGTGAAATATGTGTCATTTGTGACGAACTTGTCATAAACTCTGTGATGATTTCAAATGAAAATCAAATTTCAAATTAATTGCTTAAAAGGCGCAAAGGCGAACTAGTGAAAAAGATTCCATGCTGGAACTCGAACCCGGGCCATCAGTATAGCGCACTTACATTCTACCGACTAAACCACATGGAACGATACCCAGCCTGGAAAATTTCTCACTATTACATGTTGGCAAGGCTACAAACGCAGCACAAGATGCAATATTTATCGTCAGCCACCGACATGGCGCAAACACGAAACTTAATTAAATCCAGCATCGATTGAAACTATATTAATACTTGGAAATTTTTTTCAGAGAGAACCATTCGCCTTGTATACAATATTTCAAATGAAAATCAAATTTCAAATTAATAGTGTAAAAGGCAATTTTAATTTGAAATTTGATTTTCATTTGAAATACTGTATGCAAGGCAAATGTTTCTCTCTGGAAAATTTTCCAAGTATTAATATAGTTTCAATCGATGCTGGATTTAATTAAGTTTCGTGTTTGCCCCATGACGGTGGCTCACGATAAATATTCCATCTTGTGCTACATTTGTAGCCTTGCCAACATGTAATAGGGAGAAAATTTCCAGGCTGGGTATCGTTCCATGTGGTTTAGTCGGTAGAATGTGAGTGCGCTATACTGATGACCCGGGATCGAGTCCCGGCGTGGATATTTTTCACTATGTTGGCCTTTGCGCCTTTTAAGCAATTTATTTGAAATTTGAATTTCATTTGAAATATTGTATGCAAGGCGAATGTTTCTCTCTGGAAAAATGTCCAAGTATTAATACTGTGATGATTCTTGTCATAAAAACTACGATAATTTTAAAGTAAAGTTTTGTTTGAAATGTAAAATTTTATCTTTTTACCGTACTTTTTAGCAAGATATCACTATTTTGGAGTCCTATTCTTCTAAAATATTTTTAATTTTCCATTTAAAAAACGCCCCACCAGTGGCTGAGAGGTTCTGCTCTCGAAACTGGTAGACGGGAAGTGCTGGGTTCGATCCCAATCGCGCCCGTCGGCCTAATCGTTCGGAGTTTTCGTGGTTTTCTTCGAACCATGGATTTCCATGCGTTAATACGGGTTAGGTTCCCTTAGAAAGACCCCCACGAAGGGCACTCCCCCTCGGGCCTATATCCCTAGTGTAGATAATCGGCCGTCACAAAATCAACCAACCATTTAAAAAACAATGCTTATTAACTGACATCTTTTTTTATTAAGTTCTAAGCTTGATCTTGAATTCAAGCTTAATATTAAAAATGTGTAAGCTTTTTTTAATGTGTTATGATTTGTCATTGCTTTATTAAATACGAACATGGAGTCTAACGGACATTAATACAACTGTTACTTATAGAACTACATGATAAGTCCTATTTATTTAAATTTTTTATTCCCATATATATTGTATTTTGTGAATATGAGCTAATTAGATTTGGTATGTTTTATATGAAAAGACTGATCTGGGAAATAGAAACAACAAGTAAGATATATTATGCGTTAGGCATAGATTATAAAACACTTTCCAACTCTTTCTAAATGTTTTAACAAGACATCTGGGGAAATAACGTAATTAAGATAACTAAAAACATGTATAATAATCACTTATAAACAAAGTAAGTTAAATAATGCTATAAAAAGTGATAGAAATATCTTTATTAAGACTTACGATCGTTTCATCGCACAGTCGGCGACATTTTCAAAATCAATCATAATAGAAAATATTTTCACATAACTTAAAAACAATAATATAGTAAACAATGTCACGAGACATGAAGCATAATGAAAATATTGCAACCATAAAATAAAATAAAAATTAAATTAGCTATTTGCGAGCGTGGATTAATTTTCACATAATTTAAAAACAACATGCTAAACAATGTCACGAGACATCAAGCATACAGAAAAACATTGCAAAACATAAAATAAAATAAATTAACTTGGCTACTTGCGAGTGTGGATTAATTTTTACTATTGTTTCTACAATTACTTAGTATCTCTTTCCAAATTCTAGGCAAATCAAGGGACACAGAATCGTTGCAAATATTCTCGTTGCGTAAAAATATTTCTATTGATTCTCGGACTATGGATGGTAAATAAAATCTTGATGGATAAATTAACTTGCTATTTTTAAATTCAATCTGTAAAGGTTCTTCGCTGTATAATCTGGCCAAAGCTGTGGTTCTTCTATTGTATTTGATGTCTGCTATATGTTCTTTGATTCTAGTTTTAAGTTTTCTGCTTGTCATACCTATATAAAACTGCTTTGTTCCATCTTCTTTGGTGAAAGGTATTTCGTATACTCCTGCTAATTGGTTGGACTCAATTTGATCTATTTTCTTGCATACTAATTTTTTTTTTTTTTTTTTTTTTCCATGGATGGTTTTGCGAGAAGTCCGAGAATCAATAGAAATATTTTTACGCAACGAGAATATTTGCAATGATTCTGTGTCCCTTGATTTGCCTAGAATTTGGAAAGAGATACTAAGTAATTGTAGAAACAATAGTAAAAATTAATCCACACTCGCAAGTAGCCAAGTTAATTTATTTTATTTTATGTTTTGCAATGTTTTTCAGTATGCTTGATGTCTCGTTGTTTAGCATGTTGTTTTTAAATTATGTGAAAATTAATCCACGCTCGCAAATAGCTAATTTAATTTTTATTTTATTTTATGGTTGCAATATTTTCATTATGCTTCATGTCTCGTGACATTGTTTACTATATTATTGTTTTTAAGTTATGTGAAAATATTTTCTATTATGATTGATTTTGAAAACGTCGCCGATTGTGCGATGAAACGATCGTAAGTCTTAATAAAGATATTTCTATCACTTTTTATAGCATTATTTAACTTACTTTAAGATAACTAAGTAAACATGTAAACGCGTAAAACATTTGAAAAACTGATTTACGCAGTTACCATCTACTACGGTGTAAAAAAATCATAATTCTTTTAAAAAAAATAAAAAAAAATCGGATTTTATTTAAATCAGGTTTTTTTTATTTAAATCAGATTTTTATGATTTTTTTCCCAGCGTTCAAATACTGAATAGCTATCATGTGTTTTAGGTTTCCAAAACAATTACACCACTAATTGCTAACATAATCTATGTTTTTACACTTTAATTAATAAAATTATAATTGTTACTTAGTAATTACAGAAATAAAAACTGCAAATTAGTAGTTTCATTAGGTAGTATTATACAATAATGTTATATACATTAATATTGTAATAATTATGTAAAACTTTATAAATACTAGTGATACTTAACATTTATGAAAATTATTAACTGCATTTTATATTAAATAGCTAACATTACTTCAAATTAATTATTAAACAATCAACTTTCTAATTAGGAACATATTATACATTTTTAAGCCTTAATTATTAAAATGATAATAATTCATTTTAGAAAGAAAAAGGGACAGGATGCTAGTTCAAAAAACGGGCACTATTTCATGAGGAAATATATTAGTAATGTGTTTAGTAATGATGTAAGGAAAAAAAAAAGAATATTTTTTAGCATTATAAGTAAAGTGTCCTTAATTTTTAATAATTTTATGAATAACAAATTGAAAAATACAATTAAATAACATATTTTAATAATATCCTGTTTTTTCTAAAGAAATAAAGCTCCATATTTTTGCAAGATTGTTTCCACATGAATTTAGAATACTGTTGAATGGGGAAGTTTTTTACAAGAAATCTCTGGCTACAACTACAGGTAAATTTCAACTTTTTTTTTCTTTTTTAAAGCAGGGTGCATTTTGCCAATTTCAAAAGGGGCATGGTGTGGCACCCTTAAAAAAAATGGCCTAGAAGAAGCAGTATAAGTAATTACAGAATTAATAAAAACTGCAAATAAGTAATTTCATTAGTTAGTAGCACAAATAACAAAACTAACAAATATTATTTGCAGCTCATTTTGCATTTGTATTTAGGAAAATTTCTGTAAACCACCAAAATCTATACTTACACACATGTACGTGTATGCTAACCAAAAAAAAAAAAAAAAAAAGAAAAGAAAATGAGTTAAACCCATTTATATAGAATAAATATAAGTTAGCCACTAATATCTGAAATCCTCAAAATATTTAACTAACAGCATTATTACCTCTGTTAGCTTTCAATGGTTCAATTTTTTAATATATATGAGTTACAATAATAATAATAATAATAATAATAATAATAATAAACATTTATTTAACCTATACCAAAGAAGCTCTTGCTGTGGTTAGCATTTTTATACCAATTATTTCTTTTTCTCTTATGCATTCATTTACAATTTAGCTGCTGAGCAGATATCATTCTTTCATTCTTCTTTAACTTGAGATTGCTATTAATTACTATTTATTCTTTTACTTGTAGAAATGTAATTATACTTGCTATGTGTATTTTATATAAAATAATGCATAAATTGATTACCTAAAGGAAATTATAACATTGCAAATTATGTTAGATTTAAATATCATTTTTAAATGAAACTGTTTTAATTTGGATAAAAACTTAAAAACAATGCTTTTTACAAACTCAACTGTTTTTAATTTTTTTACAATACTAATGAATTAAGCTTAGAAACAATTATTTAAAGCTCTTTTTTTGTTTATTCATAAGTCAAAATACCTGTAGAAACTTTCAAATTATGTTCATGTTAGATTTTAATACTTTTTTTGACATTTTAAACATTTAGAAAATTTTTGATTTTAATCAATGATTTTTTTTAAAAAATCGGTTGATTAAAATCATGATTTAATCGCTGATTTAAATCAACCGATTAAAATCGTTGACACCCTACCATCCACAGCCAAATATGTTTTCTAATTCTTTTAAACAGTCCTGTATTTGATCTGTAGATTGATATATATATACTATATAATGGAAAAATTTAGTTTATCAAGGAAACGCATAACAGGTTGAAATTCTCTTTCAGCAATTTATACTAATATCTGGAAACATACTTAAATAATTTTGTACAACCCTGTAGTTTACCTAGAACCTTTATTACACGCCACTATTTAGTTAAAATTTAGTTCAAGCTAAAACACTCTTAAAACTGCTGAAATCACATTTCCAGAAATTATAATTCATAGACGGCAACGTATCCAATTCTTTGCGTGACCCTGTATATCATTTTATCTATCTACTACAAACATTTCTTAGTAATTTAAATACAGTGCAGCATTAAAATGCATAACTTATTTAAAAACCACCTTTAAGCAATACCCAGTAACGCTTATGAATACTTTTGTATAGTGCTGTATATGAATTATAGCATATATATATACACCATATACTATGCATAAATGTAGTGAATCATAAAAGTGCATATCATAATTAAAAATGTATTTCCAGCAATCATCGCTAATGAACAGTACTTCGGATACAATATAGTATCTGAAATATTTTGTGTGTCCCTGTAAATGCTATATACACTTCGTATTATACATGAAATAATTCATAGTATGTAAACCTCAACGACGTATATCAATTTCATTACATATCAAATAGATTAACATAAATAAAGTACGCCGCAAACAATTCCCTCCACTCCTATATCATTATGTATTGGAATTCCTTTTTTAGCCCTGTAAATGAACAATAACTATTTTTTGCATCGCATATTCTATGAATGCACATTTTAGTGCGCTTCATAAATGCATATCAATTTTATTCTGTTTGAAAGCGTGTAAAATCATTAAAAATCATTTGAAACGATTTTTTTCCCACAGGCCGTAATGTAATGGAATACAATTGACTGTCCCTGTAAATGAACTAAACATGCTACAAACTTCATTACAAATAGGGGTCTTGCTATGGTAAACGTCAATAACATCCAAAAATTTTAGGTCAATTCGAGTATATTTACGCGAGTTAGAGCGCGGACAGGCGGCCAGACAAACCGAAGTCATAAACACTTTTCAACTTTATCGGGCATGAAAAACACTTTATTTCAATTCTTAAATATTATATTTTATTTTTTAATGCCAATAAAATAAATGTATCGAAAATGTAGAAAATGAGTTTACAATCAAAGAAAATTTAATAACTGACTCTGAATGTCTACAATTAAATGTTTGATTAAAATCACAAACAGTAAAAAAAACGCTTAAATACAATTAAAAAAAAATATAGCAATTTGAAAAACACTAAATAATTAGTATTTATAATTGTACTATTAAACAACAACAAACTATAATAGATGAATTAAATGCATTTAACAATTTCTCAAAAATCTTTCCATCGCCATATTGCTTTTGAAAGGAAAACCAGATCAGTCTCATTGCATATGACATACAACTATTTAACTCATGTAATAATCTGTCAAAAAGGAACAAAAAATTTAAATTAAATAAGACATACCTTTTAAGTTCCATAAATATTTTAATAATATCCGTATTTTATCCTAAATTGTCAGGCATATTTCTGTTAGCTTAAAAAAACTAACTCTCCGTGTCAGAAGTTCTCTGATCCTTATTTTATTCTGCGGTTTTCATCCAGCGCAGACGATATTTGACCAAGCAGGTGCACCTACTGTATTATTATAATTTTTTTTTTTTTTTTTTTTTGTACACAACAGAGTTTAAATGCGCAGTAATTTTACCATTATGAGAGTATCTGTAATGAAAATTTTCTATTTGAATGAAACACCTGCCTTTTTTCTTTCTTTTTTTTAAAGTACAGTTTGTTTTACACCTAATAAATAAATACGTATCTTCTTAATAAATGAAAAGAGAGTATACAGGATAAAAAAATTTTCTTTGTCAATCTGTCATTTTTTTCATATTCATTTTCTGTAGAATAAAACAATTTTAAAATAACTTTTTTTAAAGTCATATCTCTAAAACACGAATTTGAAATACGAATAATTATATCATGGGTTTTGTATAAAATTTGTATACATATTTTTTCGGAAAATACTAATTTTAATTAAAAAGTCTGAAAGAAGTAGAATTAAAAAAAAAAAATAGTTATTTAAAATAGTTAAACACTAACAGGAAAAAATATGACTTGAATGCAAATTCTAAAGTAAGAAATGCATATATGACTAAACTCTGAGTATTCTTTCTACGTGCTCATTAAAAACTACAGACTTAACTGTAATAGAAAATTTTAGTTTGAAACCACAGAAGGGTTTAGAATACCACTGGTCGACAAAAAATAAAATAAAATAAAATAAAATAAAATAAAATAAAAAAATAAATAAAACAACTTCCTCCCTGAAAACTAAATATGTAAAGTGTACAAATGTAATATTCCTAATTCTAAATATGTTATCCAAATTGCTCCAAATACGTACCATTTTCCCGAGAAACATTTTTATAATAATAACAATCAGTGAAGGATTAAATTGCAATGGTAGATAAAATTGAAATCATAAAAAAGTATACTTCCACTGTCTTAAATAAGAAATTGATAAAATATAGCATGAAAATCTAGTTTGTTGATACTTCTACCGTGCATTTTTTTTCTGCCCCCCCCCCCTCCCCTCTCTCTTTTCGTGTCCGAATTTACTATTTCCTATCCACTAATATATTTTCATTCCTTATGTCGCTGTAACTCGGGCATGTAATATTTCTGTTCATTTTCAAAGATTTTTGATGTTCATATTTTTGTCACACTGTGACTTACAATATGGTGATTTTTTTCGTCACAAATGTGACGTGACGTATTTTACATGCAGTGTCATAACAGTGTCGTCACAATTTTTTTTAATTGCCAGAAAATATAATTTTACATAAATAACATGTTTTGAATATTTTTTGTAATTTTTCAAAGTTTTCTAAGAAGTTCACATCTCAGTCACAATGTGACATCACTGAGTGGTGGCATTTTGGTCACAGATGTGACGTGACCACAGTGACTCACAGTGACGTCATAACGACGTCACCGTGACCATGCATGCTATGAGGGAAGAGTATCAAGTGTAGTACACCTTACCGAATTCCCTCCTCAAACATAAACTAATATACAAACACTCTCTTGTATGAAATACCTAATCCAAAACTAATGCCACTCAAAATATATCCGGTATACCCTTTCGGAAATGTTTGATCGGTTTAAGGGTTTTAGTCAGTCACACCTCAAATCCTCGTCTTCAATGTTAAACCTATGGACATAGAATGCATTAATATTTTTCAAATATCATCTCCGAAAACTAATATTTTAAACATCTTTTATATGTGTATTTTACTTAAAGGACGCCTCTTTCTTTTTTTAGTACACAAAATATTTTTTAAATGTATGCTTAATTTAATATTTTATACGTTAATATCTTAGTGAAGCTGATGAGGAATGAGTAAAATTTTAACACTTCGAATGAAACTAAGTACAGTAGAACCTCGATTATCCAACGTAATTGGGATCGACAATCTTTCGGAAAATCGAAATTTTCGGATAATAGAGAATGCTTCAATTATAAGATTAAGGAGGAATATATGCAAGATTTCTTATTATGATAACAAGTGCTAAATAAAAATAAAGCTATAGCCAGAAACACGAATAAATTACCTGAATTTTAATTTGGAAATTAAGTACCTTTTTCATATATCACAAGCGTTTGAAAAAATGTTTCGTTTGTCGTAGTTTCGATTTCCATTGCTTTGAAGCTCTATCACGGTGTTTTTAAATATTATTAGTTCTCCAGTATCACAATCTTTCTGCTGCTCCAGCCGTGGAAAACCTTTTGCAAAACATTCAAAAGTTTCAGAATTGCTAATTTTTGTTCGTTTTCTTCGTTCCACTCTACAGCTTACGGGAGCTCAAGTTAAATTCAAAGGGATTCTAAGAAAGGGGATCGAAAATATTTATATGTACTCATAGTTCGGAAAGGACCGCTTACACACAAGGAATATGATAGTTAAAAAAAGCTTTCAAAATGGATTTCGGTTAACAGAGTTTCGGTTAAAAGAGGTTCTGCTGTATATGTTTCAGAAATACATTGCAGTATTTAGGGCTACCACTGGCGACTATTTTTTAATTCTATCTCGCACCAGTATCTCAAAACACAGATCTTTTACATGCACTTTGACAAAATTTGCAAGAGAAATATGCTTAAAAATTTATCTTTTAAAAATAGTGGTGCGAACAAAAAATAAAAATAGTCGCCAGTGGCAGCTCTGGGTATTACTTGTTAAGTACGTTTTCCACCAGTATTTTATAATATATTTTTCAGCCATATATATCAGTGTTTTAAAAAAAATTATATACAAACACTCGCTTGCATAAAACATGAAGAGAATACCTACTCCAAAACTAATGCCTCATCGAAATATACTCGCGCGCTCCGCTGCACCATTTTGCAAATATTTAGACTGTTTAAACGGCCTCCTTATCTTCCGGCTAAGCTGCATAATAGATGCATTTTACAAATTTGCACTATTTTTTACAAATTATTCACTTAAACTCGCTATTACAGTGCCCCTTCCGACGGAATATACCCAAATTCAACTGGGATCTGCTGGCGATAGCCAAAAACATATACAGCGAAACATCCCATTAACGAAGTCCCTACTTAGCGTTGAACGAAATTTTCTGCTGAACCTTGACTTTGAACACTATTAACATGTAAATTAACCTCCATATTACGAAAAATATATTATATTTAACGAAATTCATTCCACTTTCTTGCGTGTGCAGCATTCAAACAGAGAGGTTGCTGTTTCGATGGATGTATGAATTTATTGCTGCGGATCATTTGGAAACGAAATTATTTTGATTTTTTAATCATTTCAATTCTTCTTGGTACTAAACCAAAAAATAATAAAAAACCTTACAGTCCATTATCGAATAAGTATCTTGCAAAAAGTTATTCTGGCTCCAGAAAAAAAGCCAATTTAATGAAAACATTAGATTGAGAACTTGTATATCAAAGCTAATGAAATCTTGGAAATGTGATGCAACTTCGTTGACCGTACACTTCTTCTTCTTCTTTTTTTTTTTTTTTTTTTTTTTTTTTTTGTGAAGCTGGATTCAAAACTGATACGGAATTAGATGTATCCGAATCCTATATCTGTTCGTCAGATCTGAAGAAAAAATGGCCACAATTGAAAGTCATGGGGGATCTTGAAAAAGGTACAGAACTCTCTAACTTTCTCAACGTTGATGAAGACAATGCAGCAACTGAATACCCTACTAACGATGACATGTTGTAAAGTGTAATAAAATGTAGTGAAGAAACTGCAGCGAGAGATGAAGATGTTAATGAAGAAGAAATTGAAAGACCTTCAAAAGAAGAAATGCTAAAAGCCTTCGATACAATAAGAAGAGGATTCCAGTTTCACGAAAATGTTACATAGGAATTTTTCGAATATTTACAAAAGTGCAAAATTTTTTTTTAAAACAGTGTATTTTTTATAAGAAACCTGTACGAAGTATTATTACAGACTGTTTTAAAGTTAAGGATTTGGAATACTGATAAAAAAGAGAAAAGGTATGTTATGCTTCAGTTTTTGTTTACCTCTCTTTATTATGTGTTATTTTAGACATTATTCTTTTTCTCGTATGTCTACATTGCATTAAAAAAGTTACTGTTTAAATTAAAATACATTCTCCCAATATTTCTATTTTATGTGCATTTTTCATTTTATGCATGTTTATTTTATTACACAAATTTTATGAATGTAAGTTGATTTCTATTTAACGAATATTCTTAATAACGAAGTGTTTAACTGTAACGATGAGACATCGTAAATAGAAATTTCACCGTATATGAAGTTTGGTTGAATTCTAGGTATAACTTCATACTCTTTTTGATGGTACAAAGATGACACACTGACACACGGACAGACAGACATTTTGTAAAAAAATGTTTTTCAGTATCTTTGACCTCTAAAACGTGTAAATCCGTCGATAAAAATTTCGATTACAATAATTTCTTCTCTTATATATAGAAAAAAGTTTAAGAAAATCGAACTTTTGAACCGATAAAAGTTGTAATACTCCTTAAGTACGTTTTCCATTCATAGCATATTTATAATATTTTTTCAGATTTAACAATGTGTTAAAAGCAGGGCTGCGGAGTCGGAGTCGCAGTCAGGCCCATTTTTGAGCGAAAGAGTCTGAGTCGGATCTGTTAAAATTCCCGTAGTCGGAGTCGTTCATTTTATAAGCAGAGCTGCGTTGTCGGAGTCGGAGTCGGATTTACACTGTAAAAAAAATTCCGCAACGTTCCTGGGAAAAAATGGGCAGCTGAGTTGCCCATTATTTCCAAGAAACATTTCTTGAAAATGACTGGTACTTTACTGTATATGTTAAAAACTTTCTACAGAAATGCCAGTAAGTTTCCTGCGAAATACCAGGAATATTTCTGTTGACGGCAAAACATTACTGACATATTCAAGGCTGGAGTAGCACAAGAGCGAAAAATGTCCAGACCAGGGATCGAACCTGGATACTTGGCGTGCCGTGCCAATGCCTTACCTGTTAGGCTATCCGGACCGATACCTGGCTGACATAATTCACTCTGGATGTTCGTTCCCTTCATTATGACATTACTGACATTTCATAGCATGCGGGATCCGCAGACGATTTTTACATTTCCAGTTGACAATTTTCGCTTTATTATCATTATTTGTTAGAATGAAAAAATATTTTGAAATTGACATCAAAATTATTATTTATAATTTACACGAAATAATAAATTTTCAGTTAAAATTCAATAAAGTAAATATATATGTGATATATTGTTTCTGAACTTTGCTTAAAATATAAAAATATATAAATGTAAATAATAATTAGAAAAAAAATCTAGACATAAAATATTTTGGATTTTCGTCAGTGATTATGTTAGTTTACATGTTAGATAAAATACATATAAATTTTCATGAAAAAAAAACCTAAACGTAATTGTATATTTTTTCCGAAAAAAAAAAAATCAAATTTGCAGCAATTCAAAGTGTCAAATATATGTCAAATTTAAATCAAATTGTAATAAAGTGTTAAAATATAAAATTAATTAAAAAAGAAAAAAAAAGTCAAGAGGTAGCATCGAACCCGGGCCGTAGGGGTGGCGTGCAAGCTTTCTGCGTCCACACCACGAAAGACACGTTGAGAGCTGCAAACTAATGGGTATTTGAAACGTATGCTAAAACTCGGCATCTAATTTCTGAAAATCCCATTTGAAGGCCCATTTGAAGAAATCCTTTCACAAGAATAATTAGAGATAAGAACTCTAAAACATACTTTAAATTAATCAAAATAGGTGAGAATCATATTTGATTGTCCCCTGGTTAATGCAGATCCAAATAATAGGTGTATTTTTTTTTTTTACACAGTCTGCTCGTTAAAGATTTCACAGACAAGTACGAGAGATAATCTCTTAGTGATGTCACAGAGGTATTGTATTTTCATCTGAATTATCTTGACAATAGAGACGTAAAGGATTATGTAGTCTATTGATTTATTTGCATTCCATATTGATTTTTTTACATTCATTTAAGGAATTCGTTTTCGACACTCGCGCGCGAGCAACGGATTATAGGAAAAAAAAATAATAAATGGCGGCCGCAGCGTTTTGCTGTTTCCAACTTTTGTTCAGGAACGTTTCAAGAAAACCAGAATTTCACAGGAAAGAGCTAAATTATTCTGAAAACCTGATAAAAGGCGAAACGTTCCTGGATTTTACATGGAAAGTTACCATTTTTTTTTTACAGTGTAGGCCATTTTTGAGCGAAAGAGTCTGAGTCGGATCTGTTAAAATTCCCGTAGTCGGAGTCGTTCATTTTATAAGCAGAGCTGCATTGTCGGAGTCGGAGTCGGATTTAGGCCATTTTTGAGCGAAAGAGTCGGAGTCAGGTCTGTTAAAATTCCAAGAGTCGGAGTTGGAGTCGGAGTCGCCCATTTTTCCCACCGACCCCGCAGCACTGGTTAAACGAAACCTTTTAGACTATTTTCAACGTAGTTAAAGAAGCATTGTTCGGATAATAAACCGTATTAGTTGAACGGTATTTAAACTGAAACAGGAGTATCAACTATACTCCTTATTGAATTCCCCCTTCAAGCATAAATTAATATTACAAACACTCGCTTGCATAAAACACAAAGAGAATTACCTACTTCAAAATTAATGCCCCATGAAAATATATTCAGGCGCTTCTTTGTACCATTTCGAAAATGTTTGACCGGTTGAAGGGTGTTAGTCAGTCAGGCATCCGATCCCCCTCTCCATTGTCAAACCTATGGGAAAATAAAACATTGGTATTTTTCAAATATCCTCTCAGGAAATTAGTTTTTAACATCTTTTATCTATTTTATCTTCTTAAAGGAGGTCTATTTCTTTTTTTAGTTGACAAAATATTTTTTAAATGCATGCTTAATTTAATATTTTGTATGTTAAAATCGTAGCTAAGCCGAAGAGCTGTGAGTTAAGATTTTAACATTTCTAATAAAATTAAGTATTTTACTTTATTATTAGAAGTATTTTCGGCATCACTACTTATGTACGTTTTCCAACAGTACTTTATAATATTTTGCAGCCATATCAGTGCTTTAAATGAAACGTTTTACACTATTTTAAACATAGTTAAAGAAGCATTGTTCTGATAATAAACTGTATTAGTTGAACGGTATTTAAACTGAAACAGGAGTATCAAGTGTACTACTCCTTATCGAATTCCCTCCTTAAGCATAAATTAATATACAAACACTCGCTAGCATAAAACACAAAAGAGAATACCTACTCCAAAATTAATGCCCCATCAAAATATATTCGCGCGCTTCGCTGCACCATTTCGGAAATGTTTGACCGGTTTAAACAGCCTACTTATCTTCCGGCTAAGCTGCATAATAAATGCATTTCACAATTTCCCACCATTTTTCATCATTTCTGCATGACAATCATTTTGAGCGGAAAGCGTGCAAAGGAAACTGCAGTTGGAAATCATATTGACCAGGCACGGCACGTACATTTTGGTTCATAAATGGAAATATAACTGTCCATCTTCCCCTCATTATCACAATTTTCTATCTAGATATTCATCATTCGTTATTAAATATGTAGATCACGACCTCTTCAAGTTCTGAACTCTTAAAGAATTCGGAAATAATCTCATAAATTCCTTTTTCTACGCATTAACGTTGAAATTTTCAAAAGTTCCTTTAATTTTTGATAAATTAAAGTGGAACTTTAACTAGTCTGGAATATTTTAGCTATTCTGTTGAGAGAAAAAGTTAATGTAGAAAATTTGTATGAGAATTAACTATGCGTAAATGGCAAGAGATAAAGAATGTAGTAGCTGAAAAGAAGCTTATTTATTTCATGAATTTTCATTTGTTACTTTATTTGAATCATTTAATGACTTATTAATATGGGAAAAGTGTTGACGTAAAGGAAATGTCGTATTACGTTTTGTTTTAAATGTAACTTCTCATTCTGTTTGTTGCTATAATGACAACATAAAAGAATTAATGAGAAATGTAACAGAGAAGCTTACTTATTTTCGTTTCTTATTTAAATCCTTTAATTATTTACTAAGATGTGAAAAGTGTTGATATAAAGGATATGTTGAACCATGTTGTGTTATAAATATGATTGCACATTCTGTTTATTGCTATCATGACAACATAAAAGAATTAATCAGAAATATAACGGAGAAGCTTACTTAATTCTCGAATTTTCGTTTGTTATTTTAATCTTTTAATTGTTTACTAATATGTGAAGGAAATATTCTACCACCCTTTCTTTTAAATATAACTGCACATTCTGTTTGTTGCTATTATAATCACATAAAATAAATAATGAAAAATGTATGTGATAAGCTTACTTATTTCTCGAAGTTTCATTTTTTATGTAATTTAAATCCTTTAACGATTTATTATTATGTAAAAGATGTTGGGAAATGTTGTACCACGTTGTGTTATAACAGCCCAATCTGTTTGTTGTTATTATGACAGCTTAAAAGAATTAATGATAAATGTAGAGAAGCTTACTTATTTCTCAAATTTTGTTTGTTATTTAAATCTTTTAATTATTTACTAAGATGTGAAAAGTGTTGATGTAAAAGGAAATGTAGAACCACGTTGTGTTATAAATATAACTGCCCATTCTGCTTTTTGCTCTTATGACAACAACATAAAAGAATTAATGAGTAAATGTAACGGAGGAGCTTCCTTATTTCATGAGTTTTCGTTTGTTATTTAAATCCTTTAATTATTTTCTAAGATGCGAAAAGTGTTGATACGAAGAAAATTTTGTACCACGTTGCGTTGTAAATATTACTACCCATTATGTTTTCTGCTATTATGACAACATCAAAGAATTAATGAGAGATGCAGCGGAGAAGCTTACTTATTTCTCGAATTTTCGTTTGTTATTCAAATTCTTTAGTTATTTACTAAGATGTGAAATGTGTTGATGTAAAGAAATTTAGTATTGCGTTTTTTTTTTTTTATAAATGTAACTGCTCGTTCTGTTTGTTTCTGTTATGGCAACATAAAATAAATAGTTAATGATAAATGTAACGGAGAAGCTTACTTATTTCTCGATTTTTCGTTTGTTATTTAAATCCTTTAACTATTTATTGAGATGTAAAAGTGTTGATGTAAAGGAAATGTTGTACCACGTTGTGTTATAAATATAACTGCCCATTCTGTTTGTTTCTATTATGACAACATAAAAGAATTACTGAGAAATGTAAAGGAGAAGCTCACTTATTTCTCGAATTTTCGTTTGTTATTTAAATTCTTTATTATTTACTCATATGTGAAAAGTTATGATGTAAAGGAAATGTTCTGCCACATTTTCTTTTAAATATAACTGCACATTTAGTCCGGGCAATAGGGAATTTTACCTAGCAAAATTAATGGTAGTTCTGGAAATCGGCTTACTTTATGTTTTTTGGGTCGCTGAATCCGAATTTGTAATTTCCCATCAAAATTTCCCCGGGCAACCCCCCCAAATTTTGGTAAAATGCCCCCCAAAAAAGGTTTTTATCAAAAAATCAATCTTTTTATTGTTTTAGGGGAAAAGTATCTGGAAATTCAGAAAGTCGACAAAATTTGCAACAAATTAGATACATGACATTATGACTTAGGATGAAGGGGAAGGGTGGATCTGCCTCGGAACATGCGCGCGGTGCTGCGTGGACTAAGTTGCGCAATTCCATTTAACCACTCACACGTTTACATTCGCCCTCCCATCTCCCCTCCGAACTTTCCTTATAAGGTTTACTTTAAGTTTTTTGGGTCGCTGAATCCGAATTTTTAACTTACCCCCAAAATGTTGCCTCCCGAACCCCCCCCCCCCCCCCCCACAAATAGTTGTTATTAACTTAAATTTCTTATTGTTTTAGGGGAAAAGCATTACAAAATTCAGAAACTAGACAAAATTTGCAACAAATAGGATATATGACATTATGACGGAGGATAAACGGGGAGAGAGGGGGCTGCCTCGGAACATTCCCCGCGCGCTTTTCTCAAAAATCAATTTTTTTCAAAAAATCAATTTTTTGGGGGTTGCCGGGTGAAATTTTGGTGGGAAGTTACAAATTCGGATTCAGCGATCCAAAAAACATAAAGTGAGTCGAAATCCAGAACTAGTATTAATTTTTCCAGGTAAAATCCCCTATTGCCTGGACTTCATAACTTAGTGCACGTAGCGCCGCAGTGCATGTTCAGATGCAGCCCTCCCGCTCCCCGTTCATCCTACATCATAATGTCATGTATCCTATTTGTTGCAAATTTTGTCTAGTTTCTGAATATCGTAATGTTTTTTCCCCTAAAACCATAAGAAATTTAATTTAAAAACAACTATTTGGAGGGAGGGGGGGGTTGGGGGGGTATTTTGGGGGTAAGTTAAAAATTCGGATTCAGCGACCGAAAAAAACTTAAAGTAAACCTTATAGAGAAAGTTCGGAGGGGAGATGGGAGGGCGAATGTAAACGTGTGAGTAGTTAAGTGGAATTGCGCAACTTAGTTCACGCAGCAGCGCGCACATGTTCCGAGGCAGATCCCCCCTTCCCCTTCATCCTAAGTCATAATGTCATATATCTAATTTGTTGCAAATTTTGTCTACTTTCTGAATTTCTAGATACTTTTTCCCTAAAACAATAAAAAAATAGATTTTTTGAATAAAAACCTTTTTTTTTTGGGGGGGGGGGCATTTTACCAAAATTTGGTGGGTTGCTGGGGGGAAATTTTGGTGGGAAGTTAAAAATTCGGATTCAAGACCCAAAAAACATATAGTAAGCCTTTTTCCAGAACTACCATGAATTTTGCTAGGTAGAGCCCCTATACGGTCTCTATTGCATGGACTAATTCTGACAGTTGCTGTTATGACAGCATAAAATAAATAATTGATGAGAAATGTAACGGAGAAGCCTACTTATTTCTCGAATTTTCATTTGTTATTTAATTTAAATCCTTTAATGATTTATTATTATGTGCTCATGAAAATGAAATACAGCGTTTTGCTATAAATATAACTGTCCATTGTACTTGTTGCTGTTATGACAACATAAAAGAGTTAATGAGAAATGTAACTGAAAATCTTATTTATATCACGGATTTTATTTACAGCTTTATTTGAATCTGACAATGTGTGATTAATATTTGAAAAGTGTTGGTGTAAATAAAATGTTTTAGTGTAAATATAACTTCATATTGTGTTTGTTACTCTTATTACAACATAAAAGAATTAATGATAAATGTAACTGAAAAGCTTACTTATTTCTCGAATTTTCATTTGTTATATTATTTAAAACTTCTAACGATTTATTATTATGTGAAAAGTATTTAGGAATAGGAAATGTTGTATACCATATTTTGTTTTAAATAAAAAAAGTATTTGTTACTATTATGGCAAGATAAAGGATTTAATAATAAATGAAGCTGAAAGAAGCTTACTTACTTCATGAATTTTATTACTTATTTTAGTTAAATCTTTAATGATTTAAAATACATGAAAGGTGTAGATAAAAGGGAAATGCTGTAGCACATTTTATCTTAGCCCTTAAATGCCGGGTGTTGCCTTTCGGCAAGATACCCAATTTAGGCTTATAAATACTATTAAAATAATATTGAAGCTATAATGCCTAATGTTGCCAATAAAATACATTCTGAAAATATTATTGAATCGATTTTCAACATTTAGATGACAACGCTTGTGCTATTTAAGAATAAGGATAGATTTATTTTTTCAATTGTTGATACACGTTCTTTTTGTTTTGTTTGGAAGCTTGCGAAATACCCTATTTTGTTCTGCAGTGAGCAAATAAAATTTATTTCTTATCATAGTTCTTAATTTTCTTGTGTGTTTAATATTATAGAATTTTATCAAGGAAAATTATTTTTTCAATTAAACACCAGTATTGCCGATTAGTAACAAATAATTTTTTAGCAGTAAACCATACTTAAAACAAAATATGATTTTTTTAAGTATTTTTCCCATGATTTATTTAAAAAAAGAAAGCCGAAAAACATTTTTAAAATGATTTTTGAAAACTCAGGCATTTAAGGGTTAAATAAAACTTTCGGAGCAGTGCCATGACTGCATAAAAGATTTAATGACGAACGTAGCATAAAAGTTTATGTATTTCATTAATTTTTATTTATCATTTTATTTAAATCTTTTAATGGTTTATTAATATGTGCAAGGTATTAATAAAGGAAAAGAAGCTGCACGACCTTTTTTAAATATATATATATATATATATAACTGCCTATTCTGTTTGGTGTTTTGTCGTTCGGCTTTTCTGCATATTCCAGAGGAGATAACTTTATTTGATTTTCTATCCAAAATAAAACAGAAACTAAAGACCACGCAACATTCGTATTAATGATATAGTAAACCGTTGCCAACGTTATTACAGTTTTCATCTATAACCTGCATTCTCCGTATAAGGGAAGTTATTGCCAGCTACTAACTTGCAAAATTGCTGTCTGCGTGATAAGACTCAGATTCTTTGCTGTTTGCTTATTGTAATAGACTGCTTTGTTATTTTCATGGTACGAATTGTGAGCAGTGTGTTGTAATTTTTGAATAGTACTTCAATAAAGGGCATTTAACAAAGAAATAAGGACCAATATAACAAAGAAATAAGTACCAATATGAGTTTTTTCATTTTAGCAATATGTGTTTTAAAGGGGAGGGAGTCGAAAATTTTAGAACATTTGTCATATCTCAGCAGCCATTTTAGGTAGAAACGTGAAATTCAAGATAACAAACATACTAAAAAATAGGTAAACACATTTCATCTTTGCTAGACATATTTCGTTTGATTCAAGATTTTTTTAGAGAAACCGACCAGCGAAGCGGGAAGCATCCTCTAGTACAATATAAAATCTATGTGTATGCACATGCAAATTTATGAAAATTGTAACAAAAATTGATTAATAATCATTGTAAACAAAAATGGTTATTAGTTCATTTTCATGTGTGAAAGTCATAAAAATTCGCATTTATGTGTAAGATACTTCAAAGCATTAATGTATTATACTCATTCTTTACAAGGAAGTTCAACGTAAACTCTCCAATTTTTTGTTAAAAAAAAAAAAAAAAAAAAACGGTGAATTCTATTTATAGTAACACATCACGCGTGTAACAAATGAACTGCTAAATATTATAAGATTTATCTGTCCTACCAATTTATTACAGACATTATATAGGGTTAAAATATACTAAGATACAGTAATTTAAAATACGCCAAGACATAATGCAGATGTCAAAATGTTAAAAAATACACATAATCTAAAACATAAATAAAATATCCGTATAAATGCAAAATGATTTTAAAATGTTTTCACCTCCCTTTCTGAGGCATCTTCAGTTAATGTTGGTTTCCGTCTCATTTCTCGCTAGTTATTCTTAGATACTTCAAAGCATTATTTCGCTAGTTATCTATAGTTATTGCTTTTGAAATTTTCCCTGTCATTTTCCTTATTTTTAACATGTGTCGCCATCTATTGTTAATTGTTGCGTGAACCATATCATTACAGATTTCAGAATTCTCTGTAATTATTTCAACGGCTACTCTTAGTAATGGGTAATTTTAAGCTATATAAACTATTTTTTAACGCTATATAATGTCTGTAATAAATTGGAAGACCAGATTAATCTTATAATTAACCCATTTATGCCTGAATTTTTGTTTTCTCAAATTTGTTGGTAAAATCAATTTAAAATGTTGCAAAATGAACTAGAAAAATACTAAAAAAAATTATGTATTTATTTGATAAAGTGTAAACGTATTAAATTTGTGAACATGCATAACATTTGTAATTATACATAGAATGACACAAAATGTATAACGCTTCCGGGATTGAACTCATCCGTTTCCTGATAATCTCGCGGCCATGTTAGGCTTAAGCATTCCGATGCCGTATTTGCCACTGCCTTATTTAATCTGTCTATCTATTCGTTGTGTAACATATTCTTCCTCAATTTTTCTAAAACCTTCAAAAAGTATACAATTATAACGCTTTAAGATCTAATTTAAAAATAACCAGATACCAACAAAAGGCTTCCGATGTATACAAGCAATTACCGTTGCCATTCATAAGCACAAATTACAAATCCAAAAACAAATGAATGACTCTTTCAGCTATTCATTAAATGCTCTTAAAATATTTTGCAAAAGCATATTAATATTTTGAAATACTTTTTCATTTTTGTTTACATTTATTTACAGTTTGAATTCAGTATACACTGTTAAAAATATCGCGAAAAATTATCTCTGTTTTTCAAGGCTATCTATTTTCTGACCAATGAGAACGCTTCATAGTGCTCAGTGAATATAGCTCGATATAGCTGTATTCTTGAATTCATTCCCGTGAATTATTTTGTACTGGATTAACGTTCCCTTTCTAAAAATAAACGTATTTCAAATTATTTAAATTCTTTATTATGCTTTAAAAAATATTTTAAGAGCAAAATCAGATGTCGACCGTATTTTTTAATGATTCGTTCAAAGAGTCATTCATTTGTTTCTGGATTGGAATTTGTGTTGTACAAGTGGCATCACGAGTGAATGTTGATTTGATTTTTCAATATCTAAAAATAACGTGCTTACTTTTTCGCTATTCGCTAACAAAATTATTAGAAATTGAAGTCTACCCTTCATCTTTTTTTTCATAAGAAAATGGAAGATTATAGTTTTTTTTTCTTTTAATGAAATGAACGAAGACGAAAGTCCCATTGCAAGAAGACGGCGAAGGAATAATGAGCGGCAAGCAAGATGGCTAGCCAGGCGAAGCCAGGAGTCGCGAGATAGAATTCGAGCAGAAAATGCTGCAGCTCAACGAGTACGACGAGAAAGAAATGCAGAAGCCCATCATTCTCGAGAGCCTCAAAGCCATTTAAGTGTTGAAGTTGATGAACACTTCTGCGGATCGATGAACGCTATTTGCCAGTTCTGTGCTTCCAAAAATTTCAGTGCTGAACGCCCGCCTGACGGGAAAATTACAAGTTGCTGCCGTAAAGGAAGAGTGAAACTTGAGAAGCCTATAAATACTGAGGGAAATATTTTGTCATACCCTAATTTTTTGTTGAACTTGCTTACGGATCCGAGCAATCCTGATTACAAGAACTTTCGCGAAAATATTCGCTCATACAACAGTGCTGTTTCATTTGCATCAATGGGGGCAAAAGTTGTTGATTTTAATGGTAGAGGACCTTATATTTTTAAAGTCCATGGTCAAATTTGTCACCGAACAAACCACGTTGAACCGCTCAATGGTGAAGCTCCCCAGTTTGCTCAACTCTATGTCATTGACAGCACTCAAGCTACTGAAATTAGAGTTACTCATCCTGCTAATGAGCAATGCTTCCCACGTATATTGGATCAAATTGATCGTTTTTTTAGGCAGCACAATCAGCTAACTAATACGTACTCTATGCTTCGGGATGTTCAGGCTCGAGCAATTCAAGAAGCAAATGAAGCAGGGGAGAATATTCCTATTGTAAATATGGTGTTCCGCCAAGACCGACATTCTGATCAGCGGCGATATAATGCCCCGACTGCCAATGAAATTGCTATGGTTTTCGTGAATAATGATGATGAACCTCCATTTCAACGTGACATCCGTGTTTATCCATTCAATCCAGAAAATCCTTTGCAACCCTTCATTAATCTTAATATCTTGAGTCCAAACTTAGATCCAATGTGTTATCCTATTTTGTTTCCCTATGGAGAGCCGGGCTGGCAGCCAAACTGGAGTTGTGAAGCTTATGATGGAGCACAAGAAAGCAGCAGAGAAAATGTAACAATGCTTCAGTACAAAGTTGCTTTAATTGCCATTAGAGATTATTTCAATCCTATAATTATTGCAGGAAAACTTACTCAGCAATATAGTGTCGATTCATATCTTCAGGTAGAAGCCAATAATCTAAATTTTATCAGAACGCATCAGCAGAAGTTACGAACTGAGCTCTACCAAGGACTTGCAGACCATGTTGAATTTGAAAATGGAAATGCTGGAATGACAGCAGGAATTCCAGTTATTTTGCCGTCATCCTTTGAAGGTTCACCAAGAAATATGAGAGAACGGTGTGCTGATGCAATGTCCATCTTTGCTAAACATGGTGCACCAGACCTTTTTATAACATTCACAGCAAATCCAAAGTGGCGAGAGATTACTGAAAATTTGCGACCAGGCGAACAAACATTTGACCGTCCTGATTTGGTGGCTCGAGTGTTCAACTTGAAACTGAAATCTCTTATGGAAGATCTGACTGTTCACAGTGTCTTGGGAAAGTCAATAGCTCACGTATACACTGTAGAATTCCAAAAAAGAGGATTGCCCCATGCACACATTTTGATTGCTCTAAGAGCTGAAGATAAATTCTGTTACTACTTTTGCTCCTAATTCTTACTTCCTGTGGATTTTATGTTTTCTGTCTTACCAACGGAGAAAAAGCAATATTTAAAAAGGAAAAATGCAATAAATATTTATAAATATCTTAATCTGCTATATACAGTCAACTCTGTGAAATCTATATAATCTGTGAAATAACCCAAATGAATAATCTGTGAACTATCCAAATAATCTGTGAAATCTACAATACACTTTGTTTACAGAAATCGGTTACTACTTTTGCTCCTACTTCCTACTTCCTGTGGATTTTATGTTTTCTGTCTTACCAACGGAGAAAGGCGATATTCAAAAAGGAAAAATGCAATAAGTATTTATAAATATCTTAATCTACTATATACAATCAACTCTGTGAAATCCATATAATCTGTGAAATAATCCAAATGAATATTTTGTGAACTATCCAAATAATTTCTGAAATCTACAATACACTTCATTTACCGAAATTTGTTACTTTAGCTCCTGCTTCTTACTCCGTTTGGGTTTTATGTTTTCTGTCTTACCAACGGAAAAAAAGCAATATTTAAAAAGGAAAAATGCAATACGTATTTATAAATATCTTAATCTGCTATATACAGTCAACTCTGTGAAATAATCCAAATGAATAATCTGTGAACTGTCCAAATAATTTCTGAAATCTACAATACACTTCGTTTACAAAAATTTGTTACTACTTTTGCTCCTACTTCTTACTTCCTGTGGATTTTATGTTTTCTGTCTTACCAACGGAGAAAAAGCAATATTTAAAAAGGAAAAATGCAATAAGTATTTAAAAATATCTTAATCTACTATATACAGTCAACTCTGTGAAATCCATATAATCTGTGAAATAATCCAAATGAATAATCTGTGAACGATCCAAATAATCTGTGAAATCTACAATACACTTCGTTTACAGAAATCTGTTACTACTTTTGCTCCTACTTCTTAATTCCTGTGGATTTCATGTTTTCTGTCTTACCAACGGAGAAAAGGCGATATTTAAAAAGGAAAAATGCAATAAGTATTTATAATATCTTAATCTACTATATACAGTCAACTCTGTGAAATCCATATAATCTGTGAAATAATCCAAATGAATAATTTGTGAACTATTCAAATAATTTGTGAAATCTACAATGCACTTCGTTTACAGAAATTTGTTACTTTTGCTCCTACTTCTTACTCCGTTCGGATTTTATGTTTTCTGTCTTACCAACGGAGAAAAAGCGATATTTAAAAAGGAAAAATGCAATAAGTATTTATAAATATCTTAATCTCCTATATACAGTCAACTCTGTGAAATCCGCTGATGTATAATCTGTAAATATCTATTATCTGCACTACACATTGGAATGTAAACAATGAAAATTGTCAGTAACAGTGAAACTCATAAAATTAAATTTGGTATTTTTTTTTTTTTACCAGTTATCGATTTTCCTATGAATAAATACTTAAATACAAACATTGGATGTAAGTAACTTTAAAATTTGTTCCTACTTCTTACTCCCTTTGGATTTTATGTTTTCTGTCTTACCAATGGAGAAAAGGCGATATTTAAAAAGGAAAAATGCCATAAGTATTTACAAACATCTTAATCTACTATATCGTAATACTTTTAGTAACTTTAAAATACATTTTTTGTGTGATTTATGTTTAATTGTTGTAATTATCTTAATTATAGATGTATGCTTTAACTGAGTATACTTATTATACCATGGTGTAAAATAGTTCATTGACAATGTTTTAAAATAGCATTAATAGTACTAATTTGCATGTTTTTTGTGAAATAGTTCTTCAAATTGTGTGAACTACGATCACATTGATTGTATATATAATATATATACTATAATGATATGATTGGCATTTAATCTTACACTTTGGCGACAGTTTTAGTCAATGGGATAATAAAATAGTACCTAATTTTCTGGCAAATTAGGTTTGAATGAAAAATGGACTATTTTTATAACTATTTTACCCCAATTGACTCTATTGGTCAGATCGGGATAAAATTTATTACTCCATCATTCTTTTTATAGTGCAATTCTATATCATTCTCTGAAAAATGCAAACACGTCATTCTGACGGGCTATCGTCTAGTAATATAATATTCATAATTATATGTTTTGTCTAAATTTATATAAACTAAGCTTTTAAATTGTTTGTTATATACGATAATTAGTATTTTTATGAACTGCTAAAAAATTATATTTATTTCTTTATAGAGACTAATAACATTATAAGTCTATAATATAATATTCATAATTATATGTTTTGTCTAAATTTATATAAACTAAGCTTTTAAATTGTTTGTTATATACGATAATTAGTATTTTTATGAACTGCTAAAAAATTATATTTATTTCTTTATAGAGACTAATAACATTATAAGTCTATAATATAATATTCATAATTATATGTTTTGTCTAAATTTATATAAACTAAGCTTTTAAATTGTTTGTTATATATTATAATTAGTATTTTTATGAACTGCTAAAAAATTATATTTATTTCTTTATAGAGACTAATAACATTATAAGTCTATAATGTAATATTCATAATTATATGTTTTGTCTAAATTTATATAAACTAAGCTTTTAAATTGTTTGTTATATATTATAATTAGTATTTTTATGAACTGCTAAAAAATTATATTTATTTCTTTATAGAGACTAATAACATTATAAGTATTAGTAATAATAAACGAAGAATAATTGTATTTGAGTCTTAAAAACAATTTGTTTCATAATCACCTTTAAAAAGGACTTTACATAAATAACAGTCCCCTAAATAGCTAATAAAAATATGTACCCATTCGTGCCTAGCACCCTCTATTTTGTACGTTACAAAAAATGCATAAAAAATACGCTTGAACATATAATTTCACAATTAAAAAAAAAATACGCATTCTACAAGCTAAGATTATGACTTATTTATTTGGATCCTAGGCGAAAAAAAACACAAATAAACTTGCTTTTTACATTTCGCCATCTTGAAAAATTTTAAATCTATAAACTCCGAAAAAAGCCTTCATTTAAGCAAATAAATATCCATCGTATACTGTCACCTTTCAGTAACAATAAAAAAACATTTGGAGATAACTATTTCATACAATTTTTACGTTATAAAGAAGAAAAAAAATTATGAAAATTTATTAAAATTCGAAACGTCCCGAAAATGGGACGCTTGGATAAATGGGTTAATATATGACATTATAAAACAATACATTTATAAACTGCTAATACAATTAAATTTAAAAAATCAAAAAACCCGACTGCGTAAAAAGCGAACTAATTAATTATTTCTCATCAATGTGAAACTATTTTTTATATTACTAACCTGTTTTTTTTTTATTTACTTGTATTGATGACTTTTAAGTTGTGTTTAATTGTTAGTTCCTATCTATAAACACTGTTTTGATGAGGCCTATAGATATCTATGAAGGTTAGAGTTTCAGTAAAGCTAGAGATCTTACCTACACAACTTCCAGGTTGTGTAATATTTAAACGGAACTCCTGACTGTAAAATAGTCAATGAAACATCGTCTTCATTTTGATAGATCTATCCAATGATATGCCACTCAATAGGGTGCGTAAAATTTTTTTTCGTCTCTACCGCCATTTTGTATTTTAATGTCGCCATTTTGAATTTATAAAAACAAAACTTAGCCTATAATCCTCGGACGGTTAAGACGAATCGATAGAGACCTCATTCATTAAAATCCATCCAGCCGTTGGGATGTTTACAGGGTATAAAGAAATCCACATACCCAGATACGCGTGAAACATATAACACTTCTTGGCAGCCGGGTAAAAAGAGGGAAAAAAGTAGCATTTCCATTGCCAAATGTAATCCTATTTGGCAGAGAAATAGATAAATGACTCCAAAACTGCCGAACATGATTTCAATAAGAACATAAAACACAAAAGTCATTAGCAGTTCATTTCTGACAGATACATTTATTCGTTTTTAAAAATTAGTTGGTTAATTTAACTTTTTATTAAATTGTTTTAAAATAAGTAAATTGTACATTATGAGTCTAATTAAATTTGATTTAGATAAAATATCGATCACATTTAAACTTTCAGTTTACTCACTGTTTGAAAGTTAAATATTCTTGCGAGTTAAAAGATTTACGAATGCTTTAATAATTTCTACTCTTTTGCAGCTGAAAGTCTTAAATTTGCATTGAGAATATATTTCTTTGTAAAATGAAAAGTGGAAATTGTTTATCCATTCATCGTAGTTTGGATGATTTATCAAGATTTATATCCATGTTGCTAAAGGCATTGTGTTATTTGATGTATGTCACAGAGGCAGAAAGGTGCTAAAAAATATAAAAATTTTAAGAGATTATCAAGACGATAGAACATGTAATTAATAATAAAATTGGAGAAACCCTGTGTTTAGATTCATCAAATGCAGAATCCGTCTTTAAGATCGAATGTGACACTGAAAGTGAATAGCTGGGTGGAGATGGAAAGTGATTTTGAATGGGGAATCATAAAACCAGGGGCTGACTAGCAAGTTTCTGTGCCCAAGGAACTTTCAATTTTCGTGCCCCCTTAGATTGGTTGGTTTATTGATACTATTTTTTTTTCCATGTTACACACTTACTCAAAAGTATCAACTCAAAAAATTAAGTTTTCCGGAAAATTGAAAAACTGTTCCAGGAATTAAAAAATATATTTTTTTTTCTATTATTTATGGGGAAATGGATTTTTAACCATATATTGGGATATATTTTGTCATTTCGTGATATTAATATCTCAAATATCACATTTTTTCTCAATTATTTTATTTTTTATAGGAAATTTAGACGAAATTAAGAAAAATTCATGGCCTTCAGAAACTTCGTGCCCAGGGCATGAGCCCCGTGTGCCCGTGCGACAGTTAGAACCTGCATAAGACGAATCAAAAAACATTTCCTTCGTCACAGGCAGAAAGGTGCTAAAAAATATAAAAATTTTAAGAGTTTATGAAGACGATAGAACATGTAATTAATAATAAAATTGGAGAAACCCTGTGTTTAGATTCATCAAATGCAGAAACCGTCTTTAAGATCGAATATGACACTGAAAGTGAATAGCTGGGTGGAGATTGACAGTATACAAGTCTGTCATACAAGTCACATACAAGTAGTATGTCACGCTCCTCCTCTCCAAAAACCAACAGAAGAAAAATATAAAAGAAATCAGAAATTGTGTAATGGGTGAGATATGTTATTTAAAAAATCATAAAACAGCAACAACAAAAAGTTCCTCTGATTTAGATTTAAATCTTAAGTATATTTATGAGAAGAAACTTTGAGTAGAGGGAAAAGAAAAAAATGCTGCTTCCAATTCACGAGATTGCTCTTATTAAACACTTTTTTTTTTTTTTTTTTTTTTTTTTTTTTTTTTTTAATAATCAGTGCATGCACGTTACTGTAATTTGATTTACTTTTCCTAAAAGAAAAAAAATTCAACATAGTCATATCGAAAGTCACTGGTTCCAATTTAAGCGATGTTAATAATAACCAAAGAACAGATAATGTAACCAACCTACCGGTAAATATTAGGAGTATTTAAAATTTTACACTCTGAGTTGTTGCAATTCCATGAAACCCGTAGGCGTAACGGAGGGACGACATATTCTCTCTTCAAACAGTTGGAAATAAGTGGGGAAGAATCTATTCATACTCTTTAATTTAAAGTAAAGGCTTTGTAACTAATAACTATAATGTCGCTCACGCCCCCCCCCCCCCCCCAAACAACAAAAAGAAATTATTTTGCATTTTCCTGGGTAGCCTCTTTCGCGATATGGGGCATTCTCACAATCTTTTAACTTTCATGTCCCTGAATAATATTTTTTTATTTAATACACTTTTTTGTGGGTTTTTTTAATTTCATATCCTTGGGAACACCCCATTGAATGATTGCACAACAATATTAACGAGATAAATAAGTTTTGGACGATGTTGGGTGTACAAACACATGGAAAACTCATCTACCGTCCCGTGTCCCTGATGCTGATTTTGAAGTTTGGAGCTGTCTGGATAAAATTGTTTCAATAAATATAATTCGATGTAATTTTTTTCTGAAACTGGAACTATTGTTTTATATAAATATGTAGCTAAAAATTAACCTGCACACATTTTTAGGGTTGATATTATTTTTTGAACTCTGTCCCTGGGTTTTAGATTTTTTACCACCTCTCTTCCAAACTGATACAGAAAATCACTTCAGATGCAGCGACGGAATTTTTTTCAAGTTTTTGCTCATGCAGAAGTATCCTAGAGAAAGAATATCTATATATATATAAAATTCTTTGACAGGAAATTTACTGAAGAATATAAATAAGCATTTAAATATCAATTTCAAGCACCGTGGCTTTATTGGTAGTCTTACCGTCAGCAAGGTTTAATCCTGAAATTTTCGAGGTAATTTTTTTTTTTTTTTATTTAATCCAATGTAAATAACTGTTTCTAAAAATCAATGAACATTTTCGCAACCACTTAATCTTAACATGATCTGCCTAAAATAGGTGGTAAGTTTCCTTGCTGTTCCATCCTTACCGTCCCTTTTTTCCCCATTTTGTCGCTCTTTTCCCCATTTTGTTCCTTTTTTCTCCATTTTGTCCCTTTTTTCCCCATTTTGTCGCTCTTTTCCCCATTTTGTTTCTTTTTTCCCCATTTTGTCTCTTTTTTCCTATACCATCCCCCTTTTTTTACATTACCGCCCCTTCTTTAACACCCCTTTAAGACAATGTTATACCAAAATTTTGCACTAAAAATACTACATTGTCATTATTTCTTATTTGAATGTCCTGTGGATACTATGCAAATTCATTATAAGTAAAAAATTAGAAGAAAATAAAAAGTTATAGTGGTAAAATGATAAGGAAAATTAAACTCGCAAGTTTAGCTTAAACCTCAGTTAAATAAATTTTTTTTCGCTGCTGACCATTTTTTCTTTATTTTGAATCATTATAGCATTCGTCTATCAGATTAAAATGTTATTTTAGCAAGTTTAATTTTGCCAGATTTTTTTTCTCAAAAGTCAAAAGATTGTGAGAATGCCCCATATAGACAAATAATCGTAAAACACAAGATCAGCGATTTTCCGACATAATCATCTAGACTGGTGACAGATAACAAATTAGAATTCGTGTAATGTAAAGCTAGCAGAGTCTGCGCACTTTTCAAAAGAATAATAATAAAAAATCTAAATATTATTTTTTTGCTAAAGTATGCATGATTAATTTTGACTTCGCTTGTTTTTTATGCATTTCCATTGTTATTTTGTTGTTATGCTGTAATTTAACCAGCATTTAATTATTAGCATTCAATTATTAATTATAATTTAATTATTAGCAGTATTAAAACCAAGAAAACTATTTTGTGCAATGTCTCCTTACATGGTAGGAGAGTTTGCGCAAAAGAATACAAGAGATTATTATTAATAATAACTACAATTAATGTGTTAACAGTAACAATTACACTTAAATGACATTGTTGTAAGGTTTTTGTGAGTAAATATTATTGTATTAGGAGAGAAATTTTCAAACAAATGCTTAAATAATAATAAAAAGAAAGAATTTTAACAATAATTAAAGAATTTTAATTTAAGAAGAAGATTAAAATATCAGAAAAAGCAACCCCTACTAAGATTACAAAATACATTAATCTACTTGATACGATGTTTAACTTGAAAATTACTTCATTTTCATTTCCACAGTTTTAAAGTATTTTGTTTGCTAACCGACGTTCTCTTCGTCAACAATCGATGCACTTGTTGTAGTAAATCATGCAGCTTTAGTACAATCACCTGCAACAAGCAATACATTGAATTCAGTCACTGGTCGAAGATGTCTCCTGGTGCAGTTCCAGATGTTCAATGCACTCATCCTCATTGACCTTCGTTTTGTTTCCGTCAGTTTTTTTTATCCCACTTTTTTTGAAAGCAACTTATTTTCAGCTGGTTTTTTTTTTTTTTTTTTTTTTTTTTTTTTTTTTTTTTTTTTTGGTAGAGGCATCCTTTTTAAGTCTTTTTTCATATATATTTTGTGAATCCGTAACATTAGTTGCACTCTATTTCTTTTTTTATTTCAATAGCATTAAATTACTTGGAATGGGTGAAAGCTTTTCCAAAACATTGTAGGTGTTATCAGAAAATTTATTTTAGATAACAAAATTAATTTATTCGCAAATTAACTGTTCATAAATAAATATATATATATATAAATATTTAAATAATTTATTAACAAATATATTATTAATTCATTAACAAAAATAATTACATAAAATGAATTTAATGACAACTGTATTATTAATTTATTAACAAAAATTTTATCTGCAATTTTTTTTTTTTTTTTTGGTCAAATCAATTTGTTGTCAAATTTAGTTTCAATAATTATGTGTTTTTCCAAAAATTATTTCAAAATTGATTCATTCATATATTGTACACGTAATTTGCAATTTATGCACATTTACCAATAACCTGCGTAATCTCTCCTCGCACTGAAACTTATGGGGAAATGCGCCATCTCTCCTAAGTAGCAGATGCGCAAATTCTAGTATTTTGGTTGGGGAGATTGCGCTGAATGAATTTTTGGTGTGCGAATGCTTAGTTTAGGTTAGTATCTTATAAGAAATCCTTTAAGTTCAGAGTATTTTGTACTACTGATATTCTATAAAAATTCTGACAAACACTTATAAAAATTGAAGCACTTACTTTTGAAAAAAAAAAAAAATAGCTTTGCTTTATCCAAGACGCTTGGAACAATCGATGCGCATATTCATGTAGACACTGCACTAATACTGCTGTACAACTGCCTGGAGTGGCTGCGCGCGCACTCTAATCCTTCCCGTCGAATCTCTTTGTGCGAGATCTCTCCTGGCTTTACCTTACATGTTAACCTGATAGTAAAAACTTACAATTAATGAGTATGCATTTGACAAAGCTATACATTTAAAATTAAACTGGTGAATCGACAGATCAGGAGCCTCAATGTCAGCTCTGTAAGTTATTGGTTTTAAACACACTTCTGTAATATTCAATTGTTCCCTCCATTATTTTTCTGCAAACCGCAATTTAAAGTTTTCAAATTACGTAATTATTTAGAAGAATAAAAAAGTACGAAGTTTTCAGACATTGGAAGTGTTAAATTTAAAACATTGTTATGTAAGGATATTTAAAAATTTTCATGAGCTACTAATTCTGATTTTTTTTTTTTTTTTTTTTTTTTTAAGATAATAAAGTAGATTTCTTCAGAGGGGCGGAGCCCCCTGAACCCCCCGTGGTCTCATTAAATTTACTTATGTAACTTTTTATTGATTGCGCTAATGGTTATCGTAAATCTTACATTTTTTTTTTTACACTTCCGAGCCTTATTTTTCAATACCTGTGGACAGAAAATGATTTGCATTGAGGCAATTATATTAAAAGTTTAGGTTTTATGAACAAACATGTAATTTCCTTTTAAAAATAAAATAATTTTTATTCATATTTTCTGAAATGAGAGGGCATTAAAAAGTAACACTCGTCAAAAAATATTTTTTCAGGCAATCTAGTTAATGTTTGTTTTTTAAGAATGAAAATATTTATTTCCCGTACAATGACGTCATTTTCGACAGAGATAATTTTGACATTTACTATCTATTTTCATTTCAAAAGGTTTTTTTTTTTTTTTTTTTTTTTTTTTCACTGAAATTTTGGATTAAAAATTAAACATTTCTGTTAGCCGTGTGCAGACGATAAACCGTGAGATACTGGTAACATTTTTTTTAAAATAATAATATCATAACACAAGGCCCTTTTATTTCAACCTCAAAGCGTATTCGTTTTATTTTTGATATATGAGGTTAAATTCACCTTCTTTTCGTATTTTTGTTTTATTTCCAATATGAAGACGCATTTATGTCCATTTTTTATTTCATTTTCCTCTTGCACATGAAAATCTTTCAAATCAAAATTAACTGTTCAGGATAAATTATTATTCCGGAATCTGATTTTCTTGGCAACGGTTAAAAAAAAAAAAAAAAAAAAAAAAAAAAAAAGATTAGGATTGTTAAATTTTATAACAAAATGTCAATTTATTCCTTATGAAAATAATGAACTTTTTAATTTAAAAGAAAAAAAATTAACAAAATAAACAGAACATAGCCTTTCCTTATTTCTGGGGTAAATTCCATCTATATGTTAAGACACAAAGGCATTAATTCATCCCTTTTGACGTTGATTTGACTTCAAACAATTACACATACTTTCACATTTACGATATATTTAGGTGTAGTTCTGTTGCTCGGTTAAAAGAAAATTAAAACAATGAAATATATGCATTTAAAAAAAGTAAATTTATAAAAGAAAATGTTTTATATTATTGGAACACATATATAAAATTCCTCCCTAAGTTATACACCGAATTTAAAAACTCAGACAAATTTATACACAAAATTTCAATCTAATATGAATAACGTATGGTTCTAATTAGGAAATTTCATCATCAATAATTTACCATTTAAATACTTCAATCATATGAGCCATTTCCTTTCAACAAATAAAAATTGAAAAATCGTCTGAATTGCTATAGAAAAGCATTATTGCGCAAAATAAAATATTCTATATTTTTCGAACGAATGAACCAAATATAACAAAAAAATATACAGCTGATTCCGGGTACCTCACCAACATACCCACCTAATTTCAAGCTAATCGGATTCTTTTTGCAGCAGTTATCGCGGAACAGACAGACAGACAAACACACAGACGAAAACCAAAACTTTTCGTGTCTCCACAGTAAGCCTTCACTGACGTTTCGGCAATTACTGCTTAAACTAGTAAATCTGCAGATCAGGAGCCTCAACGTCATCTTTGCAAGTCATTGTTTTTTAACACTCATTGCATAATATTCAACTTCCTACAAATCGCTTTTTAAAGTTTTCAAATTACATAAATATTTATGAGCATACAAGATACTTCGTAAAGTTTCAGAAATTAAAAGAGTTAAACAAGTGGTTGTACATTGATGTTCTGAAATTCTGATGAGCTACTTATTCTGGTAGCTTTTTAAATCAAAAATTGCATTTCTTCAGGGGGGCTCTGCCCCCCTGAACCCCCCGCAGTCTATTTAAATTTACATTAGTAATTTTTTATTGATTGTGCGGATGATTATAGTATATCTTAGTTTTTTTTACGCTGTGATTTATAAGGATAAGCATAAGTTTTTTTTATAAATTAATAAAATTTAAATTTAAAATAAAATATTCATGTTAACCGTACACAGCAATAAATCTTGAAGCGACGCCAAAAATGTAACCCTAAAATCCGCTACATTCGGCACAACACAACGACGTGCTTAAAAAAAAAAAAAAAAAAAAAAAAACGGATGAAGTCAAAGAATTTGGTCCCTGTTCCACGTGCTTGTTTTGTTTGGGCCGAATGAGGGCATTTAAATCTAAGCGATAACGCACATCGTATTGCAAACTGTTTTTATGGCATACTGCATCTCCATCTATCTCTTTCCTCCGTGAATAATAGTTAATTTTATTTTACCCAAGATCTTTTTATTCCAGCATCTTTGTTTTCGATAAATGACGTCTAATTCACCTGCTATGCGTACTTACGCAAAACTTTTCTTCTTGTTAGATTAAGAAATACTCGAGAGTTTTATTTTTAATATGCCGCCATATTAATTTTTCTATTCTTATTTTTATTTTTCATTTTCCTGTTTCACGACAAAACATTTCAATTGAAAATTGTTTAAAAGAAAATATTATTCCGGGTTTTGATTTTCTTGGCAACAATTAAAGAAATATTGGTAAATGTTACGGGGAAATGTTACGTTATTCTCTATGAAAATAATGAACTTTTGTATTTTTAAGCAAAATATTTCAATAAAATAAATAAAATAAATGAAATATTGCCTATTTTTATTTCTGGGCTAAAATCCTTCTATATGCAAAGATACAAATGCATTAATTCATCTGTTTTGACGTTGGCTTTACTCAAGCATTATACACGCAATTATACTAATATTATTACGACCAAATGCGTTGCTAGGCAACAGAGAAAGAAAAGGAAAAAAATGAAATATGCATTATGTCAATTTGATAAAACAAAATCCTTTATATTATTGGAAAACATGCATAAAATTCCCCCCAATATTATAAACCTATTTAAAAAAATTTCGCAAATATATTGACATAATTTATTGGAATAATTTAATAATGTTATTTAAAAATTTCAGCATCAAAAATTTACCATTTAAATCCATTTTTCATATGAGCCATTTCTTTCAACAAATGAAAATCTGAAAATCGTCTGACTTGCCATTGAAAAGCATTATAGAGCAAAATAAAATGTTCCATATTTTCCGAACGAATGAACCAAATTTAACCAAAAACTATACAGCTAAGTCCGGGTACCTCATCAACATGCCCAGTGAATTTCAAGCCGATCGGATGCTTTTTGCGGCAGTTATCGCGGAACAGACAGACAGACTAACAAACAGACAGACTAACAGAAACCAAAACTTTTCGTGTCTCCACAGTAAGCCTTCACTGACGTTTCGGCAATTACAACCATGGGTTCTTGTCTGACATTTCACAGGGAAGGGGAAATCTTGAGAACTGCCCTTTGCATTTTTTGTTTTAGGATGGGGAGGATAACAAAATTAATAGAACTACCACAAAAACTTCAAATTTCCTGTAATTTTGAAGGATTTCGGCAGGTTGAGGCTGGGCTGGGAGCTCTATAAAATAGCTTAAGGCTGCTAGCCCTTTAAAACCTGGAGAGTTTTGGTAGAATTGAAAGTCTAATTGGCCGTAATGTAACGGAATACTTTTCACTGTCCTTGTAACTTAACTATACGTCCTACTTTTATAAAATTTGAAATGACTCAACAAAATTCTGCAACGATTATATGTATTACCTTTCAAACCATTCGGCTGGGTAAGTTTCGCGCTGTTATATGATGCCAGACAGATAGACAGACGGATGGACCAGACGACGACTATAGATGCTACGTACTTATATATGTACGAACGCACCTAAAAAGCAGTAATATGTAGAAAAGCTGTACCACACGTGATATGGAATGACTCTTTAATAGGTTTTTAAATATCCACATTTTAAACCCTAGACCTTAAGTATGCTGCCGATTTTTAACAGGTTTAAAAATCTCCGCATTTTTAATCCTAGACCTAAGTAATCTACCCGTTTCAGGGCCATTCCATGAATAAAGGGGAAAATGTCCTGCGCGTGGCACTTATCTAAATACCAATATCTATTAACGTATGTTAAAATATAAACTCTACAATATACATTAATAACAGCAAAAAAAACACCTAGATTTTCAGATTAGCGTAGTTGTTTTAATTTGAGGTTATAATAACAATCTTAACCCTTTAGTGCGCAGCTTTGCATATATGCAAAGAACACTGTTTTGAATCTAACAGATTTTTTTTTATTCGCATATACCTAATTCACACCAGAAAATTAAAATGCAATATTTGCTTTAATTAAAAAACAGACATTCCGTATTTAAATTTACCCATTGAAACTTTCTGGTGTGAAGTTAGATTCTCTGAACAACGTAATTTCTAAAACTTATTCTATCATGGGAATTAAAGGGTTAAAGGTTAAGTTTTGTAAAATAAATAATTATATAAAATAAGGTATATTTGGAGACATACTTATTAAAGTATTTACTAATTTGCATTATTTTAGCATAAAACAGCCACACGACAGTAGTTTTTACTTTTATTGCAGATGTGCAACAGAAGAAAAGATTGGCGCATTATATGAAATATATATCTCTGATTTTTTTCATTATTTTTCCTGTGTTATAAACCTTTCAGAGTATCATATATAATTTTTTCGAAACAAAATAAAAAATCGCACATTTAAGGGTTAAAACAGCAGTAATATGTAGAAAAGCTGTCCCACACGTGACATGGTCTGGCACAACTTAGGTAAGAGTGTTTGCAGTGGGTCAGATTCCATTTTAAAAGAGAATTTCGGTCTGTTTATAGCCCTTGTGTGCAAAAGATGGCAGTAGCATCCGTAACGAATCGATCAAACAAAACCACCACTCCGTACTGCAAGATAACACATGATGCTCTTTATACAAAATGAAATATCGCATATTCATTCAAATCAATGGTAATTGAAAGCGTAAAATTCGCCAATGGATGGCAAAGCGTCATTTCTGGAAAACCTGGGCAGTTTTGATTAATTCTTTTTTGTGATCTTCCAATATTAAGTTAGCAACTATCTTTTAAGATATAGCTGCATTTAGACATCTTTTTTATGCCGGTAAAATTTTGATTGAAATTCGGAAGTTCGTACAGAAAGTCCTTCTTTGCTAGAGTGATTCATTTAAGTAGTCTTAAATTATTTGTGTTTTTTTATGTTTTATTTCCAACTTTAGTTTCTCTTTGCTAACAGTGTTATTTAAAACAAATTTCAGTAATCATCTCAAATTTATGACATAAACGCGTCCTTTACTGCCTGAGTTACTGTTATGCAATATATGGCAGTTTATGCATATCTAGATATATTCTATCTCTTGGTAGTACTTTTATTAACAATTTTGTAACATTTATATAGAATATTAAATGTATTTTTATGCATGTGTGCAGGCATATGCAGTTAAAAATCTAGAAAACGTTTTATTTACCTAAACTTTAAAGCCATTAAACTTTGCTATCAATAGCCTTCATGTTATTGACAGAGGTAGTAGTTCGTTTTATTTACGTGAACTTTAAATTAATTATCCTTTATTATCGACAGAGATATGTTAGAGATACGGATTCGAAACTTAAAAGGTATATAAACAAAGCAGTGCGGCGCTGTCATTAATCACATTTAGTAACTGATTTTTAAAAGTGTCCCCAAATATTACGATAAAAAATTTTAGAAGTATTTAAATATAAACTCTTGTGTAATATTTAATATTATTCTTTGAAAAAACTAATCTCGTGGTATCTATATCTTCATTTTAAAACATAACCAAACTGAGCATCACATACATATGCTTGACGTTTTCGCGACAAACTGTTTTCAGATAACACTGACAACCTCTTCTGTCACATCGTTATCACAAGACAAAGGCATGCCCGGAATGAATTTTGTCTGTTAGGATCGTTTTTCTTTTTCGTCACCGTACAGTTTACTCCTCCATTAATTTTCCTCCAATCGTAGGCGACGCAGATTTGCTGCAAAGGGAAATGAAGAAAAAGCTGAATACCATGCTCTGCGAAGAGAAAATTAAAAATACTGAAATGTAGAGTTGGGAAAAGATTTTTAAACCAGTTCTCCCGAGAGGTGTTTGGATTTTGAAGATGAAAGGGAGAAAATGAATATCTGAGATTTATCACTTTTTGAGATGAAATGCATTACAGGAATAAATATTATTCTTTAAAGAGTTTTTAAAAATAATAAAAAGTTTTCGCGAGAATAAATCTTTAGAAAAATTGTATGAACATCGAATGTTTTCTGTTGATAAGAGTAACGTGTTTAAAGAAATGCTAAAGTTAAAGAAAACTTTTAAACTATTCTTAAAGAAAAATGCAGGTTTGTTGAAAGTAATCTCTTTACATTTCCTTTGTTGTGTTTTCTTATATATTATCACAAACTTAAAGCATTTTTATGGTGAGAATTGTCTTTAATGAAAAATTTTATTATCATCTTACTGCAGATTCACCTTTTTTTTTCTTTTTTTTTTCTTTTTTTTTTTCTTTTCTTTTTCTTTTCTCTTTTTTTCTTTATTTTCTTTATTATTTTTTTTTCATTGGAACATATTTTAAAATACAGGTATGAATTACACGAATTCTCAAAGAAAAAATAAGCCAAAAATTACTAAAAGTTACTCCATTATATACAAAAAAAAATTCTTAGTTTATTGCATACTAATATTTTCAGTTGAATACTTTTTCCTACTTGCAGAATACATCAATTTAAATATTTACGTCAACCTGGATAGGAGGGTAGACACGAGATAAATATATATTTATAAACGGATACCTCCATAGATAGATAAATAGATAGTAATCGCTAGTAATGTTGGATGATGATTTTTTTCAGTGATTCAGATTATTTTTAAAAATTAGTCCTCATACATGCATAACAAATAAAACGTAAATGCTACTACATGTGTCTATCTCTCAATGTAGTAGATCAATTTAAGTTTCTATAAGTGGGTAAATAGGTAATACCTTTGTGGAGATATATAGATATCTGTACAGATAGGTAGACAGACATACAGACATTTGCATAGTAAACAAAATAATTTGCTATCCAACGTATACTTCATTCATAAATTTAAAGATGATAAAAAATAAAAACACATGAATAAAATAAAACTCAACGTTTTGGTTTAATCTTCAAAACCATCTTCAGGAGTAAAATTTTCTAAAAACACAAATCGGCAGGAAACAATCTACATGGTACATCGTCAACAATGATACATTATATTCAAACTGGAAGAAGCAACGAAAACTTCAAAAATCCAAAGCTTTCTCACCGCCATCTTTGAGAATAAGTGCTGATACGTTTTTTCATTAATTTTTGATTAACTGCTCTTCTTTTTATCGAAAAACATGCTTTAGCGATATATAAGTATACTATGTCAAAAGACACTTGCACAATCTTTCGAAAAATACCTCATTCATCGATGTGACTTTAGTATGTGAAGAAAAAAAAGGATGTTAACATCAGAAGTAATATACAGGTTGTCCACTTTCAACGATGTCAATGTCTAATTACTAAACCGATTGTCATAGACATATACTCGTAGTTCCAATTACAAAAATGTTTTAAATGAGGTAAAGAAGAATTTTAAAAGAGATTTGGGTGAATATAAACATTTCTTAAAAAATTACGAAATTTAAATTTTTATACGGTCCCCCTGTCTTATAAGTTATATTTAGAAAAAATTTCCTATTACACTGGCAAGTAAGACAAAAAAAAGCCCATTATTTTACGATTAAAACTGACCGAGTAACAGCTGCTTAAAGTTGGAGCATATTTTTTGCTGCGAAATAGGGGTCTTTCACAAATTTAGTAGAGATATAAATAATCATCAGATATATTAAAAAAAAATAGTTGAGGGTAAAATTAACGGTGCAACATAAATTTCAAATCTATAATCATTCTGACATATTATTGAAAAATATAAAATTTGCACTAAACATATAAGATGGAAAAAATAACAGAATTTCTGTTAAAAAAAAAATTGATGAAAAGGAAGAGCCTCAATTCTTTAGAAAATGATACATATTTTAAAATGCTGTTACATTCCACTAGCCTGCAAAATTTGGGTTGTGTCATGTGTTATAGCTTTCGATAATTGATTCTTATGCATTTTGGTGCGCTGAATCCGAAACTGACTTTAATTTTTTACCATCACGTAAAGATTTTTCACAAGTCGTAAATTTCACAGTTAAAAAGTTCAAAGTTAAAATGGAACCTTCTACACATACACACACTTCATCGGACATCTGAGCTGTTTAGCTGTAAGAATCCCAGTATAAGCCAAAAAATTTAATTACTGAATAAAATAAGATAAAATAAAATAAAATAAAATAAAGGCTAACATCTGTTTTATAGCATGAGATTTTCGATATATTTATCTTTGAAATTTACAATTTGCGAAAAATAATTCTAACGTGATAAGGTTAGTTGGGGCAACTGGGCCATGATTTTACAATGTGACTGAAGAGAAACTTTTCTCTGCTCTCCATGGAAACGAAGGTCGCGCGATGCGCGCGCATCCTACTTTAGAATGCGATTGCGTTTTGTTGTGGCTGGAACGATACGAAGCAATGTTGTGATTTTTAAAAAGCATGATCGCTGTAATATTTTACAGTTTGTTGATGAGGCTAAGCCTCCCTTATTTCGAAAAACCGGATCATTTGTTTGATAATTCTTGCTGTATATATGTATATAATCATGATCTGTAATAGTCATTAAATATTTAAAGAAAAGATCCCAGAAAGCACCTCCTTCTTTGAGTTGATGTTCGACTGTCTTTGAAAATTTTCTTTATGGTGCATCACGCCGGAAAGAAAGAAAAAAAAAAGTATTCGTTACCCTATTAATGTCTTCAAAACACAAATAAGGAAATAGAGCATAGTAAGTGATAAGAAGACGGCAAAGGTACGATTAAGTTTTTCATATTTATTTCGAAATGTCTGATTTAGAAAAGTTGAAAAAGAACCGTATAGTTTTGAGAACAGCAGTAACAAAGCTGATTAATAATATAGAAAATGTTATGAAGGATAGTCCAATAAATTTTGATAATTTAGAAGAATTATTTATTCAGTTAGATACTAAAGCAGAATTATTGAAGTCAGTTGACGAGAAAATTGAGCCCCTTTTAGGGTTAGACGACTATGAAACTGAAATCAATTCTGTTTATGATTACGTGGATAAAATATCAGTTGCAAAATTCCGGGTGAAGAAAAAATTAACCGAAAACAAAAAAAATTGTTAATGTTGATTTAAATAACAGTCAAGATTTAAAATCGAATGTGATTAATTATGAAAACTCAGTTGTTAAATTGCCAAAACTCAATATACAAAAATTCTATGGCGACTGTACGCAATTTATTTCATTTTTTAATACCTTTAAAAATACAATTCACGAAAATAAATCGCTTTCGAAAATTGAAAAATTTTATTATTTGAAGAGTTATTTGTCTGGAGCTGCGGCTAATGCTGTAGAAGGTTTTGAAATATCAGAAGCTAATTATGACGCAGCATTGAAAGTTTTAGAATCGCGTTATGGTCAAAAAGACGTGATAATTAATCATCACCCGAACAAGCTTCTTAATTTATCCCCTGTTTATAAGGCTAACGAAATTCAAAAATTGAAAAAATTGCACAGTGATATAGAAATAAATGTTCGATGTTTGTCCACATTAGGACTCGAACCAGCAAATTATGGCTCCATGCTTATCGCCGTAATTTTAAAATTAATACCGGCAGAATTAGCTTTGGAATATAATAGACAAAATGTAGATAATTTAACACATTCAGATATACATAAATTATTAGATTTTCTGCACGCTGAAATAAAAAGCAGAGAACACACATTTTTTTCGAGAATGAAAGCATTTGAAAATAATAAAACAAAAATCAAGAGTCAAACAATAAAATCTGAATTTAAATCTACTTGTGAATTTATGAACATTTCGAATGATAAATCGACTTCAGATAGGCAGCGGGCTCATTGTATTTTTTGCAACGATAGTAAACATTCATCTGATTTGTGTGAGGCTGTTGATGTAAACACTAAAAGAAATTTGTTGAAATCTCAAGGAAGATGTTACCTTTGCTTAGGCAGGAAACACGTTATCAAAAATTGTAACTCTAAAACTAGTTGCAAGAACTGTTCAGGCAGACATAATCAAACGATATGCCTAAAATCTAAATTAATAAAAGAAGTAACTACACCCGAATTAAAAGGTAATGAAAGTGAAGCTAGGGAAAAAGTGATTTCGGCTATTTCCTCTACAGAAAATAATAAAATTCTTCTACAAACTTGTTGTGTAAAAATAAAATCAAACGGAAAACAATCTCTAATTAGGTTACTTTTAGATTGTGGGAGCATGCGCACCTTTATATCTGAAGAAATAGCAAATAAATTGAATTTACAGGCAATAAGGAAAGAAAAATTGTCGGTTTTTACATTTGGAAATAAGAACCCCATTGAAAAAACCTTTGAAGTAGTTAAACTAACTATTGAAAATAAAAATGTACCTAATTCAAAATTAGATATAGAAGCGCTAGTCACCAATCAAATATCAGCTACTGAAATCCCCCCACCTGAAATCAATGATTTGATGAAAAGTAAACAATTTGAAAATTTAACCCTTGCGGAAACACCCACATCCAAAGAACCCATTACATTACTTATAGGTGCTGACTATTATTATGAGATTGTTACTGGAAATATAAAACATTTGAATAAAAAATTAGTAGCTGTCGACACCATTTTTGGTTGGTGTCTACAGGGAAAAACAACTGACAGTTATACGCCCTTAGCATTTAATGTAATAGTTGAAAAAATTTTTATTTCTGAACAGATTGAAAAATTCTGGAATATCGAATCATCTGGCCTTTTTAATACTAAACAGGATTCAGATTTTTCGGAAAACAATGTTATGAAGCAGTTTGAGTCAGAAATTAAATACAATGATAAGCGATATACAGTTTGATTTCCGTGGAAGCTTGAAAGGGAACGTTTAAATGACAATCGGAAAATTGCAGAATATAGATTTTTTAAACTCAAACAAAGATTGATTAAAAACCCTGAATTATTTTTTGAGTATAAGGAGATGTTATCAGATTATTTGAAACAAGGTATTATTGAGTTAGTTACAGAGCCTGAAGAAAAACAAAATGTAACTTTTTATTTACCTCATCGAGAAATAATTAGGACTGATAGGACAACGAGCAGATTACGCATAGTTTTCGATGCCTCTGCTCATGACACAGGCTCACTGTCTTTGAATAATTGCCTGCATGTAGGTCCAAATTTGTATCCTGAAATATTTGATGTTTTGTTACGGTTTAGATTTAATCCCATAGCTTTTACAACTGATATAAAACAAGCTTTTCTACAAATAATTATAGATGAAAAAGATCGTGATGTAACAAGATTTTTATTTTCACAAGATTTGTTTGATAATTCTAAACCCTTTGAAATTTATAGATTCACCAGAGTGTTATTTGGAATTAGTAGCAGTCCCTTTTTATTGGCTGCAACAATTAAACACCACTTGAAAAAATACACCGAAAAATATCCAGACACAGTAAAATTTTTAAATGAAAATATATATGTCGATGACGTTATAGGAAGTCATGAAAATATTGATCAAGCCCTATCCACTAGTTTACAATGTATTGATATATTTGAAAATGCAAGTATGCATTTACACAAATGGCATACGAACTCTTTACCCCTTAGTGAACTATGGAAAGAAAATGGCATAACTTCAGAAGTTAATTCTGAAGCTTTTGGAGAACAAAATCTCCCTTATAAAGTTTTAGGAATCGCTTGGAATAATTCCAAAGATTTACTTTATTTTGATGTTCGAGGTTTAGTTGATTTCGTTTCAAGAAGAATAGACACCAAAAGATTTATTCTACAAGTTTTAGGTAGGATTTTTGATCCACTTGGATTCCTAGGACCATTTACATTAAGACTAAAATGTATAATTCAACAAATTTGGAATTTGGGTCTAGATTGGGATGACACCTTACCCGAAGATTTACGTATACTTTGGAGTAGCTGGTGTAACGAACTCCCTCATTTGAAAAACTTTTCAGTACCCAGACACTATTTTTCTGACATCACCAATTGGCATGATTATGACCTACAATTACATATTTTTGCCGATTCGAGCATGAAGGCTTATGGTACGGTTGCTTATTTACGTGTAGCAACAACCACCGAAAATGTTCGAACAGTTTTTGTTGCTTCGAAAAACAGGGTTGCTCCACTGAAAGCGCTTACCTTGCCAAGGCTTGAATTGATGGCCGCATTGTTGTCGGCCAAGCTAAGTAGTAACATTTTGAAAGCTTTAAAATTGAATGTACCGACTTATTACTGGACAGATTCAACAATATCCTATTTTTGGATAAAAGGATCCCCTAAAAAGTTTAAACCCTTTGTCAGAAACAGAATTGAAGAGATCCATAAATTGACCTCACCTGATAACTGGTATCATTGTCCTGGTACTGCCAATCCAGCTGATATAGTTTCTCGAGGATCAAAAATCTCTAGGATAATCAATGATACAACTTGGTTACAAGGACCAGAATGGCTAAGTTTACCTCCTGAGTGTTGGCCAATATCAGAAAACAAAGAAATCGCTTACTCAGATGAATTAGAATACAAAAAAAATCCTAACGATGTTTTTCAGAGCGAGTGCTTAGTCAAAAAACTCGAAAATCCCATAAACATTTCAAAGTATAGTAATTTAGAGAAACTTTTGAGAATTACCGTTTGGGTAAAGAAATTCATTATGAAGCTGAAAAAATCAACTGAAGTGCAAGACGTAATAACAACCGAAGAATTACTCGAAGCTAAAATTTTTTTGATACAATCTGAACAAAAACAATTTTATAAGGAAGAAATAGAATCTCTAAAAAATAGTAAATCAGTGGATAAGACGTCATCCTTATCAAATTTCATGCCCTTTATTGACAAAAACGGGTTGATGAGGTTGGGCGGAAGGCTCGAATTTTCTAACCTGTCCGCAGAAGAGAAAAACCCAATAATTCTCCCCAAACATTCTTGGTTAACTACTCTAATAGTTCGTCAAGAGCACGAGAAAATTATGCATGGAGGGACAGCCAGTACTTTGGCAAAAATTAGATCTCGTTTTTGGATACCTAAAGGTCGTCAGTTGGTCAAGAGTGTTATCAAGAATTGTATAATATGTAAAAAATATTTCTCCAAACCAGCAGACCAGACACACCATTACCAAAAGACAGAGCTAGTGAAGCACCGCCATTCGCAATCTGCGGTTTAGACTTCGCCGGTCCGATCTATATCAGAAATTTTAAAGAAACGCAAAAATCTTACATTGTCCTGTTTACTTGCGGTGTGACTAGAGCCATTCACCTGGAACTCGCGTCTGATATGACAACAAATTCCTTTTTGATGGCATTCAGAAGATTCACAGCTAGACGAGGAAATCCCAAAATTATTTATTCTGACAACGCAAAAACCTTCAAAAAGGCCAAAGGTGAACTCGAAAATTTATACAACATACTGACAGACAAAGTATTTTTAAATTTTATTACAAAAGAGAGAATTGTATGGAAGAATATTATAGAAAGAGCTGCATGGTGGGGAGGTTTTTATGAGCGACTAGTAAAGTCAGTCAAAGACTGTTTGAGAAAAGTAATTGGTAGAGCACTCTTAAGTTATGATGAATTAGCGACTCTGTTGACAGAAGTGGAAGCAGTTTTGAATACGCGACCATTGACGTATGTATATAGCGACAGCAATGAACCAGAACCTCTTACTCCAATGCACTTTTTAAATTTTGGAAAAGAACTTTCATTTCCTATTAATTTTTTTGAAATAATTGAAGATTGTTCGAAGAGATCAACACTCCTGAAAAGAAAAAAATATCAATCTTTACTATTGAAACAATTGTGGACCAAATGGAAAAAACAATATTTGATGGATTTGAAAACAGCCCATTCCTTGAAAAATCCTAATGCCCATACGCCACTGAAAGTGGGCGATATTGTTTTAATTCAAGATGACGCAAAAAATAAGTTTCTTTGGAAACTTGGTAAGATTCAGACTGTCATTCCTGGAAGAGATGGCAATATTGGTTCATACGAAATAAAAACAGCGAGTGGAATCTTAAAAAGATCCATTCAGCACTTGTATCCCTTTGAAATACAAAACGACTAACAAGTGACTTTTTGCAGACTTTTTATGAACATTCATAAACTTTTATAGACATTTATTTAGTTTGTTTTTTCTGCATTTAGGACTCTAAATATTTTCTTTCTCTTTTTTAATTTTTAGTGTTATTTATATATAGAATCTTTTTGAATTTTGGTATAAGTAAGTATATGATTTAACTGCAAAAAAAAAATGTGTGTGTTATTTAACAGTCATTATTTTTACTGTGTAATTTAAAGTGTTTTATTTAGAATTTATTGATATTTTGAATTTGACTAATTAAGTGATTAATTAGATATTGTTTGAATTCTTACATTTAGTATTTTGTATTCGAATTTTGAAAATTGTATTAGATTACTGAACCACTGATACGAAAAATTGAATTTTTATGATTTTATGATGGAATTCTGATTTGTGAACTCTTTAAGAGTTCAGGTGGGGAGTGTGAAGAGAAACTTTTCTCTGCTCTCCATGGAGACGAAGGTCGCGCGATGCCCGCGCATCCTACTTTAGAATGCGATTGCGTTTTGTTGTGGCTGGAACGATACGAAGCAATGTTGTGATTTTAAAAAGTATGATCGCTGTAATATTTTACAGTTTGTTGATGAGGCTAAGCCTCCCTTATTTCGAAAAACCGGATCATTTGTTTGATAATTCTTGCTGTATATATGTATATAATCATGATCTGTAAATAGTCATTAAATATTTAAAGAAAAGATCCCAGAAAGCACCTCCTTCTTTGAGTTGATGTTCGACTGTCTTTGAAATTTTTCTTCAGTGACTCTGTCGCTTCTGACAATTCAGCTTCAAAAAGCTAATGTTCATTTGAATTAAAATCTGAACTTCTGTAAATGTGTTCAGTTAAGTTCCCCCTATCAGACAGAAATGCTCAAAATTACATTTTTATATTTAAAAATATAAAAATATGCATATTTCATCTTTCTTTCCTCATGGGTCCAGTTGCCACATAAAAATGGGGTAAGTTTTGCTGTCACTGTGTCTAAAAAAAGCGCTAAAAGTGAAAATATTAGATTTATTTGTGCCAAAAACATAAAAATTAAGTAAGCACTTATGTACTTTAGTATAGGTAATAAGTATAAAAATCACATTGGTATTTTAAGGAAAAAAATAGCAAGGTAAATCTGTATATCGTACAATTTCAAGGTTTTGCTATCTCGCTTTCAGGGGCAACGTACTTGCATTCGTAAAATGTTGAAATAATTTAATGACACCAGTATTTACCGGAGAATCTATTTGTAAAAGAGTAAAAGTATATTTTTGTGTACTTAATAAAGGTGAAATTTTCATTATAAAATTCCGGTGCCAATGTAGCAATTAGGGATTAAAATTATGTGATGCCATAACGGCATCACCGCCTCTCAAAGGGTCAAGAAATTTGAGTTGATACCACCCAATATGCTTTTTTAAAATTTTATTACGTAATTTTAATAAGGTATTCTATAATTTTCTTTATTGTGAGCAAAAAACAATGAAGAAATTTATTTCCCGTAGTATGAGAAACTCAAAAAAAAATTATTTATAACTATTGGGGTAACTGGATCAAGCATGGTCCATTTACTCCGGATACATGTCCCAGTTACCCATTCTTGAAAAATTTATGGGGTAACTGGGACACCGGGCTTACATTTGAAACCAGAAGTAAATATGTATAGATACCTAATAATATTAATGTAGTTATATGCCTAATCTTTAAAAAAAAAATAAGATTGTTTAATAAAAGTACTTACAGTATTTTAATAAAAAGCCGAGGAAGTTCAACCATATTGACGTTGTTTTTTAAAAAAAAAACGTAAATTTTTGACAACCTATCACAGCAAAGTGAGAGTTATGATTGAGATGACACACGTTGTTTTAGGAAGTAGAGATTAAGGTGCATTGTTCACAAAAGCTAAAACTTAAGAAACATCAACAGTTTTTTATAAAATAGCCTATGGTCCAGTTATCTCGTGGATCCAGTTACCCCAACTAACCTTATTTAAAATTGAAGGTCGTTTTCAGATTCAGTGCTAAAAAGTACATAAAAATCAATTATCAAAAGTTAAAAACACAACAATCTCTTCCATTTTATAGTATCATATTGTCTCTATTTTTTAACTTTGAAATTTACGATTTGCGAAAACTCCTGCGACATGATGGTTAAAAATTAAGTTAATTTTAAGATTCAGTGCTGAAAAATACATAAAAATCAAATATTATAAAAGTTAAAAATCACAACTATCGCAGGCTTGTGTTATCTAATATGAAACTTTTCCTTAAACTTTTTGGCGAATACGAAATTTTTTGTGTTATCCCGTAAAATAAGTATAAATGATAACCATAAAAAATCATAATAATATTAGATTGCCATCGGATTTAGGGTATGTATGGATCAGTATATAAAATTTAACCTCGATCGGATATTTGAAAGTAATTCAAAGTTCGAGTACAAATTTCGAACTGGAAAGATATGCATATGATCGTTGTAAGTTAAATAAAAACTTATAAAAACAACATAATTTTTGTTAAAAGAAATTATGAAAAGAAACAGCCTAAATCCTTACAAAATAAAACATATCTTAAAATACGATTATTTTAACCAATATGAAACTTAATTAATAAAAGTTAACTAACTCAATCGTAATATTTGTACGATTTCTTTCAAAGCGCTTTCATTAAAAGTGCAGATACACGTGAAATAAGTTCTTCTAATACTTTAAGAAATTTATATAGGACCCCTCAAATCATGGCGCAACTCATCTGTGTTCAGATGCAGAAAAGTGGTATAAGTCATGCATTTCAAAGTTTCTTAACTCGGTCAATTTTAGTGTTAGATGAACGGGAGTTGTTTTGTATTTCTTTTTAGTGTAATAGGATTTTTTTTTCTAAATATAATATACGAGCGGGGTACCGTATAAAAAATTAAAATTCGTTATATTTTAAGAAATGTTTTTATCGACGCAAATCGCTTTTAAACTACTTCTTTACTTTATTTAAAACATTTTTGTAATTGAAATTATATGTCTATGAGTAACGGTTTCGGAATTAGCCATTGGACTTCGTTGAGAGTCAGACAACTGTGTATGACGGTTTTCACATATATTTTGTAAACCGGGAAGCCCGTTTTTTATCTGCTTGTTATGATAAAGTAATAAAACCTATTAAAAAATACGTTCTTTCGTCATTAAAAAATCACAAATTTTGTATGAAAATGAAATTTTATTAAACTAGTTGGATGTGCCAATCCAAACACTTTCTTCTTTCTCATATATTTTAATATTTTAAAATGTTGTTACAAATGTCAATATTTCATTTCTATTAGTTTAATACTATATCAATTTTGACTTTCTTCTTACATTTCTGCTTCAGTCAATTAATCGCAGTAAAACCAGTTAATCTTGATCATAATATTTATTAAAATCAATAGTTTTTTTTTTTAATTCTGTTGTATATCAGCTGTTCGCGAATAGTCGGCTTATCAGGATTGGAAGTTCCCGTCGATTCACGAGCCACCGGTGTATAATAGAACTACAAAAAATCAAGAAAATTAGACAAACATCGCTATTATAGTGCTCCGTTTTGGCGGAATATTTCCAAATTCAGGGAGGACCTTCTTGCCATGGCCAAAAATATACATAAAAAATTCGGTTCAATTGTATGCATAACTTCATACACTTTTCGATGGTACAATATTCAAAATGCACAAAAATCGCTATTACAACGCCCCCTGCAGGTGGATTTTTTCAAATTAAGGGAGGACCTGCTTGCCATAGCCTAAAATTAAAAAAAAAAATGGTTCAATTCTATACAGAACTTCATACACTTTTTGATGGTACAATGGGGACAGACACACGGACACACGGACATACAGACATTTTGCATGAACGTGTTTTTTGGGATCTCTGACCCCTAAAGCGTGTAAATCAATCCGTCGAAAACTGGAAGTCGAAATAATTTTCCATTACAATACTTTCTTCTATTGAGGACAGAAGAAAGTAAAAATGATCATTATATAAGACATGAAAAATAGCATGGAAAAACAGCATTATATAAGGCACGGAAAAATTAATTTTCCAATACGTATAACAAAATATTAGATATGTTCACTTATTACAGGCACTGAAATAGCAATTCTTTTAGAAGAAATAACCCCTGAAGTGTTTAATTTGTTTAGGACCTTTTAGCTTATTAGTGCGAGGCTAACGAAAAAGACCTATTTTTACAGACTGCTAGAATGACGTGATGCTCTTTTCGTACGCCTGCATTGGTGCATTCGAGAATCACGTGACTCCAGCGGTCTGTAAAAAAAGATACGTGGAATGCATCGCGGTATCCGCAGTTTTTTTTAGGCGCAAAGCGAGGCGGTTAGCCTCGTTATGAGTGTGTATTAAGTAGTGATTGGATTTCAAAGTTTCAGAGGTATTTCTTTGGCCTGAAACATGTTGTGGAGCAACATCTACCACTTTCTGGAGCGATTCATCAGTACATTTTTTATAATTACGAGTACCTACAGGAGATTTATACATACGCGACATTATTACACCAGCACTTCTACAAAAATGTAATAAATATACTAATACGACGTTTATATTTGCAGTAACTATTTGCTTTTATGTTTATATTTTCAAAAATAAACTAAATAAACAATTAAATTTAAAAAAATCATCAAACCCGACTGCGTAAAAAGCGAATTAATTAATTATTTCTCATCAGTGTGAAACTATTTTTTTTTCCATTCCTACTATTATCCTATCCATCCTATCCTATCCTATTATATACCTATCCATCACACTCTCGCTATATATATATCTTGTTCAAATTTTCAATCGTTAATAAAATAGTTATTATTCATCCAATCAAACTCAAATATTTTTTTTTTAATTTGTAGTGGATGACACTTGATGTTAATCCAGTTTTTTTTTCAAATATTAATTCATTAATTTAATTAAATTAATTAATTTTCAATAATTGAGAGAGCCCTCTTCTTGATCAAGGTATTTTAAGACCGAGAGACCCTTCTTCTTGATCAGGGCATTTTAAGCGCCACTCAAGAGGAAAGAAGAATGGGAGAAAAAAAATTCTCTTATTGACCTAAATAGGAATTGACTTAAAATACTTTTTTAATATTACTTGTTTATATTACTTACCTATTTTTTTTTCATTTACTTGTATTGATGACTTTTAAGTTGTGTTTAATTGTTAGTTCCTATCTATAAACACTGTTTTGATGAGGTGTATAGATGTCTATGATGGTTAGAGTTGCAGTAAAACTAGAGATCTTACCTACACAACTTCCAGGTTGTATAATACTTTAACGGAGCTTCTGACTGTAAAATAGTCAATAAAACATCGTCTTCATTTTGAAAGGCCTATCGAATGATATGCCACTCAATAGGGTGCATAAATTTTTCTTTTCGTCTCTACCGCCATTTTGTACTTTACGGCCGCATTTTAATTTATAAAAATAAAACCTAGCCTATAACCATCGGGCCGTTAAGACGAATTGATAGAGGCCTCATTCATTAAAATCCATCCATCCGTTGGGATGTTTCGAGGGTATAAAGAAATCCACATACACAGATACGCGTGAAACACATAATCCTTCTTTTCAGTCGGGTAAATAGTGGTGATTTTTTCCCGAGACATTCTCACCCCCAAACTTTAGCTAACGTTCATCAAAGTCTTGCAGATTTCATATTTTCAATTAATATAAATTTTCTGGACGTATAATGTGAACATACGGGTAATGAGAAATTATTACTTATAAAGGAGATTTGCACACAAAGCCTCTTCAAATAGAGAACTTTCTTCTGAGACTGCTGTTCCAGAGTTACTTTACTCTCAAAATTAATAATGCTCACGCGAAATTAATTACAGCTACTTTTGTAAGAAAAATAATCCTCTGTTCATAAAATAACTCTTCAAGATGAACAGAAATTCATCAGAAATTAATTTAATTAGGTATGACAGAATGAATATGATTTGAGTTCTTAGTGGTCCAAAAGATTTGAATTGACGAAAAAAATGTATTCATCTTATTACTTTTCTTTTTACGATGTTAGAACCGTTATGAATGTCGTACAGTTGGCCCGACAGGAAAATTCCTAAAATTACGGTCGAACTAAAGGTAACTAAGTGAAATTACCTTTAAAGGGGAGCATCACAAAGGTCGAAAAACGCCTTTTTAATTTAATTAAATTTAATTTAAAAAAAGAGGTCCTACTTTTCTTTTACAAAATTATGCCATCTGAAAGAAATAAGTCATGTCAATCACCAAAAAAAATTTTAAGCAAATCGGTTGCATAGAAAATGCGCAGTTGTGATAATAAGAATATAGCATGAAAAGTATAGGACAAAATACTACTGACGGTCACTCTTAAGAATACAAAATGCTGCCTAAAACTTAAAATTTTCTTGAAGCACTGTTTTCAGCTGTTTTGCCCATCATACGTAGTATAGGGTAAGTCTTGTAATCGTTTTTAAAACCGAAAAAAGATTTTGACTGATTTACACGCTTCAGACACTGGAGATTCAGAAAAACATATATATTTAAAAAAAAAAAAAATGCCGCCCGTCTGTCTGTGTGTGTCTGTAAAACGCCCTATCTCCCGAACAAATTGAGATAAAGACTTGAAATTTAGTGTGTACTTAGTATGTAATAATGGAAAGAAGCCTATTGAATATCAGTAACCTCGATTATACGGCACTATTTTTTTCGAACTCTCGAAATATTCGTTCTGATAAAAGGTATATAAAAATTTTCCAAAATTTTTTATTTAAAGGAGTGAATGTAAAAGACAATAAAGAAACAAATTTTGCGTAAAAGATGAAGTCGCGCGGATAATGAGTTGCCGAGATTTTGTAATCCTATTTTTCACACTTTGCGACTTTTCATGACCCTATGTATTTCATTCAAATTTCAATTCAAAGATGTATTTTAATTGCAAATAAGACGCTTAATCCGACGAAGTAAACTGTTATTTAATATGATTATAATTTTTGGTGTTATAAGGAAATTTCTTTTATGCTATTCGGTACTACTTGCTTATCTCATCGACCAAAAAACTATCGCTAAATGCGCCATGTTTATCGCAAACTTGGCGATATATCGTCAAATCTGGAGATAAAAATTTTCGCCAAATGTGACACCAACTTGGCGCTGTCTTCGGTATTTTGCAAATTCCCATACACTCCCATTGTAATACAATCAGGGTCCTGTTTTGTTAAAAATATGTAAATATGCATTTAAATTTTATTTTGGAATTGCAATGCATTTTATTAATAGTTTACACACATGTTTTATTTTCATATTTTATATTATGCATATCCAAGATGGGTAAGTATTATGGTGGCCCCCAACGACTAGTTTTAACAAGTTAAACAAGTTAGTCTTTTTAACACTTTCCAAACATAAGGGGCAGTCAAATGAAAACCGAACACACTCTAAAATGTAAGTATGGCAAATTTTGAATAAAAAATTGCAGAACTGTAAATTTGCACTCTTGCACTTCAACTTTAGCTCTTCCGAATGAAACCGACGTCCACAAATGTATTTCTTCAAGGGGCCAAAAATGTAAAAATCACACGGAGGAAGATCGGGGCTGTATGGAGGATGTTGAAGTGTTTCCCAGCCAAATCTCTGAAGCCATCATCAGCTTGGCGGTATGGGGAGTTTCAATTTTTACAAAGTGTCTGCGTAGCGTTTCGTATTGTTTGTGACTCCACTTCTTTACTTGCCTCGAATTCTAATGCTGGGCGAAAACTTGAAGCTAACATGTTTCCGCTTTCATCGCCAAAAGTTTGTCTTTTTTGGCGGTGATCTCCTTATTAACAACTGTCGGATCAAAGCCGCCTAAAGACTACAAGCCAAACACAAGGTTTCGTGACGGTCACTTCGCGGGGCTTACGCCAGCAGAGAACAGCACAGGCTTATTTAAAACATATCAATACTTTCCTCTACATTCCAACTAAATTATCACAGCATACGGAAAAAATTATATACATACTTGTAGTTTAAAGACGCTAATTAAGCGCTTTTCATCCAATTTCGATTACTCCTCAACAGCAAAATATACTATATTTATGAAATAATATCACTGTGTCAATGAAAATGTGCCTCAGTATTAAAGTTAAGAGTACATGAAAGAAAACTGGATCGTTAATAATAATAAAAAAAAAACAACAAAATATTAAATTTATTTTAGTGAACAGTTTTTATTATATTTATTCTACTTTGAAATTTAGAAACAATATCAATTATCTACTTTCTATATATTCAAAAACACGACTTGAACATACATATACATACATAAATTTTCAGTTTAAACACATATCAATTGAATTATTTTGCTTTTAATTATTTCACTTTCAAAAATAAATACATACTAATAAGTGTGCCAATCAAAACCCACATTTAAAATTAAGTTAAAGTGAAAGCAAAGTGAATGTCAAATAAAAACAAATTCAATTTGTTATCTATTTTTACTGTTTACTGTGGTCTGAAATTATACAGTAAATATTCTATTAAATATTTAGTGATTTGAAACCTTCACATAACAAATTTAGTATAAATAAATAGTAAAATTAAAGCATATATGAAATTAAATATTCATACAGATAAATTTTTCGTACCTACTGCAAACTTTACTTATCAGAAATGGGTAATTTTCACATAAAATCCATTAGAATTGAGAAACATAAAACTCTCATAATAAAACAAAACAAGGTCATGAAATAGAAAATTATTATTATTATTTTAATTTTGTGTTAGTTTAACATATTATGCAAGGTACAAGCAATAGATTTTTTAAAAGTGTATACTGAAACATGACAGAGGGAAAAAAAAAGAAGAAGAAAGAAAGAAAACACTTTCATCAATCCAAATTACAATTTTCCTAACTTATGTTCATTTTCCTCGGATATTTGAGATTTAACTGCTAAAAAACACAGAGAAACCCAAATCCTTCCACGAAAATATTTCATTTCCAAAAATAATGTTGTGCGGGCTGTTTAAATGATTGTTCACATGTTTTAAGCTTAAAATAATCAATATTTATGAGATAAAAAATATAAAGGGCAATGACTAGATCGAAAAGTAAATTTATAATTATAGAAAATTTATTTTATTTATTGTTATTTTTAATTAAACATTAAAATGTATATAAAAACACACACAATTTTTTCAAAGATGTGGGGGTGGGGGGGGGGGTTGCCAACATCGGTTTTGCATAAGGGCGCTGACAAGCCTTCCAAGTCTTATGAATTAATTGTTTACAGTGGTTGCAAAAATAGAGATTCAAACACATTATCCCCATATCTCCAGTTTTCACGTATAAGCATGGTTTATGTAACAAATATTATAAAAGGAATTTTTATCAAGATATTAAGAGTTTAATAACAATAAATTGGTACGTATACAGGGATGCCACCGGCGAGTATTTTTCTATTCTATTCGCACCGCTATTTAAAAAATATAAAAATAAATTTTGTAGTATATTTCTAATGCAAATGTTGTCAAACTGTATATCAAAGATTTTTGTTTTGAGAAAGTGGTGCAAGTCAGAATAAAAAAATAGTCGCCTGTGGCAGCCCTGCGTATATTGACTGTACTTTAAAAGAAGTAAACAAGATAATATGTGTCCATAGCGACTTTGCTGAAAATTTCTAGTATATTTAAATTTTTAGTATGAAAATACTCATAAAGATACATAAATTTTGTATCAGATTAAATCCCAATCAATTCTGCATACAAAATAATTAGTTATTATTCACACGACAAGTGTTTTCTAATAAATAGACGTTTATTAAAAGTCACTTTAATGAGAGAAAACAGAACAAATTAAAAAGGGAGGAAGGTGTGACAAGTTAGAAATTACTAAATAATTAGGCTTGTAACTAAGACTTTTGGCTGAACATTTTTGAGCATGATTAGTACCCAAAGAACCCAGTCTGACATAAGTTTCAGCTGTCTGGTGCCAATATTTCCGAGTAAATAAAATTCAGAAGTTTTAACCGAAATTTTTGAATAGCAAGAAAGGTAATGTTGCAAATAGCTATTACGAAAATGAAAATTTAAACAATAGTATTTGTACTGTACTATAGACAAAATTTCATCAGTTTTCAGTGATAAATTCCCGAGTAATAATGATTTTAAAGTTTTTTTATTAATTTGTTTAAATTAAAAGAACTAATTAAAATTTCTACTTGAAAATATAATAATTGAGGTAGAAAAATATGTCGCATAGGACATTAAAATTTCAAACTGAATTGGCCGTATAGCTTCCAAATTATAAGGAGAGATGTGTTGGCCGCAACAGAACTGTCTAGCTCTAGCACATATTAAAATGAAGCTATTTTTACATATTTATAAAGAATATAATTAAACAATGAAAACTTTATTAATTAATAACTTTTGAGATAATTCACCGATTCACACCATTCAAGCACCAATTTTTAGCAAATTACGAGAGACAGGGAATGATATAAGTCTCGATACGATTTAGTTATTTTTGCCACTTTAAATTACTGCTGTTTTTGAAATGAAACAGAAGTACAATAATATCGTTTTGTTTTGAGACACGCACACGGAATTATTGACAATACGATACTGGGATTTAATAGATTAAATAAGTTAAAAATAAAAGATATTCTGAACACAAAAAATAGAACTAGTACTAGTACTAATAAAATATAAGTAGTTAATTTGAAAATAAAACTTACCTTCAAAAGTATATGTTCTATTCTTTTAAGTAAACAGCACGTGCATACGTTCCATTTCAATTCTAAACAACCAGATACAAGTTTCAAATGCTCGGCATTGGCGCCAGCCCCGGGTCGTGACGTCACATATGTGGGGGAATGAAATCGTGTCTGGCTTGATAGTCTTGAGAAGTCTTTGGTCGGATTTGATTCTTGCCAGAGAAACGCTGACACAAAAAAGTTTCAGCGGAACCGGAGAAGAAAAACCGGTTTGGCGCGTTTTCTCTACCCACCATCACGTGACGATGGGCAGTGATCCCGGCTTCAAGAAAGGGTTGCTATTTCTGAGTCCAGTTATATGAGAAATCTATGGGACGAACACACTTTTCACTACGCACACCTACAAAGAAATAAAATCAACTATGAGTAGAGGAGGTAGGGGAGGTTTGATACATAGGGAGAACTGATACATTGACATTTTTTCTTAATAGATGGTATTAACAACCATTCAAACATATGTAAAGGCTTCTTTTATTTGTAGAAGCCATCATTAGCTGGACTTAGCAGTAAAGAATCGACAACTTTGCTTTTCTTTTAATTTTAAAGAATTCTTTAATGTCAATGTAAATTTTTTCATATGCTGATTTTCTTTCATAACTCTTGTTATTGTGAAGATAATATCTTGTCTTTTGTATGATTTATAAAGTACATTATTAGGGTTAGTTTTACTAGAAAGTAGATTGCCATTTTGCGACTGCATTTATACAAAGTGATTGAAAATCCAATAAAGCATGATAGAGAGAAATGATGCATTTGTATTGAGGAGAAATGATACACTTGTATATTTCGAAATTAATAGTTTTAATTTGCAAACTAATATAGGATTTTAATATTCATCATATTTTTACAGCAAGACCTATTGAAATTGGTAAGAAGTATTAATTGGTTTTCCAAAATCATTTACTCAAACAAACGTTTTATCTAGATTCAAAAAGACTGTAATTTATCCTTTTGATCATAATTGTTTCGAAGATACCAATTTTTTTACCCTCAACATCTTCATCTAATCATCTCCACGAAACCAGCGAGTTAAATATGAATCAGTTATCTTCTGAAATGACACATGAAAAATCTGTAGATGGAAATACAGGGTCGTCATACAAGTTTGTAAGTCTCCCGAGGATATTAGACCTTATCCCAAGAAAACAGCCTTAACTACAAAGGGTGACAAACGTAAAGTAAAATCTTTAATATTCACAGATACACCTGTAAAAAAAAAAGCTTGATGAATAATTTAAAGTTAGAGGTAAAAGTCGCAGAACTGTACAGCAAAAATGGCTATCTAAATAAAAAATATTAAGAAAAAAAATTAATTTTCAAGCAGTGAAGAAGTAGAATTTTCATTAGATACTACTTCTGATAATGAGGATGCTGATTTATGTAATACAATTTGTGCTAATTCATGGATTCTCATGGCCTTTTCTAGTAAAAAGACTGTTCGACATTATGCAGGTTACATAGAAAAGGAGTGTGATGATGGATAATTAATTTGCTTTCCTCGTCGTGTAGAAGGAAAAAAGTTTAAATGAACTGAAATAGGAGATGTTTCTACAATTGAAGAAGGACAAATTGAAAAAATATTAAATCAATCCGACTTTGCTTACCAAAATAATAGAGTTATTAGTTTTTCTTTTAAAGATAGCTTAACTATGCTAAATTTATGTTAAATTGTTTATAAATCAGCAAGGTTCACTTCAGTTTTTCCTTGCAACAAGATCTGTTTTTTCTTTGTTTTCTAAAAAGTGTTAATAAGGCTGTTAAAAATTTTTTGTAATAAAAATTTCTGAAACAAAAATATGCCAATGTCGTATCTTTTTAAATTTTACTAAAATATTTCTATATTTATCATCAAAAATTGTATGACAATTAAATTGATCTGTCTACATTATTTTTTTTTTCAATTTATATAAGTGTATCAAATCTCCCCAGTAATGGGGAGGTTTGATACAATAGTAACCATTCAAAGTAATTGGGATATATTTTATGAATGATTATTTTTTAAATTCATTATATTTTTAATAAACAAATGATGCGTTACTTTATAAGAAAACACAAAAAAGTTTTTTAAAAAAGCTTTTCAAAGCTTATAAAACATTATTTTTTAAAAAAGTGTATCATATCTCCCCGACTGTAAGCTGTCACTATGCATTTCTACCGACCCTCGAGATGGAAGTATCGATATGTTAGAACAATGTTGGGAACTTTGTTGAGGAATGTGTTTTATGGTGGGTGTTCTCTTTTCTTTTGATTGCCCTTCAAAGTTGAAAAGTGTTTATAAATTCAATTTGTCTGTCTAATATTCAAAATATTAGAATAATTACTTTTTTTACAAATTGAAAATATCGTTTGGTAATTTGATGCGAATTGAATGCAAATATTCAAATGATATTTTTATTAAGAACTTATGGTTGATTAAACTTGTTTATTATCTTAAAATTAATATTATTTTTGAAAAGATTAATTGAAAAAAAATATTTTGAAAAGTCAAACTATTAGAATATTTATTCAAGTGGTTCAAAATATTAGAATATTTCACATTAATTCTCCTTTAATTATCACCAACTCATAACTGGTGACATCATTGATTAAATTCAGACGATTTTGTTTAAAATCAGTATTCCTCTTGCAGTTTGTTTGCTTTTTCGTCTTAAAATGGGTCGTGTGAGTGATATTCCTGAATCTATTAAACTTCGTACGGTTGATTTGTATCGGCACGGTAAAAATCAATGTTATATAGCGAATTATTTACATTGTTCGCAATCAAGCGTTAGTAAAATACTAACACAATATTAAAAAAATGGAAAATTTCAAAATAATCGCCGAAATGGCGTCCGAAAACCAAAAACATCTGCTAAAGATGACCAGGAAACTGAAGTGTATAGTTAAGAAAAACCGTTTGAAAAGTGTGCAATTCTTGCACCGAAAATGGAAAGAAGAAGGAGTTGAAGTTTCTACACCGACAACATTAAGTCGTTTCCATAAATTTAAGTTTGAATCTCGTGTACCGAAAACAAAACCTCTCATGACTGCAAAACAAAAGCGTATAATATTGAATTGGTGACAAATCAAGATGTTTATGGAGCGAAGAAGATTGAAGATTGGAAAAATATATTATTTTGTGATGAAAGTATGTTTTTGGTTTCATATGGTGATCAAGGTATTCGAGTTTGGAGAATGAAGCAAGAAGCATTTGATAAAGAATACCTTAAACGTTCCGTAAAATTTGTTGCTAGTGCCATGGTTTGGGGTTGCATGAGTGCAGAAGGACCTGGAAAGTTATGCAACGTCTACGAAAAGGTTAACTCTCAGATATATCAAGAAATTTCGGAATATTACATGATTCAATCATCAGAAGATTTATTTGAAGATGATTTCCTCTTTCAACAAGATTTAGCGTCACCGCATACCTTGGTGTCAACTAAGAATTGGTTCCGCCAACGCAACATTAAGGTACTTCCTTGGCCACCAAACTCACCGTTTGTTTTACGGCTGGCTTAGACAAAGGAACGTTATTTTTTGGAGACGACACTTTATTTGCTGGGAGAAAGAAATAGCATACCGGGGGGTAATAAAACATTTAAAAGACATTCTCACCTTTGTTGTAAATGTGATAATACTAAACAAAAGTGGTAGAAGTTTCATTATACGCGCCTGCAGTATGCACTTGACGAACCACATTTTGGACTGCGATACGGTATCATCGATTGCTTGAGCAACATGTTTTTCCAAATCTTTTAATGTTTTTATCACATTTCACACGAAACAAGGTACATATCGTTGCCTTTTCATTGCAATGTTTTTATTTATTTTATTTATTATTTTTTTTTTTAATTGTTACGGTCAACCTGAGTTCAGTTAGGATGAAACACCCTGTATTTGTTACTAAATTAGTGGTTTGCGACCCCATATTCTATGGTAATTTTTCATCTTCTTGATGCCTGCTATCCCCCCTGTGAATTTCTCGGTCGAATTTTGTAACATCCTGTATAAAATTGTAATTTTTAAATTCACACAAATTTTAAAAATGTTAAAAAAATATTTGTCTAAGTACCTATATCCAATTGCTATGTTTTCAAAAACAATCTTATTTTAAATGTTTGTGTCTTGTATGACATAAAAATCTAAATGGAAAAATATATTTTCACAAAAATAACGTATGCATCTTTTTCAAAAAAAAAAAAAAAAATCATATTAATAAAAGACATACATGTGCTAATTAATTAAAAAAATTCAAGAAAAAAATAAGGTAATTTAATTTTAAATAATTTAAAATTTTAAATAAAAGTTTTATTTGTTGTAAATATTTATGCATATCAAATAAAACCAATCTTTATAAAAAAAAAAAAAAAAAAAAAAAAAAAAAAAATCAAGATTGTTTGAATTGTAAGCAGGAGAAAAACGTAAGTAAAACTTAGTTAAAGTTTTATAAGTTTCTACATTTCTTATAATTTTAATTATTATGAATTTTCGAAAATATAATTAATGTGAACTTAAGGGTAATGAGAAATTATTACATATAAAGGAGATATGATTTATAGTCACAAAGACTTTTCAACCACAGAATTTACTTCGGAGGCTGTTGCTTCAGAGCTGCTTTAGTTTTGAAATTAATAACATTCTTGTAAAATTAATTAGAGCTACAAACTGTAAGAAAAATAGTATTTCGTTCATAAAATAAATCTTTGAAATGCATAGAAACATTAGAAAATCATTCATTTAGGTACGACAGTTTGAAAAGACTTTCAGTACTTAAGAAAATTAATAGTTCAAAGGTAACGTGACGTAGAATTTTCCATTTACGACAGATGAATCATACACGAATATTGAGATTTCAAGTTTCATCGGATAAATCAGTAATAATGAATTATGTAGTTGTTTGTATAGTATTTTAAAAGAAAAGAAAAGATGAAAATCTATATCAGAGTTTTCATTTAAAGTTTGTTTGGAAAATAAAATAAACAAGTAGTTATAGTTCAATTTTAGTAGTTCAAATTGACGTAGCATTTTCTATATATGATAGTTGAATCACATTCGAGTATTGAGAATTCAGATTTCATCTAGTAAATTACTAAAAATGAATTACGTATTTGTTTGTATAGTATTTTAAGAGAGAAGAAAATGTAGATCTGTATCAGAGTTTTAATTTTAATTGATTTGTGAATTAAAATGTAGTTTTAGTTTAATTTTAATAGTTCAGGCTGGCGTAGAATTTCCTATATATGATAGCTGAATAATACTCGAGTATTAAGAATTCAGATTTCATCAAGTAAATCACTAAAAATGAAAAACGTTGTTGTTTGTATAGTATTTTAAGGGGAAAAAAAGACGAAAATTTACCTCTGAGTTTTAATTTTAACTGATTTGTAAATTAAAATGTAATTACAGCTCAAATTGACGTAGAATTTTCTGTATCTTTTAACTGAATTATACTCGAATAATAAGAATTCAAGTTTCAACTAGCAAAGCACTAAAAAATAATTACATAGGCGTTTGTATAATATTTAAAAAAAAAAATGAAGGTCTATATAGTGTTTTAAATTAAATTGATTTAGAAGATAAAATATAGTTAAATTTTAATAGTTAAACTGACGTATAATTTTCTATATATGATAGCTGAATCATTTTCGAATACTATGGGAATTCAGGTTTCATCTAGTAAATCACTAAAAATGAATTACATAATTATTTGTATAGTATTGAAGAATAAATAAAGATTGAAATCTGGGTCAGAGTTTTAATATTGATATATTGGGAAAATAAAATATAATTACAGATCAATTTTATTAGTTCAAAGTAACTTGACGTCAAATTTTTCACTTATGGCAGCTAAAATCATACTCGAATATTAGAAATTCAGGTTTCATCTAGTAAATCATTAGTTGTTTGTGTAAGTGACGAAAAAGAAAAAAAGATAGAAATCTGTGTCACGGTTTTAATTTTAGTAGATTGCGAAAAAATATTATTCACAGTTTCTTGATAGTCGTGCAAGACGTCTAGTAGAGAGACCTTAAAAATAAATTACTATTCATTTTCAGTAAACGAAGATTAAAATAAATATGTGTAATGCTTATAACATATTTAAATGCCTTAGTACCTACAGTACAAAGCAAAAACATGCCCGTGAGTAATTTTTGCATCATATTAACAGTGGCAACGACCTGACCAATAAATTTCATTTTCACCGCACTTTTTATATTTTTTTAAATAAGCACAATTTCAAATTCTGCACCATCGAATAAAAAACAAATTGTACTTTTAATGCAATTTGTTTGAAACTGCATATGAATTTACTGATTTTTTTTATGTTTTTTAAAATAATTTTTTCGAACATGAATATTTTTAAATCTACATACAACCCAATTACAGAAAATTAATCCATTTGTACTTAAAACAGTATAAATAATTTAACATTTGTTTGTTTCCGTCTAATATTCCATAACTAAATTTCCAACTAAAATTAAAGCTTTACAAATCATTAAATAAAACACGGATTTATCAGTTATGCAATCAAACTACGCGTTTAAACACTGAAATAATCAGAAACACAAAGGTTGCTATAAATAGGGAAATTTTTAGAGAATGACAGAAGTCATGTGGCTAATACAAAAGTATTATTATTTTTTTTTTGTGTGTGTGTGTGTGTATGTGTGTAGTTCGTGAGCAATTTAAGAAATTATACTAAATGTAAAAAAAAAATTAATAAAAAGCTATTAGATAATTAGTGATAATTAAGAATATAGTGATCATGAGATTACCGGATTCCAAGTGTTTTTGAGGTTCTATTACAATAAGGTTTCTGCGTGGAGTGATTTTTTATTTATTTATTTATTGTACTATATTATTTTATTTCTAGTAGTAGGAAAGCGCATATACATGCGTTTTAGTGACCAGACAATGCTATTTTATTCAATTAAAAGCGGTTTTAATACTTTTTAATTTATCTTCTAACGGCTATCGATTTTCTACAATTGAAGACATTTTCAACACTTTCCAACATAGTTAAAAAGTGTTTATGACTTCGGTTTGTCTCTCCGTCTATCTGTCTGCCGTCTGGCCGTGCTCTAACTAGTCTCAATATAATCAGAGTGCAGTAAAATTGATAAATAAAATATGTGATATTAAAAGGTGCTAAGATATACATGAAAATGTCTTTATAGCATAAAAACCGTCAAAGATGTTAAAAAACCCAAGCGCTTTCAACTGCACTATAATCACCTTCAACTGCATCAGGGGGGAAATGAGTGGTTTCAATAATTATAGTTTCAACTATATTTTATAATATTAACTATCGATACTGGATCAAAATGGAGCGCAATATTTTAAAGAGGAAGCGTTCAATAATTATAGTTTGAACTATAATTTATATAGTGATATATGTTATTGGTGTTTACTATAGCATGTTCGGTGTTGAAAATGAAGTGTAGCATATATGGTTCATTTACAGGGGCACTGAAAAGTATTCCATTACATGACGGTCTATAAGAAAAATCGTTTGCGGTATATTTATTGACATTACACTATTTAAAACATATTTAAATTTATATATATCTCAGAGGTGTACTACAAGGCGCTTACTGTAGAATAGGGTATGCATAGAATGTATCGTTCATTTACAGGGACATACAAAAGTTTTTCCTACAGCACTGACTATGAGCAATAATTGCTGGAAGTGAGTTTTCAATTGTGGTATGCGCTTTTAAATTTAACTGCTTTCTTTTTACATATTACTATGTGTGTATAATTTCTATAGATCATAAACAGGGACTTCTCAAGTACATGTCCGTTTATGGACGGAAATTGCGGAGATAGAATTTTCAACTAGGCTTTGCTTTTAACTGAGCTAACTTTTAGCATACTATGTAGTATACATAGAAAGCTGTAGATCATATACAGGGTTGCACATGAGTTGGGAATTGTTTCATAATGTCTTCGGGATACATGACTTTTCGTTCTTGTTTTTCTTTTTCCATTTTAAAACAGAGCAAATTGGTGTGTTTTTATAGACAGCAATGTCAGGACAGTGATTGGCAAGAGCTCGATTGGAAAAAGTCCCCTAGGGAATTACAGTTTTTTTTTTATGTTTGTGCATGAGCTAATTAACCCTTTGTATCACCGCATTGCACATCTGCAACACACTCAAAAACTGATACAACGGGATTTAAAAGACGAATTTATTTATTGATGCTATTGGTCAACACAGCAGTTAAACCATTTATCCCTGATTTTTTGCTTTCTCAAATTTGTTGGTAAAATCACTTTAAAATATTTCAAAATGAACTGGAAAAATACTAAAAAAATTTACGCTAAAATATTTTTTGTATTTATTTGAGAAAATGTAAACGTTCTAAATATGAGAATATCCATATGTGAAAATTGCATAATTATATGGTTTTCTCTAAATTTACATAAATTATGCTTTTAAATTGTATATTATATACTATAATTAGTATTTTTATGAACTATTAAACAAATATATTTATCTATTTACATAGGCTAATAACATTATAAGTATTATTAATAATAAATTAAGAATAATCGTATTTGAGGCTAAAAAACATTTTATTTCAAAAGTATCTTGAATAGGACTTTACATAAATAACTGTCCCCTAAATGTCTAATACAAATATGTACCCATTTGTGCCTAACGAACTATATTTTGTACGTTACAAACATCCATAAAAACATTTGGCTTGAACACATAATTTCGCAATTAAAAAAATAGGTATTTCAAAGAAGTCTACAAGTTAAGATTATGACTTGTGTTTTTGGATCCGTGATAGAAAAAATACAAATAAACTTACTTTTTACATTTCGCCATCTTGAAAAAAGAAAAATTTATAAACACCGAAAAATGCCTTCATTTAAGGAAATAAATATCAATCTTATGCTGTCATTTCTCGGTAATAGATAAAGACCTTTAAAGACAATTACTTCATACAATTTTCGTGTTGTAAAAAAGAAGAATATTATAAAAATTTATTAAAATTTGAAACGTCCCAAAAATGGGACGCTAGGCATAAATGGGTTAATGTAAATTGTTCATAGAATTCTCAACAGACGGCGATACTGAGTTCATTTTTTATGTTAATGTTTATTTATCATTTGAGCAGTATCACATTGTAGTTGAAAAATGATCCTCGTAGATTTTGTCCAATTGAAAAAGGTTGGAGACATTCAAAAATTGATTTTTTACAAAGCTAATTGCGTATGCTTTACAATTTTGCATTAGAAAATTGACACTATTTATGAGATGTATGGCATTTTCTGTTTACTGCAAATGAGGAAAAAAATACCTTTTAGTGAATAATTTTATATTTTTATGTTCTAAATTTTTTTAATTATTTTTTAGGTACTTAAAATGATGTATTCGAACTCTGGGTAAATAGTTTTAAATCGGAGATATTGAGCAACAAATGGTTAAAACAAATCTTTTTTTTTTTTTTTTTCTTTTCTTTAAGGGATCTTTCAATTCTAACAATGATAAATATCTGTGTCAAATTTTATCTAACGTTCACCAAAATACTACAGATTTCACAGTTTTCATTAATATAAATTTTCTGCTCGTTTAATGAAAACTTAAGGTTATTGAGAAATTGTTTCATGTAAAGGAAATTTATACTCACAAAGCACCTTAAACCACAAAACTTTCTTCAGAGGTTGCCGGTTGAGAACTGCTTTAGTTTCGAAATTAATAACAGGCTTGAGAAATTAATTACAGGTACTACGGTAAGAAAAATAATCTTTCGTTCAGAAAATAACACTTGAAGAAGCTCAGAACTGCATTAGAAATTCATTTTCTTAGGTATGACAGTTTAAATATGTTTTCAGTGCTTATGAATGAAAATAACAGTTCAAGGTAAGTTGACGCAAAATTTTCCATTTATGACATGTGTATCATCACGAATATAAATAATTTAAATTTCTTCTAGTAAAATCAAATTAATTGAACTATTCAGTTGTTTCTTTGTGCTAAAAAAGAAGTTCATTTGATAGTTTTCATTCTGAAAGAGGGGAGAAAAATATTGGCATTAAAATAAAAAAAATTCTTCATAATTATGAAAAATGTTTAGTAGAAAGAAAACTTAAATTATTGAATGCCATTTCAGTATTACATGTAGATTAATTTGAAAATTTAGATTAAAAAAAATAAATATGTATAAAACTGGGGAAAACAATCACATATGTATGTACTTAGATAAATCTCATATCTAAGTATTTATTTGTTCTATTTATTTATTTTATTTTATTTTATTTATTTATTGAACTGCTATTTGAGTTCAGAACGGTTATTTTACTGAGAGTTGTAGAAAACTGAAATTTATTAATTGCGAATATGTTTTCTTTAAATATATTTTTAATAATTGAACTACTATTTAAGTACAGAACGATTATTTTACTGAGAGCGGTACAAAGCTGAAATTTATTAATTGCGATCATGTTTTCTTTAAATATATTTTAATAATTATTTTTAATAACTGAACTACAATTTAAGTTGAGAACGATTATTTTACTGAGTGTGGTACAAAATTGACATTTATTAATTGCAAACATGTTTCTTTAAATGTATTTTGAATAATTATTTTTAATAATTGAACTACTATTTCAGTTCAGAACAATTATTTTACTAAGACTGGTACAAAACTAAAATTTATTTATTGCGAACATGTTTTCTTTAAATATATTTTTAATAATTGAACTACTATTTAAGTTCAGAACGATTATTTTACAGTCCAAGTAAATTAAATTATGAATAAAAGTAACATGATACAATGCTTAGCATACTTTCCCAAACATAAATTTTAAGGGAGACCAAACTAGTGTCCAGGGGCGGCTACTAGTAGGAATAGGGTTACTTCCATTGTTGCAGAGAGAAGGGAAATAATGTGACCATCAAGTGTTCTTTTTAAATAAAAAGAATCTGAGTACAACGAAATACAAATTAAGAGTTACATCTACCACTAAATTGACAAATACGAGCAAAATACTTTCAGTCTATCATAAATAAAAGCATTCAGCTAAATAACAGACATTTTCCAGTTCTGTAAGACCTTACATTTAAAATTCGCCAAAAATTTAATTGTTTGATATAACCTTTTGTAACTGCAAGCCTATTAAGCTACGCAAATGAAATACCGTGAAACGAAAAACAAATAGTCACAAGCAAAAAAAAAAAATCATGCGTCGAGCATAGATTAAGCAACACTTTCCAAGACATTCAGAATAATGCAACAAAACTTTACCGTTTAATAAGTTGAAATAGGATGTCTAATTGAACCATTTGGTAAAGCAAAACACATTTGAAATCCCAATTACAGTAACTCACATCTACAGTAGCAAAATTATCCGAATTTTTTGAGTAGCTCTGTATATGATATATATATATATATATATATATATATAATTACAAATCATCATCTATATCCAATTACTATAATTAAATTAATAAATTTAGCAACAAACCATAACTCTGACATTATACAAAATAAAGATGAAACCTTTAACTAGTAATACAAAATCGAGCACAATCCACCAATTCACTAGCACATTGCGAACGATTAATTCATATAAAACATAGGAAAAACCACCTAATTTTGATACAATAACGTATTAAAGACAAAAGAAACAAATAACCAGCGAAATATTGTTGAACTATCAAAAGACGTATTGTAAAAAAATAATATATCAAATGGATGGATAAAGCCGGAAGCTTATATAACATTTCACTTTTTCAAGGGTACATGAAATACTGATATTATAAGTAAAAGTATAGTCGATTCCTGTAATACAATCCAGCAACAAGCTAAAAATTGATTTCCATATGTACCCAATCGACTAAACACCAAAAAGCCTAAATTTACCATGCCACATAAATTGTACTAAAAAAAATATTAATGAGTGCATGATCCGTAATAATGAACAATATGAATAAATTGTAAGATTAAAGTTAAGACATACCCAGCAAGAGAATTGCAATGACAATATTACAACTCAAACATGTATCCAATTTTAGAACTGCAAAAATCCCATCTGATTAATTAGTACAGTTAAAAGCAAATCCTTAAGCTTGAAAATCATCACAGCTTGCAGTAATTTTCAAATTCTTATAAATATAATAATTATAATTAACATATATAGCCTATAGAATAAAAATTATTATATGCTTATATACATATATGTGTGTGTATCTATTAATTGCATGCATGCAAAAGTTTACTTCAATTAGGAAATGCGTAAATCAGTTGACAATTCCTCTTCAGTAATTTCAGCTAGTAAGGAGAATGGTACATGAATTCTTTTGTGCAGCCCTGCATACGAGGTACAGAATTTATACACAACGAGTCACGTGCAAAATATTTGTTAAATTTCAATGCGCATACCGAAATTGAAGACGCACTTCCAGCAATTATGGCTCAAAGACAGTAATGTAGCCAATTTCTATTGCGTGTCCCTGTAAATGAACCCTGTAAATGAAAAGCTATGAATGCCCTATTCTACAGCAATCATCTTGTTGTAAAAACTTGTATTCAGTAATTTATATCAATTTCAATATATTTGAAATAGCATAATTAAAATACTCTGCAAACGATTTTTCTCCATTGACCATAATGTAACGGAATTCCTTTGATTGCTCCTATAAGTGAAATATTAATGCTACTTCTTATTACTAGTTGACCCGCCCGGCGTTGCCCGGGCCCGTAATAATATTCTTAAATGAATCTGAAATTTTTATCGCAGATCCGTACAGAGGGGGCGGGTGGAGACGGTGCAAATTACCAGGGCCCGACTCTTGTTCAGTTCCAAAGTTGTGTAAAGTCAAAGGTTAAGATTTCTAATTTTTATATGTCTCTTACTTTAAACTTTTTTATTCTAAATTAACTGATGAATTTAATTAAAATGTAATTATATTTTCAAAAATTTAATTTTTTTATTTAAAATCTTTATATGCAAAAGCAATTACAAATACAACATAAAGTATAATGCTGAAAAAGAAATAATAAAATTGTAAGCAAATATTACTATATAGATTTTTGAGAAAAATACCATCCAGCAAATTTATTTTATAATAGAGTAAAGCCTGTTTATAACAGAATCCTGCAATAAACGAAAAAAAAAAGTTCCAGTTCTCTCCCCCCCCCCCCCCAAAAAAAAATGCTATTATGCATTGTTCAATTTAATAACCTGCATAAAACGGAATTTATCACTGGTCGTTTTCGTTTCCGTCTAAGCAGGTTTTATTGTATCTTACTCTTGGGAGGGCCCGAACCTGAAATTCGTATCGCAGGTCCGTACAAAATTACTTTTTACGTCATGACAACATTTTGAAAACTTTGTGCTGCTGTTTAATTCGCATTTTCAATACAGTTCTTTGCATAAATTACACGTTTCACCCACAGTTATGCATGCCCCAGAACGTTTAAATCAGTAATTTGGATTTCATTAGCAACTCGTGCATGCTACAGTTATTAAGCATATTTAGCCGATCGCTTAACGGCGTTCTCGACAATTCTATTTGGATTTCGAATCTATTTCGATTCGACTCGAATTCGGCTTCTTCTTCTTCACTTTCAAGCATTCACCGAGATTTTTTACGGGCATTCCAAATGATATTTCGAAGCTACATAATTGCAGCGAAAGATATTGCACCGAAAACGCGAAACGTAAACAACAACAAACCCGATCGCCCTAAATCCTGCCAAGGACTCTTACACAATAACCAATCAGATGCGTTTCTCGGGCGTTGCCATTAAACAATAACAAATAATAGCGATTTCTGTGCCACGTACGTTAGCGTAATATATATATAGATACTTCCTATTGAATACTGAACATGCTATGGTAAACATCATCAACGTATATCAATTGCATGAAAATCCGAGTATATTTACGTGAGTAAGAGCTTTAACAGACAAACCGAATTCATAAACACTTTTCAACTTTAATGGAAAGTGTTAAAAAAGACTTAAGTTTAAAGCTAAATTAGCCAAAGTATTTATCTAATTTTTTTGTTGCTTTTGTTTTGTTTAAATAGGTTCCTTTAACAGTTCGTTATAAAACATTTTTATTCCATCGAGTTGATAGTTACAAAATAGTTACAAAATATTAAAAAAAATATTTATATAAAAATACTTTTACAGGCATATGTGATTTATGAGTATAATGTATTTCGCAATACGTAGATCTTGGAATATATTTTACAATATATTTCTCGTAAAATTGAAAGTTATTTCATAGTCTTTGTGTAACGCAAGGTTTTTCCTTCTTGTTTCTGCTAAACGCAAGTGTTGTATTAATGGCAACTTTCTTATTGAGCACAGATAAAAGATGAATGTCCGAAAGTTCTAAAAAATATGTTAAGGAGACCGTGGACCTTTACTTGAGCTAAAATCGACCCAAAAATCGAAATTTCTTTTTGTGAGTATTATTATTCTCCGATTTGTACTGAGTTATATGTGAAAAATCGCATGCAGGTGCGATGATTTTTCGCAAAATTACAAGTGCTTTAATTTTGTACACAAATAATTTTTTGGCCCTTTAATATACTCGTACTTTAAACCTATTTTTCTCAAAATTGATTTTCCAACGTTTTTAGATTTTTAAAATGCAATATGCGCCTTAATTTTTGATCAAAATTCCTGAAATTGACAAGGAAAAATCCTGATATTGCTTACAAAGAAACTGCATTTTAAAATTCGACTTCATTAAGGCAATTAACATTTCAAATGAAAAAAAAATTCAAATTAATTGCTTAAAAGACACAAAGGCCAACATAGTGAAAAAGATTCCATGCCGGGACTCGAACGCGGGCCATCAGTATAGCGCACTGACTTTCTACCGACTAAAGCACATGGAACGATACGCAGCCTGTAACTTCTCACTATTACATGTTGGCAAGGCTACAATACAAACGCAGCCAAAGATGGAAGTGAGAAGTTCCAGGTTGGGTATCGTTCCATGTGGTTTAGTCCGTAGAACGTCAGTACGCTATATTGATTGCCCGCGCTCCAGTCCCGGCAGGGAATTTTTTTTCACTATGTTGGTCTTTGTGCCTTTTAAGAAATTAATTTTAAATCTGTTTTTTATTTGAAATATTGTATCCAAGGCGAAATTTTCTCTCTCTGGAAAAATTTTCAAGTATTAGTAAGGCAATTCAATTTGATTTTTAACTTCGTCAAAGTCAAAATTTGATCTCTAAAAAATTAACTATTCAAGGGATAAAAAAAAAAAAAAACGATTCACAGATTTGTTTGAAATAGAGTTTTCAGTGATTAAAATGTAAAATCGAGGTAATATCTCAAAAATTAAACCGCATGGAAGATTCTAAAATTTCTTTTAAAATTTTAAATTTAAAAATTATGATAAGATTGGAAACTTATTTTAAGGTGTTCTATATACATGTGGTGAAATCTATATTTACACAAAATTTCATATCTCTATGATGAAAATTAAAAAAAAATAATAATAACGTCCATCGTCCTCTTAAGAGATTCGCAACAAAAATTAACAACTGTTGAATTGTTTTAAAACAAAAATAATTTCCGTACAGCAAAAAATCAAATTAAGAGTTACATCTACCAAAAAGTTACACAAGCACGAGCAAATTACTTTCATTCTATCTTAAAACAAATCATTCATCTAAATGACAGGCATTTTCTGGTTCAGTAATAGCTTACAGACTTAGAACTTAAAATTCTCGAGAAATTTAATTGTTTGAGATAACCTCTTGTAACCGCAAGCTGATTAAGCAACTCAAATGAAACACCATGAAACCAAAAACAAATAATACTAAAAAAAAACTTAAGCTTAAAAATATGAACTGGAATCTTTCCCCTCACCCGACTTAATGGGTCATGGTGGGTTTTAACACAAAATTCCCTTCCCCCTACATAACAAATTGCCTGGCAAACATGTAAGAGGCATCTTGCAGAAATGCGTGCATTTTTCTTTCACCTGAGAGAAGGATGGTTTAAATCCCTTGAAAAATGTTTCAGTTTTATGTTACTTGCGGTCCGTAATCTTCTTTTCGTTTCATTGCTGACAGATTATTTGCGAAATCCTGCAGAATGGCAACATCTATTTTTGTTTGAAACATCGGACTTTTCTAGTTTTTAAGTCATCACAGCAATAAAGTGATTTATCTCTGTAAAAGAAAAATAATAACTTTTAGTAGTGTTAGTCCTACTACAACAAGTTAGATTAATCAAGATTATTACAAGCAATATTAATCAAAAGCTGACACACACATATGAATTGCGGCATTTACAAGTATTACAGTGAATTGAAAACCGAGTCACTGGTCACTGCATAAAGTCACTTTTGAGCTAATTAATCCATAATATTTACGTCTAAATTAGCTTATACGTATATTAATATGTAAGTTAGGTTGTTTCATAATTGCCACGATAAGGTATTTCATTTAATACTTTGACAAAATTCGGAGAAATTTATTCATTTGCGAATTCCTGCAAAATGTCAACATCTGTTTTTGTTTGAAACATCGGACTTTTCTGGTTTTTAAATCACAACTTCAATATAGTGATTTATCTATATATAAAAAAGTAATAATAAATTTTAGTAGTTTAACCCTCGTACAATAAGTTAGATTAATCAAGATTATTACAAAAGTCATATTAATCAAAATATGACAAAAACAAATACGTACTGCCGAATTTTAAAGTATCATAGTGAATTAAAACACGAGTCACTACATCGAGTCGCATTTTCGTTCACTTAAAACCTACAATTCACATTATTGTCTGAGCAAAGCGAAGGCTAATATATAGCGCATTATTACTTTCCGGATATATATATATATAGGTCGATTCCACCGTAACTGACGTAACAATTGATCATGAAATTTTGTTTTCAAAACTGTGTAGAAAATTTACTAATACAGGTAGAACAAATTTTTACAATTTAAAACATTTCTTACTAAGGACTTGATACCCAAATACCTGCAGATTATTTCAATCTCTCTTTGAGTCCCAAAAATTGCAATTCAAAATTCTGTAACTGACGTAACATAAAATAGACAAACATTTTTTCTGCCTTCATTGAAGTGTAAAAATTTTCAAAACTATCCCGTTAAAAAAAGTGATTTAATATTCTCAACAACACTAAGTAATGACAAATTATAACATAAACTTGTTTAATTAATTTCTGAATAATAAAAAAGAAAAAAATGGCATTTACACGTGTAACTGACGTAACTTTTATTGTGTAACTGACGTAACATTATGACTTTACAAAGACAATAATGGTACTTAACTTAGTTTGTAAACAGTAATTTGCAATATATTTTTATTAGAATTTTATTATAGAACATAAAAATATCAAGATTTCCAATCATACCCTTAAATTAAACACAGTATAAATTTATTCCCACCGATTCCGATTCAAAACTTTTCTATTGATGAAATGTATCGTTTATAGGACCAAATAAAATCTTAAGTTCATTTATACTATGCGTTTTATCCTCGTCATTAAATTTTTGATACCTACTACAATAAATTAGATTAATCAACATTATTACAAGTCATATAAATAAAAAGATGACAAAAGCACATATGTACCGCGAATTTAAAAGTAGCATGGTGAATTAAAAAACGAGTCACTGCATCAAGTCACTTTTTGAACCTACAATCCACATTATTTTAGTCTAAATTTAGCTTATACGTATAGAAATATGCAAGTTAGATATTTTCATAACTGTTATAATAAGATAATCCATTTAATAATTTGATAAAATTCCATAAAATTTATTAACCATTTGGAAATGGTTGTTGTTTTCGGTCGAGGATGGGGCCAAATGATGCTCGTATTTAATTTTTTTTTAACAAAATTACACAATGTTCTTTACTTTTACTACTGAATTTTTATTTGAATAGGTAATAGAAAGGCATAAAATCGTTAAAAATTGTTTGAATAGGTAATCGAAAGGCATAAAATCTTTAAAAATTGGAAAAGTTACAAAATGTGTAGGCGCAAAATATCAGATGCGGAAAAATCCAGAGCCAAAGAAAATCGGAAGCCGAAATGAAAATTGTCTTGCAAAGCAAAATTCAAGGACTTCAACTCATTATGTAGACCATGAAAATCGAGGTCTTCAACTGATTATGTACCCCTTGAAAATAAATTACAGAATAAAAGACGAACGTGAAAAAGGAAACAATCTAATGTTTAATCGATTAATAGTAAAAGGCCATGTCTCGAGGGGCTTCGATCCACTAGCCACGGCGTTTTACAATCGGTCGATTCTAACCGGGAAAAATTGAGCTCAACGTAGGTAATTTGTCGCAATCTGTGGATGATTCGGAGGAAGTGCTTTCGATTTGTAAACTATTTTTCTTCTCGAAACGAGACTTGGAGAGTTTATCGATGAAGGTTTGGGTCGTCTGAAGTTTGATCTTTGCGATCTGTTGTTGAAGAGGATGCGACGGAATTTGGTGGACGAAATTTAGATTTTTTGTTTAAATTTTGTTACGAAGGTGATTTATCGCGATCTGTGGATGATTCGGTGGAACTGCTTTCGATTTTTAACCTCTTATGTTTCTCGGCTTCTCTTGTCGAAATGCCCCAAAATTAAAACTAAGTAAATATTAAGTCCAAAAAAAAAATTCCAAATGGTCGCTGTAATCTATTAAATTACAAATTTTTTTTTATATTTTTGGTCTGACATTTTGAAGTACGGATGTTTGCTATACATTTTTTCACACACTAGCAGGCTCCGTATCCTATTAGCAAAGTACGCCAACCCTAGTCTAGACTCGGCATGCTCTAAATATATAGGTGTGGATTCACGGTCGCCAGTCGCTACGTGGCGACTAAAGTTTTTGCTTTGGTGACTAATTTTCGGCGTCTAATTCGCCATCATTTAGCAAATTTTGCGTTTTTGCCCGTGAGCTTTTTGACGGAAATCGCGTATTTTTTCGCGGTCTTCTCACGAAAATCACTTTTTTCACGATCCACTGACGAAGATTGCGTTTTTTACGCAAAAAACAAATGTTTGAAATTTTATAGTGCAAAATAATCTCACCCATTCAATTTTTTTTATATGTGTTCTTGTATGACAAAATGAAAATAACAAATATTGCTACCCTAATAATCCCCACTACCACGATTGTTTAGCTTATAGATATTTTTTTACGTCTACCTTGCCCAACTTTATCTTCTGACCACACATAGTTTAAGATTTATATTATATTTAATTTATATCCTAATGAAAAGAATTGTGTGATAATTAGTCTGGGTTTTTTTGTACATGTGTAGATTATTTTTCTCTTTGAATCCTGAGTCTTTTCCCCTTATAAATGGTATTGATTCTATGCGTTTTTTTTTGTTTTTTTTTTTTTTTTTCAGTGTGGCCACTGGATTATTTGGGTTTAGGAGCCACTGGCTCCTTACAAATTTTGGGAATCTGCACCTATACTCTAAAAACACGCTACTTTATTCTGTTTTAAAAATATTACCGTATTATTGAAGATGCAATGATATTATCACGACCAGATGCGATCTTCTTTAGTCGGGTGTCCAATAATTTTCCTTCGATTGAGGGATTTTTCGGTTCCGGAGGCCTAATTCAGTATTTTCATGACACCTGACGGCTGTTTTTGTTATTGATTAAATAAGACCAATGATACAGTTGAAAATAGGTTTGTATAAAATACCTTGAAACCTTAAGTAAAAAATGTCACTTTATATAATCTAGAAGAAAACATTTCTTTTAAATTATAAAAGTAAATATTTTTATTATTGACAAATTTGCAGTACTTTTGAATACAATTAGTTAATTCAATTCTTTCGTTAGGTTTCATATGTTAGACACTGTTGTCACGCTCGAGTAAAACCTGATCGTATGTTCTTTTACTTCAAGCTTTTGCAATTTCATGGTAAGGTATATACTCAATGCCTCCTGAGTAAAAACGCATACTTTTTAATAACTTTTTTATTTTGATTACGTTTTGGGACATATACGTCACAGTGGACTTTTTTTTATTCCATTCGTACCATTTTTTGAAAAAATATCTCGACCATATACATATACTACAAGAATATTTTAAAGAGACATCAACCACAAAGAAAAGTTCTAAGTTGTGGTACGATTGAATTAAAAAATAGTAGCCAAACCTTTGTGAATAAACAACTCCGATTTGAAAAATATTTACATACATGTTAGACTACACTATTTTAAGCATGCTAAAGGTAACTTTTAAAAATGTAGAACATAAAAATAAAAAATTATTCACTAAAAGGTACATTTTTCACATCTGAAATAAACAGAAAATTACATACTTGTACGAATATCGTCAATTTTCGAATACAAAATTGTAATATATACGAACTTATCTTTGTAAAAAATCTATTTTTGGACATCCCCAGACTTTTTAATTTGACAAAATTTACGAAGTTCAATTTAGCAGTAACGATGAAAAACTGCTCAAATCTAATATATAAAAATGAAAATTTGTCTGTCTGTCTGTAATTCTATACAAATCCACAGTCTGGAAGCCAGAATTGTGAAATGTTACGTACATGTGTATTAAAACACGGCCGAGGCAACTAAAGTAATTCGGAATCGAAAAAAATTATAGTTAATTTTTAATTAATGAAAAACTACCAATTTAACAGCAATTTACTATCCAATTTAAAGATTTTTCGTTATAGCAGTTGCCAACAATTAAAAATCCACAACAAAATTCTTACCACAACAATTACTTTTCTATTGCAAGATATTCGAATGAAAAATGAAAATGAAATAAATAGTTTCAAAACTTTTTTTAAAAAGTTTATATTACGTCATATTGGAAATATAATGGACGTAAGCATGTGAATATATAACGTCAAATGAGTTTGAAAAAACGTATTGAAACATGATAAATTTCGGATTTTGGAACTATTGGCATATTTTAACGTTTTGCGGTTCTCTGAATTTATTTTCGCCATTTTTAAATCTATTCCATATATATACGTCTATGCATGCGTGTATATTAGAATTTCCACAATGGTTTAGGTCCCTAGAGCTCATTCTTAGTGAAGAACTGATATAAAGTTTTCAGATTTTTCTCACAGAATTTTTGTACTTGCCATTTTTCTTTAATCATGAAAAAAAATTTTAAATAACTAGTGGGCTCTGCCCCCTACGAGCTACGCTCGCCAACCCCCGCTCAGGCACACCAAAATCCAAAAAGCACGCTAATTTGATCGGCTTTAAAAATATTGAATTAAAATTTAAAAAAAAAAAAGCAGTAGCGATCTCTCTGTAAACTGGTTTCCATTCGTTTTCCTTGGATTGGGGTTTTTAAGACCAAATCTGCTGCTGTTAAGAGATACAATGGCTGTTTTCGTATTTAATTTAAAAAAAAATTAGTTAAACATTTGAAAATAAGCGAATGTAAAATGAATTAAGTAAACAGTGTCATTGTCTCCCGGTATTTTCTAACAGCGCTATAAGATAGTTCTTTTTAACAATTCATTTTAAATGTATCGTTTCAAATCTGACGTAATTTACACCAAAGTTTTATTTCTCTTATTAGTATTCACGTGAAAATACTTTTGTTGATAGAAGGAAATATTATTTGTGCTGTCTTCGAATTCACGATAATAGTTGAAAAGATTATCTCAAAATATCTCGCACAAATATATTTTTCAATTTAAATTGTTTTGCCATATTTTTTGGCTATTTTAAATATGACGTAATTTCCTCCAATTACAAGTTTTAACGCATAATAATGATTTTTTTATTTTAAGATTTTGTTTCTCTTTTAAAATTCAAGTGTAAATAGGGTTCTTATGTAATTTTCCTACGTACGTAATTATTACTATTTACGTAATTTTCCTGCTTTTAACATGTAATCATTTAATTCCAATTTTAAAGTTTTTCTTTTTCTGTTTGTTATATTCACATTCACGTGTAAATAAATTTTTAATTTGAAGTAAACATTGTTTGGGCTGTTTATACCATTGGCAACAGTTTAAATTAATAACATTTTCTAAAATTTGTAAAAAATATCTCTCGAAATGCTGAAAGTTTGAATTTAAAATAGAAATAAAACCTCGAAGCATGAGTCAAATAAGAAAAATAAATGCAATCTGCATACCGGGAACTTATAACGTATAAAATGATCTAAAAATGATTAAATTCTCATGTATAGTTTTTGCTCCAATAAAACTTTTTTACTTGAACGATTTTGTCCAACTTTAGCATTAAATATCCTTCTATATATAAAAAAAAGTAATGGTTTGGAAATGGACCAATGAAAATCTGCGTAGATCATCCGGGTACTTCCCGGTAGATCGGCATCCATATCTTTTGTGACAGGGGAACTTTCTTCATTAATATTAAGAAAACTGTTTCATCGAAAAATATGAAAATTGCTGCTATTATAGAGAAATCTTTGATAAACACTCTGATGCAGACAGTTTTTAAATCGAATGATTATTTTAAGAGATATTTAATGTTAAAATTGGAAAAAATCGTTTCATTAAAACAATTTATATGCGCAAAAACTATACACAGGAATGTAAACATTTTTACACCATTTAAAACTTTAGAAGTTACTGGTGTGCAGACCATATTTATTTTTTTAATTTGACTAACTTTTTGAGGGCTTATCTCCATTTTAAATCCAAATTTGCAGCATTTTGAGAGATATTTTTTACATTTTTAGAAGAGGATATTATTTTAATCTGTTGCCGATTTTTTTAAAAGTGCAAAGAATAATATTTCCTTCAAATTAAAAATTTATTTACACGTGGCTATTATAATCAGAAAAAAACTTTCAAATGAGAATTAAGTTATTCGCGTTAAAAATCAGGAAAATATTGAAAATTACATCATAAAAACTATAGTTACTCGTGAATTTTAAAAGAGAAAGAAAATTTTTAAATAATAAATTCATTATTAAGCGTTAAAAGTCGCAAACGTAGGAAACTTACGTCATATTTAAAAAGGTCAAATAATTGACAGTTGACAAAACAGTTTAAATTAAAAAAATATATTTGCGCGAGACATTTATTTCATATTTTTAGATAGTCATTTAAACTATTATCGTGAACTCTAATGTTGGTATTCACCATCTACCTCAAACTAGAAAACTTCGGTCGAACGCTCAAATGAAATTCACGATAACATTTGATTGGACATTATAAAGGAGACATCCAATGAGGACTAAAGGTGAATACCGTTTGAGCGTTCGACCGAGGTTTTCGGTATAACCCGGTGTCGAAGTAGTTGGTGAATACGAGCGTAAGACAGCGCAAATAATATTTCCTTTCTAACAACAAAAGTATTTTCATGTGAATGTTAAAAAGAGAAAGAAAACTTTGGTGGAAATTACGTCAGATATAAAACCATATATTTCAAATGTGTTATTTAAAAGAACTTTCTTATAGATCTGTTAAAAAGCCGAGAGACAAAGACTGTATACTTAATTCATTTTACATTTGCATGTTTACTATTTTTACATGTTTAACTAATTTTTTTACATCAAAGACGAAAACAGCCATTGTATCCCTTAACAAACGCTGATTTCGCCTTAAAAATCTGCAATCAAACGAATATGAATGAAAACCCAGTTACAGAGAGATCGCCACTGTTTTTTTTTTTTTTTTAAGTACTAGGGGATCGTACCCGGGCTTCCCGGGTTACAGAATACAGGTTAAAACCAATTGTTTTATTGAAAAGTAATATTTATTTTTACATGCAATATATTTTTTAGATTGCACACTAAAAATAAAAAAGCATTTTTCATGTGAAAAATATGAATTATACAATCAAATAAACTTTTAAAATTTATGAAAAGCGATCTTTTTTCGTATTAGCCGCATGCTAAAAGTTATTAGCCCAAAATTTTTCTGCTTACGGCATCCTTTTATTTTCTGATAATTTCAGAGCTTTAAGCGCGTAGTTCAATTACGTGTCTGTTAAATTTGTATTTTATTTACATTATTTTATTTATTTAATCACAAAGGAAGTTTTATTTTTGTTTACGGAATATTAGTTGTAAGAAAATGAACTCTTTATGTTGTTTTAAGGGCAAACGGATTAATCTTCCTTAATCGAGTTCCATGCGATAGAGATAACTTTAAAAATTAACCTGTCATACTCGCAATCACTCTTTTAAGAAATTGGTAGTTTAAGTTGATCATTTTAAAATCATTTTAATTCAAAACGTGAAGTCACGATTGACAGCAAAATCTTTGCATGTGAACAGTCGAACTCTTAACTCGAGATTCTAATCTCAGTACCGGAGGGTAAAAATTGATTTAATTTATGTTTTTTTTTTACGCATTTGTGTTAAAAAGTTTAGTTTTATCTAAGAAAATCATCGTTTCTTTTAAATATGACGTCATTTTCACTTTCTTAAGCATTTCACCTATAGTGTCTGAAACTTAAAGGAAAATAAATTTGGAAACTTTATGAGGAAAATGTGTGTTTTTAAAAACAGTATGTAATTTTCCGTTCAAAATATTATGTCGCTAATGGGATTTTGCGCCATTAAACCCTATGCAACAATTTTTATCAACAATTTTGAATTTTCCCGAGAATAAGGATAAATAAACCTCATTATTTCTCTCTTCTCAGCAATAATGAAAGCTATCTTATTACCGTCATTTTGAAGAAGTTTCATAGAATACTTTTCAAATTAAAATATAATAATGGGATATTAAAAGAAACAGCTAGTGCAGGCACATATACAAATGAACAGCTTTCAGTTAAAAAAAAATATTTATAGTCAATTTGGTTCAGCAGAAAGATCAGGGCAGATGACTAAAAAACATTCTTGTGTTTTAAATATATAGATTATATACAATTATGAAAAATTAAATTAAGCAAATTATGTTATTTTGATAAAATTAAAGTAACATGTCTTAAATAATAGCAATAAAATTTTATTAGTCGAGAGAATTTGGACAAACACTTGGAGAACCTGTTATTATTTTAAACCCTTAATTATTGACAAGATCTTCTGTGATTGCTTGTCTAACGCGGCAAAGCGAATACATCCAAGAGAGAATCATCAAGTTCTGTAATATAAATTGCTATATTTCGGACAAAGAGCATGCTCACTGGATGTTACTGCTCTTCCATAAAGGCACTCTAAACGTTTGTAAAACATTGCGTTTTATCGGTGTGTGATTTCAATTAAGTTATTTTCAAAGATAAAGCATTTTCACCTGTAAAGAATTTCAAAGCAGCTGGGGTGAAAATGACGCACTTCTATAAAACATATTTTAGTTCTAAGAATTAAAATACACGCTTTTTTTTAATAATATGACGTCAATTGCATCCGCTAAAGCATTCCACTTTTACGACCCCGTCTTAAACAACATCTATAGAACGGTATGCAAATGACATCATTATCTCGGAATAATACATCAACCCAACAGGCAATGACGTCATTTAGGAAGCTAGGCAAAACAATCTCCGGTATCTAATGATTTATATATGACATCATTTTTTTGTTTATAATAGCTCCATGTTTTATCAGATGTCATTCATTTATATTTTTTCAAAATTCAGAAAATGTAATTACACACGGATTGATACAATTGCATTCTTTCAGATTTTTGATATGAATTAAGTAAATGCGAAGAAAATAAGTCACAAATATTATTTAAAATGCATTTTTGTAAAGAGAAAGTGTTGTACCGTTTGAAAAGTTAAATTGCAATGAACTAAAAATCATTTAATCTGATGTATAAAAGTGAAAAATTGTCTGTCTGTCTGTAATGCTATACAAATCCACAGTTTAGAAGCCAGGATTGTGAAATGTTATGTACATGTGCGTTAAAACACGGCCGAGGCAACTAAAGCAATCCGGAATCGAAATAATTTATTGTTAACTTTTAATTAATAAAAATCCACAATTTTTCAGCAATTTCTTATCAAATTTAAACATTTTTCGTTATAGCAGCTGCCAACAATTAAAAATTCACAATAAAATTCTTACCACAACAATTACCTTTCTATTGCAAGACGCATTGCATATTACGTACGCCACGCTGAAAAAAAGCTAATAAAAAGCTGTAGCGGGTATTACAATAATTATTTTACCTCGCATGCAAATAATTAGAGATATGCATATTACGTACGCCACGCTGATTAAGTTTCATTTTTAAAAAAGGCACAGCAGTGGAAAAATATTTTACTAAATCGAATAGTTATCTTTAATTTTCGTTTTAGAATTAAATTCATGAACTCCCGTGCATAAAACGGGTTAAACAGCTAGTTGATAAATAAAAACGAAATAAAGCCAAAACTTATCGGGTTTTATAACAAACGATATTCTTAACATTTCAAATTTTTTTTCAGTTTTTATGAAAAAAATGGCAACAAAAAGATACAGTAATCTATTATTTTATTATTTTCCTTTTCCCTTTACTTTCAAAGAAATGGAGTTGCCACGATTACAAAAAAAGTAATAAAAACTACAAAAAAATTAATATCTCAAAAATAAATTGAGATACAGCTTTCAAACAAATTGCATTTAAAAGAACAATTTTTTCCTTATACGACGGTGTAAAAATTTAAAATGTGCGATGTTTAGAAGTTTAAAAATTTGCAGTTCAGAAAATTGCAAAACCAAAATTTTATTTCAAATTTCAAAGTGTTGCCATTCACAAAATGACGTATGCGTTACGCACAGACATGTTTGTCCTTTATAATATAGATAATTCAATCGTTTTAAAGTCGATGAAATTATCCTACTTTTTTAATCTGGGGAGTCTTAACAAGGGTTGGCGAGCGTAGCTCGTAGGGGGCAGAGCCCCCTAGTCTCTTAAAATAATTCTTCGATTTGAAAACTGTCTGCATCAGCGTGTTTATCAAACATTTCTCTATAATACCACTGATTTTCATATTTTTGCATGCAACAGTTTTTTTAATATTAACGATGAAAGGCCATGCTTAAGCATTCAAATTGGATGCCGATCTACGCAGATTTTCATTGGTCCATTTCCAAATCAAAACTTTTTTTTATATATAGAAGGACAACAATACTCGGAAACAACTTTTCATCAAAAGGTTTTAATCTCGGTCTCAATCCAGATCACAGATTATATTTACTAAGTAAGCAGGTAATCTGTCGTCCGGATTAAAGGAAAAAAAAAAACAAGTTGGAAATTGCTCGTCAAACGTGGCAAATGAGGTGCGTTCGTACTATAACTAGTTTTATAATTATTTTTTGCACCCCATATAACCCCATACCCCTGAATGTATATTTGTTTGCACTTCGTAAGTGCATAGTCTGTAACATCATTAAAATGTACTTGCAATATTTTTCCCCATTCCCCGTAATGTAACGGGACACTTTTAACTATCCCTGTAATTAAACTATACATCCGATTTTCATAAAACTTGAAATGGCTCGACGAAATTTTGCAACAATTATATATTTAAAATTTCAGACCATTCGGAAGGCTAAAACATCATTAAAATGCACTTGCAATAATTTTTTCATATTGGCCGTAATGTAACGGAAAACTTTTGACTGTCCCTCTAATTAAAGTATACATCCGATTTTCATAAAATTTGAAATGGCTCGACAAAATTGTGCAACAATTATATATTTAAAATTTCAGACCATTCGGAGGGCTGTAACATCATTAAAATGCACTTGCAATAATTTTCCCCATTGGCCGTAATGTAAAGAAAAACTTTTGACTGTCCCTGTAATTAAACTATACATCCGATTTTCATAAAATTTGAAATGGCTCGACAAAATTTTACAACAATCATATATTTAAAATTTCAGACCATTCGGTTGGGTAGTTTTTGCTCTGTTATATGCGGACAGACGGACAGACGGACGGATAGACAGACGGACTGAACGACGACTATAATTGCTACGTATTTATATAATTACAAACGCACCTAAAAAAAGAAAAAAAAAAGAGTGAAAATTACGTAAATAACACGCAATCGTTGAATTTTATAAAACAAACTTTCTTAAAATCCCAGGCAAAACCGGGCACTTTAGCGAGTAATAAATAAAATTTTGGCATTAAAAATTAACTCAGTATCGCCGTTCATTGAGAATTCTATGAACAATTTATGTATTGGGTGATAGCAGTCATAAATAAAACCGTCTTTTAAAGCCCACTCAGGGGTCGATCCAGACAAAATTTGGGGCCTATTTAGGGCCCTTTCACAAAAATCTATTTAATAAAATAGGACTTCTCACAAAAATAAATTTAATAAAATGAGCCCCTTCACAAAAATAAATGTAATAAAATGGGCCCCTTCACAAAAGTGAACTTAATAAAACAAGCCCCTTCACAAAATTCCTTTTAATAAAATAGGCCCCCTACGTAGCATTCTTTTTCATGAAAACTGTTTTAAAATGTGTAATTTGTAAATAAAACCAGGTCACTAAAAACAAAGTTTAGCAAGGGGATTTAAAGAATGTTTTTGTTCATAAATTTCTTGGTTGGAATTTGAATAACTGAATTTCAACTTAATTACAAAATGTTATTTTTCACAAAAATATAATAAAATTCACAAAAGTAATTCTACTTTTCACAAAATGGGCCCCAAGAATAAAATCAAGCATCGACCCCTGCCATTGTATAAGTAACTTCGATTCTCGCGTATGTTGCAGATATGCAACTCTGTGACACAATGGTTAACTTAAGCTGCTTCCAAAAAATGCCTACATAATTGTTCATATTTTAAATCTAAAGACACAAAATGTCAACTCATTCACTCTCCTTGTCAAACTTGTGGACTCCTATCCCCTACTTAAACTCTGATGTAATTAATAAATCACCCCTTATCCTAATTCGATGATCCTAAGATATTTATTTTTTCATTTTCTGAAATTGTTCTTTCAATTCTTTTATTTAAAATTTTAACGTCGTTCCAATTTAGCCATTAATCACAGGAATGTCACAGTAATTTTCCATCCTTTCGACCAAAAGACAGATAAGTTCTCAAAAAGCCTATCTCTCACAAAATCTATTTAAAAAAAATTATCTCTCAAAAAATCGATTTGATAGTAAGCTTTTGCTTGACTTTATTATCTGATTCATTATTTAAATATATCATTTTTCTTTAATTTTAGCTTAATCCTTTATGTCCTGAATTATAAATAAAATATTTTGCTCCTCTTCAATAATTATCTTCGTTAATGTCTGAAGATATCCAAAACAACTTACGTAACAACAATTTTTTTAATAAAACTGATTTAATAAATCGGTATTTAGTGTTTTCTTTTTTTGCAAAATATTTACAAGAATAATTAGATTAATTAACAAAAAATACTGTTGTGGAAACCTCACAATTCTTACAAGAATAATGTAAATAAATATAATGTGATCCTATCTTTAACTGAGAAGTGTTTTGTAAGAGTCAAAACACTGTATTAACAAAAAAAAAAAAAAAAAAAAAAACTAGTGTCGTGGAGGAATTTTCACCTTGTCATTACTATAAACTTTACAACATACTTATAACTACTTAGAATGTGACACAGACTTATAAAAATATTATTTAATACAACCCTGAGATCTTTCGAGCACACACGCGTTCATTTTCAAAGGGAAAAGACGACTGACTGAATAGAAAACAAATTTAAAATTAAAAACAAAATATTACGCATGCGCAAGCGGAGTTCAGTGCACTTCTCTGCACAGGGGTAAAAAAGATCAGTTCATATTTTCAGGAAATTGAAATTTTACTTATGAGTGATACTGTTTGTAACGATGTCCTTTCTTATAATATTTCCGCGATTTGGTAAAATATCCTATATATTTCAAGAACTCCTGAAAATATGAACTGATCTTTTCACGCTTCTGCAGATCAAAAAGATCAGTTCATATTTTCAGGAAACTGAAATTTTACTTCGGAGTGATTCTGCTTGTAACAATGTCCCTTCTTATAATATTCCCGCGATTTGGTATAATATCCTAAATAATTCAAGAACTCCTGAAAATATGAACTGATCTTTTCACCGCTTTGCAGAGAAATGGACTGAACTCCGCTTGCGCATGCGTAGTATTTTGTTTTTGATTTGAAATTTGTTTTCTATTCAGTCAGTCATGTTTTCCCTTTGAAAATGATCACGTGTGTGTTCGAAAGATCTCAAGGTTGTATTAAATAATATTTTTGTACGTTTGTGTCACCTTTTAAGTAGTTATAAGTATGTTATGAAGTTTCTATAAGTGTTTTGTTGCTGCAATTTTTCGTAAAACTTTTTTTTAATGGGAGAAAAGCTAAATCCATGTAAATGGCTGAGAAAAAACCCACATTAAAAAATATTTAGCTTCGACTGTTTCGCTGGGCTTACTGAATGTCCAGTAAAGTATTTTGAATGGAAAGTATCATATACTTTTATTAATAGACGAATTAAATAAATTTTATATTGCATTTTCTTCAATAGGATTTAGAAGGCCGCCGGAGCACAAAGGGTTAAGAAGAGATAATTATATCTTTTCGTACTATTGGTATTTTTTTATGTAAATTCTGCATCAACTTCGTTTACAATTAATAAACGTAATTATTTCTTTATAATAAAACTATGACTTCACGATATACATTTCAAATTTTGTGAATTTATTCCTTGAGTTCTTACATTATTATTATGAAATTTCATCGGTGTCCCGAGCTAGTCATTATTCATCTAGGTGATAAGATTTAAATCAAAAGGATTCAGAATAAGTCCAGTAATTTTTCTTCCTTCTATCAAAAGAAAGATAAGTTGTCTGAAATGCATCTTTCTGTTTATACCGAATGTACCTTTTGTTCTTGCCTTTTTTCTCCGTACTTCATACCAGCAACTTCTATAAGCCTCCTCAGTAACCGCTCATAAATCATCTCTTCTGGCCATCAGTTACTTGGTAAGAAGTTCTCCAAAATAATTCCCTTTTGCAAGATGAAAAATTCTTTATCAAATTAACACTACCTGTACACAAAACAAAGTAAAAAAAAAAAAAGTCTTCCTTTAGTAGGATATATAATTTTCATATTCAAGAAAAATGAAATTTCAAAGAATTTCTAAAAGTTATAGATTTTCTTTTTCAATTTGTGAAATGAAATTTTAGATAAAGAAACATCAATCACCCAACCCCCTTCTTTCGTTACCTAGAAATTTTTGTTATTTCTAAAACGTTGTTATTTTATTTAGTTTCAGTTTATTAAAGGAATATTTGTATTTCACCGTAAAATAAGGAAAGGGATTTAAAAGTTGAAGCATTCGCTAAAAATTCTAAAAAACAGATAGCACAAATGTAATAGACTTGTACGCTCCAATAATCCTGACGTGATTCTCGCATGGGCAAGCATATAGATTACCAGTGCCACCATTTTTTATAGGTGTCAAAATCCAAAAATAAGAGTTTTTCTTAAAATTAATACAAACTGTGACAACAAAAAAGTCACTGGCAGCTCTCGAGCGAGTCTTTGCCACAGGCCCCAAAAACAATGTTAACAGATAAATGTCGAACACTGATATTAATAAAAATGTATTGTGGTGACGTGGGCGATGCTTTCACCCTTCACAACTCGTACATTCAAATATAACTCATGATATCTTTCATGTTCTTTATTAAAATAATTAAGTTAAGGTAAAATAAAAATAAAATTACAATAAATTGCAAGACACTCACACTTTGGTTAACGAATTCTTATGTTAAAAAACAACACTCCGCTTGAGTGTATACTATCATACTCCATATCCACCATTAGGACGCTACACACATCACTCTCCAAAACCCGAGTTAACTGTCCTGATTTCTTCGCTAAAACTCCCTCACTCCTTTTTTCCCCTTGCCCCCAGCCAGGGACTTGAAGAGCTTCTCTCTTAATGGCCCGCCTTTGTTTTCATCCAAGATGAAGATATAAATATATATACATTCACACACACTTGTACATTTCTCAAGTTGAAAGATAAAATTTGTCATCCTCTCCCTGAATTCGTTTCAACAAAAAAGGCTATTGTACTTTCCAGAAATATTTGGGCCGCCTAACCGGGTGGTCCGGAATCGATCCCTTGAGTGGGAGAGAAGACCTGGAGCCCGGTCGAGTTCGTTGTACACGAATGCGAGGGGGACGGATGAGGACGAGTCGCTACCTCCTAGAGAGACTCAAGGCCAACAGGTGTTGAGTCCGGTCGCCACGGGTAACGGACGTCGTGTATAGGGGCGTAGCACGCTTCGGCGGATTGTCGAAAGTGCGGTCCTCCGGCACCCGGGTTCTCGGGGCAAGTCGGATAGCGACAGTCCATAGCCTGATCCCAGAGCCGGTCATAGACCGGGTGGTGACTCTGCACAAAGGGTAGCCAAAGCAATAGGTCCTCATCCACCATTCACTAAGAGGGAGCCTAAGGTAAGAGAGCGGGCTTTGTAGAGGAAGATTCTCGGTGACTCGTTTGTGACGACGGGGCTCGCGGGATCGCCGTGCAGGAACTCTCGGAGCAACCGAAGGACGAGGTTTCGGACAGCGCCTGGGATACTTTCTGTCTGAGTTGCCTCATCCCGCCGAGAGTTGCAGCTGGAGCAGTTGTGAGTCGACCCCAAGGTGGGTGGGGTTTGGTGGTGCCCTCGTCGACCAGGAAGCGGTCGCAGAGGGAGGCCAGTATGACTCTGGTTGCCCGATGTCGTGCCGTAAACCCTGGAAGAGGGTCGGTCGGCAGGTCCGCCATCGAACACTATATTTACAAGGAACCGGATCGGAGGCTCCTCGGTAACGCGGCGGCGCTTCGAACCTTGGTCAACTCTTGGTCCGACCTAGATCCTGCGTGTCTGTGCGCTACTGGAGGTTACCGCACCCAGTGGTGAGGATCTAGCGGTTTCTTCACAAATTTTCGAACGCACTAACAGGTAGCGGTCGGTCACTTCACGGGGTCAGAGGCATTCGTGCCTGGGTACTCTCGACGGCTGTGAGGTAAGGTAGAGGGAGCCGGAATTTTGCGGGCCTCCCGTGATTCTCCACTTTTGGGTGGAGTCGAGTCGCGGGGGGGGGGGAATCCGGACTCTCCAACCCCCCATTGAGGCGGAGTCTATTCCGTCTAGGTGGAGCTTTCTGTGCCCGCCTGGGGTTGCTAACGGCACCTAGTCTGGTACTACTGACTACCGGCGAGATCCACGAGGGGTTACGTCTGTTGAGGTGGGAGGACCGGGGGAAAAGACGTCCGGATTACTTATACAGCTAATCAGTTTGATCCTTTCTTCATTAAAATCTGGCGGCGCTAACATGTTTATTTCAAATATTGTTAATGTTTTCTTTAAATTTTTCTATCATTATTTAAAAATTTCTTCGGGCGTCCCAAAGAAGCCATTAATAACCAGAGATATAAGATTTAAATCAAAAAGATCGAAAAGAAGTCTAGTAATATTTCTTCTTGCCGTTAAAAGGAAGATAAATTCTCTTAAATGTAACTTTCTGTGTTATACTGAATGGTTATACTACCTTTTGTTTCCGCCTGTTCTGCTGCATACTCCTTCTATATCAAACATGCCAGTAACCTCTCATAAATCATCTCTTCTGGCCCATGCCATCACTTGCTTGGTAAGACGTTCTTAAACATAATTCTCTTTTGGAAGATGGAAAGTTCTTTATCAAATTAACACTACCTATACACAAAACAAAAGTAAAAAAGTTTATCTTCAATAGGATATACAATTTTCATATTACAGAAAAATGAAACTTTAGGTAAAGAAACATAAATCATCCAAAATCCTCTTTCAGCTACCGAGGGATATTTATTATTTCTCATTTGCACTAATTATTTATTGAATGAATTCACTCGGTAAATCTTTGGCGCAACGAAAAAGTGTTGAGGATTTACGAGTTAAAACTTTCTTAAAGAATAGAATACTGGTAACACAAATGCAAGAAAACTTTTCCCTATAATAATTATAATGACATGTAAAAGTCGACATAATTAAAAGAACTTCAAGTAGCCTGCAGTCTCAGATTTTTAAAAAAAATTCAAAATGGGCGATAGACACTGCAGCAAACAAATATTATTGTACCTAAACGAGAAATATATAGCGGACGAGGAAGGTTATGGTATGAAATATAATAAAAATTTTTGGTATAAAAATAATGCATCATTTTCTGATGGTTCTTCTTTTATGCTAAACCAACGACTATGAGATATTTATTTTACATTTTGGGAATTTATTGTGTGTATTCTTATATCATCATTTTAAGATTTCACCCACGTCCCAAGGCAGCAATTAATCATCTGGCACGTAAGATTTAAATAAAAAAGACGCAGAAGAAGTTCAGTAATTATTCTTTGTGATTATTTTGTGCCAAATTTCGGGTTTAAAATTATTCAACTCTCAAAATTTTCCTAATTTTTTCTATTAATCAGCCAATTTGAGTGATGGAGTCATTGGTTTAATTTCATGGTAAACCAATGACTCCATTATGTTTATTTTATATATATATACTAGGGGGCTCGGCCCCTACGAGCTACGCTCGCCAACCCCCGTCCAGACACCGCAGGCTCTAAATGCACGCTAATTTGATCGGCTTTAAAAAGATTTCGAAAGATTGAATTATAATTTAAAAAACAGTGGCGATCTCCCTATAAACGGATTTCTATTCATTTCTCTTTGACTGGGGAATTTTAACGCCAAATCCGCCGCGGTACTACTTGATTATCCCGTCAACCAATTTCGTCATATTATATAAATCGCCAAACCACTCGCCAAATTATACAAATTGACATAATTTTTATTTTAAATAACGAAAGAACAAATAAATTCGTACAACATTAATAAAAATACAAATAAAACGTCAAAATAAAAATAACTTGATGACCTAGACACGTGTAACAACATTTCAAAATAAGCTAATATAAAAGGAATTAAGTAAACAGACTCTTTGTCTCCTGGTATTTTTTTAACAAAGCGAAAAGAAAGTTCTTTTAAATGAGACATTTTAAATTAATCGTTTTTAATCTGACGTAATTTTTATCAAGCTATTCTTTCTCTTTTAAATAATTGCGTGAAAGTACTTTTGTTAGCAATGAAATATTATTTGCGCTTTCCTAACAAAAATAGTTGAAATATCCTCTCAAAATATTAAATAAATGTCTAGCGCAATTTCTAAATTTAAACTTTTTTGCAATATTATTTTGTGTTCATTTTATGTAATAACTATAATGTGACGTAAATATGACGTAATTTCTCCTAAGACTTCTAACGCATGTTAAGGAATTTATTATTTTACAATATCCTTTCTCTTTTAAAATTCACGTGTATACTTTTTATGACGTAATTTTTAATAAGTTCCTGCTTTTTATACATAATTATTTAATTCTAATTTGAAAGTTTTTTTTCCTGTTTATAATAGTCACGTGTAAATAAATTTTTAATTTGAAGCAAACATTATTGCTTGCGCTTTTTATACAGTTGGCAACAGTTTAAATTAGTACAATTTTCTGAAATCTGTAAAAAATATCTCTAGAAATGCTGAAGATTTGAATTTAAAATAGAAATAAAACCTGAAAAAATGAGTCAAAATAAAAAAATTAATGCAATTTGCACTCCGGCAAATTCTAACGCATAAAATGATCTAAAAATGATTACAGTGCCATGCATAGTTTTTGCTGCTATAAAACTTTTTTAGTGGAACGATTTTGTCCAACTTTAGCATTAAATATCTCTTAAAATAATTCTTCGATTTGAAAACTGTCTACATCAGCGTGTTTATCGAACATTTCTGTATAAAACCATTGATTTTCATATTTTTGTATGCATTATGTTTCTCAATATTAACGAAGAAAGACCTCCGGTCACAAAAAATTCAAAACCGGTGGCGGCGGCGACAGCGGGAGTTACTTTTTTTTTAGAATAGTGAGATTTTAATTTATTCTTTGAATTCTTATATCAATATCTTAGATCTTACATTGACATCCCGATCTAGCCATTAATCATCTAAATTATAAGATTTAAATCACAAAGATCCAGAAGAAGTCCAATATTTTTTCTTCCTACCATCAAAAGGAAGATAAATTCTCTTAAACAGAGCTTTCTGTTTATACCGAATGTGCCTTTTGTTCTCGCTCGTTTTTCTGCATACTTCATAGCAATTTCTTCTATAAGCCTCCTCAGTAACAGCTCATAAATCATCGCCTCTCTCCCAGTCCATTAGTTACTTGGTAAGATGTTCTCCAAAATAAGCAAAATGAAAAACTTTTATCAAATTAATACTACCTATGCACAAAACAAATGTGACAAACAAAATCTTGTTTGGATATGATATACAATTTTCATATCCATGCAAAATGAAATTTGAAAACATTTCTTAGTGAATTTGTTTTTCCAATTTGTGAACTGAAATTAAATACACTGGCCTCTAAAATTTAAGGAACAATGGCCGGATGCTTTCGATTGTACATGGTTTGTCCAATATCTATAAGAATTCTTTTTCGAATTGTCCCTGAACTTCCAGGGTGTAAAGAACACGTTTGACTTCATATGTTTTAGTGATGTTTTAGTCGCGGGGACAATTAAGCTGCCAACAATAAATTTAATAATAAAATAATATTTGAGATCACCCATGTAACAGAAAAGGCTCAAAATAGAATTGTGCAAATTTGTAATCTCAATTATCCGTATTGAAAGTACAAGTTAATTGCATGTATTTGATTATAGTTAGACACATTCACACGCAGAAATTTCATCACATAATGGAATGGGGGCCGTTCCGACTACATTGCTGCCAGAATTTTTTACGGTATGTAATTTTTTCTATAATTAATTACACGCAATTAAATTGTAATTACATTGAAGATAATTACATTTACGAATTTGCCCAACTCTGGCTCAAAATGGTCTGTTATTGAGGCAAATGACAATGTAGTTCCTGTTTAAAGGTCTCGCGAGTTTGTGTGAGCACAGCACGCATATTCGTGAAGGCGTGAACATTTCTGTGAAAAAGTCGAATGTTTTTACTTTCTTCCATCTTTACAAGAAGAAAGTATTGGATTCGTGAAAATTTTCGACTTTCGGTTTTCGACGGGTTTACACGTTTTAGGGGCCAGAGATTCCGAAAAACATGTTTTTACAAAATGTCTGTCTGTGAGTCTGTGCATCTGTGAGCCTGTCTGTCTGTCTGTGTGTATGTGACACAAATTCTGTGGGCGCTCTATCTCAAGAACTAATGCACGGAATTTAATCAAAATTTATATTCAGTTAGTCCCTGATATAAATTGGTGCTGATTAGTTTTTGGTATAAATCGCTCAACAGGTGGCGCTGCTATGCAGCCTTTTTCACGATTTCCGCAATAGCTCAATCTCCAGGACTAATGCACGGATTTTCATCAAACTTCAGATTCAGTTATTCCTTGACATGAATTGAAGTTTTGTACATTTTGGTGTAAGTCGCTCAACAGGTGGCGCTGCTATACTGCATTTTTTACGATTTCCGCAATAGCTCTATCTCAACAACTAATGCTTGGATTTTTATCAAACTTCAGATTAAAGTGTACTTTGATATAAATTAGTGCTGTTTGTGCTTTGGTGCAAACCGCTCAACACGTGGCGCTGCTATGCTGCACTTTTCAGAATTTTTATTATAGCTGTATCTCAAGAACTAATGCAATAATTTTCACCAAACTTCGGAATAAGTTAATCCTTGACATGAATTTACATTTTGAACATTTTGGTGTAAATCGCTCAACAGGTGACGCTGCAATGCTGTATTTTTCAGAATTTCCACGATAGGTGTATCTCAAGAACTAATGCACGAATTTTCATCAAACTTTAGAATCAGTTAGTCCTTGACATAAATTGACATTTTATAAAATTTGGTGTAAATCGCTCAATAGGTGGCGCTGCTATTCTGTTTTTTGTGATTTCCGCAATAGCCCTATCTCAAGAACTAATGCTTGGATTTTCAACGAACTTCAGATCCATGTATACCTGGATATCAATTATTACTGTTTATGTATTGGTGTAAATCACTCAACAGGTGGCGCTGCTATGCTACATTTTTCAGAATTTCCGCTATAGCTCTATCTCAAGAACTAAGGCACGAATTTTTATCAAACTTCAAATTCAGATACACTTTGATATGAATTGGTGCTTAATTGATGTAATTTCTTGTACTATTTAAATGATTTAAATGATGTGATTTATATAGAAGAAAGTTTTGTGATGGCCACAACATACTAGTTTGTTTATAGAATACAGAGTTTTCCGCCAAATTTAACACCACTTTCCGAAAACTTGAACAAGAATACAGTATAGCAGAAACAGCGTACTGCAATTAGAATCTGGATATGTTGAATATTTGATAAGATATGAGCATTTGGGTGAAATAATTTTTAACTGGGCCAGCGTGAAAGATTCCAAAATTTTTGTTCCATAATTTGGTAGTCAGCTATTTAGGGCAACTTACATTAAAAGTCCAGTCAAATATCGCGATGAAATTCAGAAAGATGCGGGCGATATAGTGAGTTGCTTTCCACAATTTGCCAAACAACTCGCTGTATCTTGTTGAGTTTTCACAATATTTGACTGGATTTTTTATGTGACTTGCTCTAAATATACTGTAAAAAACGGACTAAAATACGGAAATTGTACTGGCAATCGAGACACCAGTACTATTTCAAAATTTTAAAGAATTTTTTTCCCGTAAACTACAGAAAATATTTCGTTTTTCTGGAATTTACAGAAAAAATTTCCTTTAAAATACGGAAATAGTACTGGCGTCTCGACTGCCAGTACAATTTCCGTATTTTAGCCCGTTTTGCTTTACAGTGTAGCTGACTACCAAATTATGAAATAAAAATTTTGGAATCTTTCACGCATTTGCAGTTAAATATTATTTCATACAAATGTCCATATCTCATGTAATATTTAACATGTAATATTTAATATATTTATATTCTAATTGTCGTATCCTGTTTCGACTATTCTTTTTCGAGTTTTCGGAAAGTGGTGTTAAATTTGGTTGAAAACTCTGTATTCTATAAACAAAAAAACCTTTGAATTTTTCACAGAAACGTTAAAATTGTCACGACTATGCCTGCTATGCTTACACAAATGCACGCGACCGTTAAACAAAACCCACTTTGTCATTTGAACAGTAACAGGCCATTTTGATCATTTTCTGTTACATGGATGTACTGTCACATGAAAATATAAAAAATTTCAAAACTGACCGTTGTGTACATACCACATCTGTTGTATGCTACTGCAGCAGCTAGGGTGTAGGAGGTTCCCAATTCTAGATTCGTTTGGAAATAAAAAAATTTACGTAATTAATTAACAAGCCACAACACCAATAAATAATTGTAATTGAATTATAGGAGTGTAACTGTAACAATAACTTCATTGCAGTTTTACAAGATTTTACATGGATCTCGTGCTTCTACAAATTGTCAGTAGTTGAAACTAGCAAAATTTGTTAACAATTACCCCAATTGAAACTAGATGGCTATGATATTTTGTGCATACAATAATTCAGTTTTTTAAATTTCTCTAAACTCCTTTGTTTCTCTCCAAACTGTGACAAATTTCGCATACGGTTAATCAATTTGATTATTCCTATATAAAAACATGAAAACCTTTAAAGGATTCATTAAAACACATTACTACATATGTGTGATAAAATATATACAAATGTTTTTTTATTTAATTAAAAAACACTAGACGTTAAAATGATACTCCAAGCGCTTTCGGCTTTCCTTAAGCCTTTGTCAAGGAGAAGAGAATTGACTGAGAAAACGCTCGACGATCGACGTTCACTGATACACATTGAAACACCCTTTAGGATGCCGCAGGCGGTCGTACCAATTGAACTGAAGGAGAGGGAAGGTCAGAAAGCTCAATCCTCTGGGAGACCAAACTCTCCTGTAATATGAAGTAAATTAAACCAGATACTTGGAATGTGGCATGATAATACGTCATTACAACAATTTTCTGCTTGCGTTAAAGTTTCAAAAGACTCTAAAATTGCACAACTATTAAAATCGGAAGCGCTTGGAGTAGCTTTTTATCATTTTAACATCTAGTGTTTTTTAATTAAAAAAAACATTTATATATATTTTATCACACCTTCGTAGTAATGTGTTTTAATGAAGCATTTAAATGTTTTCATGTTTTTATATCTTAAACAAAGGTGAATCTGGCGTTCAAAAATGGACTATTTTATTAAGTCAATTTATTACTGATTCTTCCTTTAAGATAAGACGACTTCAAGATGTTTATTTTACATTTTGTAAATTTTTTTGAATTCTTATATCATTATTTTAAAATTTCATCTGCGGCGTCCCGAGTTAGCCATTAATCATCTGGATGATAACTTTCAAATCAAAAAGATCGAGAAGAAGTCCAGTAATTTTTCTCCCTTCCATCAAAAGGAAGATAAATTCTCTTAAATGCAACTTTCTGTTTATACTGAATGTATCCTTTGTTCTCGCTCCATCTTCTGTATACTTCGTAGCAACTCCTTCTATATGAACCCCCTCAGTACCCGCTCATAAATCATCTCCTCTGGCCCATTCTATCAGTTGTTCCGTAAGAAGTTCTTCAGAATAATTCATTTTTGCGAGATGGAAAATTCTTTATCAAATTAACACTACCTATAGATGGAACAAAAGTTAAGGGGGGGGGGGGAAATTCTTGCTTCGATTGGATATACAATTTTCATATGCAAGAAAAATGAAATTTCAAAGAATTTCTAATAAGTTATGGATTTTTTTTTCCAATTTGTGAAATGAAATATTAGAAAAAGAAACATCAATCACCTAGGACCGTTTTTTCCGTTACCTCAGGATTTCTATTTTTTCTAATATGTTGCTAATTTTTTATTGACTGAAGTCACTCCATAAACCATAGCTGCGGGAGAAGGGTGTTGGGGATATGATGATTTAAAAGTAAAAACTTTCTCAAAGTACTTATAAAGTCACTGATAAAACGTATGGGAAACACAGATTTGTGCTATGATGATTACGCAATATACACAGTGTAACCAAAAATTAAATGACCTATTTCAGAATTCAATATAAAATCAACTTATTACCGTACGAGTGTAGAATTTGGAATAAAATTCTTTCATTAACTACTTGAAGTGCGCCGGTATATTATATATAACACTTAATTTTAATTCCCAAATGCCACATTCGCACCAGAATTTTAAAACTAAATTTTACTTTATATTATATACTCAATGAAACGCTTTTACTTATTTTCACATAAATTTGTTCGTGAAACCCGGTGTCAATCAATTATTTTAACATTTTAGTAACAGAAGTGCTTTGCCCCTGAGAGATTTAAGAAGTTTGTTTAAGTAAATTAAAAAAATTAGAAATTTTGCCAATAGAGAGCATAATTTGTATAAGCATATACAGAGCACTTACTTTATGATTTCATAGTCATGTATAGTACAACCATACTTGTGAAAAAATGTATGTAATCCAGTCTCTTGCACAATCAATGCTAGTTATCATATGGACTGAAATTGGGTACAGTTTGGATGTAGTTTGGGTTACAAAAGGCCTATGCATTGACGATTTGTAAGTAATTGCACAAAGTAAATGCTCTATGACTGATTGGTTTGTGTTTTTCATACGATTTACATCGTTTTCTTGAGTAAAGCGCCATCATTAAAATTTAGAATTAATTTTTTATTTGCTTAGACACATTTCTACTTTTTTCTGCCTTTAGAAGAAGTAAGTATTGGATTAGGGAAAAATTTCTACTTTTGGTTTTCACGGATTTACATGTGATAGAAGGTGTTGAACACGATTTGATTGTTTTTAGAAAACCTCTGTCTGCGAGTCTATCTTTCTGTAGTAAAGAAAATTTTTGTGGACATTCTATCTCAAGACCGTTCAGAACTAACAAATGGTTGTGAGTTTTTATTACTGTTATATTTTTTTCTGGATTCATATAATTAATTATACTAAAACTGTGATCCGAATTGGCGAAAAAAATCTCAAAGAAAAAATATTTAGTAGTATATTAAAATTATTGAATAAATGATAAACGTGGTTTCTTCAATAACTTTTATAGAACTTTTCGCCTTTATAGATTAAATTACACAGGGGGTCCACTAAAGTCTGTTCCCGCACTCTTAAATGCCGAAGGCTGCAGCTATAATCATAAAAGTGATGTCAGTGTCTATGCGCTACTAGATGATACCATTTACAGCGCCACCTGGTACAAAACGACGGAATTAACATTCTTATCTCGAAAACTGTACGAGACAGGAACGCTAAAGTGAATTGCAAAGTTGTAACCGTGCGAACATAAATACTAAAGAGAGAAGGCTTAAATCAAAATATGTTTGTTAGCGCATTCCTACACTGTGACGTGACGAAGCGTTCTTAGAAAGAAAAATATCCTTTAGTTATCACAAGATACCTTAATTTTTGATGTTCAAACTTCTTTACGTCAGCTACAATCCACATCTGGACCTTTTTCTGAACTTCACATTGAAGACGTTGTAGGACAGCGGGTGACACGTTGGCACAAGCATCCGTAATGCATCATTGGAAGTCCTGCAGTGTTGGCGAAGGTGTCACATAGACCTGCTGTTTCAGGTATCCCCACAGAAAAAAGTCCATTGGAGCCAAGTCAGGTGAACATGGAGGCCACTCTACGAAACCACCATACCTGATAATTTGCTCCCAAAATTCTATACATGCCTAATGTTGGAACCATACATTCCTAATCTGAAGCAACGACAGAATTTCAACAAAATCGGTTATTACGTCCTGCAGAGTCTCTTTATATCGTGCGCCCGTCAACGTGCCTTGTAAAATATTGGGTTGATCAGCCTGTTATAGTAAATTCCAAACCAAATATCAAACAAAAACCGAATTTGATGTCGAATATCGGCAGAACATGTTTGATTTTTTAGCTACCAGTAATGGGTGTTCTATCTATTGTACATTTTATTCCACGAAAAGCATGCTTCATCCGTCCACACTATATCTGCGAAGAATGTTGGATGGGCCCCTATCTGGTTCATGACCCCTATCTGGTTCATTGCACCATGCATAACATCACTCGGCATCCCCGTCCAAATGATGTGTTGGCCGGTATGGATGAGCCCCTAATTCGTTTAGTATTTTCCAAACGCGACTTTTTGAGAGGGTACAGTTTTCAATTATCATTCTTGTGCTTCTGTTCGGATATGTGAGGCCGTATGATAATACATCTTCCGGTTGTACTTGCCGACCTATGCCGGACCGAGATCGGCTGGACACGCAGCCTGTCTCCCTTAATCTTGTTTTCAAATCTAAAAGGGCAACTTTATGACATAAGTTTTAATTTATTTTTGTTCGGAAATGCATGAAGCTAGCAGGTGTTTTTGTTCAGAAAATATGTAATGGAACTGTTTTTCAGTTGTTTGTAATCGCAGTACATCTTTCATAAAATAGTGTCAAAATGGGTGTTTTGAACCAAATTTCCGCGCGAAAGAATAATGACCACTCAAAAAAAGTGAAAAACGTCTTTGTCACGTGATCATAAGCGCTTATAACTCAATAAGTAATTTATTTATCAAAAAATGGAAAACACAGTTCGATTCAAATCGCTTCAATAGTCAGGCATTTCACAACATTTAGGAGGGTTTTGTGAAAAGGATAAGGGCCTGCACGGAAACTTTGCCGATACAACTGCGATGCGAATTGTACCTTGCGCTCAAATTCACCGTACAGTAGAACCGTCTTATAATATTCCTTTTTGGGAAATCGCTCCATGATCTTCATTCAACCCCGAAGAGATATCCCTTTTATAGCTGTCTCAGGTATCAGACGACGTTTCATACGTATATGGATAATGGCACAAATTTCACACACCAAGCTCAAGTTGCGTTGAGTTGACACATTTTGTGACACAATTTTGCACGATTTGCATATTGCCTACTCTTTCTAACGACAAACAGAAGAAGAATGCACCCCGCTGTGTTTCAACCACTGTCCGCAAGATTGGGAGTTACAAGCGATAACACTGTGCCGTGATGTGGACTCGTTTATCGTCCGAAAGATAATCTTTTTCCTTTCCTTCAATTTCATGATGTCACAGTTTCGAAAATTTCGAACAAACAAAAGCCCGTTTTAAGCGTTCTTTTTCTAGCATTCATGTTTACAAGGTTTCTTCCCGTACTAAACCGGCGATCCACTAAAACTTTGTGGTTCGCTTTTTTTCTATATCTAGTACCGTTTTGAGACATTAACACTAACACCGTCGTTTTGCACCAGGTGTCGCTATAAGTGGTATCATCTAGTAGCGTATAGCCACTTTACTATAAATAGCGCACGGTCCGGCAATAACGTTTCTTTGTTGTTGGTTTTGCTATAAAGTATCCTTGCTGACCAACAATAGAGTTCGGCCGGCAATAAAGTTTCATTGTTGTTGGTCCTGCAATAAAGTATCTTTGTTGTTTTCATGGTCTGACAATAGCGTACGGTCCGGCAATAACGTTTCTTTGTTGTTGGTCCCGCAATAAAGTATCCTTATTTTCTAAAAACTCTAATAACAGCGTACGGTGCGGCAATAATGGGTCTTTGTTGCTGATCCCGCAATAAAGTATCCTTGTTGTTTGCATAGTCCAACAATAGCGTACGATCCGGCAGTAACGTATCCTATTTGTTTTCATGGTCCGACAATAGCATATGGTCCTGCATAACGTTTCTTTGTTGTTAAACTTGTAATAAGGTATCCTTGTTGTCCATCAATAGCGTACGGTCCGGCAATGACGTTTCTTTGCTGTTGGTTCCGCAATAAAGTATCCTTGTTGTTTGCATAGTCCAACAATAGCGCACGATCCGGCAATAACGTATCCTATTTGTTTTCATGGTCCGACAATAGCGTACGGTCCTGCATAACGTTTCTTTGTTGTTAAAATTGCATTAAGGTATCCTTGTTGTTCATCAATAGCGTACCGTCCGGCAATAACGTTTCTTTGTTGTTGGTCCCGCAATAAAGTATCCTTGTTGTTTGCATGGTCCAATAATAGCGTACGGTCCGGCAATAACGTTTCTTTGTTGTTGGCCCTGCAATAAATTATTCTTGTTGTCCAACAGAAGCGTACGTTTCGGCAATAACGTTTCTTTGTTGTTGATTCCGCAATAAAGATCCTTGTTGTTTGCATTGTCCAAGAATAGCGCACAGTTCGGCAATAAGGTTTATTTGTTTGTGGTCCTGCAATAAAGTATCCTGGTTGTCCAACAATAGCGTTCGGTTCGGCAATAAAGTATCCTTTTTGTTTGCATGGTCCAAGAATACCGTACGGTCAGGCAAAAACGTATCTTTGTTGTTGGTGTCGCAATAAAGTATCCTTGTTGTTTGCATGGTCGAACAATAGCGTAAGGTCCAGCAATAAAGTATCCTTGTTGTTTGCATGGTCCAAGAATAGCGTACGGTGCGGCAATAAGGTTTCTTTGTTGGTGGACCTGCATTAAAGTATCATTGTTGTCCAACAATAGCGTATCGTACGGCAATAAAGTTTCGTTCTTGGTGGTCCTACAATAAAGTATCCTTGTTGTCCAACAATAGCGTACGATCCGGCAATAACGTTTCTTTGTTGTTGGTTCAGAAATAAAGTATCCTTGTTGTTCGCATGGTTCGACAATAGCGTAGGGTCCGGCAATAAAGTTTCTTTGTTGTTGTTCCTGCAATAAAGTATCATTGTTGTCCCACAATAGCGTACGTTCCGACAATAGCGTTTCTTTGTTGTTGGTCCTGCAATAAAGTATCCTTGTTGTTAAACAATTACGTACAGTCCGGCAATAATGTTTCTTTGTTGTTAGTCCCGCATTAAAGTATCCTTATTTTCTGAATAGTCTAATAATAGCGTACGGTGCGGCAATAATTTGTCTTTGTTGTTGTTCCCGCAATAAAGTATCCTTGTTGTTTGCATAGTCCGACAATAGCGTACGCTCCCGCAATAATGTTTCTTTGTTGTTGGCCCTGCAATAAATTATTCTTGTTGCCCAACAGGAGCGTATGGTTCGGCAATAACGTTTCTTTGTTGTTGGTTCCGCAATAAAGATCCTTGTTGTTTGCATTGTCCAAGAATGGCGCACAGTCCGGCAATAAGGTTTATTTGTTGGTGGTCCTGCAATAAAGTATCCTTGTTGTCCAACAATAGCGTTCGGTTCGACAATAACGTTTCTTTGTTGTTGGTTCCGCAATAAAGTATTCTTGTTGCTTGGTACGTCGAACAAAAGCGCACGGTCCGGCAATAACGTTTCTTCGTTGTTATTCACACAATAAAGTATCCTTGTTGTTTGCATGGTCGAACAATAGCGTAAGGTCCCGCAATAAAGTATCCTTGTTGTTTGCATGGTCCAAGAATAGCGTACGGTGCGGCAATAAAGTTTCTTTGTTGGTGGACCTGCATTAAAGTATCATTGTTGTCCAACAATAGCGTATCGTCCGGCAATAATGATTCTTTGTTTTTGGTCCCGCTTTAAAGTATCCTTGTTTGAATGGACCAACAATAGCGTACGATCCGGCAATAACGTATCCTATTTGTTTGCATGGTCCGACAATAGCGTACGGTCCTGCATAACGTTTCTTTGTTGTTGGACCTGCAATAAAGTATCCTTGTTGCCCATCAATATCGTACGGTCCGGAAATAACGTTTCTGTGTTAGTTTCGCAATAATGTATCCTTCTCTATTGCATGGTCCAACAGTAGCGTACGGTCCAGCAATAACGCTTCTTCGTTGTTATTTCCAAAATAAAGTATCCTTGTTGTTTGCATGGTCGAACAATAGCGTAAGGTCCCGCAATAAAGTATACTTGTTGTTTGCATGGTCAAAGAATACGTACGGTGCGGCAGTAAGGTTTCTTTGTCGCTGGACCTGCATTAATGTATCATTGTTGTCTAACAATAGCGTATCGTCCGGATAAAATTTCTTTCTTGGTTGTCCTACAATAAAGTATCCTTGTTTTCCAACAATAGCGTACGATTTGTCAATAACGTTTCTTTGTTGTTGGTCCAGAAATAAAGTATACTTGTTGCCCATCAACAGCGTACGGTCCGGAAATAACGTTTCAGTGTTAGTTTCGCAATAAAGTATCCTTCTCGATTGCATGGTCAAACAATAGCGTACGGTCCAGCAATAACGTTTCTCTGTTGTTGGATCCGCAATAATGTATCCTTTTTTTTTGCATTATACGACAATAGCGTACGGTTCGGTAATAACGTTTCTTTGTTGTTGGTTCCGGAATAAAGTATCGTTGTTATTTTCATTGTCCAAGAATAGCGCACGGTTCGGCAATAATGTTTATTTGTTGGCGGTCCTGCAATAAAGTATTCTTGTTGTCCAACAATAGTGTACAGTTCGGCCAGAACATCAGAACATTTCTTTGTTGTCAGTACCGCAATAAAGTATCCTTGTTTCTTGCAAGGTCCATCAATAGTGTACGGTCCGGCAATAACGTTTCTATGTTGTTGGTCTTGCAAAAATGTATGCTTGTTGTTTAACATTAGCGTACGGTCCGGCAATAACGTTTCCTTGTTGTTGGTCTTGCAATAATAGTCCACGAGCCAGCAACAGATTTTGATGACCAAGTTCCTCACGGCCAATAATTTGTAAAATGCTTCAGGGAGATGTATCATGAAGCTATGTGAACTTCAGCTGCGGTTCCGTGGGTGGGTTGAGCAGCGGTAGCCTCCCAAACACGTAAAAAATTTAGTCATTTCCTCCCGGTTGAAAATTTGTCAAATTATAGCTAACCCTAGATCTTGAAGAAAAAAAAAATCAGCCGATTATAAAGCATGCATGGTTGCATGGTCCAAGAATAGCGTACGGTCCGGCAATAATGTTTCTTTGTTGTTCATCCCGCAATAAAGTATCCTTGTCTCATGCAGGGTCCAAGAATAGCATACGGTGCGGCAATAAGGTTTTTTGTTCGTGGTCCTGCAATAAAGTATCACTGTTGTCCAACAATAACGTATCGTCCGGCAATAAATTTTGTTTGTTGGTGGTCCTGCAATAAAGTGTCCTTGTTGTCCAACAAAAGTTCACGATCCGGCAATAACGTTTCTTTTTTGTTGGTCCCTCGACTTCATTGTCCCGCATAAAGTATCCTTGTTTTTTGAATAGTCCAACAATACTGTGTGGTCCGACAATAACGTTTCTTTGTTGTTGGTCCCAATTTAAAGTATCTTTTTTTTTGCATGGTCCAACAGTAGCGCACGGTCCGGAAATAATGTTTCTTTGTTGTTGGTCTTGCAATAAAGTATCTCTGTTGTCCAGCAATAGCATAGGGTTCGGCAATGTTGTATCTTTGTTGTTCGTCCAGCAGTTAAGTATCTTTGTTGTTCGCATAGTTCAATTATAGCTTACGGTTCAGCAATAATGTTTCTTTGTCGTTGTTTCTGCAATAAAGTATCATTGTTGTAAAACAAATGCGTACTTTCCGTCAATAACCTTTCTTTGTTGCTGGTCCTGCAATAAAGTAAACTTGATGTTCAACAAGTGCGTACAGTCCGGCAATAACGTTTCTTTGTTTTTGGTCCTGCAATAAAGTATGCTTGTTGTTTAACAGTAGCGTACGGTCCGGCAATAACGTTTCATTTTTGTTGGTCTTGCAATAAAGTATCTTGCTGTTTGCATGGTCCAACAGTAGCGAAAGGTCTGGCAATAACGTTTCTTTGTTGTTGGTCCTGCAATAAAGTATCCTTGTTTTTTGCATGGTCCGTCAATAGTCTACGGTCCGGCAATAACGTTTCTTTTTTTGTGCTGCAATAAATTATGCTTGTTGTTTAACATTAGCGTACGGTCTGGCAATAACGTTTCTTTGTTATTGGTCAAGCAATAAATTATCCTTATTGTTCGCATGGTTCAACAATAGCGTACGGTTCGGCAATAACGTTTCCTTGTTGTTTTTCCTGCAATAAAGTATCATTGTTGTCCAACAATAGTGTGCGTTCCATTAGTAGCGTTTCTTTGTTGCTGGTCCTGCAATAAAGTATACATGTTGTTCAAAAATTGCGTACAGTCCGGCAATAATTTTTCTTTGTTATTCTTCCCGCATTACAATATCCTTGTTTGAATGGTCCAACAATAGCGTATGGTCCTTGAATGAAGTTCCTTTGTTGTTGTTCCTGAAATAAAGTATCCTTTTTGCTCAACAATAGCCTACGTCCGGCAGTAATGTTTCTTGTTGTTGGTTTCGCAATAAAGCATCCTTGTTGTTTGCATGGTCTAACAGTAGCGAAAGGTCTGGCAATAACATTTCTTTGTTGTTGATCCCGCAATAAAGTTTCCTTGTTGCTTTCATTGTCAAACAATAGCGTACTGTCCGGCAATAAAGTTTCTTTGTTGTTGGTCCTGCAATAAAGTATGCTTGTTGTCCAACAATACCGCTGGCAATAACGTTTCTTTATTGTTGGTCCCGCAGATAAGTATCCTTGTTGTTTGCATGGTATAACAATAGCGTACGGTCCGGCTATAATATTTCTTTCTTGTTGGCCCTGTAAAGAAGTATCCTTGTTGCCCAACAATAGCGTACGGTCCGGCAATAACATTTCTTTCTTGTTGGCCCTGTAATAAAGTATCCTTGTTGCCCAACAATAGCGTACGGTTCGGCAATAACGTTTCTTTGTTGTTGGTTCCGGAATAAAGTATCCTTGTTATTTGCATTGTCCAAGAATAGCGCACGGTTCGGCCATAAGGTTTATTTGTTGGTGGTCCTGCAATAAAGTATTATTTTTGTCCCACAATAGCATACAGTTCGGCAATAACGTTTCTTTTTTGTCGGTACCGCAATAAAGTATCCGTGTTGTTTGCGCGGTCCAAGAATAGCGTACGGTCCGGCAATAACTATTCTTTGTTGTATAACCCGAAATAAACTATCCTTGTCGCTTGCATGGTACAACAAGAGCGTATGGTCCGGCAATAACGTTTCTTTGTTGTTGTTCCCACAATAAAGTATCCTTGTTGTTTTCATGTTCCGACAATAGCGGAAGGTCCGGAAATAACATTTCTTTGTTGTTGGTTCCGCAATAAATTTTCGTTCTTTGCATGGTCCAAGAATAGCGTACGGTGCGGCAATAAGGTGTCTTTGTTGGTGGTCCTGCAATAAAGTATCCTTGTTGTCCAATCATAGTGCACGATCCGGCAATAACGTTTCTTTGTTGTTGGTCCCTCGTATTCATTGTCCCGCATAAAGTATCCTTGTTTTTTGCATGGTCCAACAATACTGTGCGGTCCGGCAATAACGTTTCCTTCTTGTTGGTCTCAATATCTAAGTATCCTTTTGTTTGCATTGTCCAACAGTAGCGCACGGTCCGGCAATAATGTTTCTTTGTTGCTGGTCTTACAATAAAGTATCACTGTTGTCCAGCAATAGTGTAGGGTTCAGCAGTATTGTATCTTTGTTGTTGGCCCAGCAATAAAGTATCTTTGTTGTTCGCATAGTTCAATTATAGCTTACGTTTCGGCAATAAAATTTCTTTGTCGTTTTTCCTGCAATAAAGTATCATTGTTGTCCACCAATAGCGTACGTTCCGTCAATAACGTTTCTTTGTTGCTGGTCCTGCAATAAAGTATACTTGTTGTTCTACAATTGCGTACAGTCCGGCAATAATGTTTCGTTGTTGTTGTTCCCGCATTAAAGTATCCTTGTTTGAAAGGTCCAACAATAGCGTACGGTCCTTGAATAAAGTTTCTTTGTTGTTGTTCCTGAAATAAAGTATCCTTGTTGTTCAAAAATAGCATATGGTCCGGCAGTTACGTTTCTTTGTTGTTGGTCCTGCAATAAAGTATCCTTGTTGTCCAACAATTGAGTACGATCCGGCAATAACGTTTCTTTGTTGTTGGTCCCGCAATAAAGTATCCTTGTTTCTTGCATCGTCCAAGAATAGCGCACAGTTCGGCAATAAGGTATATTTGTTGGTGGTCCTGCAATAAAGTATCCTTGTTGTCCAACAATAGCGTTCGGTTCGGCAATAACGTTTCTTTGTTGTTGGTTCCACAATAAAGTATCCTTGTTTCTTGCTAGGTCGAACAATAGCATACGGTCCGGCAATAACGTTTCTTCGTTGTTATTCCCGCAATAAAGTATTCCTGTTGCTTGCTAGGTCGAACAATAGCGTAAGGTACCGAAATAAAGTATCCTCGTTGTTTGCATGGTCCAAGAATAGCCTACGGTGCGGTAATAAGGTTTCTTTGTTGGTGGACCTCAATTAAAGTATCATCGTTGTCCAACAATAGCGTATCATCCGGATAAAGTTTCTTTCTTGGTGGTCCTACAATAAAGTATCCTTGTTTTCCAACAATAGAGTACGATCCGGCTATAACGTTTCTTTGTTGTTGGTCCAGAAATAAAGTATCCTTTTTGTTCGCATGGTTCGACAATAGCGTAGGGTCCGGCAATAAAGTTTCTTTGTTGGTGTTCCTGCAATAAAATATAATTGTTGTCCCACAATAGCGTACGTTCCGGCAATAGCGTTTCTTTGTTGTTGGTCCTGCAATAAAGTATCCTTGTTGTTCAACAATATCGTACAGTCCGGCAATAACGATTCTCCGTTGTTTGTCCCGCATTAATGTATCCTTGTTTGAATGGACCAACAATAGCGTACGATCCGGCAATAACGTATCCAATTTGTTTGCATGGTCCAACAGTAGCGTAAGCAACAACGTTTCTCTGTTGTTGGATCCGAAATAATGTAACCTTGTTGTTTGCATGGTACAACAATAGCGCACGATCCGGCAATAACATTTCTTTCTTGTTGCCCTGTAATAAAGTATCCTTGTTGCCCAACAATAGCGTACGGTTCGGCAATAACGTTTCTTTGTTGTTGGTTCCGGAATAAAATATCGTTGTTATTTTCATTGTCGAAGAATAGCGCACGGTTCGGCAAGAATATTTATTTGTTGGTTGTCCTACAATAAAGTATTCTTGTTGTCCAACAATAGCGTACAGTTCGGCCAGAAGTTTCTTTGTTGTCGGTACCGTAATAAAGTATACTTTTTGTTTGCATGGTCCAAGAATAGCGTACGGTCCGGCAATAATGTTTCTTTGTTGTTCATCCCGCAATAAAGTATCTTGTCTCTTGCATGGTCCAAGAATAGTGTACGGTGCGGCAATAAGGTTTCTTTGTTGGTGGTCCTGCATTAACGTTTCACTGTTGTCTAACAATAGCGTATCGTCCGGCAATAAATTTTCTTTGTTGGTGGTTCTGCAATAAAGATCCTTGTTGTTTGCATTGTCCAAGAATAGCGCACAGTCCGGCAATAAGGTTTATTTGTGGTGGTCCTGCAATACATTATTCTTGTTCCAACAATTGCGTTCGGTTCGGCACTAACGTTTCTTTGTTGTTGACCCTGCAATAAATTATTCTTGTTGTCCAACAGGAGCGTACGGTTCGGCAATGACGTTTCTTTGTTGTTGATTCCGCAATAAAGATCCTTGTTGTTTGCATTGTCCAAGAATAGCGCACAGCCCGGCAATAAGGTTTATTTGTTGGTGATCCTGCAATACATTATCCTTGTTCCAACAATAGCGTAAGGTCCGGCAATAAAGTTTCTTTGTTTTTGGCACTGCAATAAATTATACTTGTTGCTCAACAGGAGCGTACGGTTCGGCAATAACGTTTCTCTGTTGTTGGTTCCGCAATAAAGTATCCTTGTTGTTTGCATGGTCCAAGAATACGGTACGGTCCGGCAAAAATGTATCTTTGTTTTTGGTTCCGCAATAAAGTATCCTTGTTGTTTGCATGGTACAAGAATAGCGTACGGTGCGGCAATAAGGTTTCTTTGTTGGTGGACTTGCATTAAAGTATCATTGTTGTCCATCAATAGCGTTTCGTCCGGCAATAAAGTTTCTTTCTTGGTGGTCCTACAATAAAGTATCATTGTTGTTCCACAATTGCGTACGTTCCGGCAATAGCGTTTCTTTGTTGTTGGTTCTGCAATAAAGTATCCTTGTTGTTCAACAATTGCGTACAGTCCGGCAATAATGTTTCTTTGTTGTTAGTCCCGCATTAAAGTATCCTTATTTTCTGAATAGTCTAATAATAGCGTACGGTGCGGCAATCATATGTCTTTGTTGTTGTTCCCGCAATAAAGTATCCTTGTTTTTTGCATAGTCCAACAATAGCGTACGATTCGGCAATAACGTATCCTATTATTTTGCATGGTCCAACAATAGCGTACGGTCCTGCATAACGTTTCTTTGTTGTTGGACTTGCAATAAGGTATTCTTGTTGTCCATCAATAGCGTAAGGTCCGGCAATAACGTTTCTTTGTTGTTGGTCTCGCAATAAAGTATCCTTGTTGTTTGCATGGTCCAACAATAGCGTGCGCTCCGGCAATAATGTTTCTTTGTTGTTGGCCCTGCAATAAATTATTCTTTTTTCCCAACAGGAGAGTACGGTTCGGCAATAACGTTTCTTTGTTGTTGGTTCCGCAATAAAGATCCTTGTTGTTTGCATTGTCCAAGAATAGCGCACAGTCCGGCAATAACGTTTCTTTGTTGTTGGTTCCGCAATAAAGATCCTTGTTGTTTGCATTGTCCAACAATAGCGTGCGATCCGGCAATAACGTATCCTATTTGTTTGAATGGTCCAAAAATAGCGTACGGTCCTGTATAACGTTTCTTTGTTGTTGGACTTTAATAAGGTATCCTTGTTGTCCATCAATAGCGTATCGTCCGGCAATAACGTTTCATTGTTGTTGGTCCCGCAATAAAGTATCCTTGTTGTTTGCATGCTCCAACAATAGCGTACGGTCCGGCAATAACGTTTCTTTGTTGTTGGCCCTGCAATAAATTATTCTTGTTGTCCAACAGGAGCGTACGTTTCGGCAATAAGGTTCCTTTGTTGTTGATTCCGCAATAAAGATCCTTGTTGCTTGCATTGTCCAAGAATAGCGCACAGTCCGGCAATAAGGTTTATTTGTTTGTGGTCCTGCAATAATGTATCCTTGTTGTCCAACAATAGCGTTCGGTTCGGCAATAACGTTTCTCTGTTGTTGGTTCCGCAATAAAGTATCCTTGTTTTTTGCATGGTCCAAGAATACGGTACGGTCCGGCAAAAAGGTATCTTTGTTGTTGGTTCCACAATAAAGTATCCTTGTTGTTTGCATGGTCGAACACGAGCTTAAGGTCCAGCAATAAAGTATCCTTGTTGTTTGCATGGTCCAAGAATAGCGTACGAAGCGGCAATAAGGTTTCTTTGTTGGTGGACCTGCATTAAAGTATCATTGTTGTCCAACAATATCGTTTCGTCCGGCAATAAAGTTTCTTTCTTGGTGGTCCTATAATAAAGTATCCTTGTTGTCCAACAATAGCATACGAACCGGCAATAACGTTTCTTTGTTGTTGGTCCAGAAATAAAGTATCCTTGTTGTTCGCATGGTTCGACAATAGCGTAGGGTCCGGCAATAAAGTTCCTTTGTTGTTGTTCCTGCAATAAAGTATCCTTATTTTCTGAATAGTCTAATAATAGCGTACGGTGCGGCAATAATGTGTCTTTGTTGTTGTTCCCGCAATAAAGTATCCTTGTTGTTTGCATAGTCCTACAATAGCGTACGATCCGGCAATAACGTATCCTATTTGTTTGCATGGTCCAAAAATAGCGTACGGTCCTGCATAACGTTTCTTTGTTGTTGGACTTGCAATAAGGTATACTTGTTGTCCATCAATAGCGTAAGGTCCGGCAATAAAGTTTCTTTGTTGTTGGCCCTGCAATAAATTATTCTTGTTGCCCAACAGGAGCGTACGGTTCGGCAATAACGTTTCTTTGTTGTTGGTTCCGCAATAAAGATCCTTGTTGTTTGCATTGTCCTAGAATTGCGCACAGTCCGGCAATAAGGTTTACTTGTTGGTGGTCCTGCAATAAAGTATCCTTGTTGTCCAACAATAACGTTCGGTTCGGCATTAATATTTCTTTGTTGTTGGTCCCGCAATAAAGTGTCCTTGTTGTTTTCATGGTCCAACAATAGCGTACGGTCCGGCAATAATATTTTATTTGTTGGCTCTGCAATAAATTATTCTTGTTGCCCAACAGGAGCGTACGTTTCTGCAATATCTTTTCTTTGTTGTTGGTTCCGCAATAAAGATCCTTGTTGTTTGCATTGTCCAAGAATAGCGCACAGTCCGGCAATAAGCTTTATTTGTTGGTGGTCCTGCAAAAAAGTGTCCTTGTTGCCCAAAAGTAGCGTTCGGTTCGACAAAAACGTTTCTTTGTTGTTGGTTCCGCAATAAAGTATCCTTGTTGCTTGCTAGGTCGAACAATAGCGTACGGTCCGGCAATAACGTTTCTTCGTTGTTATTCACACAATAAAGTATCCTTGTTGTTTGCATGGTCGAACAATAGCGTAAGGTCCCGGAATAAAGTATCCTTGTTGTCTGCATGGTCCAAGAATAGCGTACGGTGCGGCAATAATGTTTCTTTGTTGGTGTACCTGCATTAAAGTATCATTGTTGTCCAACAATAGCGTATCGTCCGGCAATAAAGTTTCTTTCTTGGTGGTCCTACAATAAAGTATTCTTGTTGTTCAACAATATCGTACAGTCCGGCAATAATGATTCTTTGTTGTTGTTCCCGCATTAAAGTATCCTTGTTTGAATGGACCAACAATAGCGTACGATCCGGCAATAACGTATCCTATTTGTTTGCATAGTCCGACAATAGCGTATCCTGCATAACGTTTCTTCGTTGTTGGACCTGCAATTAAGTATCCTTGTTGCCCATCAATATCGTACGGTCCAGCAATAACGTTTCTCTGTTGTTGGATCCGCAATAATGTATCATTGTTGTTTGCATGGTACAAAAATTGCGCACGATCCGGCAATAGCATTTCTTTCTTGTTGGCCCTGTAATAAAGTATCCTTGTTGCCCAACAATAGCGTACGGTTCGGCAATAACGTTTCTTTGTTGTTGGTTCCGGAATAAAGTATCGTTGTTATTTTCATTGTCCAAGAATAACGCACGGTTCGGCAATAATGTTTATTTGTTGGTGGTCCTGCAATAAAGTATCCTTGTTGTCCAACAATAGCGTTCGGTTCGGCAATAACGTTTCTTTGTTTTTGGTTCCGGAATAAAGTATCGTTGTTATTTTTATTGTCCAAGAATACCGCACGGTTCAGCAATAAATTATATTTGTTGGTGGTCCTGCAATAAAGTATTCTTGTTGTCCAACAAATGCGTACAGTTCCGCCAGAACGTTTCTTTGTTGTCGGTACCGCAATAAAGTATCCTTGTTGTTTGCATGGACCAAGAATAGCGTACGGCCCGGCAATAATTTTTCTTGGTTGTTCATCCCGCAATAAAGTATCATTGTCTCTTGCATGGTCCAAGAATAGAGTACGGTGCGGCAATAAGTTTTCTTTGTTGGTGGTCCTGCAATAAAGTATCACTGTTGTCAACAATAGCGTATCGTCTGGCAATAAAGTTTCTTTGTTGGTGGTTCCGTAATAAAGATCCTTGTTGTTTGCATTGTCCAAGAATAGCGCACAGTCCGGCAATAAGGTTTATTTGTTGTTGGTTCCGCAAAAAAGTATCCTTGTTGCTTGCTAGGTCGAACAATAGCGTACGGTCCGGCAATAACGTTTCTTCGTTGTTATTCCCACAATAAAGTATCCTTGTTGTTTGCATGGTCGAACAATAGCGTAAGGTCCCGCAATAAAGTATCCTCGTTGTTTGCATGGTCCAAGAATAGCGTACGGTGCGGCAATAAGGTTTCTTTGTTGGTGGACCTCCATTAAAGTATCATTGTTGTCCAACAATAGCGTATCGTCCGGCAATAAAGTTTCTTTTTGGTGGTCCTACAATAAAGTATCCTTGTTTTCCAACAATAGCATACGATCCGGCAATAACGTTTCTTTGTTGTTGGTCCAGAAATAAAGTATCCTTGTTGTTCGCATGGTTCGACAATAGCGTAGGGTCCGGCAATAAAGTTTCTTTGTTGGTGTTCCTGCAATAAAGTATCATTGTTGTCCCACAATAGCGTACGTTCCGGCAATAGCGTTTCTTTGTTGTTGGTCCTGCAATAAAGTATCCTTGTTGTTCAACAATATCGTACAGTCCGGAAATAACGATTCTTTGCTGTTGGTCCCGCATTAATCTATCCTTTTTTGAATGGAGCAACAATAGCGTACGATCCGGCAATAACGTATCCTATTTGTTTGCATGGTCCGACAATAGCGTACGGTCCTGTATAACGTTTCTTTGTTGTTGGGCCTGCAATAAAGTATCCTTGGTGCCCATCAATAGCGTACGGTCCGGAAATTCTGTGATAGATTCTGTGTTAGTTTCGCAATAAAGTAACCTTCTCGATTTCATGGTCCAACAGTAGTGTACGGTCCAGCAATAACGTTTCTCTGTTGATGGATCCGCAATAATGTATCCTTGCTGTTTGCATGGTACAACAACAGCGCACGATCCGGCAATAACATTTCTTTCTTGTTGGCCCTGTAATAAAGTATCCTTGTTCCAACAATAGCGTTCGGTTCGGCAATAACGTTTCTTTGTTGTTTTTTCCGGAATAAAGTATCGTTGTTATTTTCATTGTCCAAGAATAGCGCACGGTTCGGCAATAATGTTTATTTGGTGGTGGTCCTGCAATAAAGTATTCTTGTTGTCCAACAATAGCGTACAGTTCTTCCAGAACATTTCTTTGTTGTCGGTACCGCAATAAAGTATCCTTGTTGTTTGCATGGTCCAAGAATAGCGTACGGTCCGGCAATAATGTTTCTTTGTTGTTCATCCCGCAATAAAATATCCTTGTCTCTTGCATGGTCCAAGAATAGCGTACGGTGCGGCAGTAAGGCTTCTTTTTTGGTAGATCTGCATTAAAGTATCATTGTTGTCCAACAATAGCGTATCGACCGGCCATAAAGTTTCTTTTTTGGTGGTCCTACAAAAAAGTATCCTTGTTTTCCAAGAATAGCGTACGATCCGGCAATAACGTTTCTTTGTTTTTGGTACAGAAATAAAGTATCCTTGTTGTTCGCATGGTTCAACAATAGCGTAGGGTCCGGGAATAAAGTTTCTTTGTTGGTGTTCCTGCAATAAAGTATCATTGTTGTCCCACAATAGCGTGCGTTCCGGCAATAGCGTTTCGTTGTTGTTGGTCCTGCAATAAAGTATCCTTGTCGTTCAACAATTACGTACAGTCCAGCAATAAATATTCTTTGTTGTTGGTCACGCAATAAAGTATCAATGTTGTCCTACAATAGTGTATCGTCCGGCAATAAAGTTTCTTTGTTGGTGGTTCGCAATAAAGATCCTTGTTGTTTGAATTGTCCAAGAATAGCGCACAGTCCGGCAATAAGGTTTATTTGTTGGTGGTCCTGCAATAAAGTATCCTTCTTGTCCAACAATAGCGTTTGGTTCGGCAATAACGTATCTTTGTTGTTGGTTCCACAATATAGTATCCTTGTTGCTTGCTAGGTCGAACAATAGCGTAAGGTCCCGCAATAAAGTATCCTTGTTGTTTGCATGGTCCAAGAATAGCGTACGGTGCGGCAGTAAGGTTTCTTTGTTGGTGGACCTGCATTAAAGTACCATTGTTGTCCAACAATAGCGTATCGTCCGGCAATAAATTTTCTTTCTTGGTGGTCCTACAATAAAGTATCCTTGTTTTCCAACAATAGCGTACGATCCGGCAATAACGTTTCTTTGTTGTTGGTCCAGAAATAAAGTATCCTTGTTTTTCGCATGGTTCGACAATAGTGTAGGGTCCGGCAATAAAGTTTCTTTGTTGGTGTTCCTGCAATAAAGTATCATTGTTGTCCCACAATAGCGTACGTTCCAGCAATAGCGTTTCTTTGTTGTTGGTCCTGCAATAAAGTATCCTTGTTGTTCAACAATATCGTACACTCCGGCAATAACGATTCTTTGTTGTTGGTCCCGCATTAATGTATCCTTGTTTAATGGACCAACAATAGCGTACGATCCGGCAATAACGTATCCTATTTGTTTGCATGGTCCGACAATAGCGTACGGTCCAGCATAACGTTTCTTTGTTGTTGGACCTGCAATAAAGTATCCTTGTTACCCATCAATAGCATACGGTCCGGAAATAACGTTTCTGTGTTAGTTTCGCAATAAAGTATCCTTCTCGATTGCATTGTCCAACAATAGCGTACGGTCCAGCAATAACGTTTCTCTGTTGTTGGATCCGCAATAATGTATCCTTGTTATTTGCATGGTACAGCAATAGCGCACTATCCGACAATAACATTTCTTTCGTGTTCGCCCTGTAATAAAATATCCTTGTTGCCCAACAATAGCGTACGGTTCGGCAATAAAGTTTCTTTGTTGTTGGTTCCGGAATAAAGTATCGTTGTTATTTTCATTGTCCAAGAATAGCGCACGGTTCGGCAATAATCTTTATTTGTTGGTGGTCTTGCAATAAAGTATTCTTGTTGTCCAACAATAGCGTACATTTCGGCCAGAACATTTCTTTGTTGTCGGTACCGCAATAAAGTATCCTTGTTTCTTGCAAGGTCCATGAAAAGTGTACGGTCCTCCAATAACGTTTCTTTGTAGTTGGTCCTGCAATAATGTATGCTTGTTGTTTAACATTAGCGTACGGTCCGGCAATAACGTTTCCTTGTTGTTGGTCTTGTAATAATAGTCCGCGAGCCAGCAACAGATTTTGATGACCAAGTTCCTCTCGGCCGATAATTTGTAAAATGCTTCAGAGAGATGTATCATGAAGCTATGTGAACTTCAGCTGCGGTTCCGTAAGTGGGTTGAGCAGCGGTAGCCTCCGAAACACGTAAAAAAAAATTTAGTCATTTCCTCCCTCTTCAAAATTTGTCAAAATATAACTAACCACATATATTGAAGGAAAAAAAAGTCATCTGATTATAAAGCATGCATGGTTGCATGCTCTGGTTGCATATAAAGCATGCATGGTTGTTGTTCGTCCTGCAATAAAGTATTCTTGTTTCAAACAATAGCGTACGATCCGGCAATAACGTTTCTTTGTTGTTCGTCCCGCAATAAAGTATCCTTGATTTTTGCGTGGTCCATCAATAGTGAACGGTCCGGCAATAACGTTTCTTTGTTGTTGGTCTTGCAATAAAGTATCCTTGTTGTTTGCATGGTCCAACAGTAGCGAAAGATCTGGCAATAACGTTTCTTTGTTGTTTGTCCTACAATAAAGTATCATTGTTGTCCAACAATAGCATACAGTCCAGCAAAAACGTTTCTTTGTTGTTGGTCCCGCAATAAAGTATCCTTGTTTTTTGCATGGTCCGTCAATAGTCTAGGGTCCAGCAATAACGTTTCTTTGTTTTTGTCCTGCAATAAATTATGCTTGTTGTTTAACATTAGCGTACGGTCCGGCAATAACGTTTCTTTGTTGTTGTTCCTGCAATAAATTATCATTGTTGTCCAACAATAGTGTGCGTTCCATCAGTAGCATTTCTTTGTTGCTGGTCCTGCAGTAAAATATACTTGTTGCCCAACAATAGCATACAGTCCGGCAATAATGTTTCTTTCTTGTTGTTCCCGCATTAAAGTATCCTTGTTTGAATGGTCCAACAATAGCGTACGGTCCTTGAATGAAGTTTCTTGGTCGTTGTTCCTGAAATAAATTATCCTTTTTGCTCAACAATAGCGTACGGTCCGGAAGTAACGTTTCTTGTTGTTGGTTTCGCTATAAAGTATCCTTGTTGTTTTCATGAGCGAAAGGTCTGGCAATAACATTTCTTTGTTCTATGTCCTGCAATAAAGTATCCTTGTTGTCCAACAATAGCATACAGTCCGGCAATAACGTTTCATTGTTGTTGATCCGCAATAAAGTATCCTTGTTGCTTTCATTGTCAAACAATAGCGTACTGTCCGGCAATAACGTTTCTTCCTTGTTTGTCCTGCAATAAAATATGCTTGTTGTCCAACAATACCGCTGACAAAAACCGTTCTTTATTGTTGGTCCCGCAATAAAGTATCCTTCTTGTTTGCATGGTCCAACAATAGCATACGGTCCGGCAATAACGTCTCTCTGTTGTTGGTTCCGCAGTAAAGTATCTTTTTTGTTTGCATGGTATAACAATAGCGTACGGTCCGGCAATAACATTTCTTTCTTGTTGGCCCTGTAATAAAGTATCCTCTTTGCCCAATAATAGCGTACGTTTCGGCAATAAGGTTTCTTTGTTGTTGGTTCCGGAATAAAGTATCCTTGTTATTTGCATTGTCCAAGAATAGCGCACGGTTCGGCCATAAGGTTTATTTGTGGTGGTCCTGCAATAAAGTATTCTTTTTATCCAACAATAGCATACAGTTCAACAGTAACGTTTTTTTTATTGCCGGTACCGCAATAAAGTATCCTTGTTGTTTGCATGGTCCAAGAATAGCGTATGGTCCGGCAATAACGTTTCTTTGTTGTTGATCCCGAAATAAAGTATCCTTGTTGTTTTCATGTTCCGATAACAGCGTAAGGTCCGGCAATAACGTTACTTTGTTGTTGGTTCCGCAATAAATTATCGTTGTTTGCATGGTCCAAGAAAAGCGTACGGTGCGGCAATAAGGTTTTTTTGTTGGTGGTCCCGCAATAAAGTATCCTTGTTGTCAGACAATAGTGCACGATCCGGCAATAACGTTTCTTTGTTGTTCGTCCCTCGTATTTATTGTCCCGCATAAAGTATCCCTGTTTTTTGAATGGTCCAACAATACTGTGCGGTCCGGCAATAACGTTTCTTTCTTGTTGGTCTCAATATCTAACCCAAACAGCAAATAATCCTTGGCCGAACTTCCGCCGAAAGTCCTAACTCGACTATATTTCATCTTGGCGATCTCATTTTCAGGGGTCTGCAGATATGACTTCTTCTCCGCAAGTCTGATCACCTGTCGAGCATCCCCTCCCGACTACAATTGAATCGGTTATGAAGCCTTTGCGTATTAGTTTTCGACAATTTGGTCACTTGGTAATCTTTTACCGAGTACTTTGCAATATCATATGATCTTTTACCGATTAGCTAATCATATCGAATAGAAGAATTTGTACGATGCTAAAATAGCATTTAAAACGTAAAAAAATTCGTTTTAATTCAAAAAATAAATATTGTTAATTGGGAATATCTTCCACTATAAGATGCAAAAATATTTCCATATCAAGGATGTAACTAATTGAAATGTAATAAATCTTGTTTTGTTTAAAGTCAAAATATTGTTGTTAAATAATTTTACAATTAAAATTACAATTAATTTTTCATTGTAAGATACAAATAAAATTACATTTAATTTAAAAGTTATATTCTTGCTTATAAGTAACTCACAATGTTGATATACAAATGTTATTGCATCTTACAAAGAATAATTAATTGTAATTTTCATCCCGAGATCAGCAATATTTAGAATTTAAATTAAACAAAATGTATTACCTTTTAATTAATTACGCCCTCGATATGAAAACATTTTTGTATTTTATAGTGGAAAATATTTCCGTGTAACAATATTTACTGTTTGAATTAAAACAAACTTTGATACATTTTAATTAGATAATTTTTTGCATGGTACAATGTAAAATATTCTCATTTAACATTGCGTCCTGGCTGTGAAATTTCTATCATTTAAAGCGTCTCATTAAATTTTTGTTATTTATGGAAAAAATTCTTTTTTTCTTTTTCTCAATATCTAAAGAATTATTTTAATAAAAGAAAACAGCCTTTTTTTTTTTTTTTTTTTTTTTTTTTTTACTTTTAAAAGCTATAAAATGAAATTTATTATTATCTGGAGAAAAAAAAATAGGATCAACTTCTTTATAATTTATACAATAACATTATCATAATTTTTTCTAAATAAATTATTTTTTAATCAGAAATTTAAAATTCATAACTAAGAAAATACATTTAGTGCAAATATTTTGTTGTTGTTGTAAAAGTCTAAATTTCAGATATTATCCTGATATAATCTAAATTTCAGATCTTAAAATTTTCCATATTGAATTTAATTAAAAAAATTATTCAGTCATTTTTTTAACTTATAAAAAGGTATAAAATTAAATTTATCATTATTTGGGGGAAAAAAAAATAATAAACTTATTTATAATTTAGGCAATACATTATCTGAATTATTTTTAAATAAATTAATTTTTAAATCAGAAATTTCTAATTGTTTGTTGTTGTAATAGTCCAAATTTCAGGTATTATCCTGATATAATCTAAATGTCAGATATTATAAATTTCAATTTATTCATCTAATAATTATTTTAATTTTTAAAAAAAATGTTCAGTCATCGATTTTTAACTTTTAAAATGTATAAAATTAAATTTATCACTATCTGGGTAGAAAAAGATGATCAACTTCTTTATACTTTATACAATAAAATTATGGGAATTATTTCTAAATAAATTAATTTTTAAACCAGTAATTTCTAATTCATAATTAAGAAAATACATTTAGAAGAAATAGTTCGTTGTTGTAATAGTCTAAATTTCTGATATAATCTAAATTTTAGATCTTATAATTTTCAATTTATTTATCTAATAATAATTTTAATAAAAAAAATGTTCAGATATTTTTTTAACTTTTAAAAGGTATAAAATTAAATTTATTACTTTAGAGAGAAAATAAATGAAAAGATGATCAACTTCATTATAATTTATACAATAACATTACCTGAAGTATTTCTAAATAAATTAATTTTTAAATTAAAAAATTTTAATTCATAACTAAGAAAATACATTTAAAACAAATAGTGTTGTAATAGTCTAAATTTCAGATATTATCCTAAATTAATCTAAATATCAGATCTTATAATTTTCAATTTATCTATCTAAATCAACAAAACAGCAAATATCTCTAAACATTTTATTAAGTATAATTTTAAGTATGAATGTCTATACGTAAATATTGAAAAAAAGAAAGAAAGAACAAACAAATGCTTTTAAATTGTCAGTTTACTTTTGCAGTAATTGCCCTGCTATCTGAAAGTTTTTAAGAGATTTAAGTTTACTGATTTGCAAATAATAATGCATTCTCACCAAAGAACATTTCTTGGAAAGTATTTTTTCCCCTATTCCTTCGACTGTCCATTTACAAATGATGTCCTTGAAACGCGAAAAAGTATTTTGAGCGGGAAGCAGATAAGATATTGCAGCACATTGGACATATTTATTCACGTGACACACACCCCCTATCATCACTGCAGGGGGTATCTATACAGCGGAAACAAACAATAATAACTCAGTAAAAAGATTCATCTTTCATTACTTTCCGATTGCCGGCCGATTACATGCATAGGAATACTTTTCCGATTAATTGACTTGTAACAATAATACAATTTCCTGCCGACGTTTTTCACGATATTATCTAGATTAATCGCTAGATTTTGTTCAGACGATATTATTTGAAGCTCTCCATTCAACTACTTATCATTTCCCGAATATTCTGGTATTAGGCCGAAATTAAGCCGATATTTCTTGCTATTGGGGAAGTATCCTTTTTGTTTGCATTGTCCAACAGTAGCGCACGGTCTGGCAATAATGTTTCTTTGTTGTTGGTCTTGCAATAAAGTATCACTGTTGTCCAGCAATAGCGTAGGTTTCGGCAGTATTTTATCTTTGTTGTTGGACCAGCAATAAAGTGTCTTTGTTGTTCGCATGGTTCAATTATAGCTTACGGTTCGACAATAAAGTTTCTTTGTCGTTGTTCCTGCAATAAAGTATCATTGTTGTCCACCAATAGCGTACGTTCGGTCAGTAACGTTTCTTTGTTGCTGGTTCTGTAATAAAGTATACTTGTTGTTCAACAATTGCGTACAGTCCGGCAATAATGTTTCTTTGTTGTTGTTCCCACATTAAAGTATCCTTGTTTGAATGGTCCAACAATAGCGTAGGTCCTTGAATAAAGTTTCTTTGTTGTTGTTCCTGAAATAAAGTATACTTGTTGTTCAACAATAGCATATGGTCCGGCAGTAACGTTTCTTTGTTGTTGGTCCTGCAATAAAGTATCCTTGATGTCCAACAATAGCGTAAGATCCGGCAATAACGTTTCTTTGTTGTTGGTCCGCAATAAAGTATCCTTTTTAAAGTATCCTTTTTTCTTGCATGGTCCATCAATAGTGTACGGTCCGGCAATAACGTTTCTTTGTTGTTGGTCCTGCAATAATGTATGCATCGATTTCGAACATTTTTGGGTATACAGGAGACGATTTATCTTATCCGTGTGAACCAAACGTCGTTTCGTACTAGTTAATTGATGCTCTAAAACTTTCTAATTGGAAATTTTGCTTCATTTCTTTTCGTTTACTATATTCAGTAGCTATCTTCCAAATTTCGCCACTAGGGGGCGCTGCCGTCGTTTGCATTAAATCGGGCGTAGTCACTTCACTATACCGTTATTATTACCTGTAGCTCTCTCCGTTCGCAAGTATTTTTAGGTTAAAGGGACTTTCCTTTGCAACCTGTATATTTTTTTCATGTTCATGTGACCAGCTGCCGCATTACCCACCACTTTATAATCAGCTGACTTTTTTTTTCTTCAAGATATTGGGTTAGCTATAATTTTACAAATTTTCAACCGAGAGGAAATGACTAATTTTTTTTTTCGTTACGTGTTTGGGAGGCTACCGCTGCTCAAACCAATCACGGAACAGCAGCTGAAGTTCACATAGCTTCATGATACAACCCTCTGAAGCACTTTAAAAATTATCGTTCGAGAGGAAATAACTGACGAAATTTGCACCTGGCTCGGGGACTATAAAATATCCTTGTTGTTTGCATTGTCCAACAGTAGTGAAAGGTCTGGCAATAACGTTTCTTTGTTGTTGGTCCTGCAACAAAGTATCCTTGTTTTTTGCATGGTCCATCAATAGTGTACGGTCCGGCAATAACGTTTCTTTGTTGTTGGTCCTGCAATAAAATATGCTTTTTGTTTAACATTAGCGTACGGTCCGGCAATAACGTTTCCTTGTTGTTGGTCTTGCAATAAAGTATCCTTGTTGCTTGCATGGTCCAAGAATAGCGTACGGTGCGGCAACAAGTTTTCTTTGTTGGTAGTCCTGCAATAAAGTATCACTGTTGTCCAACAATAGTGCACGATCCGGCAATAACGTTTCTTTGTTGTTGGTTCCTCGTATTTATTGTCCCGCATAAAGTATCCTTGTTTTTTGCATGGTCCAACAGTACTGTGCGGTCCGCCAGTAACGTTTCCTTGTTGTTGGTCTTGCAATAAAGTATCCTTGTTGCTTGCATGGTTCAATTATAGTTTACGGTTCGGCAATAAAGTTTCTTTGTCGTTGTTCCTGCAATAAAGTATCATTGTTGTCCACCAATAGCGTACGTTCCGTCAATAACGTTTCTTTGTTGCTGGTCCTGTTATAAAGTATACTTGTTGTTCAACAATTGCGTACAGTCCGGCAATAATGTTTCTTTGTTGTTGTTCCCGCATTAAAGTATCCTTGTTTGAATGGTCCAATAATAGCGTACGGTCCTTGAATAAGGTTTCTTTGTTGTTGTTCCTGAAATAAAGTATCCTTGTTGTTCAACAATAGCATATGGTCCGGCAGTAACGTTTCTTTGTTGTTGGTCCTGCAATAAAGTATCCTTGTTGTCCAACAATAGCGTACGATCCGGCAATAACGTTTCTTTGTTGTTGGTCCCGCAATAAAGTATCCTTTTTAAAGTATCCTTTTTTCTTGCATGGTCCATCAATAGTGTACTGTCCGGCAATAAAGTTTCTTTGTTGTTGGTCCTGCAATAATGTATGCTTGTTGTTTAACATTAGCGTACGGTCCGGCAATAACGTTTCCTTGTTGTTGGTCTTGCAATAATAGTCCGCGAGCAACCAACAGATTTTGATGACCAAGTTCTTCTCGGCCGATAATTTGTAAAATGCTTCAGAGAGATGTATCATGAAGCTATGTGAACTTCAGCTGCGGTTCTTTGGGTGGGTTGAGCAGCGGTAGCATCCGAAACACGTAAAAAAAAAAAAATTAGTCATTTCCTCCCGGTTGAAAATTCGTCAAATTATAGCTAACCCTATATCTTGAAGAAAAAAAAAAGTCAGCTGATTATAAAGTGGTGGGTAATGCGTCAGCTGGTCACATGAACATGAAAAAAATATACAGGTTGCAAAGGAAAGTCCCTTTAACCTGAAAATACTTGGGACCGGAGAAACTACAGCTATGGAAGTGAGGTAACGGTATATTAAAGTGACTACGCCTGACCTAATACATGCGAAAACAACGCCCCTAGCGGCGAAATTTGGAATATAGCTATTACAAATCGTAAACAAAAAGAGATGGAGATAAATTTTCTATTAGAAAGTTTTAGAGCATCAATTAATTAGTACGAAACGACATTTGGATCACATGGATAAGATAAATTGTCTCCTGTATACCCAAAAATGTCCGAAATCGATGAGCGAGATTCTACTTTGCCTATTCACATTCCGTAAATGTAGCAGTGCACAATTTCAGATTGTGACGTTGTACTGTGCTGTAATGTCTGTAAAAATTTAATTTCCAATGAATTTAAAATTTTAGATTAACCCTTTCATGTGCACAAGAATTCTGTTCGTAAACTGATCAAATAATTTAGTGACACCAGAATATTCAAACGAATTTCTTACAAAATAAAACCCCGCTAATTTTATCTTTCATTACAAAAGCAAAAATTTTTTTATTCTTGCTGCCATTTGTTAGTTTTGGAATTAAAATGGAGGATTTCCATCTACGTCACAATCTGAAATTGTTCACTGCTACATTTACAAAATGTGAATATGCAAAGTAGAATCCTCGCTCATCGATTTCGGACATTTTTGGGTATACAGGCGACGATTTATCTTATCCGTGTGAACCAAACGTCGTTTCGTACTAATTAATTGATGCTCTAAAACTTTCTAATTAGAAATTTTGCTTCATTTCTTTTCGTTTTTTATTTTCAGTAGCTATCTTCCAAATTTCGCCAGTAGGGGGCGCTGCCGTCGTTTGCATTAAATAGGGCGTAGTCACTTTACTATATCGTTACTATTATCTGTAGCTCTCTCCGTTCGCAAGTATTTTTAGGTTAAAGGGACTTTCCTTTGCAACCTCTATATTTTTTTCATGTTCATGTGGCCAGCTGCCGCATTACCCACCACTTTATAATCAGCTGACTTTTTTCTTCTTCAAGATATTGGGTTAGCTATAATTTTACAAATTTTCAACCGGGAGGAAATGACTAATTTTTTTTTTTCGTTACGTGTTTGGGAGGCTACCGCTGCTCAACCCGCCCACGGAACCGCAGCTGAACTTCACATAGCTTCATGATACAACCTTCTGAAGCACTTTAAAAATTATCGTTCGAGAGGAAATAAGTGACGAAATTGCACCTGGCTCGGGGACTATAAAGTATTCTTGTTGTTTGCATTGTAACAGTAGTGAAAGGTCTAGCAATAACGTTTCTTTGTTGTTAGTCCTGCACTAAAGTATTCTTGTTGTCCAACAATAGCGTACAGTCAGGTAATAACGTTTCTTTGTTGTTGGTCCTGCAACAAAGTATCCTTGTTTTTTGCATGGTCCATCAATAGTGTACGGTCAGGCAATAACGTTTCTTTATTGTTGGTCCTGCAATAAAGTATGCTTTTTGTTTAACATTAGCGTACGGTCCGTCAATAACGTTTCCTTGTTGTTGGTCTTGCAATAAAGTATCCTTTTTGCTTGCATGGTCCAAGAATAGCGTACGGTGCGGCAATAATGTTTCTTTGTTGGTGGTCCTGCAATAAAGTATCACTGTTTTCCAACAATAGCGTATCGTCCGGAAATAAAGTTTTTTTGTTGGTGGTCCTGCAATAAAGTAAAACTGTTGTCCAGCAATAGCGTAGGGTCCGGCAATAACGTATCTTTGTTATTGGCCCAGCAATAAATTATCCTTGTTGTTCGCATGGTTCAACAATAGCGTACGGTTCGCAATAACGTTTCTTTGTTGTTGTTCCTGCAATAAAGTATCATTGTTGTCCAACAATATTGTGCGTTCGGTCAGTAGCGTTTCTTTGTTGCTGGTCCTGCAATAAAGTATACTTGTTGTTCAACAATTGCGTACAGTCCGGCAATAACGTTTCTTTGTCGTTGTTACCGCATTAAAGTATCCTTGTTTGAATGGTCTAACAATAGCGTACGGTCCTTGAATAAAGTTTCTTTGTTGTTGTTCCTGAAATAAAGTATCCTTGTTCTTCAACAATAGCATACGGTCCGGCAGTAACGTTTCTTTTTGTCGGTTTCGCCAATAAAGTATCCTTGTTGTTTGCATGGTCTAACAGTAGAGAAAGTTCTGGCAATAATATTTCTTTGTTGTTTGTCCTGCAATAAAGTATCCTTGTTGTCAACAATATTGTGCGTTCGGTCAGTAGCGTTTCTTTGTTGCTGGTCCTGCAATAAAGTATACTTGTTGTTCAACAATTGCGTACAGTCCGGCAATAACGTTTCTTTGTCGTTGTTACCGCATTAAATTATCCTTGTTTGAATGGTCTAACAATAGCGTACGGTCCTTGAATAAAGTTTCTTTGTTGTTGTTCCTGAAATAAAGTATCCTTGTTCTTCAACAATAGCATACGGTCCGGCAGTAACGTTTCTTTTTGTTGGTTTCGCAAATAAAGTATCCTTGTTGTTTGCATGGTCTAACAGTAGAGAAAGTTCTGGCAATAATATTTCTTTGTTGTTTGTCCTGCAACAAAGTATCCTTGTTGTCCAACAATAGCGTACATTTGCGTACAGTATCCTTGTTGCTTCCATTGTCCAACAATAGCGTACTGTCCGGCAATAACGTTTCTTTATTGTTGGTCCTGAATAAAGTATGCTTTGTGTTTAACATTAGCGTACGTTTCGGCAATAACGTTTCCTCTTTGTTGGTCTTGCAATAAAGTAGCCTTGTTGTCCAACAATAGCGTACTGTCCGGCAATAACGTTTCTTTATTGTTAGTCCCACAATAAATTATCCTTGTTGTTTCATTGTCAAACAATAGCATACTGTCCGGCAATAACGTTTTTTGTTGTTGGTCCTGCAATAAAGTATGCTTGTTGTCCAACAATACCGCTGGCAATAACGTCTCTCTGTTGTTGGTTTCGCAGTAAAGTATCCTTGTTGTTTGCATGGTATAACAATAGCGTACGGTCCAGCAATAACATTTCTTTCTTGTTGGCCCTGTAATAAAGTATCTTTGTTGCCAAACAATAGTGTACGGTTCGGCAATAACGTTTCTTTGTTGTTTGTTCCGGAATAAAGTATCCTTGTTATTTGCATTCTCCAAGAATAGTGCACGGTTCGGCCATAAGGTTTATTTGTTGGTGGTTCTGCAATAAAGTATTCTTTTTGTCCAGCAATAGCGTACAGTTCGGCAGTAACGTTTCTTTATTATCGGTACCGCAATAAAGTATCCTTGTTGTTTGCATGGTCCAAGAATAGCGTACGATCCGGCAATAACGTTTCTTTGTTGTTGGTCCCGAAATAAAGTATCCTTGTCGCTCGCATGGTCCAACAATAGCGTAACATCCGGCAATAACGTTTCTTTGTTGTTGTTCCCGAAATAAAGTATCCTTGTTGTTTTCATGTTCCGACAATAGCGTAAGGTCCGGCAATAACGTTTCTTTGTTGTTGGTTCCGCAATAAATTATCTCTCTTTGCATGGTCCGAGAATAGCGTACGGTGCGGCAATAATGTTTCTTTGTTGGTGGTCCTGCAATAAAGTATCCTTGTTGTCCAACAATAGTGCACGATCAGGCAATAACGTTTCTTTGTTGTTGGTCCCTCGTATTCATTGTCTCGCATAAAGTATCCTTGTTTTTTGCATGGTCCAACAATACTGTGCTGTCCGGCAGTAACGTTTCCATGTTGTTGGTCTTGCAATAGAGTTTCTTGCATGGTTCAATTATAGCTTACGGTTCGGCAATAAAGTTTCTTTGTCGTTGTTCCTGCAATAAAGTATCATTGTTGTCCACCAATAGCGTACGTTCCGTCAATAACGTTTCTTTGTTGCTGGTCCTGCAATAAAGTATACTTGTTGTTCAACAATTGCGTACAGTCCGGCAATAATGTTTCTTTGTTGTTGTTCCCTCATTAAAGTAACCTTGTTTGAATGGTCCAACAATAGCATACGGTCCTTGAATAAGGTTTCTTTGTTGTTGTTCCTGCAATAAAGTATCCTTGTTGTCCAACAATAGCGTACGACCCGGCAATAACGTTTCTTTGTTGTTGGTCCCGGAATAAAGTATCCTTTTTAAAGTATCCTTTTTTCTTGCATGGTCCATCAATAGTGTACGGTCCGGCAATAACGTTTCTTTGTTGTTGTTCCTGAAATAAAGTATCCTTGTTGTTCAACAATAGCATACGGTCCGGCAGTAACGTTTCTTTTTGTTGGTTTCGCAATAAAGTATCCTTGTTGTTTGCATGGTCTAACAGTAGAGAAAGTTCTGGCAATAACAATTCTTTGTTGTTTGTCCTGCAATAAAGTATCCTTGTTGTCCAACAATAGCGTACATTTGCGTACAGTATCCTTGTTGCTTCCATTTTCCAACAATAGCGTACTGTCCGGCAATAACGTTTCTTTATTGTTGGTCCTGCAATAAAGTATCCTTGTTGTTTCATTGTCAAAGAATAGCATACTGTCCGGCAATAACGTTTTTTTGTTGTTGGTCCTGTAATAAAGTATGCTTGTTGTCCAACAATACCGCTGGCAATAACGTCTCTCTGTTGTTGGTTTCGCAGTAAAGTATCCTTGTTGTTTGCATGGTATAACAATAGCGTACGGTCCACCAATAACATTTCTTTCTTGTTGGCCCTGTAATAAAGTATCTTTGTTGCCAAACAATAGCGTACGGTTCGGCAATAACGTTTCTTTGTTGTTTGTTCCGGAATAAAGTATCCTTGTTATTTGCATTGTCCAAGAATAGTGCACGGTTCGACCATAAGGTTTATTTGTTGGTGGTCCTGCAATAAAGTATTCTTTTTGTCCAGCAATAGCGTACAGTTCGGCAGTAACTTTTCTTTATTGTCGGTACCGCAATAAAGTATCCTTGTTGTTTGCATGGTCCAAGAATTGCGTACGATCCGGTAATAACGTTTCTTTGTTGTTGGTCCCGAAATAAAGTATCCTTGTCGCTCGCAAGGTCCAACAATAGCGTAAGGTCCGGCAATAACGTTTCTTTGTTGTTATTCCCACAATAAAGTATCCTTGTTGTTTTCATGTTCCGACAATAGCGTAAGGTCCGGCAATAACGTTTCTTTGTTGTTGGTTCCGCAATAAATTATCGCTTTTTGCATGGTCCAAGAATAGCGTACGGTGCGGCAATAATGTTTCTTTGTTGGTGGTCCTGCAATAAAGTATCCTTGTTGTCCAACAATAGTGCACGATCAGGCAATAACGTTTCTTTGTTGTTGGTCCCTCGTATTCATTGTCCCGCATAAAGTATCCTTGTTTTTTGCATGGTCCAACAATGGCATACGGTCCGCCAGTAACGTTTCTTTTCTTTGGTTTCGCAATAAAGTATCCTTGTTGTTTGCATGGTCTAACAGTAGCGAAAGTTCTGGCAATAACATTTCTTTGTTGTTTGTCCTGCAATAAAGTATCCTTGTTGTCCAACAATAGCGTGCATTTGCGTACAGTATCCTTGTTGCTTTTATTGTCAAACAATAGCGTACTGTCCGGCAATAACGCTTCTTTATTGTTGGTCCCGCAATAAAGTATCCTTCTTGTTTGCATGGTCCAACGATAGCGTACGGTCCGGCAATAACGTCTCTCTGTTGTTGGTTCCGCAGTAAAGTATCCTTGTTATTTGCATGGTATAACAATAGCGTACCGTCCGTCAATAACAATTCTTTCTTTTTGGCCCTGTAATAAATTATCCTTGATGCCCAACAATAGCGTACGGTTCGGCAATAACGTTTCTTTGTTGTTGGTTCCGGAATAAACTATCCTTGTTATTTGCATTGTCCAAGAATAGCGCATGGTTCGGCCATAAGGTCTATTTGTTGGTGGTCCTGCAATAAAGTATTCTTTTTGTCCAGCAATAGCGTACAGTTCGGCAGTAACGTTTCTTTATTGTCGGTACCGCAATAAAGTATCCTTGTTGTTTGCATGGTCCAAGAATAGCGTACGGTCCGGCAATAACGTTTCTTTGTTGTTGATCCCGAAATAAAGTATCCTTGTTGCTTGCATGGTCCAACAGTAGCGTAAGGTCCGGCAATAACGTTTCCTTGTTGTTGGTTCCGCAATAAATTATCTTTCTTTGCATGGTCCAAGAATATCGTACAGTGCGGCAATAAGGTTTTTTGTTGGTGGTCCTGCAATAAAGTATCCTTGTTGTCCAACAATAGTGCACGATCCGGCAATAACGTTTCTTTGTTGTTGGTCCCTCGTATTCATTGTCCCGCATCAAGTATCCTTGTTTTTTGCATGGTCCAACAATACTGTGCTGCCCGGCAATAACGTTTCTTTCTTGTTGGTCTCAATATCTAAGTATCCATTTTGTTTGCATTGTCCAGCAGTAGCGCACGGCCCGGCAATAATGTTTCTTTGTTGCTGGTGCTGCAATAAAGTATACTTGTTGTTCAACAATTGCGTACAGTGCGGCAATAATGTTTCTTTGTTGCTGTTCCTGAAATAAAGTATCCTTGTTGTTCAACAATAGCATATGGTCCAGCAGTAACGTTTCTTTGTTGTTGGTCCTGCAATAAAGTATCCTTGTTGTACAACAATAGCGTACGATCCGTCAATAACGTTCCTTTGCTTTTGGTCCCGCAATAAAGTATCCTTGTTTCTTTCATGGTCCATCAATAGTGTACGGTATGGCAAAAACGTTTCTTTGTTGTTGGTCCTGAAATAATGTATGCTTGTTGTTTAACATTAGCGTACTGTCCGGCAATAACGTTTCGTTGTTGTTGGTCTTGCAATAATAGTCCGCGAGCCAGCAACAGATTTTGATGACCAAGTTCCTCTCGGCCGATAATTTGTAAAATGCTTCAGAGAGATGTATCATGAAGCTATGTGAACTTCAGCTGCGGTTCCGTGGGCGGGTTGCGCAGCTGTAGCCTCCGAAACACGTAAAAAAAAATTTAGTCATTTTTTCCCGGTTGAAAATTTGTCAAATTATAGCTAACCCTATATCTTGAAGAAAAAAAAAGTCAGCTGATTATAAAGTGGTGGGTAATGCGTCAGCTGGTCACATGAACATGAAAAAAATTTACAGGTTGCAAAGGAAAGTCCATTTAACCTGAAAATACTTGGGACCGGAGAAGGCTACATCTATGGAAGTGAGGTAACGGTATAGTAAAGTGACTACGCCTGAACTAATACATGCGAAAACAGCGCCCCTAGCGGCGAAATTTGGAAGATAGCTATTAAAAATCGTAAACAAAAAGAGATAGAGATAAATTTTCTATTAGAAAGTTTTAGAGCATCAATTAATTAGTACGAAGCGACATTTGGATCACATGGATAAGATAAATTGTCTCCTGTATACCCAAAAATGTCCGAAATCGATGAGCGAAATTCTACTTTGCCTATTCACATTCCGTAAATGTAGCAGTGTACAATTTCAGATTGTAACGTTGTACTGTGCTGTAATGTCTGTAAAAATTTAATTTCCAATGAATTTAAAATTTTAGATTAACCCTTTCAGGTGCACAAGTATTCTGTTCGTAAAGTGATCAAATAACTTACTGACACCAGAATATTCAAACGAATTTCTTACAAAATAAAACCCCGCTAATTTTATCTTTCATTACAAAAGCAAAAATTTTTTAAAATATTCTTGCTGCCATTTGTTAGTTTTGGAATTAAAATGGAGGATTTCCATCTACGTCACAATCTGAAATATTTCACTGCTACATTTACGAAATGTGAATATGCAAAGTAGAATCGTTGCTCATCGATTTTGGACATTTTTGGCTATACAGGCGACGATTTATCTTATCCGTGTGAACCAAACGTCGTTTCGTACTAATTAATTGATGCTCTAAAACTTTCTAATTAGAAATTTTGCTTCATTTCTTTTCGTTTACTATTTTCTGTAGCTATCTTCCAAATTTCGCCACTAGGGGACGCTGCCGTCGTTTTCATTAAATCGGGCGTAGTCACTTTACTATACCGTTACTATTACCTGTAGCTCTCTCCGTTCGCATGTATTTTTTAGGATAAAGGGACTTTCCTTTGCAACCTGTATGTTTTTTTCATGTTCATGTGACCAGCTGCCGCATTACCTACCAATTTATAATCAGCTGACTTTTTTTTTCTTCAAGATATTGGGTTAGCTATAATTTTACAAATTTTCAACCGGAAGGAAATGACTAATTTTTTTTTTCGTTCCGTGTTTGGGAGGCTACCGCTACTCAACCCACCCACGGAACCGCAGCTGAAGTTCACATAGCTTCATGATACAACCCTCTGAAGCACTTTAAAAATTATCGTTCGAGAGGAAATAACTGCTGAAATTTGCACCTGGCTCGGGGTCTATAAAGTATCCTTGTTGTTTGCATTGTCCAACAGTTGTGAAAGGTCTGGCAATAACGTTTCTTTGTTGTTGGTCCTGCAACAAAGTATCCTTGTTTTTTGCATGGTCCATCAATAGTGTACGGTCCGGCAATAACGTTTCTTTGTTGTTGGTCCTGAAATAAAATATACTTGTTGTTTAACATTAGCGTACGGTCCGGCAATAGCGTTTTCTAGTGTTTGGTCTTGCAATAAAGTATCCTTGTTGCTTGTATGGTCCAAGAATACCGTACGGTGCGGCAATAAGGTTTCTTTGTTGGTGGTCCTGCAATAAAGTATCACTGTTGTCCAACAATAGCGTATCGTCCGGAAATAAAGTTTCTTTGTTGGTAGTCCTGCAATAAAGTAAAACTGTTGTCCAGCAATAGCGTAGGGTCCGGCAATAACGTATCTTTGTTATTGGTCCAGCAATAAATTATCCTTGTTGTTCGCATGGTTCAACAATAGCGTACGGTTCGCAATAACGTTTCTTTGTTGTTGTTCCTGCAGTAAAGTATCATTGTTGTCCAACAATAGTGTGCGTTCCGTCAGTAGCGTTTCTTGTTGCTGGTTCTGCAATAAAGTATACTTGTTGTTCAACAATTGCGTACAGTCCGGTAATAATGTTTCTTTGTTGTTGTTCTCGCATTAAAGTATCCTTGTTTGAATGGTCCAACAATAGCGTACGGTCCTTGAATAAAGTTTCTTTGTTGTTGTTCCTGAAATAAAGTATCCTTGTTGTTCAACAATAGCATACGGTCCTGCAGTAACGTTTCTTTTTGTTCGTTTCGCAATAAAGTATCCTTGTTGTTTGCATGGTCTAACAGTAGCGAAAGGTCTGGCAATAACATTTCTTTGTTGTTTGTCCTGCAATAAAGTATCCTTGTTGTCCAACAATAGCGTACATTTGCGTACAGTATCCTTGTTGCTTGCATTGTCCAACAATAGCGTACTGTCCGGCAATAACGTTTCTTTATTGTTGGTCCTGCAATAAAGTATGCTTTTTGTTTAACATTAGCGTACGGTCCGGCAATAATGTTTCCTCTTTGTTGGTCTTGCAATAAAGTATCCTTGTTGTCCAACAATAGCGTACTGTCCGGCAATAACGTTTCTTTATTGTTAGTCCCGCAATAAAGTATCCTTCTTGTTTCCATGGTTCAATAATAGCGTACGTGCGGCAATAACATTTCTTTGTTGTTGGTCCAGCAATACAGTATCCCTTTTTGTTTGCATGGTGCTAAAATAGCGTACGGACCAGCAATATCGTTTCTTTGTTGTGAATCCTGCAATAAAGTATCCTTGTTGTCCAACAATAGCGTATCGTCCGTCAATAACATTTCTTTGTTGTTGGTCCTGCAATAAAGTATTATTGTTATCCAACAATAGCGTACGTTCCGGTATTAACGTTTCTTTGTTGTTTGTCCTGCAATAAAGTATCCTTGTTGTCCAACAATAGCGTACCGTCTGTCAATAACTTTTCTTTGTTGTTGGTCCCACAATAAAGTATCCATTTTGTTTGCATGGTCCAACAATAGCTTACGGTCCTGCATTAACGTCTGTTTGTTGTTGGTGCCACAATAAAGTATCCTTTTTGTTTGCATGGTCCAACGCATGGTCCATTGCACACGGTTCGGCAGTAACGTTTCTTTGTAGTTGGTCCCGCAATAAAGTATCCTTGTTATTTGCATGGTACAAGAATAGCGTATGGTCCGGCAGTAACGTTTCTTTGTTGTTGGTCCCGCAATAAAGTATCCTTGTTATTTGCATTGTCCAACAATAGCGTACGGTCCGGCAATAACGTTTCTTTGTTGATGAATTTTATTATTATAGCTGTAGCCGTTCGGCAGTAAAGAGTGTGGGAACGGACATTAGCGGGCACCCTGTATATTAAAAAAAAATAAATTACCTTTATTAATTAAATTTTATACTGCTAAAAGAGAAATGTAAAAGTTCTAGTCAGAATAATCATCTAATAGCTTTTAATAATTTAACTGTTTTTTCTTATCTTCTTTCTTTATAAGAAATCTTAAGTTTGGTAATTTCGAAAACTTTGTTCAAACGAAACGATTTTGTGTAACCGATTGAAAGAGGATAATGTTATTCACCGTAACAAGGACTTAGTATAACAGAATTTAAGTGTAGTTTAATGAGTTATATTTTTTAACACTTTAACACTTTCCAACACAATTGAAAATCGTTTATGAATGTTCATGTGATTTTTCCGTCTATTCGTCTATCTGTTCGTCTGTCTGCTTTCTGACCGTGCTCTAACACACGTAAATACAGCCAGATTGCCATGAAATTCATAGATGTTATTAGGATTTAGTACGGCATGTTCAGTCTTGAAAATTATATTTGTAGCATTTAACCCTTAAATGCTTAGTGATGCATATCTGCTTCCCTTTTTACATTATTAACAACTATATTTATATAGAGATACTAGGGGGCACTGTCCCCTGCAAGCTACGCTCGCCAACCCCCGTTCAGACACCGCAGAATCTTAAAGCGTGCTAATTTGATCGGTATTAAAAAGATTAGAGAAGATTGTATTATAATAAAAAAACCTATAGCGATCTCCCTGTAAACGGGTTTCCATTATATTATCTTTGATTGCGAAAATTTAAGCCCGTATCAGTTGCTGTTAAGACATCTTCGCCTCCCGGTATTTTTTAACAGCGTTATGAAACGAGTGACATAATACACTTTACTACACTTTACTTCTTTAACCCCTTCAAAGGCGGAGGTTCATTTTCGGACCACTTAATTTTAATTCTTAAGTGCCAGATTGGCACCAGAATATTGGAATGAAAAATTTTCCCTTTATTAAGTAAGTGAACAAAAGCATTTACTTATTTCGAAATTTGTTTGTAAATTCTGGTACCATTCACTGATTTCAACCTTTTACGGATAGAATTACCTTGCCCCTGAAAAGGTTAAACGCATATTAATGTATTTATTATTTTAAAGTTTCTTTTCTCTTTTAATATTCACGTGTAAATAAATTTTTCAAGACATAATTTTTAATATTTTCCTGCTTTGAACACTTACTTATTTAATAGTAATTTTAAAGGGTTTTTTTCTGTTTTTAATAGTCACGTGTAAATAAATGTTTAATCGTTAGGAGATATTATTCTTTGCGCTGTTTTTAAAATTGAAAACAATCTCTATAATAATAGTCTAAATCATGTGACTATTATCAACAGTTCCGGGAGGATCCCTTCGCTTTTTATATTCCAGGCGGCCATTTTGGTACTTTAATCTTAGCCTTCCACAGGCGAAAAGTCGCCAAATATTATTCTATCGCCATCATTTCACTTGTATTATAATAGTCCAAGTCATGTAACTTTCACAAACAATTACAAACTTTCGCTTTTCATAAGAAAGGTTTCCATTTTGATTAAAGAATCAAAGTTATATTTTCGAATAAAACTACATAAAAGTTGCCATGATCGCAAAGAATTCTTGGTACTTTTATGTTAGCCGGGTGCAAATCTCGCCAATAGCTTTTTTATTAACTCACCAGTTAGCATTTTTTCATTTTTCGAGTGGTAAATTGAAACTGAACTACTTGGTTATCCCATCGACCAAAAATCTATCGCCAGACTATAAGATTAAATGCCAATAATGTCTTATCGTAAATGTCACATTCACTTGACATTACACACATTACACGTGTTTATTATGTCATCAAGTGTTTTTAATTCGATGTTTTATTTGTATTTTTATAAATCTTTTACTAATTTATTTGTTCGTTCGTTATTTAAAATAAAAAATTACGTCAATTTGTATAATTTGGTGAGTGGTTTGGCGATTTACATAATTTGGCGAAATTGGTCGACAGGATAACTAAGTAGTCCCATTAAAACATTGCTTTAAATTTGAAATTAAATGTCAGGATTTGTTGCATTATTTAATCGGGTTTGGCGTGATTTTTTTTACAAGAATTTGGCGAAAACCTCGTTTTTGAATGCCATTTATATATGTATTTTTAAATTATTTTCTATTATTTTTAAAATGAAATAACATCAAATAAAAAAAATTAATAACTATAGAACAAAACAATTTATAACATTTTTTTTTAATAAAAAGAAAATAAATATAAATAAATATTTATTAATAAATAAGCAACAATAGCCGGGTTACCATGTCAGGCAAAATAACGCCATTTAGGTGCCATATAGGTATCCCTATACGTATAAGACATCTGCGCCTAATATTTCTCTTTTTGTTTCGTTTAAAAGAAAAGAAAGGAGTGAAAGACATTCATTTTAAACGATTCTTTTTTACGACAATTTGGCGAAAACCTCGTTTTCGAATACCATTTATATATGTATTTTTAAATTATTTTCTATTATTTTTAAAATGAAATAACACCAAATAAAAACAAATAATAACTATAGAACAAAACAATTTACAACATTTTTTTTTTAATAAAAAGAAAATAAATATAAATAAATATTTATTAATAAATAAGCAACAATAGCCCGGTTACCATGTCAGGCAAAATAACGCCATTTAGGCGTCATATAGGTATCCCTGTACGTATAAGACATCTGCGCCTAATATTTCTCTTTTCGTTTCGTTTAAAAAAAAGAAAGGAGTGAAAGACATTCATTTTAAACTTTTCAGTTTTAAATGAAAGTTTTGTATTAAATAAAATGATAATGAAAAAAAAAGCATTGTTCTTAGCATGCATTTAAGGGAGGCGAAACTGGTCGCCAAATTAGTTTAAAATAATAACCTTTACTAAAATATGAAAAAAAATCTGTTATGATTAAAATTTTTGTTGCCATCATTAGAAAAAAGTATTTAAAATTAGGAAAAAATTAATATTTCGAAAACTATTTCGAATTTAAAAATTCTAATACCAGGTTTGAGATCTGCGGATCAATACCGATTTTTGGTTTTAATTTCATCGCAAAGTATTCCATATTTTAGGAGAAATCGCCGCGAAACATAATCAGTTGTTTAATCAGTCGTTTCATAGAATCGTTTCATAAATTCGTTACATTTCAGTCGTTTCATATATCCGTTTCATAAATTCGTTTCATTAGGGTTTTATAAATATACGGTAGATTAATCCTGTAAAAATTACAAAAATACCCTACTAAATAAACTTAAAAATCTATCTTAAAATTTCTGTTGTCTAATCTTTAATATCAGTATAAAAAACACAAGTCTAAAAGAATAATTCTTGTATTTAAAGGTTAAGTTTTACGAGATAAAAAATCTTGTAAAATGAGGTATTTAGATTAATACTTATTAAAATATTTACTAATTTGTAATGTTTTAGTTTTTACTTGTATTGCAGATATGCAATGTAAAAAATGTATCTCTGACTTTTTTCATTATTTTTCCTGTGGAATAAACGTTTCTTGGAATCATGTAATTTTTTTTTGAAAAAAAAAATTGTATTTAAGGGTTAAGGTTCATTCTCTGGGACACTCGAAAGAGTTCAATTACATCCATGCTGTCTGCGGGGAAAAATCATTTGTGATGTATTTTACTGATATTACGCTATTTTAAACATATTGAAATTTATATACAGGGTGTCCACTCTCAACCGGGGCCGATGGCTAATTCCTAATCCGTTAGTCATAGACATATAGTTCCAATTACAAAGATGTTTTAAATGACGTACAGAAATATTTTAAAAGCTATTTAGGACAATAAAAACAATTCTTAAAAAATTACGAAATTTAAATTTTTATAAGGTCCCCCGGTCCTATAAGTTATATTTAGTAAAATTTTCCTGTTACACTGACGAGTAAGAGAAAAAAAGTCCCATTATTCTATGATTAAAATTGCCCGAGTAATAACTGTTTAAAGTTGGAGCATATTTTTTTCTGCAAATTAGGAGTCATTCACAAATTTAATAGAAATATAATTTCGTCAGATATATTAAAAAAATGGTTAAAAGTAAAATTAACATTGCAACATAAATTTGAAATCTTTAATCATTCTGACATATTAATGCAAAATATACATTTTTTAATAAACATATAGGAAGGAAAAAACAGAATGTTTGTTAAATAAAATGATGAAAATTAACAGTTTTAGCTTTTGAGAATTGATTATTATATATTCTGTACCGCTGAATCATTTTTTACTGTCACATAAAGATTTTTTGAAATCGTAAAATTTAAAGTTAAAGAAAGAAAAAATAGCGAAAATTTGGTACTATAAAATATATGTCATTGTTGTGTTTTAACTTTTGATAATTGATTTTTATGTATTTTTTACCGCTGAATCCGTAAATGATCTTCATTTTTAACCATCATGTCAGGCTTTTTCGCAAATTGTAAATTTATAAATTCAAAAATTCAAAGATACAATTGAACCTCCTCCAAACCTAATGGGGTCCCTCAACTGCTTAGCTGTAAGAATTCCAGTAAAAGCCCAAAAATTGAATAAATTATTAAATTAAATTAAATTAAATTAAATAACAAGAATTTTACATCTGTTTTACAGCATCAGATTTTCGCTATATTTTAACTTTGACATTTACGATTTACAAAAAAAATTCTAACGTGATATTAACTATCACGTTAGAAAAAATTTTTGAAGGTCATTTTCCGATTCAGTGCTAAAAAAGTGCATAAAAATTAATTATCAAAAGTTCATAGTACAGTCATCTTTTTTTTTTAAAGTATCCGATTTTTGTCATTTTTTAACTTTGTTATTTTGTTATTTTTTTTAACTTTGACAATTTATGACTTGAAAAAAAATCCTGACATGATGGTTAAAAATTAAGGTAATTTTCGGATTCAGTGCTAAAAATACATAAAAGTTAAAAAAACACAACCATCACAGTCTTTCACTCACACACTCACAGTCACTCACTTTTTGGCGGTGATCTATCCGAAATTTTTTGTGTTATCCTGTAAAATAAGTATAAATGGTAACTACCGAAAATCATACTATTAGATTGTCATCGGATTTAGTATGTAAAATTTAATCTCTATCGGATATTTGGAAGTGAGTTAAAGTTCGAGTACAAATTTTGAACTGGAAAAACATACATACGATCATTGAAGTTAAATAAAAACTTATAAAAATAACATAATTTTTGTCAAAAGAAATCATGAAAAGAAACAGTCTCAAATCCTTACAAAATAAAACATATGTTAAAATACAATTATTTTAGTCAATCTGAAACTTAATAAAAGTTAACCTAATCGTAACGCTTGTACGATTTTTTTCAAAGCGCAGATACACATGGAATAAGTTCTTCGAATACCTTAAGCACTTGGTATATGACCCCCACAAAGGCGAATCTCATCTGTGTTCAGCTGCTGAAAAATAGTTTAAATCATGCATTTTTAAAGTTTCATAACTCGGTCAATTTTAGCGTTATAGGAACGGGTCTTTTTTTGTCTTACTTGTCAGTGTAATGGGAAAATTTTACTAAATGTAACTTATAGGACCGGGGTACCATATAAAAATTTTGATTTCGTAATTTTTTAAAAGTTGTTTTTATTGACCCAAATCACTTTTAAACTATTTCTTTACCTCATTTAAAACGATTTTGTAACTGGAACTATATGTCTATGACTAACGGTTTATGAATTAGCCATTGGACACCGTTGAGAATGGACACTTTGTATATATATATATATGTGTGTGTGTGTGTGTGTGACTGATTTGTTCTATAGGCGCTTATTGTAGAATCTGATGTGCATGTAATTTATCAGTTATTTACAGGGACACACAAACGAATTTGGCTACAGTACTGCCCATGAAGAATAATTGCTGGATGTGTGTTTTTAGTTGTGATCGTTTGAAAATTTAAAAATTTTTTTACATATTACTTGGTGTGTATAAATTCTATCGATCCTATGCGCTATACAAAAGATCTCCCATTTTCGTTTATTGACGGAAATGGCTGAATGGGAATTTTCAACTGTGCTATGCGTTTAATTGAAGTACATTTTAACATACTATGTAGAATACATAGTAAACATACCGGGTGTCCCAAAAAGGACTGACTGATTTTAAAATTCAATAACTTCCAAACGGTGACAGATATTAAAAAAATTCTTGCAGGAGGGTTATGCATAAAGTCAAAAGTTTTATTACAGTGATTTTCGATTTTAGTTCGAATTACAAACAATAGATGGCGCTGTAAGCAATAGTCGCTAAATACAGGCTCGATTTTTGGTCCTTTCTGTTGTTCCACGCAGAAAAAGGAGATGGAAATGTATTATCCGGGCCACGAAGTACCAAAAATCGAGCCTGAATTTAGTCTCTATTGATCGCAGCGCCATCTATTGTTTGTAATTCGAACTAAAATCAAAAATCACTGTAAAAAAACTTTTGACTTTAATCATAACCCTCCTGCAAGAATTTTTTTAATATCTGTCACCGTTTGGAAGTTATTGAATTTTAAAATCAGTCAGTCCTTTTTGGGACACCCGGTAGTATATATATGTGTACATACAAATCTATACATCATACACAGGCCTGCACAAAAAATTCAATTATTTTTACGACTATCGATGGTAATTGCAGAAATTCGTCTTTCAAATGCGTTATGTGTTTCTAAATTGTTTATTTAGCCATCATCGCCCGCATTAATAAATTATAAAGATTTACTACAGTGTTCTGAATGTGTTGGAAAGTGTTTCATATTCTATGCTGGACATATGATTTTTCTTTCTTGTATTATAAATGAGAATGCTCTGAAACAAAACTCAAACTAAGCTCCTTTCAGTACCACTGAGACAAAACTACTATTGCAGTTTCTTTAAAACTACATTAACACAAAACTTATGACCGTGGCCAAACGCCCCTTTTTAAATTTTCTGGTAGTATTTTTTACATACCACGTTATCACATCACCATTTTACTTTAATATAATTTACATCTAATGTATTTTTCAATACTTTTTACTATACTTATTTCTCACTTTTTAACACCGTCCAACAAAGTTGAAAAGTACTCATGAATTGGGGTTGTCTAATAAACAATATAACATACATATAACTACTTAAAAGGTGACTCAAACGTATAAAAATATTATTTTTTGCAACCCGAGATCTTTCGAACACACACGCGTTCATTTTTAAAGGGAAAAATATGACTGACTGAATAGAAATACATTTTACAAACAAAAACAAAATAGTACGTATGCGCAAGCGGAGTTCAGTCCATTTCTCTGCAGAGGGGTGAAAAGATCAGTTCATATTATCAGGAGGTATTGAAATATTTAGGATATTGTACCAAATAGCGGGAATATTATAGGAAAGGACATCGTTACAAATATTATTACTTCTAAGTAAAATTTCAATGGATTCCCTGATTATGGAAGAGTAATGGTTAGATGTTGAAATGATCATTTTAGCTTTGTCGAAGTTTATCTTAATATTTTCTTTTTGATGCAATCTGTAGAGCTGTACTTGGTTTGTTAAACTTAATATCAGAAATGTGCTCTTTTAATATTTCCTTAAATTTTCGACATGTCATACCAATATAAAATAAATTCTTATGTTGTTCTGTGCTGAATGGGATGATGTAAACTCCTGCTTTTTCATAATCGAGAATGGGATCAATTTTACTGTGAATCAATTCTTTCAATTTTATTGGAGGTTTAGCTATTAAATTAATATTATATTTTAGTAATGCATATTTCAATCTCTCATAAAGCTGTGGAATATAATCAAATGCGCAATAAATAGACTTGCTCAAACTTAATTCATTCTTCTGTCTTGGTTGTTTTGCTTTATTAACTAATCTATTAATGTATTGAAGAGGGAAACCATTCTCAATAGCAATCTGTTTTATTGTACTAATCTCGTTTTCTAGGTATTTATCTGTACAAACATCGAAGGCACGTTTAAAGTAAAACCTGTAGGCAGCAATTTTATATGAAAATGGTGAGTTACAATTAAAAGGAATAGTGTTATTAGATCTGCATTGCTTTCTATAAATAGTACGCTCCAATTTATTTCCATAACTATTCTTTATTAATTTAATATCAAGAAAGGGTAAAATACCATCTTTCCCAATTTCTAACGTAAACTTTATCTTTGTATCCAACTCATTAAGTTTTAATAGGAAATTATTTAAAGACCGCAAATCATGATCTCAAATTATGAAAATGTCATCTACTTATCTTATGCAAATTGATGGCTTGATTTCAAAATCTTCCGTAATCGCAGTTTCTAAGGGTCTAAGTTTTAATTCGGCTAAACATCCTGAAATGGGGGATCCCATAGGAGCACCATTTCGTTGTCTGTAATATTTACTGTTAAAAACGTAAACATTATTTTGTGTAATCAGGTTAATTGCTGATTTTAACGTGGTACAAATATCCTGATTAAAATTTGGGTTATTCTCAATAGATGTTTCTATTATCTTAACAATTTCATTACTATTTATAGAAGGATAAAGAGAGACAATGTTCAGGAGGGCAAAAATGCAATTATGGTTAATTGAGATATCTTTTATCCTCTTGACAAAATCAGAAGTGGAGTCAATAACATAATCAGATGGTGGGAGAATAGTTTTTAAGTATGGAACAAATGCTTTTTCAATATGTTCGAATATGTGTGTTTGAAAGATCTCGGGTTGCAATAAATAATATTTTTATATGTTTGAGTCATCTTTTAAGTAGTTATATTGTTTATTAATAACAAGGTGAAAATTTCGTTCGTGACACTAGTGTTTAATACAGTGTTTTGACTCTATTGGGGTTGTCTGTCTGGCCGTTTTGCCGTCTGCCCGTGCTCTAACTCGCGTAAATATAGTCCAGAGTACCTTTAAAATCAGAGACGTTCTTGGTAGACTGGGAGCCAATAGCACAGACAACCATCTCATCGAGTTCATCTATGAAATTCTAGGATTAGTTAAATCTTGATTCACATATTAAAACGCAATCGGTCTGCCAAGTCCTATCTTGGCTGAAAACACCTGAAAACCCGATTTTAGCGTCTAACTTGTAGGTTTACCATTGCATTTTCCTGCACCCAAAGGTATGAAAACATGGAGGACTGGGAGCAGGAAAACACAATAATAAACCTACGAGTCAGCCGCTAAAATCGGGTTTTCAGGTGTTTTCCACCAAAATGGGACTTGGCAGACCGATAGCGTTTTAATAGGTGAATCAAGATTTAGCTAATCCTAGAATTTCATCCGTGAACTCGATGAGGTGTGTGATAGGGGAAACCCCCCACACTTGAAATTAGAGATATGGCCAGACGTACAAGTGGAGTACATTGGGATGTCTCACAAAAACCCTATTTGTGAGCTCTAATCCAATTGACGACAAACAGATTCATCAAAGTAAAGATAAAGATTTTATTGAAGAAATGTTGACATAATATACTGATGGGGTGGCCCGCTTAGAACAAGCGTGAACTTACACAGTCAGAGTATCAGGCCGAATGATACATTTACATATGGAATGCAGGCCACATCCACTGGAATACCAAGCCAATATGAGAGTTACGCAAACGTCAAATTATCCGTTGCATAGAAAAACAATGGGAGAGAATTTAAATTATTGGCGAATAAACTGATAAAGACAAAATTGTGAAAATAACTTCAAGCAACCCTACCAAAACATTAACAATACGTAAAATTTATTTATATTATAAATGTCAAATATAATTTTATGATTAAATTTATTGCCTGAGTTAAAATGCGAGAAATGGATAACATCCCCCTTGTTAATAAAAATGATCGCTTTCTTTTATAAACAACGCAAAGGAAATTACCCACCTAAATCACGCAAATAAAATAGATTAGTATTAAATTAATATCGAAATGTCAAGAGTGCAATTATCGTAAATCTCCCATATAGTTTGTTGACTTGCAAATTTAGACAAGCGAAGGGCAAAGCGATAATTTAATGTTTATTATTTAATACTTTATTTCCGCATGAAAGAGACGAGAAATAAGCCTGAAATTACTTTTTAACAAATCCATTTATGACTGACAGAATACATGGAAGGAAAAAGAAAACATTAATTTAAAAAAAGAATAAAAAGGACAATATATGATGATTACATCATCATAAGGTGTACTGCCGGCTCCCGGTCTATGGGTATCACTATGTCATGTTCGGTATTTAATACGAAGTGTGTAGCATTTACTGTTCATTTACAGAGATATTGAAAAGAATTCCGTTACATTACGGTCTACGGTTAAAATAGTTTGCTGTGTATTTTAATGATATTACGCTATTTTAAACAGACTGTAGTCTATATATGATACTGAGATGTACCAAACGGCGCTTACAGTAGAATAGGGTGTGAATAGAATTTATCGCTCATTTACAGAGACACACAAAAGAATTTGTTTACAGAAAAATAGAACTATTGAAGTCTATGACCAGTAATTGCTGGAAGTACGTTTTCATTTGTAGTACGCGTTATGAAGGCTGTTCTCAACTACTCTGCCAATAAGCGCAAAACGTTTTGACACATTTACAAATTTATATTTTTAACGGAAAGATATAAAATTAGAAATTCTCACTATGGAAGTGATTAGGAATCGCACTGTGTTTTCCATTTTTGATAAATAAATTACCTATTGAGTTATAAGCGATTTTGATCATATGATAAAGACGTTTTCACCCTTTTGGTGTGGTTGTTCTTCTTTGGCCGTGAAATTCAGTTCAAAACGCCCACTTTGACACTATTTTCTGAAAAATCTATTGCGTTTGCAAAAAAAAAAAAAAAAAAAAAATCGGAAAAGATAGTCCGATTACATAGTTTCTGAACAACACCTGCTAGTTTCATGCCTTTCCGAACAAAAATAAATTAAAATGTATGTCATAAAGTTGCCCTTTTGGATTTGAGAACAGGCTTAAAGTGAACTATTCTTTTTTTAAATATTACTTGCTGTGTATAAATTATATAGATCATATACAGGGCTGCACAAAAATTCTGAAGAACATTTCCGTTTATTCACGGAAATGGCTGAATGGAAATTTTCAAATGTGTTATTCGTTTAACTGAACTAACTTTTAGCTAACTATGTCGTATACATACAAATCATATACAGGGCTGCACAAAATAAATGGGATATTTTTCCGACTATTGATGCTAATAGCAGAAATTGGTTTTTCAAATGCGTTATGCGTTTATGAAAATTTTTATTTAGACATCATCTTTCATCTTAATGAACTTTGAAGTTTTGTTACAGTATTCCAAATGTGTTGGAAAGTTTTACATAATCAATGCTATGATGATGCATCATATATTGTCCTTTTTTATTCTATTTTTAAATTAATGTTTACTCTTTTTTTCCTTTTATTCAATCAGTCATAACTGGATTCGTTCAAAAGTAATCTTATGGCGAAATACATTTTCATGTTTCTCTTTTCTTTCGGATGAAAGTTATAATAGTATAAACATTAAACCAGGGGTCGATCTAGACAAAATTTGGGGCCTATTTAGGGCCCCTTCACAAAAATAAATTTAATAAAATGGACCCCTTCACAAAAATAAATTTAATAAAATGGGCCTTTTCACAAAAATTAACTTAATAAAACAGGCCCCTTCACAAAATTCCTTTTAATAAAATAGACCCTCTACGTAACATTCTTTTTCATGAAAACTGTTTTAAAATGTCTAATTTGTAAATAAAACCACGTCACGAAAAACAAAAACTTTAGCAAAGGGATTTAAAGAATGTTTTTGTTCATAAATCCTTGGTTCGAATTTTAGTAACTGGATTTCAACTTTCGTTACAAAATGTTATTTTTCACAAAAATATAATAAAATTCACAAAAATAACTTCTATTTTTCACAAAATGGGCCCCAAGAATAAAATTCTGCATCGACCCCTGATTAAACGGATTGATTCATTATAATTTTATATGCTTCATTCATCGAACTTAGATTATATATCAAGATTTACGATAATTGCATTCCTGTCATTTCGATATTAATTTTATACTAATCTATTTTTATTTACGTAATTTATGTGGGTAATTTTCTTACTTTGTTTATAAAAGAAAGTGATCATTTTTATTAATAAGGGGATTTTATCCATTTTTTACATTATAACTCAAGCAATAAATTTAATCATAATATATATATGTCATCTGTAATATGAATAGATTTTAACGTATTGTAAATGTTTATGTGTTACGTGAAGTAATTTCGCGATTTTGTTTTTATCATTTTATTCGCCAATAATTTAAATTCGCTTTCATTACTTTTGTATGCAACGGATAATTTTGACGTTTGTTTTTAACTCTCATATTGGCTTTGTATTCCAGTGGATGTTGGCGTGCGATTGATACTTAAGTGTATCATTCGGGCTGATATTCTGAGTCTGTAAAGACACATGCTTGTTTAATGGACCACCCCATCAATTTATTTTGTTCACGAAGTTCAATAAAAATTACATCTTAACCTTTAAAATCTGTTTGCAGTTAATTTGTTGGGATTGGAGCCAATAAAATGGGTTCTTGCGCAAACGTATGTACTCATCATGTACGACCCGGCTAATTTAAAATCAGATGTATGTGACTTCCACCTAATACATCATAGATGCATGATTTTTTGTTCTTATTATTTAGTTATTTACTTATTTTTTTATTTTATTTTATTTTTTTAATGATAAATGTACGCAATTTGACCAATCATCTGCGGCGGGTCGCTTGACTCGTGTAATTTGAATTCCGTACGATATTTTTTCTCTTCTATTTCCTAATATTAATATATAATTAATTGCTGATATCTGCAATTAAATATGGCTAAGATCATTATTCGGAAATAGTTGCGACACAAATTTTTAGAAGTGTGCACCTATAATTTTATTATCTTACTTTTGTGTATTTTTTAATTGAATAAATAAACGAATTAGAATAGTTAGTTGGACATATTTTTTTTCAAGCAAGTCTCATTTTTCCTGTACATTCTTCATAAAATGTGTGAATTTTTGAAGGCGCATAATTTGATCTGGTGCGTTAGAAATAGGTATATATAAAATATCGGTAGGTTTATCGTTAACATGTGCGAGTGTGTGTATATGTTGCAGTCTGTTAACGTTGTAGTGCAGTGTATAGCAGTAGTGTCCATTTATATTTCATTTATATTTAATTGAATGGAGATTGTAGCTTACAAATAATTATTTGTAAAATATTAATTGAATGAATCAATTATACATCTTTCAGTTAATTTAGATTAGTTGCAGTTTCCAAGTTGATAAGTGAAATAGTTCAACAGTTAATTCCAAATAATATCATAGCTGTACATTGTTGAGAGTTTTACTTATCTGTATCATAAATTGTGCAATTTTGCTCCAAAATCAAACGCCTACCAGAACTATAAAGTCTTTAGTAGGCGTGACAGAATTGTCATGTGTGAATGAATGCGTACTAAATGGCTATCTGTAACACGTTCTCTGTTCCTCTTCACCTCTTATAATTATTCAGATATTTGTAAAGCAGATAATTTTCGCAATAATACATACATAATTTGTTATCAGCTAGTGATTTATGTAGGTTGCAAACGTTAAATAAGGAAAACGCTTGGTATGGTATCACTCGCAAAAACTAATAGTTTCGGGATAAATTATTTAAATATGATATGCTAGACTGCTATTGGACTACTAGATTGAAAAGCTAATTACAACGGCTATCAGATAACGTTGTACTTTCTGTCTGACACTGATAGCAAAAATAAGAAAACTTTCAGTGTCTTGCCCTTAACCCTTTAGTGCGCAGCTTTGCATATATGGGTCATTCTCTAAAAAGTGGCTGTTTTTTTTTGTTTTTTTTTTAATTTGCCCAATAAAATTGCGTCAAAAATCTCAAAATTTAGCCTACAAGTACCTTATTGCTATATTTATAAAATAATATGAACCAAACTGTATCTCATAGTTCTTCTGATATTTTAATTTCAAAGCACTTCCATTGCTAAAATGTTCAAATAAATGATTGGCACCGGAATTTAAGATCAAATTTATTTTTAAATAAGAAAAATCCTATATTTCACATGCATGATAAAAGTTTATAAAAAGTCTGGTGCCATTGTGGCGCTTGGGAATTAAAATTATCTGGTTTCATAAACATACCACCGCCCTTGAAAGGGTTAAAAAAGAAAAGAAATTATAATTAGAAGTCATACTGTCAATAAATAATATTTTTTTTACTCTATGTCAATTGAAAAAATAAAGATAAAGCATTAACATTTTGAAGAGTTAATGTTTATTTGAATTAGTACAAAAAATTGTTTTTATTTTTTTTAACTTCTCCCTGTAAAATAATACAAATTAAAAATGTATTATCTTTACTTACGGTAATTAAAAGTCTTATGAGTTTTTTAATGTGTATTTTATTGCATTAGTTTTTCTTATTTTATTGTTTAGTACATATATAAATGGATTCAGATCATTCCCTCACAATTTAAATCATTCCCTCATATTAAAATTATGAGGGAATGATTGTGAGGTAATGGCGAAATACTTCTGAAAACCATGTTATACAAAATTGATTAGTCTTAGGAATATTTTCAGTTACTAAATATCTTTTGAAACACATTTCTAATAATATAACAACATAAAAATACATTTCATTAGTTTTTATTAAATTTATAATAGACTAGCAAACCCCGCGGCTTTGCTCGCGTAATATTTGAAATATGCCAAGTGATATTTATATGTCTAATTTTTATTAAAAGGTACTAACTAAATTTTTATTTTATTAAAAGGTAATATTTTATTTTATTAAAAGGCACTTATTACTTTTAGGAATATTTAAAAAAATTACTATTTAAAAAACAGTTTAATTAAACATCATTGTTACACTGCATAAGGCAGAAATGAGATTTAAATTAATAAAACGAAATAAAACTAAATAAATAATAATTTAGAAAATATTTTGAAACTTTTATGCTCAATTAATACGCTCATTTCAGTATTCATTTGAAGTTTTGAATTTTTTAGAAACCATCTTCTTACATCTTAAAATTAACCATCATGTCAAATTCCAAGTCCTACAACCTCTCTCAACATAAAGGGCTATGTTGAAATAGGAACTGTCACCATTAATTTGACAACATTAATTTTGAAATTGGTTTGTTATTTCCTAATATTCCACAGATACGTAATTTAAAAAGTTTTTAAAGGCCTTTTATAGAGCGTTTGTTGTTCCTGTGAACACCAGGTGGTAGAATCATCGGCATAAAATATAGCCTGTGTAGGATCAGAGACTGTTACCATTGATTCGCAACTATTACTTTTATACTTGGTTTATATTCCCTGAAATTGCGTAGAAATCGTAATTTAGGACTATTTTAGAATGCTTTTCGCACCTCCCCTTCACTTCACCCCTTTTTATTTCGAATTTATTTTCGACAGTCCTTCGAGGACATTTATATTTTATAAGTAACTACCATGCCATATTTAAAGTTTCTAGCCTTTTCAGTATCGAATTCGCAATTTAGAAAGTTTTTAGCGCCTGCAGCCCTCTATTGGTAGTGGCACAGACATAAAATACAGCTTATGATTGAGCAGGTTCTATCACCAACAATTTGTCATCATTATTTTTTTAATCGGTTTGGTATTTGATAAGATTACATGAAAATTGTAATTTATAACGCTTTTCGCTCACTTCATCTGTTTAAATTTGAAATTTTCTTTCGACAGTTCTTAGAAAGCAGTTGCATCTTGTAAGTAAATACCATGCCATACTTCAAAGTGTTAGACCCTTCAGTTATGCAAAAAACGCAAATTAGAACATGTTTTGCTTTTGCAACCCTCAGATGGTAGTGACAGCAACATAAAATATAACCTATGTTATAGCAGGGACTGTCACCATTGATTTGCAACCATTACTTTTGAAATAGCTTTGGAATTTCCTGAGATTGAGTAGAAATCGCAATTTAGAACGTTTTTAGAACGCTTTTCGCGCATTTTCACCCCTTTTTAAATTTCCAATTTTTTCGAAACAGTTCTTAAAGATCATTTATATGTAATAAATATGTACCTTGCCTGATTTTAAGTTGCTAGCCCCTACCGATCACAAAAATCGAAATTTGGAACGCTTTTTTGCTCCTGCAACGTCTAGGTGATAGTGATACCGACTTAAAATAGCGTCTATGTTAGAGCAGAGGCTGTCAGCATCAATTTCTGATCATTACTTTTGAAATCAGTTTGATTCTTCTTGAGATATTGGTGACAAATCGGCATTTAGAACGTTTTTAGAACGCTTTTCGCTCATTTTGCTCCTGCATCTCCTCTGGGGTAGTGGAAACAGATATAAAATATAGCCTATCTTGGAGCAAGAACTGTCCCCATCATTTTTACACCATTATATTTGAAATCGGTTCAGTATTTCCTGAGATTGCTAGAAATTGCAATTTAGAACGTTTTTGACAACGCTTTTTGCGCATTTTGACCCCCCTTTTAAATTTGGACTTTTTTAGGAAATGTCCTTAGAGATCATTGATATCTTATAACTACCATTCTAAATTTCACGATTCAAGGCCCTTCCGTCACGCAAAAACCGCAATTTAGAATGTTTTTCTCCTGCACCCCTTTGGGGTAGTGGCACCGACATAAAACATAGCCTATGATGGAGCAAGGGCTTTCCTCATCGTTTTAACGCCATTATTTTTTAAATCGGTTTGGTATTTCCTGAGATTGTATAGAAATCAAATCACCATTTAGAACGTTTTTTAGAACGCTTTTAGCGCATTTTCACCCCTTTTAAATTTCGAATTGTTTAAGAACTGTTCTTAGAAATCCTTTATATCTAATAAGTAACTGATACTTCAAATTTCATATTTCTAGGCCATTCAGTAACACATAAATCGCATTTTTAGAACGTTTTTTGCTCCTACACCCCCTTTGGGGTAGTTCCACCGACATAAAGCATAGCCTATCTTGGAGCAAACGTTGTCACTATCATTTTGACACCAATATTTTTTAAGTCGGTTTGGTATTTCCTGAGATTATGTAGAAACTGCCACTTAGAACGTTTTTTGGAACCCTTTTTGTGCATTTTAACCCCTTTTAAATTTCGAATTGTTTAAGAACTGTTCTTAGACATCATTTATATCTTATAAGTAACTAATATTCCAAATTTCATATTTCTAGGCCCTTCAGTAACGCAAAAATCGCATTTTTAGAACCTTTTTTTGCTCCTGCACCCCCTTTGGGGTAGTGGAACCGACATAAGATATAGCCTATGTTCTAAGTTGGACTAACACCATCATTTTGATACCATTTCTTTTGGAATCGGTTCGGTAGTTCCTGAGCTTACCTCCTACAAATAAACAATTTTTTCCTCTTTATAATAGGAGTATAGATAAAGTAGCAAACCCCGCGGCTTTGCTCGCGTAATATTTGAGATATGCCAAGTGATATTTATATGTCTAATTTTTATTAAAATGTACTAACTAAATTTTTATTTTATTGAAAGGTAATATTTTATTTTATTAAAAGCTACTTGTTACTTTTAGGAATAATTAAAAAAATTACTATTTAAAACACAGTTTAATTAAACATCATTGTTACAATGCATAAGGCAGAAATGAGACTTAAATTAATAAAACGAAAGAAAACTAAATAAATAATAATTAAAAAAATATTTTGAAACTTTTATGCTCAATTAATATGCTCATTTCAGTATTCATTTGAAGTTTTGAATTTTTTAGAAACCATCTTCTTACATCTTAAAATTAACCATCATGTCAAATTCCAAGTCCTACCACCTCTCTCAACATAAAGGGCTATGTTGAAACAGGAACTGTCACCATTAATTTGCCAACATTAATTTTGAAATTGGTTTGTTATTTCCTAATATTCCACAGAAACGTGATTTAGAAAGCTTTAAAAGGCCTTTTTTAGAGCGTTTGTTGTTCCTGTGAACCCCAGGTGGTAGAATCATCGGCATAAAATATAGCCTGTGTAGGATCAGAGACTGTTACCACTCATTCGCAACTATTACTCTTATATTTGGTTTATATTCCCTGAAATTGCGTAGAAATCGTAATTTAGGACATTTTTAGAATGCCTTTCACACCTCCCCTTCACTTCACCCCTTTTTAATTCGAATTTATTTTCGACAGTATTCGAGGGCATTTATATTTTATAAGTAACTACCATGCCATATTTAAAGTTTCTAGCCTTTTCAGTATCACAGAATTCGCAATTTAGAAAGTTTTTAGCTACTGCAACCCTCTGGTGGTAGTGGCACAGACATGAAATATAGCTTATATTTGAGCAGGTTCTATCACCAACAATTTGTCATCATTATTTTTTAAATCGGTTTGGTATTTGATAAGATCACATAAAAATTGTAATTTATAACGCTTTTTGCTCACTTCATCTTTTTAAATTTGAAATTTTCTTTCGACAGTTCTTAGAAAGCAGTTGCATCTTGTAAGTAAATACCATGCCATACTTCAAAGTGTTAGACCCTTCAGTTATGCAAAAAACGCAAATTAGAACATGTTTTGCTTTTGCAACTCTCAGATGGTAGTGACAGCAACATAAAATGTAACCTATGTTATAGCAGGGACTGTCACCATTGATTTGCAACCATTACTTTTGAAATAGCTTTGGAATTTTCTGAGATTGAGTAGAAATCGCAATTTAGAACGTTTTTAGAACGCTTTTCGCGCATTTTCACCCCTTTTTAAATTTCCAATTTTTTCGAAACTGTTCTTAAAGATCATTTATATGTAATAAATATGTACCTTGCCTAATTTTAAGTTGCTAGCCCCTACCGATCACAAAATTCGAAATTTCGAACGCTTTTTTGCTCCTGCAACGTCTAGGTGATAGTGATACTGACTTAAAATAGCGTCTATGTTAGAGCAGAGGCTGTCAGCATCAATTTCTTACCATTACTTTTGAAATCAGTTTGATTCTTCCTGAGATACTGGTGACAAATCGGCATTTAGAACGTTTTTAGAACGCTTTTCGCTCATTTTGCTCCTGCATCTCCTCTGGGGTAGTGAAACAGATATAAAATATAGCCTATCTTGGAGCAAGATCTGTCCCCATTATTTTTACACCATTATATTTTAAATCGGTTCAGTATTTCCTGAGATTGATAGAAATCGCAATTTAGAACGATTTTTACAACGCTTTTTGCGGATTTTGACCCCCCTTTTAAATTTCGACTTTTTTAGGAAATGTCCATAGAGATCATTGATATCTTATAACTAACTACCATTCTAAATTTCACGGTTCAAGGCCCTTCCGTCACGCAAAAACTGCAATTTAGAAAGTTTTTCTCCTGCACCCCCTTTGGGGTTGTGTCACCGACATAAAACATAGCCTATGTTGGAGCAAGGGTTTTCACCATCATTTTGACGCCATTATTTTTTTAATCGGTTTGGTATTTCCTGAGATTGTGTAGAAATCACCATTTAGAACATTTTTTAGAACGCTTTTCGCGCATTTTCACCCTTTTTAAATTTCGAATTGTTTAAGAACTGTTCTTAGAAATCCTTTATATCTAATAAGTAGCTGATACTTCAAATTTCATATTTCTAGGCCCTTCAGTAACACATAAATCGCCTTTTTAGAACGTTTTTTTCTCCTACACCCCCTTTGGGGTAGTGGCACCTACCTTGGAGCAAACGCTGTCACTATCATTTTGACACCAATATTTTTTTAATCTGTTTGGTATTTCCTGAGATTCTGTAGAAACTACCATTTAGAACGTTTTTTAGAACGCTTTTTGTGCATTTTCACCCGCTTTAAATTTCGAATTGTTTAAGAACTGTTCTTAGACATCATTTATATCTTATAAGTAAGTAATATTCCAAATTTCATATTTCTAGTCCCTTCAGTAACGCAAACATCGCATTTTTAGAACGTTTTTTGCTCCTGCACCCCCTTTCTGGTAGCGGCACCGACATAAAATATAGCCTATGTTCTAAGTTGGACTAACACTATCATTTTGATACCATTACTTTTGAAATCGGTTTGGTAGTTCCTTATATTATGTAGAAAATACCATTTAGAACGTTTTTTAGAGCGCTTTTTATGCATTTTCACCCGTTTCAAATTTCGAATTGTTTAAGAACTGTTCTTAGACATCATTTATATCTTATAAGTAACTAATATTCCAAATTTCATATATCTAGGCCCTTCAGTAACGCAAAAATCGCATTTTTAGAAGGTTTTTTGCTCCTCCACCCCCTTTGGGTTAGTGGCACCGACATAAGATATAGCCTATGTTCTAAGTTGGACTAACACCATCATTTTGATACCATTACTTTTGGAATCGGTTCGGTAGTTCCTGAGCTTATCTCCGACAAATAAACAATTTTTTCCTCTTTATAATAGGAAAGTATAGATAGATGAGGGAATGACGCGTAATAAAAATGCTTACATTGATCTGGTACTTCAAAGCCATACACTAACTATTCAAGAACGTTTTTGAGCAAACAACAAGATGGATACTTCATTTTACTCTTGTACAAACTGTCCTAGATATATATAAAGCATGTTATGCTTTCTACTAAGTAAATAATGGCAAATTTATAGTCATGTGAGGGAATGACGACAAATGCTAGGGACATCATTAAAAAGTGCCCTAATTCATTCATTATATAAAATATAAATATAATTAAATAGCTAAATATGTATTTAAGTGTGTTTAATGGATTGAGAACAAAAATAATTATAAATATACGTGCAGGAATGGCAGAGAAAGTATTTTCTTTCCTACATATGTGAATTGGGACATAGTGAGGGAATGATATTTGCATTAAAAAATACATTAAATTTAACAAATTTCAATTTCAATAAGCAAACAATTACAGTTTATAAGTATAAATGATTAATATTGATAGTTTAAATCACTTTTTCTTTTTGTAATTTTAAAAATAGGTCTTCAAGACCCCTGGGACATAAAATTGCCACTTTTCAGGGAATGACTCATATGCAAACAACAGTTTTTTTTTTATTCTATATACCTAATTCACACCAGAAAATCAAAATAGTAATATTTGGTTTAAATAATAACAGACTATATTTAAATATAACTCTAACTTCCTTTTAAAGCTTTTAAACTTAACTTTAACTTTTTTATCTCTATAATTAAAGTACTTATGCTAGTACCTATCTTAAATATTCTTTCTTTTATATTGTAGTTGTAAACAACTACACCTTTTCTTTTTCCCAATGGCTCATTAATTTGTAAGACATCATATCTACAGCCTGGGTGTTAAGTTGCCTGACAACTAGGAAACCCCTCAACGCTGCTCTACTGTTCAGCACTGTTCCGCGTATTTAAATAAAGCGAAATTAACCATTGAAACGTTCTGGTGCAAAGTCAGATTCTCTGGACTACGTAATTTCCAGAACGTATTCTATCATGGGACTTTAAGGGTTAAAGTTTAAACTTTATAAAATTAATAATTATATAAAATAAGGTATTTGGAGACATACATATTAAACTATTTACTAATTTGCAATATTTTAACGTAAAACAGCCACACGGCAGTAGTTTTTATTTGTATTGCAGATGTGCAATAGAAGAAAAGATTGACGTATTATATGAAAAATGTATTTCTGATTTTTATCATTATTTTTCCTGAGTAATAAACCTTTCAGAGAATCATACATAATTTTTTCGAAACAAAATAAAAAATCACGCATTTAAGGGTTAAAAAATTATATGTATTAGAAATACATAGAAACTGTCTTGCCAGTTCAGATTTCCATCAGACAATGTGGAGGCATTTTAATCTAAGTTTTTTATTTATATTATTCTCTTTCTGTAATAACCATACTTATTTGTTTGGTTAATAATGTATTCACATTGTTTTTCATCAATGTGAAATTTCCATGTCATCTACTATCTATCTATGTTATAAAGAACTAGCAACCCCGCGGCTTTGCTCGCGTAATAGTTGAAATATGCCAAGTGATATTTGCATGACTATTTTTTATTAGAACACTTTTTGAAATAATTCAAAAATTACAAATTAAGCCACAGTTTGACTAAACTTCATTATAAAAGTGCAATAGACAGAAATGAGATTTTAATTAATAAGAAGAACTAAAACTAATTCCAATTAAATGATAATTTAGAAAGTATTTAGAGACTTTTATGCTCATTTCATACGCTCATTTCAGTATTCATTTTAAGTTTTTATTTTTTTAGAAACAATCTGAACACATTTGCATCTTAAAATTAACCATTATGTACAATTCCAAGCTTCTTGTCCAACCGTCTACCACCATTTTTGAGTTAGTGGCACCAACATAAAATGTCGAAACAGAGTTGAAATAGAATGTCTCGAAAAATGTTGAAACAGAGACTGTCACCATTAATTTGCCAACATTAATCTTGAAATCGGTTGATATTTCTTAATATTTTATAGAAAGCGGAATTTAGATGTTTTTAAAGGCTTTCTTGTTGTTCCTGACAACCAGGTGGTAGTGACACCGGCATAAAATATATCCCGTATAGGATCGGGGACTATCACTCTTGATTCGCAACCAATAACTTCTGTAATGGGTTTATTATTTCCTGATATTCCATAGAAATTGTAATTTGGGACTCTTTTAGAATGCTTTTAGCTCCTTCCCTTCGCTTCACCCCCTTTTAATTTCGAATTTATTTTCGACTGTTCATAGAGGATATTTATATTTTATAACTAACTACTGTGCTATACTTAAAGTTTCTAGCCTCTTCAGTACAGCAGTAATCGCAATTTAGAAAGTTTTTTCTCCTGTAACCCTCGACATAAAATATAGCTTATGTTAGAGCAGGTTCTATCACCATCAATTTGCAACCATTATGTTTGAAATCAGTTTCGTATTTCATACGATTGCATAAAAATCGTAATTTGTAACGCTTATAGAACGCTTTTCGCTCACTTCATCCTTTTAAATTTGGAATTTTCTTTCCACAATTCTTAGAAAGCATTTGCATCTTTGAAGTAATTACCATTCTAAATTTAAAGTGTTAGACCCCCCCCCCCCTCAGTAACACAAAAAACGCAATTTAGAACATTTTTTGTTCCTGTAACGCCCAGTTGGTTGTGACAACAACGTAAAATATAGGCTATAATGTTGGAGCGGGGACTGACACCATCAATTTTAAACCATTACTTCAGAAATCGGTTTATATTTCCTGAGACTGTTTAGAAATCGCTATTTAGGACGTTTTTAGAACGCTTTTCGTTCATTTTCACCCCTTTTAAATTTCAAATTTTGAGGAACTTTTCTCAGAGAGTATTTACATCTCATAAGTAATTTCCATGCCGAATTTGTAGTGCCTAAGCCCTTCAGTATCACAAAAATCACAATTAAGAACGTTTTTTAAAATGCAACCGCAAGGTGGTATAGTGACGCCAACATGAAATAGAGACTATATTGGAGCAAGGGCTGTCATCATAAATTTCCAACCATTACTTTTGAAATCGGTTGGGTACTTTCTGAGATTGCGCAAAAATCGCCATTTAGAACGTTTTTTAGAACGTTTTTCATCCATTTTCACCCCTTTTAAATTTCGAATTATTTAGGAAATGTTCCTAGAGATCATGTATATCTTATAAGTAACTACCATGCCTAGTTTTAAGTTGCTAGCCCCTGCAGTATTACAAATAAACGCAATTTAGATCGTTTTTTGCTTCTTCACCCCCTTTGGGGTAGTGGAACCGACATGCAATACAGCCTATGTTGCAGCGAAGGCTGTCACTATCGTTTTCACACCATTATTTTTTAAATCGGTTCGGTACTTCCTGAGATTGCGTAGAAATCGCAATTTACAAAGTTTTTTAGAACGCTTTTCGCTCATTTTTACCCCTTTTAAATTTTGATTTTTTCGGAAATGCTCTTAGCGATCATTTGTATCTTATAAATAGCTGTCATGCCTGATTTCAGGATTCTAGGCCCTTCAGTAACACAAAAACCACAATTTAGAATGTTTTTTGCTTCTGCAACCCATAGGTCGTAGCGATATCGATATGAAATAGACCCTATTTTGGAGCAAGGGCTGTCATCATCAATTTTCAACCATTACTTTTGAAATAGGTTGGGTATTTTCTGGGATTGCGTAGAAATCGCCATTTAGAACGTTTTGTAGAACTCTTTTCGCGCATTTTCACCCCTTTTAAATTTCGAATTTTTTAAGAAATGTTCTTAGAGATCATTTATATCTTATAAGTAACTACCATTCCAAATTCCATGTATCTTCCAAATTCCATGGGCCCTTCAGTAACACAAAAATCACAATTTCGAACTTTTTTTGCTCTTGCATCCGCTTTAGGGGTAGTGACACCGACATAAAATGTAGCCTGCATTGGAGCAAGTGTTGTCACCATCATTTTTACACCATTTTTTTTTTTTTAAATCAGTTTGGTACTTCCTGAAATTGCGTAAAAATCGCCATTTAGAACGTTTTTTAGAACGCTTTTCGAGCATTTTCACCCCTTTTTACTTTCGATTTTTTTAAGAAATGTCCTTAGAGATCATTAGTATTTTATAAGTAACTACCATTCCAAATTTCATGTTTCTAGGCCATTGAGTAGCACAATAATCGCATTTTTAGAACGTTTTTTGCTCGTGCACCCCCTTTTGGCCAGTGGCACCGAAATAAAATATTAGCCTATGTTCTAAGTTGGACTAACACCATTATTTTGATACTATTACTTTTGGAATCGGTTCTGTAGTTCCAGAGCTTACCTCCTACAAATAAACAATTTTTACCTCTTTATAATATTAAGTATCTCTCTATTCTAAAAAAAAGTAACTACCGCTGTCACCGCCGCCGCCGCCGCCGCCGGTTTTGATTTTTTTGTTACCGGAGGCCTTTCTTCGTTAATATTAACAAAAATAATGCATAGAAAAATATGAAATTCGGTGGTTTCATACAGAAATGTTTGATAAACACGCTGATGCAGACAGTTTTCAAATCAAAGAATTATTTTAAGAGTTATTTAATGCTAAAGGTGGACAAAATCGTTCCACTAAAAAAGTTTTATAGCAGCAAAAACTATACATGGCCGTGTAATCATTTTTAGATCATCTTATGCGTTAGAATTTGCCGGAGTGCAGATTGCATTAATTTTTTTATTTTGACTCATTTTTTCAGGTTTTATTTCTATTTTAAATTCAAATTTTCAGCATTTCTAGAGATATTTTTTACAGATTTCAGAAAATTGTACTAATTTAAACTGTTGCCAACTGTATAAAAAGCGCAAGCAATAATGTTTGCTTCAAATTAAAAATTTATTTACACGTGACTATTATAAACAGAAAAAAAACTTTCAAATTAGAATTAAATAATTACGTATAAAAAGCAGGAACTTATTAAAAATTACGTCATAAAAAGTATACACGTGAATTTTAAAAGAGAGGATATTGTAAAATAATAAATTCATTAACATGCGTTAGAAGTCTTAGGAGAAATTACGTCATATTTACGTCACATTATAGTTATTACATAAAATGAACACAAAATAATATTGCAAAAAAGTTTAAATTTAGAAATTGCGCTAGACATTTAATTGATATTTTGAGAATTAATTTAAAATGTCTCATTTAAAAGAACTTTCTTTTCGCTTTGTTAAAAACTACCAGGAGACAAAGACTCTCTTTACTTAATTCCTTTTATATTAGCTTATTTTGAAATGTTGTTACACATGTATACGTCATCAAGTTATTTTTATTTCGACGTTTTATTTGTGTTTTTATTAATGTTGTACGAATTTATTTGTTCTTTCGTTATTTAAAATAAAAATTATATCAATTTGTATAATTTGGCGATTTATATAATTTGGCGAAATTGGTCGACAGGATAATCATGTAGTACCGCAGCGGATTTGGCGTTAAAATTCCCCAATCAAAGATAAATGAATAGAAATTCGTTTATAGGGAGATCGCCACTGTTTTTTAAATTATAATTCAATCTTTCGAAATCTTTTTAAAGCCGATCAAATTAGCGTGCATTTAGAGTTTGCGGTGTCTGGACGGGGGTTGGCGAGCGTAGCTCGTAGGGGGCCGAGCCCCCTAGTAATAAGTATATAGACAAACGTGTCCGTGAATACCGCTGACATCATTTTGACAGAGGCAACTACGGACGATTAAATTTCGCTTTTACTGTAATTTCCTTAACTTCTAAGCATCGCATATTTTCGATTTTTACGCCATTGAATACGGAAAAAAATGTACTTAGAAATGCAAGTCGTTTCAAAACTGTATTATAATTTATATGAAAACTGTTTCGCAATTTATTCATTTTTTGTGGTTTTAAAAATAAGATTCAAGCATGAATTTTTCTTAAATCTATCTCTATCGCCTTTAGACGATCATGAAAAAGATATACGTCTTTCATCAAAACGTAACCAGCACTATCAGGGTCTAACTGCATCTGAAGTTTGATGAAAATTCGTGCATTTGTTCTGGAGATAGAGCTATTGCGATAATCATGAATAAAGCAGCATAGCAGCACAAGGTCTAACTGAATCTAAAGTTTTGTGAAATTCCGATAGAGCACCCACAAAATATTTGTCACATACAGACTCACAGAGTGACAGACAGACATTGTTTTAAAGACCCTCCAATCGTGTTCAGGACATTCTAAAACGTATAAATCCATAAAAAACCGGAATTCGAAATTTTTCACGAATCCAATACTTCTTTGTATCTTCTTGTAAAGGTAGAAGAAAATGAAAATTAATCTTTCGTAAACGAATAAATATTAAAAGATACTGTTTGGAAATATTACTTAATGCTGTGAACGGTGTTGTGTGTCGTCTGACAACTGTGCTGCTGAACTGATGGACAACTTTTTGAACAGGTGTAAGCTTACTTGTAACCCATAAGTGACTTGTCACTTTTAGTCAAAGACACTTAGTTCAAGTATTCGTTTTTGCTTTCATCATTAAAATATCCGGCTTGTTTTCCGTACGCTATGTACAAACAGCATCGGTTTATCTTTATTCGTTTCCGAATTATTAATTTTAACCTTGATTATAATTATTGGATCACCCGGTATATTTAGCTTTATAAAGTTGTCTGATTCTTAAAGATGGCAAAGCAACATATTTTGTATTTCTCTTCTCTCTATTCTAAAAAAAAAAAAGTGACTAACGCTGTCACCGCCGCGCCGCTGTTTTTGAATTTTTTGTGACCGGGGGTCTTTCTTCGTTAACATTAAGAAAACTACTGCATACAAAAATATGAAAATCGGTAGTAATACAGAGAAAAGTTTGATAAACACGCTGATGCAGACAGTTTCCAAATCGAAGAATTATTTAAAGAGATATTTAATGTTAAATTTGGTCAAAATCGTTCCATTAAAAAAGTTTTATAGGAGCAAAAACTATACATAGAAATTTAATCATTTTTAGATCATTTTACACATTAGAAGTTACCGGTGAGCAAACTGCATTTATTTTTTTTATTTGACTCATTTTTTGACGGTTTATTTCCATTTTAAATTCAAATTTTCAGCGTTTCCAGATGTATTTTTTAAATATTTTAGAAAAGCTTATTATTTTAAATTGTTGCCAAAATTTAAAAAACTTCTTAAATAATAATTTTTTTAAAAAAATTACAAAGTTATTTACACGTAACTATTATAAACAGAAAAAACCACTATGAAATTAGAAGGAAATGATTACGTGAAAAAGCAGGAAAATATTAAAATTTACGTCATAAAAATTTGTTTATGCACGTGAATATTTAAATAGAAGAAAAAACTATAAAACAATTATTTAATATGTATTAAAAGCAGAAAATGCGGGTAAAATTAAGTCCTATTTCAAAAAACCAAGTAATATTGCCAAACAGTTTAAATTAAAATATATATTTACACGTACACGTGAGATTTATTTCCTATTTCGAGATTACTTTTTAACTACTGTTGCCAAAGACAGCTCAAATAACAATATTTGTTTTCTAACAATTAAAATATTTCCAGGTGAATATTACAAAAAGAAAAGTTTGGTGAAAATTACGTCACATTTAAAACGTGTGATTTAAAAACATTTTCTTATAGCGTTATTAAAAAATACCTGGAAGCAAAGAACCTGCTGACTTACTTCATTCTATATTAGCTAATTTTCAGATGTTTAACTAATCTCATTTAATCAAACATAAAAACAGCAATTGACAGCAACTTATTTGGCCTTAAAATCCTTCATTAAAAGAGAAATAAATGGAAACATGTTTACATGGATATCGCCACTGGTTTTTTAATTATAATTCAATCTTTTCTAAGCCGATCAAATGAACGGATTTTTCGAGCCTGAACGAACGTAGATTGTAGGGGCCAGAGCCCCCTAGTGAAATAAAAAATCCTATTGTTATATATTAAATAAATTTTATAGGAAATTTTTTTAACAACACTTTAAAGTCTCTTCGAGATGTAAATTGTTAGTAGCTATTTTTAACACTTTCCAACATTAGCTGAAAAATGCTTAATTCAGTTCATCTCTCCGTGCACTAACTCGCGTAATTATGCTCGGATTGGCCATGCAATTTATGTTATTTAAGTTTACTATGGCATGTTTGGTATTGAAAATGAAGTGCGTAGCATTTATAGTTCGTCTACAGGGACGCTCAAAATAATTCCGTTTCATTACGCACTGTGGTAGAGTTTATTCCAGAAAAAATGTGCTACACAACGGGGGAAAAATAGCGCGGCGAGGAAAAAATGTGGCACAATAGTAGAGACGAAAAAAAGGCATCATGAGACATAAAAAATTGCATTTAAGAAAAAAACAGCATAAATAATTCTAAAAAATAAGTATGGTAAACGAAGTCATCTGAACAGTATTACAAACGCTTTTACAACATTGCAAAAAAGTACTTACCTCCCTCCCCCCTTAAAAAGATCCTCGGTAAAATTTAGTTACTCTACCCGTCGCATGACTCTAATTTTAAGTATTTTTATTGAATTGAAGAATAATTATAAATTAAAACTAAGAGTATCACAAACGTACTTGCGAAAATAGGAAGAAGGAAACCCGATCTGTGGAAAAATCGGCTTTTCTGACCCGATGGGATTCGTTTCACATAAGGATGGGAATTCGCGATTTAAATATTCGCAAAAATATGATTGTTTCGTAGTAGGAATTTTTTAAGACCGAGTTTGCGGACAGATGATTGAGTTGTTTAAGTCTGCGGTAAAGTTTTCGAAACTGAATACAATAAATTTGCTAAAATTTCGGAACAAAACGGCGCGACGTTCTCAGACAGTTGTCAACGACTTTAAAAAATAGTATGGCGTCCGTAAAATGCAGCTCATATTGAAAATATTAGAATAATAATTTTTGTTTTTACAAATTGAAAATATCGTTTGGTAATTTAACGTCTTTTAATGCAAATATGCAAACGATACCTTTATTAAGAACTTATTGTTAATTAAACTTATTTATTATCTTAAAATTAATATCATTTTTGAAAAGATTAATTTAAAAAAAATTACTTTGAAAAGTCAAAATATTAGAATATTTATTCAAGTTGTTCAAAATATTAGAATATTTCATGTTAATTCTCCTTTAATTATCACCAATTTATAACTGGTGGCATCATTGATTAAAATCAGACGATTTTATTTAAAATCAGCATTCCTTTTTGCAGTTTGTTTGCTTTTTCGTCTTAAAATAGGTCGTGTGAGTGATATTCTTGAATCTATTAAACTTCGTATGGTTGATTTGTATCGGCACGACAACAATCAATGTTATATAGCGAATTATTTACATTGTTCGCAAACAAGCGTTAGTAAAATACTAACACAATATTTAAAAAAAAAAATGGAAAATTTCAAAATAATCTCCTAAATGGCGGCCGAAAACCAAAAAACATCTGCTAGAAATGATAGGAAAATGAAGCGTATAATTAAGGAAAACCGTTTTAAAAGTGTGTGATTCTTGCACCGAAAATGGAAAGTAGAAGGCGTTGAAGTTTCTACATCGACAACATTAAGACGTCTTTTATTTCATATTTTGTAAATGTTAAAATCTTATCTAAACATTCCAGATTTAATTTATAAGAAATTTAATTGCATTTACTTAGTATCAAAAATAAATAAATAAAAAATACTTTTTCTTATTATTTTTTCTCTATTATTCTAATATTTTGAATATGAGCTGTATAGCATGGCACACTTAAAAAACATCACGGCGCGCTTGAAAAATAGACAACGCACTTAAAAAAAATCCATGGCGCCGAGCCGCGCTAAATATGCCTAGTTTAATCTCTACTTTATGAGAAAAAATCGTTTGCGGTGTATTTTAATGAAGTTACGGTATTTCAGACATATTGAAATTGATATATGTCACTGAAGTGCACTAAAAGTGGCTTATTATACAATATAGTGTGCATAGCATTCATAGTTCATTCACAGGGACACACAAAATAATTCAGCTATATTGCTGTCTATTAATAATAATTGCTGTAAGTGCGTTTCCAGTTGTGGTACGCTTTTTTTAAATTCAACTAATTTTTTGCTATTACAGTAGAACCTCTTTTATCTGAAACTCTCGGTTAACCAAAATCCATTTTTAAAGCTTTTTTTTTTTTTTTTTTTTTTTTTTTTTTTTTTTTTTTTTTTTTTTTACTGTCACATTTCTTGTGTGCAAAATCTGTTTTGGAAGATTTTTTCTTTTACTGTCACATTCCTTATGTGCAAAATCCGTTTTGGAAGATTTTTTCTTTTACTGTCACATTCCTTGTGCGCAAAATCCATTTTGAAAGATTTTTTTTTTAACTATCATGTTCCTTGTGTGCAAGCAGTCCTTTCCGAAATACGAGTACATATAAATATTTTTGATCCGTTTGTTAGAGTTCCTTTGAATTTAACTTGAGCTCCCGTAAGCTGCGGAGTGGAATGAAGAAAACAAACAAATTAGCAATTCTGAAGCTTTTGAATGTTTTGAAAAAGGTCTGGACTGGAGCAGCAGAAAGACTGTGATATTGGTGAACTAATAATATTAAAATACTCCGTGATAGAGCTTCAAAGCAAAGACAATCAAAACTGCGACAAACAAAACATTTTTTCAAACCCTTGTGATATATGTAAAAGGAACTTAATTTCAAAATTAAAATTCAGGTAATTTATTCTTGTTTCTATTTTGCTATTGCCTTATTTTTATTAAGTAATTGTTACCATAATAAGAAGTATTTTATATATAGTATTTCTCTTTAATCTTAAAATTGAAGCATTCTCGATTATCTGAAAATTTCGATTTTCCGAAAGAGGGTCGGTCCCAATTACTTCGGATAATCGAGGATTTACTGTATTTGGTGTGTATAAATTTTATAGAATCATATACAGGGTGGCACAAAAGATCTCCAATGCATTTCTGTTAATTGACGAAAATTGTTGAAGAGGAATTTTCAACTGTGGTATGCTTTTCTTATCTGAGCTACATTTTAGCATACTATGTAGTAGTATATATACAAATCTATAGATCATATAAGAGCTACGCAAAAGAATTCGGATATTTTTCCGAATATCGATGGTAATTATTGAAATTATGTTTTTAAATGTGTTATGAGTTTACCAAATTGTTTAATAAGACATACACAATTTTTCATCTTATTAAACAGTGCAGTTTTGTTTGAACCTGTGGACCCAGGTTCGAGTAATAGCCCCGTCTAATTTTTCAAGTCAGTTGGGTTACTGTATTAATTGTGTTATAAAATTCATTTAATACATCGATTGGTAGTAATACAGTTTAGAATGAGTTATAGATGCATTACTTTATCTTGTTCCAAAAGCATTATTGGTTGTACAAAACAAAAATATTTTTAAAAGGATGATTTCTTTTGCCTTTGCATCTTTTCAGTTTTCTTGGCGTTGGGAGGGGGGGAGGGGGGAGATTTTTCGATTCGGATATATTTCTATATTTCTATTGTAAGAACATTGCATTTGTACATTTCCTAATTTTACAAAATACTAAGAAAAATGTTTAAAACAAAAGATTTGATTGGGGTTATAAATATTACACAAAATCCCTATAAATTCAAATTTAATTAATCCTTCTAAATCTTTCAATCTTCTTAAAATCCTTCTAAAATTTATTACATGATTATGTAAATCTTCTAATATAGTTTCAAAAATTCACGAAAAGGGCTTTAGAAGATAAAATTTTCATGAATTCATAATTCAGTACGTAAAAAGCTATAGTTTAAGTATATAATGTTTATGTAAGACATAAGCAAATTGAATTACGTAAATTTTTTAAACTTCTTGTTGTCGTAAAAACAAAAGTAATATACCATTCTGAAGGCGGGTAATAAAGGATTAAAGAAAAAGAAAACTTTCTTAACGAATTTGACTTCCAAATGCCTTTAAGTAAATGATATAAATTCGCGCGAACACTTATTTTATTCATAACGCACACAGAATTCGAAAGTAATTTCAAATGCAGAAAGAATATAACTTTCGGAAAATTGTTCCACTTTGTTCCGCACGTGCTCATCCTTGACTATCCTTCTCTAATTCTATGTCGATACCTTTATATATACGTACCTTTAACAATTAAATAAATGAATTCAGACGTTAATTTATCTGTGCTTTAACATATATTGTGGATCGATGGAATATTAAATTATTCATCGTAATTCCTGTCATCATGTACCGTGCGGTTGCAGGCCGATGATATTCGCCAATATGGTGTATTAGTGAGAAATTGCCAAGCCAGGATACCGCCCAGGGTAGCTTTGTGGTAAAGCAACAGCACGGTACTCTGTGGACCCAGGTTCGAGTCTGGCCCAGGCTAATTTTTCACCCCTGTTGTGTTATTGTATTAATTGTGTACAAATGTGTCTTAATATATATGTGCCTTCAACAATCTCACTATTCTTTAAAAAAAGTAACTAACGCTGTCACCGCCGCCGCCGGTTTTGAATTTTTTGTGACCGGAGATCTTTCTTCGTTAATATTAAGAAAAATATTACATACAAAAAAAAGAAAATCGGTGGTATTATACAGAAATGTTTGATAAACACGCTGATGTAGACAGTTTTCAAATCGAAGAATCTCTCTATTCTAAAAAAAAGTAACTACCGCCGCCGCCGCCGCCGCCGCCGCCGCCGCCGCCGGTTTTGATTTTTTTGTGACCGAAGTCCTTTCTTCGTTAATATTAACAAAAATAATGCATACAAAAATATGAAAATCGGTGGTTTTATACAGAAATGTTTGATAAACACGCTGATGCAGACAGTTTTCAAATCGAAGAATTATTTTAAGAGTTATTTAATGCTAAAGTTGGACAAAATCGTTCCACTAAAAAAGTTTTATAGCAGCAAAAACTATACACGGCAGTGTAATCATTTTTAGATCATTTTATGCGTTAGAATTTGCCGGAGTGCAGATTGCATTAATTTTTTTATTTTGACTCATTTTTTTAGGTTTTATTTCTATTTTAAATTCAAATTTTCAGCATTTCTAGAGATATTTTTTACAGATTTCAGAAAATTGTACTAATTTAAACTGTTGCCAACTATATAAAAAGCGCAAGCAATAAAGTTTGCTTCAAATTAAAAAAATTATTTACACGTGACTATTATAAACAGGAAAAAAACTTTCGAATTAGAATTAAATAATTACGTAGCAGGAACTTATTAAAAATTACGTCATAAAAAGTATACACGTGAATTTTCAAAGAGAAAGGATATTGTAAAATAATAAATTCATTAACATGCGTTAATGAATAGTCTGAATAGTCTCTAATAATGAATGTCTTAGGAGAAATTACGTCATATTTACGTCACATTATAGTTATTACATAAAATGAACACAAAATAATATTGCAAAAGAGTTTAAATTTAGAAATTGCGCTAGACATTTATTTGATATTTTGAGAATTAATTTAAAATGTCTCATTTAAAAGAACTTTCTTTTCGCTTTGTTAAAAAATACCAGGAGACAAAGACTCTCTTTACTTAATTCCTTTTATATTAGCTTATTTTGAAATGTTGTTACACGTGTATACGTCATCAAGTTATTTTTATTTCGACGTTTTATTTGTGTTTTTATTAATGTTGTACTAATTTATTTGTTTTTTCGTTATTTAAAATAAAAATTATGTCAATTTGTATAATTTGGCGAGTGGTTTGGCGATTTATATAATTTGGCGAAATTGGTCGACAGGATAATCAAGTAGTACCGCAGTGGATTTGGCGTTAAAATTCCCCAATCAAAGAGAAATGAATAGAAATTCGTTTATAGGGAGATCGCCACTGTTTTTTAAATTCTAATTCAGTCTTTCGAAATCTTTTTAAAGCCGATCAAATTAGCGTGCATTTAGAGTCTGCGGTATCTGGACGGGGGTTGGCGAGCGTAGCTCGTAGGGGGCCGAGCCCCCTAGTTATTGTAAGAGATATTTAATGCTAAAGTTGGAAAAAATCGTTCCATTAAAAAAGTTTTATAAGAGTAAATACTATACATGAGAATTTAATCATTTTTAGATCATTTTATGCGTTAGAATTTCCCGGTGTGCAGATTGCATTTATTTTTTTAATTTGACTCATTTTTTGAGGTTTTATTTCTATTTTAAATTCAAATTTTCAGCAATTCGAGAGATATTTTTTGCATGTTTTAGAAAATGGTATTAATTTAAACTGTTGCCAACTGTATAAACAGCGCAAACAATAATGTTTTCTTCAAATTAAAAATTTATTTACACGTGACTATTATAAACAGAGAATATAAAAAGCAGGAACGCATTGAAAATTACGTCATAAAAACAATATTTACACGTGAATTTTAAAAGAGAAAAATACTGTAAAATAATAAATTCATTAACATGCGTTAGAAGTCTTAAATAGGAGAAATTACGTCACATTTACGTCACATTACACTTATTACGTAAAATGAACAAAAAATAATATTGCAAAACAGTTTAAATTTAAAAATTGCGCGAGACATTTATTTGATATTTTAAGATGATCTTTTCAACTATTTTTGTTAGGACAGCGCAAATATTTATTTTCTAACAAAAGTATTTTCACGTAAATATTCAAAAGAGAAAGAAAAGTTTAGTGAAAATTACGTCAGATTAAAAACGATACATTTAAAATGTCTTATTTAAAAAAACTTTCCTTTCGCTTTGTTAAAAAATACCGGGAGACAAAGACTCTGTTCCTTAAAATTTCCCAATCAAAAAGAAAAGAATAGAAATTTATAGGGGAATCGCCTCTGTTTTTTAAATTACAATTCAATCTTCCGAAAACTTTTTAAAGCCGATCAAATTAGCGTGCTTTTAGTCTGCGGTGTCAGAACGGGGGTTGGCGAGCGTAGCTCGTAGGGGGCAGAGCCCACTACTTAAATAAACAAATACAGACGTTAATTTATCTGTGCTTTAATCATTGAAGTTTTGGTAAAGTATTCTGGAAGTATTAGATAGTATAAAGTATTATATAGTATAAAGTATTTCATAATCTATTCCTGATACATACTTTTTCGTTCTTGTTTTTAAGGGGACAATGGACTTTATTTGAGCTGAAGTGAACCCAAAAATCGAAAAATATTTTTGTGCATGTTATTATTCCCCGGTTTGTTCTGAGCCATTTGCGAAAAACCGCATGCTAATGCGATTATTTTTCATAAAGTTACAAGCGTTTGAATTTTGCACACAAACAGTTTTTCAGCCCTTTAATATACTTTAAACCTGTTTTTCTCAAAACTGATTTTTCAACGTTTTTACATTTTTGTAATATTACATGGGTCATAATTTTTTATCAAAATTCCTGAAATTCATAAGGAAGAAACCTGATATTGCTTACTAAGAAACTATGTATGCATTTTAAAATTCGAATTCATTGAGATAATTAAATTTGATTTTTATTTTAATAACAGGCTGAATTTTGATGAAAATCGATATCGAATTCAGAAAAAAATGTCTAAAAAATTAACTATTCAAACGATGAAAAAATCGATACACAGATTTGTTTCCAATACAGTTTTAAATAATTAAAATACAAAATCGAAGAAATATCTCAAAAATTATAAGGTATGAGCATTTAAAATTTCGTTTTAAAATTTTATTTGTTTATTTTTTTTAATCTTAAAATTATAACAAGATTGGAAATTTCTTTTATGATGTTTTCTAATATTTATGGCAAAATGTATATTTCCACAAAATTTTATATCTTTGATCAAAATTTAAAAAAATAAATAACATTCACCGTCTCCTTAATGTTGAAAGAATAAAAATCGTCCTTTTTTGTAGACGTCAACTCAACATCAAAATGATAATTTTTTAAAGAAATAAAAACTTAACATTTTCTGGCAATGACATTTGCAGTTATGGAAGAACAATCCTTCTTCTTCAAGAAATTCTAATTTCGCCTCTCAGTTACATATCCGAACGACAAAAGATTGATCTCTACACATCTGGGTGCCTCACTTTACCCTACTTTTAATGATATCGAATGACATCAAAGAACAGAATGCAGACAATAGAACAGAAGAGAAAAACATATGGAAAAAATTTCTCTGCGTCCCCCTCAGCTTCGAGGTGAGTGATCTGTTGTTGAATAGATTTCTGTTTGATTCTTCTTGTATTCTTCCCAACTTCAAAAGATATTGGATTTCGCCTAAAAAAGAACGGGAATAACTTTAAAATCCAATATTTCTCCTTTTTTAAACTGGCAGCTCACGATTGTCTATATTGCATCAAACATTTCATTATATCATATCATTTGACATATTTTATTGTTATCATTAAAAGTAATTCAGTAGAAAGCCCTTAAGCTTAAAATTTTATAACGTAAAATAATTTCTGAAATGTAAATAGAACAACCAATGATATGCTACAGATATTGCTCTTTAAATGCGTCTTCAAAAAACATTGTTTTGTGAAAAATATAATGGAACTGTTTTCATTGTCTTTATACGAGGATCAAATAATTGAAAACAAACGTCTTAGAAAATCTTGATAATCAACACTAATGTTGATGCCGATTAATCATAAAGCCGATGATTTGTTTTTTAAGTTATGTAAATGTAAACTTATTTCATACTTTCCAGTATAGGGTCCTTGGCGAGATGGAAAAAATGGTGTTGGTGGGAGAAAGAAAATTTTCCTGCATACTTCCTGACAATTTTTTCACTGTTTCATATACACTAGCAATTTTTTCAATATTTTTACAATATATTTAATATATAGAATCCATTTAACTATTTTTATATACAAACAGAAGACAATTATGTACATATAAAATAATAATAATGATATATAAATTAATTGTATGTATGTAATATATTTTAAAGTTTTAACTTATCTTAAGTCTATTCTAAATTCTTTATCCTATTTAATTAAATTTATTTACTTTTAAATTATTTATTTCTACTTACAATGCGTATCATGCTTTTATTCTTTTTTATATTTCCGTATTCAAAATTCGTCTTGGACGCGTGCAAATCTTTTTTTCAGACTGAAATAATTCTGTTTCAGAACTTTTTATTTATTATCATCATGCCCTTTTTTGAAGGACACTTCGAATTGTACTCCCGGCTTTCTGGGGACTGTTTACTCCTTTTCTGAGTCTGTCAGCTGACCGCCGAATTAGGATCTGCTAATGGCTACGTCCTTTGTATCTCTACGCTTTAACCAATAAATTACCTTGCACTGGGTTTAGTAGAACTTTTTCATCGTTCCTCTTGTCTCAAAACCCGCAGCTGCAGTTGTAGTGGAATATCAATGCGGTTGTGTAACAGCTTAATATAATTTTTGATTTTTTCCTAGTTTGTTTGCTGACATAATTTTACGTAACCTGCTCTGTGATCATGTGGAATATTTTCAGTTCCTTAAGACTGGCAGTATCTTGAGAAGAACTCTACCATATAACTATTGCTGCCTTTTATTTGTAAAATAAAGACTTCTAGCTGCAATTGATTATTTTCATAGGAGAAACTGTGCTCTCTTTCGAGCCATTGTCTTGCATAACCATTTCGAACGCGTCAACTGTCTATATTTTGGCACTATTATGTTATTAGCTGATCTTGTTCAGTCATTTAACCCATAATACTTCCCCTACGATTTGGTCAGATGTATGTATATATTTATTTATAAACAAGCATAAAATTCCATCAAGTTTGTTTTCATAGCTGTTTTTATAATTTGCAACAAATCTAACTTTCTGATGCGCGAATTACGCCTCGCTCTTTTGTTAATACGCCAAGGCTACTAAAGGCGACACTAATATAACACAGATTCATCAGTAGCTATATCGACCAAACCTTTGTTGTCGATTTTTTAATTTTTAAAACTCGTGTCAATCTTAAGGAACGGAACATATCCCACATGATCACATAGTAGGTTACGTAAAGTTATGCCAGCAAACAAACTAGCAAAAAATCAAAAGTTATATTAAGCTGTTACACTACCTCATTGACATTCCATTACAATTGTATCAACTTCTTTCTTGTAGTTGATACAGTTTATAGTCCATAAAAAAATACGTTTCAACTATGTAAATAACTCAAAATTGGAGATATTTGATGTATGATGCTATTGTATTTAATAAGCGATATAATTATTATGTGATGTATTTTTCATTATCAATCGTCAGAATATATTTGCTTTTATCTAAATAAAAATTAAAATAGCTTTAAAATGTAATATTTAATTTCTCCTGGCGGCACGAGATTCCTTATATTATTGCGAAATTTTCATTACGCCATCTTATTTGGCATTCTTTCTACGAGAAATTTAACAGAAAAAAAAAACCTAAATTTCACTACGCAAAATATTTCCCGAAAATCTACACGCCCCAATAAACGCTGTATTAATATTGATTAAGTTTTTTCGGGAGGCGGGGTAGTATACTATTTTGATAAGTAGGGTGATCGACCCAGTAGTTGATCAAATAAAGTCGGTGCTACGCGGTTTTTACTATATTTCCTTCATTTTAAGTTTTAGAAGTAAACTAACATGATTTCTACAACCCTTAATGAATGTCCTATAATAGACAATAATTAAATTCTGCTGAAATGGAATAGCAACAGAATTATACATAAATAGTTTTCTTAATTGCCGTTTCCCCAGTAGTTGATCAGGCGAATCCAGTTTTTGATCGATTTCATTCCAGTAGTTGATCACTGGTCTTTTTTTCATTGTAAGTAAAGAAAATTAAACAATTTGAGAATAGTAAACATTTTAATGAGACGAATAAAAGTAAAAAATACAATAACTTATAAGCAATATTGAAACTCTAATTCTGGGACAGAGAAAAGATTTCTTGTTCTACTGATTTTTGTCGGTTCAATGTGGAAATAACTTGATCCAACCTATAAAAAAGGAACACTTCCGTACCCACTTTCCGAAGCCACCGTCGCTCCTTCTTTTTCCGTTTCCAATTTTTTCAAAATGACAACGTGCTCATTAATATACTTTTGCACCGTCTGCCAAGTATGGACAGTTTTCTCATCTAAGGATTCCACTCACATACTCTCACCGGACGAAACTTTGGCACTGGACTCAAAGCTGTGTGAGTTGCTCAGTCGTTGTTTTTCCACAAAGTCGGAATTTTAGATACTCCTATATCTTGTCTTTGATGTATAAGTTGTTACTTCCTCTTTTTCCTTTTCTGAATCATTTCTTTCTTTCGGGTTTCTTTCTCTTCTTTTTCCTTTTCCCTTTCTTCGAAAGACAATATCCACTGATTTGACGTTGTCGCATAAGGCAACCGCCTCTTTTCTGTTTTTTCTTCTGTGGCGAGTCGTGAGGCCATAGAATGTTGTCTGCAAAAGCTGGACTGATGTTTTTTTACTTTAGCTACACCTAAGTTTTTTGGGCGCTGAGAAGTCGCAGAATTTGGAAGTGGGTCCGTCTGCCTTGAAGGATCTGGTGTTGCATGATCATGATCAAATATTTTTCGAGGATCATCAGATTGTAGAGCAATATAAGCACTTGGTGTTAGGCGATCACCAACTGGGGATTCAGGTTCGCTCTCTGGTGTTGCAATGTTCGTTTGAGTTTGTTCAAGATATTTGTTCCGCATTGCCTCCATAAATGGAACAATTCAAGAGCCTCAACACCAATCTCCCATTCGTCCCCTTCTACGCTTCTGAACTTCTGAGTTCTGCCTTTTTTGAATAGGAATTCAATGTACAAAAGCATCATGAGGCTGAAGTTTTCCGCTACTCCTACTCTAGACCAATTTTCACGTGGGTTTGTTGGTGAACAATGTCGTTGCTTACTGCTGATGCACCTTTCGTAGTTTACAGCGTCTGCGTTAAACGGAAACAGACTGCATTTCCGGAAGCCGTTTTTAATGATTTTCGGAGTCTGCTTCTCGAAATACACTTTCAATCAAAGATCCAAATACTGCTTTTGTTACCACTTTGTTTCCAGATTTAGTTTTCCAATGGTAAACGGTTTCCCCCAGCGCTCTTTGAGAGGCCTGGAAATAGCAACGTCAGCTGGTTGGAGTATGTGTGTTGCATTCGGGTAAAGAGTGAAATGAAGTATTTGATTAGCTGAGCATAACTTTACCACTTCAAGAGTTAAGTGGCTCTTGTGGCCATCTACCAGAGGTAATATGGGTAGTTTGATAATTTGCTTTCTAAACCAAGGCAGAAATACTTTTGCAAGATATTTAAAGTAGGTGCTCCCACACATACAACCTTTCTTTTATTTACCCATTCCCCAGTCGTCTGGCATATTCTGTGCAATTTTAAGTGATATTTTCTGCAATGGGTAAACGATCATACCAGGAATAACCTCTCCTGCTGCATTGAAATCAACCATCACGATTATAGCTTCTTTTTCATTACCTGTTTTTAATTCATATAAAATGTTGAATGAAATGGGTCCTAAAACTTTTCCCGTTTTTGGACAAGTTTGAAAACCGCTTTCGTCAGCATTAAAAATTCTCCTGGAATCAAGGAGAATGTCAAGGCAGCCTTCAGTTTCAAGATATTTGTGAAGTTCTTGGAACCACTCGCAGATGTTCGGCTCTGACACTTCTGCTCTTGCAGTGTTGATAGCATTTGCATACATCTGAGCTATCGAACTGCTTCTTCGCATGAATCCTTTAACCCCTTGATGGCAATCACTTGGGGCAAGCACTTGCCTTTGTGTAATGCTGAATTCTCACCGGAAATTTAGAAAATTTTTATTTTAAAATAGGGAAAATCAATTTTACGACTTTTCCCCACCAAAGTTAGAAAACTCGTGCAAATCTTCATAGGTGGGATAAAATATATCCCACCGCCCCTCAAGGGTTTAAACCATGTTTTCCCCGGAGTTGAGTTTGCAATAGGGTTTGGCATTTTATCGGCTTCAATGTTTTTTTTTTTTTTTTTTTTTTACGGTTTCAAATAAAATCATCCTCTTAATCGGGAACTCTTTTTTGGCATAAGCATTTATCCAATCAACAAGGAGCTGTTCCTCTTCTTTGCTTTAAAAATGATGAATGTCCCTTCCGTCTCACCTCTGGCGTTTTCCCTTTAACCTAAAACAAAAAAGCTTTTTATGGAAACATAGGTGAAACATTTCGAACAGGTCTATTGATTCGAAATTATCGAATCACCCTTTTTTCTCACCCTTTTCCTCTGAGTACTGGAAGAATTTCTTTTTCGGCGGCATAATGAATTCTGAAAATAAGCAATAATGGCTTGGTAAACAAAAAAATTAAAAATGATCAATTAATGGCTACGCATGTTGTTAGCCAGTTTTTGATATACTGATCAATAACTAGAGTCCTCGAAACCAATAATTGATCACAGTTGATCAATTTCTAGAATTTGCTTATTTAATAAGACCAGAAGTTGATCTGTCAAATTTCAACCCCTAAAAAGAAGTCCATCGAAAATCTAAAAATTAATATTTAAAATATCATCCTTGGACTGTGATTAACAACAGTTCTTGTAAAAATATTAGTTTAAATAAGCAAGATGGAAGGGTATTATTCTAACTTACCGTTATTGTCTCCAACTAATCAAAAACTAAATTTTTACACTTTCTAATAAAAAATTTTCATAATATAGCTTCTCTTACACAGGATAGCTGAAAACTATGTGACAACAGGTGCACTAACATTCGAACAAAAATATTATGTCTAGTGCTACTTGTAAAACTCATTTCCGCCGGAAATGGAGCAATATTTAAAAACTTTGATCAACTACTGGAGGGGTATCAATTACTGGAGCAGTCACCCTAATTTGATTTCGCATAATAAAACGGGATAACTTTAAAATCTTATAATTTCTTTTACTTGGTAGTGCTGTGTTTTCCTATATTCCAGTGTAAATTTTCATTATTTAATTTCATTTGACATTCCATATTAGAGTCATCGAGAGTAACTACTAGAAAAAAAAGCTTAAATTGCTCACTTTAAAATATTTACCAAAACATAAATAAATGTAACCTTTCAAAAAATAATAGCCAAATATTAATTATGTGATAAATAATTTTTTTTTTTTGGGGGGGGGGGAGAGATTGCTATAACAGGATGGGGGATGGAGGGTTCTTCTCTTCAGAGGACATTCAATTTCATCTTAAAAAAATAATGAAAACGCGAATACAGATATTAAAAATCCAACATTTTCTTTTCCGTGGCAGCGCTCGATTCCCCATATTCCAAAGAAGATTGCGGCGTTCTCATTACCTCACCACATTAACTTCTTTATTGGCATCATTAAAGACATTTCGTAAAAAAAAAAAAAAAATGTGAAAGCTTGATAATTTGCAAGGTAAGGCAATATCCGGAAGATAATTTAACCATACAGAAAACTGCCGGAAAAGTATTAAGGATGTGGCGTATTATTTGCACCCCAACTTCGTAAGATTTTTGATTTGGCCTAAAATGAAAGAGGAAGAGAGAATACTTTTAAAATCGAATATTTCTTTCGTCTTGGCAGTATTCGATTTCCTAATCGCAGTAAAGTTTGCTTCATTTTTATCACTTCAAAATTCTTAATTTAGTTATTGCTGTCATTAAGGGCGATTTACTAAAAAATAGGAAAGTTAATTTTTTTTTTTAAGATGGAGCATTTCCGAAATGTAAAATTATCCATTACAGAAAATTTTTGCAAGGTGAACATTGCAGTAAAGCATGTTTGCGTTACTCTTTAGAAGTTTCTCTTTTTATACGTTGCAGTGCTGGGTGGAGAGCCAAAAAATATAGCAAAATAGACCTCGCCGCGCCTCACTCTCACCTTATCCGGACCACTAATGTAGTGGTCCGTAATCGCAATTGTAGTGTGAAGACCAATTTTTATTGAAATTATGTAATGCATTATTATTATGTTACGTGTTTATCTATACTAATGTTATAAAGAAGTGACGTTTGTTTATTTGTAGGGGTAATCTCTGGAACTATCGGAAACACGAAACTCCAGTCTTTTTCTCCGCAGAGATACGGATGCGACTAAACCATCAAAATCAGATTCTTGGAGATTCAGGTACACTTTTTGAAAATTAAAGAAGCGATAGAATAGTAGCTCGCTCGCACACAAATGTTAGCATCAGCATAACACGTCCGCACACGAAACTCAAAAATCCATTTGATCCTAGACTATCTATATTATAAAGGACAAACATATCTGTGCATAACGCATACGTCATTCTGCGAATGGCAACACTTTGAAATTTGAAATGAAATTTCGGTTTTGCCATGTTCGCTACTACAAATTTTTAAACTTCTAAACATCCCACATTTTAAATGTTTACACCGTCGTATGCAGAAAAAAATGCACTTTTAAATGAAATTTGTTTGAAAGCTGCATCTCAATTTATTTTCGAGATATTAATTTTTTTATAGTTTTTAATACAAATTTTCTAATCGTGGCAACTGAAGTACTTCATTTCTATTAAAAGAGGTTTAGTTATCTTTATTGATTATATTCTTATTGATGCCATTTTCTCATTACAATTAAAAATATCTTTTTCAAAAATTTGAGCAGAAAATGACATTGCGCTTTAAAACAAGTTGAAAATTGCTCGTCAAACGTGGCAAATGAGGTGCGTTCGTACTATAACTAGTTTTATAATTATTTTTTGCACCCCATATTGTACTGAATGTATATTTTTTTGCGCTTCATAAGTGCATAGTCTGCAACATCATTAAAATGCACTTACAATAATTTTTTCCCCATTCCCCGTAATGTAACGGAAAACTTTTGACTGTCCCTGTAATTAAACTATACATCCGATTTTCATAAAATTTGAAATGGCTCAACAAAATTTTGCAGCAATTATATATTAAAAATTTCAGACCATTCGGAAGGCTGTAAAATCATTAAAATGCATTTGCTATAATTTTTTCCCATTGGCCGTAATGTAACGGAAAACTTTTGGGTGTCCCTGTAATTAAACTATACATCCGATTTTCATAAAAATGGAAATGGCTCGACAAAATTTTGCAGCAATTATATATTAAAAATTTCAGACCATTCGGAAGTCTGTAACATCATTAAAGTTCACTTGCAATAATTTTTCCCATTGGCCGTAATGTAAAGAAAAACTTTTGACTGTCCCTGTAATTAAACTATACATCCGATTTTCATAAAATTGGAAATGGCTCGACAAAATTTTGCAGCAATTATATATTAAAAATTTCAGACCATTCGGAAGGCTGTAAAATCATTAAAATGCATTTGCTATAATTTTTTCCCATTGGCCGTAATGTAACGGAAAACTTTTGGGTGTCCCTGTAATTAAACTATACATCCGATTTTCATAAAATTGGAAATGGCTCGACAAAATTTTGCAGCAATTATATATTAAAAATTTCAGACCATTCGGAAGTCTGTAACATCATTAAAATTCACTTGCAATAATTTTTCCCATTGGCCGTAATGTAAAGAAAAACTTTTGACTGTCCTTGTAATTAAACTATACATCCGATTTTCATAAGATTGGAAATGGCTCGACAAAATTTTGCAGCAATTATATATTAAAAATTTCAGATCATTCGGTCGGGTAGTTTTTGCTCTGTTATATGCGGACGGACAGACAGACGGACGGACAGACAGACGGACTGAACGACGACTATAGGTGCTACGTATTTATATAATTACGAACGCACCTAAAAAGACACAATTTTTCTGATGATGCTGTTATATTTCACACTATTTTTTCATTTCGCTGATATTGAGCTTGAGATAAGGCGAAATATTTCAGCGACTGAAAATGACGCCATATTTAAAAGAATCCGATAATTTTATTAGATAAAACGAGATATTTCCCCGTAAATACGTCTAAAAGTTATAAATTTCTGGAATTTTTACGCGCAGGTACAGATATTATACTAAGACCTCAAATCACGAGTGGGAATTTTCACATGGAAAGTTGTAATAGTTGACAAACGTGACTTCAAACTTGAAAATATATTTATTAATAGTCTATAGCCTATTGCGCGTTAAAATGTTTTTAAATGGTTAATATGGATGTGAAACGTGGAAAATGACTTGATTCGGTGTAGATTTAAAGGGGGGGGGGGGGAATTCTATGATTATGTCAAGGTGAAATCATTTTTGCTGATTTTTCATTCCGTAATACCAAGCATCAATTGATAACTTAATCAAAAATACTTATATTGATTATATGTTACTGATTACGTATATGAATAAAGTTTAATTTTTCAATAATTTTAAAAGTTGAAGTTTATGAAAAAAGTATTTTGTTAATCTTAGGTTAAAATATGTCTTTGGAGAGTTAAACTAATAAGTGTAAGAAGGATTTTTTATTGTAATTATCGTTGTCGATGTATTATAAATTTGATGTAACAGTTCCTTTGTAAACATTTTCTTTCGTCGAAATTCGACGGGTTCCACCTCGTCTTTATAAGAGAATAGCTGAGCATTTACAATAAAAATTTAGTGGAAAATTTGAAGCTTAATGTTGAACAATATTGAAAGATTAATTTAACCAGCCAGATTGGGTAAATGGTAAATATTATTAATGTAACACATTTTCGCAAACCATGCTAAATAAAATGAAACGTACTCAACTTTGAAATTATTTTAAAATGAGTTTTTTAAAACTAAATAATACATTTTCTTAATTTATTTATCTGGTGCAAATGTACATTTTTTATGTAATAACTTAGAGAGATTATCATAATTTTATTAAGACACTATATTATCACGTGATAAATTATGTTATATAAAAAAATATGATTTCATTATTTATTTATAACAAAGCTAAATCTAATAATTTCACTATATTCTAAATAGCATTTCTTTTATTATACAAAAGGCCGTTTTCTTCTGTATTCTCGGAATAATTGTATAAGCATAAATCTTTTATTAGAACTTCTAATCTCATTCTTCTATTACAAATGCCAAATCGAAAGATTAATCTTTGCACCTCCTGACGCTTTCGTTTACTTTACTTTTAATGATATCGAATGACAGGGAAAAAGAAATTGAAAAAAAAAATGGAAGAAAAGAACGTTCCTAGGAACTTTTCCAAAAGAAAAAGTGGGGAGGGAGACGCTACTGCTGAATGTATATTTTCCCGAGATCTTTCCAAACTCAAAAGCTATTCCAAATCTAATAAAAAAGGACAGATTTATCTTTCAAATCCTATATTCCTTTCCAGCTGAAAACGTACCCTAAGAGATATCCTCGGGAAATGATACTATTTAATTTTCATTACCTTACCAAATTCTCCTTCTTTTATTTGGATCACGAAAGAAAATTTAGCTGAAAATCTTAATCAAAAGGATTTTATAAATCAAGTCTTTTCCCCTAAGGTTTCAGTGATAGGAAAATGCTGTACCAGAACCAATTTTGCAGTTATTTCTCTTAGTTATGTAGCACAATGAGCATAATTGCATGGTTTGAATTCTAGTCAAAATATTAGTTTTAAAAAAATCCATCTTTAAAAAAAGTTGCGTATTTTTTGCAATCAAATTAATTTTCAAGATCTTAATTTACAGTATACTATCCTATTTTGGAAGAAATTGTCAGTGTATTAATTTGGTACATACATCTCAGAATTTAATGAAACAGCACAGTTGTGTGTACCTAGGACGGGAAATAGCATCGTACAACAGTATCATGAATGAAATCAATCTAACAAAACAGATGGTACAAAGATTATAAACATAACTAGCAGAGATATAATAATCTGGATAAGAAGTCAGACGAAAGTTTTCATTCGAGCACATTCGAGAGCACATTTCTGGGCACATTCAAGAAGACAAGCCGACAAAGCAATCCAACTGTTTACAGAGCAATCCAATTATATTAAGGTGAGTTTGTGTTCGGACAGACAGACAAACAGACGGCCATGTGGACAGACAAACCGAATTCCTCAACACTTTTCAACTATGTTGGAAAATGTTAAAGACGCATAATAGTTTTAAATTTCCCTTTCAGTAATTTATACCAAAAAACGGAAGCATACTTGAATTACTTACTATCTTTATATAAACGCCACTATTTAGCTGAAATTTAATTATGCCTAAAACTACTCAAATTACACTTCGAGAGATTATCATCCATAGACGGCCGTATATCCAATTCTTTGCTTGGCTCTCTTTATCATTTTATCTTTATTCCACAAAGATATTTTAGTATACTAAATGTAGTTCAGCGTAAAAATGCACAACTCATTTAAAAACACCTTTTAAGCTATCTTCGTTCATACTCATTAACCCTTACGAATTCTTTTATGTAGCCCTGTATACTGTATATGATCCACGGCATTTATACACACAGCGTAATATGCAAGAATTTCAGGACACCAACGCTTGTCCAGCTGAGCTAGACGGAGTAAGAAGTGCCAGGTTTTTATATATCCTGGTAGTTGGCAGAGCGTTAGTGCGCTGAGCAACTGACCCAGGTTCGAACTGGCCTGGATAATTTTTCACTCTGTTGTTTCTACGCCTTGTTAGCAATGTAAATTAAAATTCACAAATTAAATTTCAAATTTACTATGCACTTTCCATTATATTGGAAGTAATTTCTAGTAAACCTCAGCAACGTATACCAATTCCATTATATGTGAAATAGTTTAACATAATTAAAATACGCCCCAAACAATGTTTCCCCCTATACCATTATGTAACGCATTACTTTTGTGTGGCCCTGTAAATAAGTAATATATATTCTTTGCACTGCATATTCTACAGAATGTACATTTTAGTGTACTTCATAAATGCATATCAATTTCATTATGTTCGAAAGCGTGTAATATCATTAAAATGCACTTGAAACTATTTTTTCCCATGCGCCGTAATGTAACGAAAAACTTTTGAATGTCCTTGTAAATGAATTATAAATTCGAATTTCATAAAATTTGTAATGGTTCAACAAACTTATGCAACGATTATATATTTTAAATTTCAAACCATTCCGTTAGGTTGTTTTTGCACTGCTATATACGGACAGACAGACAAACAAAGACGACGACAATACGTGCTACGTATTTATATAATTAGGAACGCACCTAAAAAATATTGCAACTTGAATAAAAAGGACTTCATCGAGATATTTTTTTAATCCAATATTTCTATCTCGCTCGAAATAGCCTATTCGATATATCCTCAGGACATGATTCTATTTAATTTTCATCACCATACCAAATTCTTAGTTTTTTTCTTCTTGAACGCGAAAAATAATTTAACTGAAAAACTTAATAAAGATTTTATTCATCAAGTCTTTTTTCATAAGAGTCATAGGGAAAAGCTCTATGAGAATCAATTTTCCCGTTATTTCTCTTAGTTATATAGCACAATGAACATAATTGCATGTTTTGAGATATTAGTTTAAATAAACTCAAGATATTAGTAAAAAAAAAAGCGAAAACACGTTGCACATTTATTGTTTCAAATTAATTTTCAAAATTTTAATTTACAGTATGCAAGCATATTTTGGATGAAATTGTAGTATATTAAATTGGTATCTACATCGCAGAATTTAATAAAAAAGAAAAGTATGTATATATGTATGGAAATTCGTCGTAGTCATCATTATGTGAACTTAATTCAACAATTTACACGTTTTCACAAGATTTTACTGTTAAATGATTTAATTAATGTTGATTGTTTTTAGCTTTAATCAAAAGTTCTTCAGAATTTCTTTTAAAGAAAGAGTACGCCTTTAACTTTATTTAAAAAAATTAATTTCCAGTTTTTTGTATTACATGAATTTCATTTTCGTTCTGAAAGTTTTGTTACCAAATTCATATTGCTGCAAATTAAAAAAAAAGTTGCAACTTCTATTAAAAGAACAGGATCGCGATATATTTTAAATCCTATATTTCTTATATACCCGATTGGATATAATCCGGCATCGGGGCATGATACTATTTAACTTTCCTTACCTTAATTAATTCTTTGTTTCTTTCTTGAACACGAAAAATAATTTAACCTAAGTTTTTAATAAAGATTTCATTCGTCAGATTCATTCATCATAAAATTCTTTTATCAGAATCAACTTTGCATATATTTGCCTTAGTTATATAGAGTTATTCTAACTGCATATTTCGAGTTTGCCTTAGTTCTGTTGAATTATCCTAACTGTATATTTCGAGTTTGCCTTAGTTATGTAGAATTATCCTAACTGCATATTTTGAGTCTACGCCAAGGGAAAAGTTTTTAGTATAAAAAATATATATATTAAATAAAAATCTGAAGTTTTTGTTGCTAATGGTATCCGTTTAAATTTTCGGTATTGACAGGTGATTTAGATGAAATAACTTATATATTATATTTCTAGACAAATTTCAGAATTTAAGGAAAACGAAATGCAGTTTAAATTTATGGGAAACATGTTTTGCTCTATCATACAAATTTAAGTCATCAGTTTAGAAATTTTCACAAGATTTTAATGTTAAATAATTGCATAGATGCTGAATGTTTAAGCCTTAATTATTAATTCTTTAGAATTTCTTTTAAAGAAACAGCATGTATTTTGCTCTATCATACAAATTTAAGTCTTCAGTATACATATTTTCACAAGATTTTAATGTTAAATGATTGCATAGATGCTGAATGCTTTAAGCTTTAATTATTAATTCCTTAGAAGGTCTTTTAAAGAAACAGTGTGTCTTTTGCCCTATCATAAAAATTAAGTCATCAGTTTGCATATTTTCATAAGATTTTAATGTTAAATGATTGCATAGATGCTGAATGCTTTATGCTTTAATTATTAATTCTTTAGAATCTCTTTTAAAAAAACAGCGTATCTTTTGCTCTATCATACAAATTAAGCCATCAGTTTGCATATTTTCACAAGATTTTAATGTTAAATGATTGGATAAATGCTGAATGCTTTAAGCTTTAATTATTAATTCCTTAGAATGTCTTTTAAAGAAACAGCGTGTCTTTTGCTCTATCATGCAAATTAAGTCATCAGTTTGCATATTTTCACAAGATTTTAATGTTAAATGATTGGATAAATGCTGAATACTTTAAGCTTTAATTATTAATTCCTTACAATGTCTTTTAAAGAAACAGATTGTCTTTTGCTCTATCCTACAAATTAAGTCATCAGTTTGCATATTTTCACAAGATTTTAATGTTAAATGATTCCATAGATAATGCACTGTAAAAAAAAAAAAAATGTTAAGTTGTCTGTTACAGGAATTTTTGTTGTTGCCGTTACATAAAAATCCCTGCCGGCCCGGCCTACAGGCAGAGGTAGATTTCGAAGTTAAGTATACTAATTTCACAAACAAAAACCAAATCATGATTAGCGATAAACCCACTTTAACAGTTTTATCTGGCCGCTTTTGACGAGTTTTTATTTCATTTTTATATAACAACTGGTTTTATCAGAATCATGTTAGGGCGGTATTCAAAAAAATACTTTTCCATGCTCAACAACTCGAAATTTTCTGGCATAACTTCAGATTCATTTTTAATAGGAAAAACATGAAACTTGTTGACGTGATTTTTGAAGAGATTTATGAGCGACCTGTGTTTTTAATTTTCGTTCAATTAATTAAAATTTGATATATAAACAATTATTTTTCTCAATAAGACAATATGTTTTGTTTCTAACACAATCGCTTCGGGAAATTCCGTTCAAAATGCCCACTTTGACATCATTTTTTGAAATATATTCTGCCTCTGTCAAAAAATCGATCATTACGGTACATTATATAGTTTCTGAATAAGCGAGTCTACCAATTGGATGCGTTTGAGAGCAAAAATGAATTTAAAAATGAGTCAGAAAATAAGCAGTTTGGATTTGAATGCTCCCTTAATACGATGATTTTTCCAACACAATCCGCTTCGGGAAATTCGGTTCAAAAGGCCCACTTTGACAGCATGTTTTAAAATATATTCTGCCTCTATCAAAAAATTGACCATTACGGTACATTATATAGTTTCTGAGTAAGAAAAAGTACCAATTGGAAGCCTTTGAGAGTAAAAATGAATTGTAAAATGAGTCAGAAAATAAGCAGTTTGGATTTGAATACACCCTTACTAAGATGATTTTTTTCTTCAACCACTATGTATTTTTAATTTGTTTTTGCTGGAAGAATTGGTCCTATCCAAAACTTGTCTATATAGATGTTGTAGACAATATTAAGAAGATATATGATAAATTCTTGGGGGTTTTATATCTTTTGAATTGACGGAGTTATGGATTTTTTTCTTCTTCAAACGCCCTTTTTGTTTTCGTTTTTAATTTTTTTTGCGGTACGAATTGGTCCTATCAAAAACTTGTGAATATAAAAGTTGTAGATAATGTTAAGGAGATTAATGATAAAATTAATTGGATTTGATATCTTGAGAATCGACAAAGTTATGAATTTTTTTCTCCCAAAAAACCTATTTTTTGCGCCTCTTGAGCCCATTTTTAACTTTATCAAAAATCTGTAATACATAAATTTTTGGCCCTATTTTTAGAAGTAATAAAATCTTTAAACTGATTTGATATGTATAAAAATTAAGGAGTTATGGGGGGTTTTCGGTTTTCGCAAAACCCCTCCCTATTCCCATCCCCTTGGTCCGATTTTGCCCATTAACGAACTTGACCGAGATTTTATGCCCATTGATTTTATGTATCAGTTTGGAAGAGATTGGTGCAGAATTACGAAAGTTATCGTGCCCAGAAGAAAGTGATATATATATATATATATATATATAGATAGATAGATAGATAGATAGATAAAGTTTTTTACTGAGGGTGGTTTTGGGTTCTAGGGGTCATGATCGGTGTAGATCTGTAAAAATTTTTCAGAAATTCTAACATAGGAACGATCCCAATAGGGAGTATTTCATACGAAATCTACCTAAAAAGTTCTAGGAATCCCAGTTTCCCAGAAAAACTTTAGTAACTTCACAGATTTTTTTGTTCAGTGTGAATGCTTTTTTTAGCTTTAATTATTAATTCCTTAGAAGGTCTTGTAAAGAAACAGCATGTCTTTTTCTCTATCATACAAATTAAGCCATCAGTTTGCATATTTTCACAAGATTTTAATGTTAAACGATTGCATAGACGCTGAATGCTTTAAGCTTTAATAATTAATTCCCTGGAATGTCTTTTAAAGAAACAGCGTGTCTTTTCCTCTATCATACAAATTAAGTCAACAGTTTGCATATTTTCACAAGATTTTAATGTTAAATGATTGCATAGATGCTGAATGCTTTAAGCTCAAATTATTAATTCCTTAGAATGTCTTTTAAAGAAACAGTGTGTCTTTTGCTCTATCATACAAATTAAGCCATTAGTTTGCATATCATGACAAGATTTTAGCGTTACATGATTGCATAAATGCTGAATGCTTTAAACTTTTATTATTAATTCCTTAGAAAGTCTTTTAAAGAAACAGCGTGTCTTTTGCTCTATCATACAAATTAAGCCATCAGTATACACAGTTTCACAAGATTTTAATGTTAAATGATTACATAGATGCTGAATGCTTTAAGCTTTAATTATTAATTCCTTAGAATGTATTTTAAAGAAACAGTGTGTCTTTAACATCTTTAAAAAATTGAATTTACAATTTTTTTTTGTGTTAAATTAAAACCATTTTACATCTACTATTTTTACTACCAAATTTGTATTGCTGCGAAGTTAAAAAATTATTGCAACTTGAATAAAATCCTATATTTCTTTCTCGCTGAAAATACCCAATTCTATATATCCTCGGGACATGATACTATTTAATTTCCATTATTTCACCGAATTCTTCTTTTTTTTTACTTTTGATAGCAGAAATGAATACAATTGAAAATCTTAATAAAGATTTTATTCATCAATTTTGTTCATCAGAAATTTTCATCATCAGAATCAATCTTGCAGTTATTTCCCTCAGTTATTTAGGATAATGAGCGTAATTGCATATTTAGGGTTTGCTTATGGGACTTTGTTTAAAAATGCTTTTTATTAATAAAATCTCCAATTTGCTTTTGTACTAAATGATATCTGATTGCATTACTTTTCAGTACTACCATGTAATTAAGATAAAATAACTCACATATTAAACTTCTACACACATAAATAGGCGCCGACTTCAAGGGGCGAAATAACCAAAGCAAGCATACTTCTACCACTAATTTAAACAAGTTGGAAATTCTACGTCAAACGTGGCAAATGTTGTGCGTTTGTACTATAACTAGTTTTATAAATATTTTTTGCACCGCATATTGTACTTAATGTATATTTTAGCGCACTTCATAAGTGCATATCCATTTCATTCTGTTCGAAAGGCTATAATATCATTAAAATGCACTTGAAATAAATTTTTCCCATTGGCCGTAATGTAACGGAAAACTTTTGACTGTTCCTGTACTTAAACTATGCATCCGATTTTCATGAAATTTGAAATGACTCGACAAAATTTTGCAAAATAATATATTTAAAATTTCAGACCATTCGGTTGGGTAGTTTTTTTCTCTGTTATATGCGGACGGACGGACAAACAGACAGACAGACGGAAATACAGAGAAACAACCAGACGGGCCGAACAACGACTATAGGTGCTACATATTTATATAATTACGAACGCACAATTGAGTATAAGTTTATCTTAGAAATTATTTTAGTTAATATCAGCATATAATAGTGAGAGTATATGTCTATATATTTATTATATGACTTCATTTATGTTTCAGCATTTGGTAATAAAAGTTTCCTTCATTATTATTAAACCTTTGACGTTTCTTTTATTTCAAACATTTTGTTTTAAAGTTTTCTGTAAACCAAAGACTACTTTTCCAAGCTAATAATTTGTAATAAAACATAAAAAATACTAGTAAGTGTTTATGTCTGTTTAATCCTGTTGTAATACGACATTTTCCGAACGTCTTTAAAAATTAAAGCTATATATAAATAAAAACCTTGGACTTGCGCTGCCATATTTAATGATTAAAAGCACTTACGATACTCATCAGCGTACAACATATATAAAAACTATACTAAATATTCATTAAAAATACACCCAACGTTACATACTCTTTCTAATAAGTCATCATCAGGAGGAGTTCCTGACCACTACGGAGCTAAGTTTCGCACAACACAGTCACTGCCACAAATATCAAACTGAAAACATTTCTGAAAGAATGAAATGTCTTAGTAACCTTTTATCTATAATCTACAACTTATTTCGCATAAAAATTTTTACAAATTAAAAAGTTATGTCAATTTACTAAGTTATATCTTTGGCCATTTTAAATTCATATTAAAAATTTTAATTATTAAATGAATTTTTCTCAATATTATTGTATTTTTCTAATATATCGTTTTAATTGATATTGACTGATTTATTTCTTTTTGCCTTTAACCCCATTCGAGTCTATGATTTTTACTACTTTCGGGATTGCATCCCTTACTCAAATTTTATTCCGTTGGCACCGCTTTTTTTAAACGCTGTACTTATCAAATACCAAAAAAGTCTCGAATTTAAAATTACAAATATTACTTTTATTATTACTAGTAGTACTTTTATTACAAAATAGTTACAAATAGTACTTTTGCGCTGTTATATGCGGACAGACCCAGACGACTACTATAAGGTGCTACGTATTTATATAAATATGAACGCACAGAAAAACAGACATTATATGTACTATTTTTTAAAACACACAGAACTTATTAGTTATTTTGTACTAATAAAACAACAAATTAATGCACATCTGCGTGAGACAAAAGGGGAGACCAAATATGAATTAAGACATGTAAAACAAATGACTCGACAAAATTCTATAAAGGTTATATACATTAAATTTCAAACTATGCGGTTGGGTAGTTTTTTCGCTGTAATATGCAGACAGACGGACAAAACAAACGCACCTAAAAACAGCCATTATGCATATTACTTCTTAAAATACACAGAACTTGTACTGATAAAACAACAAATTAATGCATTTCTGCGTGCGACAAAATATGAATTAAGACATCTAAAACAAAAACTTAAATTTGACATCGACTATCTTTTAATAATGTTACACTGTCGCTTAGATTCTGTTGTTTGTAACAAACAAAACGAAATATAATAACGTCGCTAGCTTTTAAATTGCTTCTGTCAATTGAATAAGAGACTGTTTATCGAAAAGATTCTTAGCATAAATGTTTGAAAACAACAAGTCATTTAATAGACCTTCTAATCAGATTCCGCTATTACAGATCCCAAAGTTGAAAGTTTGATCTCTGCACCTCCTATTGGTTTCCTTTATTCCCCTTTTAATGATGCCGAATCACATCGAAAAAGGAAACACAGAAGCTAAAAAGCCTTAACTAGTAATCACTGATTATTAAAAAAAGTTATCATAACGTATTAGGGTAACTCCGGGAGAGTCGCCGCATCCGGGATAGATGCCGCACCCCTTGTATTTCTTGTAATTATCGATAGATGGTCGTCAAACGCACAGTATAGGTGAGATTATTTTAACCAGTGTATAGCGTGAATCCCATTCCGATGTTTACTTGTAGAAGTACAATCCTTATTTCGACGTAAGTGCATGGTTTTACTGTCCAAACTTTTAAACACGTTATGTTTAAATACTTTCATACACTAATTACGAAATGCATGCATGATTTCGAAGTCAAAACTAAGTGTAGCGTTTGTATAGAGTACTGTGTGTATGGTTACGCCATTCCCTTTAGCGTAATTGCTATTTTAATTAGATGAAAACTAATAAATTTGTGAAACATCATTAACTAGTTGGATGTGCCAATCCCAAAACTTTCTTCTATCTTATACACCTTAATATTTCAAAACCTAGTTACACATGTTAATACTTCAATATTATTAGTTCAATACTATACCAGCTTTGATTTTCATCTTAAATTTCTGCTCAGGTCAATTAAACGGACTAAAAACGAGTTAATCTATATCATGATATTTGTTAAAATTATTAATTTTTCCTTATTTTGTTGTTATCAGCTGTTTGCGAATGGCCGGCTTAGCAGGAAGCGAGTTCCCGCCGCTGCATGAGCCGCCGATGCACAATAGAACTACGAAAAATCAAGAAAAGTATACAAAAATCGCTAGCACAGAGCCCCTTTACCGCGCAATATTTCCAAATTCTAGGAGGACCTGTTAGCCAAAGCCAAAAACAAGCATAAAAATTTTGGTTCAATTGTATGCATAATTTTATACGTTGTTCGATGGTACAATAATGAAAATGGCACAGAGATCGGAATTATAGCGCCCCCTTCTGGCGGAATTTTTTCAAGTTCAGGAAGGACTTGTTTGCCATAGCCAGAAACATGCACACAAAATTTGGTGCAATTATACGGATAACTTCATACACTTTTCGATGGCACAATAATTAAAATGGTACAGACATCGCAATTATAGTGCCCCCTACCGGCAGAATTTTTCCAAATTCAGAGAGGACCTTCGTGACATGACCAAAAACAAACACATAAAATTTGGTTCAATTCTATGCATAACTTCATACACTTTTCGACGGTAAAATATTCAAAAGGGCACAAAAATTTCACAAAAATCGCTATTACAGCGCCCTCTGCGGGCGATTTTTTTACAAATTAAGGGAGGACCTCCTTTGCATAGCCAATAACTTAAAATTTTTTTTTGGTTCAAATCTATGCATAACGTCATACACTTTTCGATGGTACAATATTCAAAATCGCACAAACATCGCTATTACAGCGCCCCCTAACGGCGAATTTTTTTGCAAATTCAGGGAGGACCTGCTTGCCATATCCAAAAACTTAAAATTAATATTTGGTTTAATTCTACGCATAACTTCATACACTTTTGGACGATACAACATTCAAAATCGCACAAAAATCGCTATTACAGCGCCGCCTACAGGTGAATTTTTTTCAAATTCAGGGAAGACCAGCTTGCCATATCCAAAAACTTAAAATAAAAATTTGGTTCAATTCTATGCATAACTTCATACACTTTTATATGGTACAATATTCAAAATCGTACAAACATCGCATTTACAGCGCCCCCTACCGGCGAATTTTTTCCAAATTCAGGGAGGACCTGCTTGCCATATCCAAAAACTTAAAATAAAAATTTGGTTCAATTCCATGCATAACTCCATACACTTTTGGATGGTACAATATTCAAAATCGCACAAAAATTGCTATATCAGCGCCCCCTACCGGCGAATTTTTTTCAAATTCAGGGAGGACCTGCTTGCCATATCCAGAAACTTAAAATAAAAATTTGGTCCAATTCCATGCATCACTCCATACACTTTTGGATGGTACAATATTCAAAATCGCACAAAAATTGCTATAGCAGAGCCCCCTACCGGCAAATTTTTTCCAAATTCCAGGAGGACCTGCTTGCCATAGCCAAAAACTTAAAATAAAATTTTGGTTTAATTCTATGCATAACTTCATACACTTTTTGATGGTACAATGGCGACAGACAGACGGACAGACGGACAGACGGACAGACGGACGGACGGACAGACGGACAGACGGACAGACGGACAGACGGACACACAGACAGACAGACATTTTCTATAAACATGTTTTTTGGAATCTCTGACCCCTAAAACATGTAAATCCGTCGAAAACCGGAAGTCGAAAAAAATTTCGATTACAATACTTTCTTCTATTGAAGATAGAAGAAAGTAAAAATACAGATAAATGTCGAATTAAAAATCACTTCATGACGTAACAAACACGTCAACGAATCTGACGTCAAGTGAATGTGACGCCACGATAATTCATTTTTGTTATGTGTTTAATAACTGTTTACTAAATTAATATTTTGCGTTATTTTAGATTGCTTCAATATTATTTAACATTTTGATGAATTCAATGCAATATTGACAATGGTAAATATGATCGGTGATTAAAAATCATGTAGGGTGATCTATCCTTATGGCACGGATAATACATAAATATCAAATTAACTGACGATGCGATTTGAAATGGGCTTATTTTTCAAGAAAACATCGTGAAAGAAGTTGAATTGTAAGGCAGATTACCTAACAGATTGAGATGCTGAAATTTGATTGGCTTACAGGCGTGTATTATTTTTGCACAAAATTCACTGTTCGAGAGCTTGCTGTGTGAATGATTACTTCCATAAATTAATATTTTTTTTTCGCTAAATGAAGAACGAATGTTTTGTGTTTACTTTAGTGGAAACAAATATTGGGCTGTCAATGTCATTTCAACTGAAGTTATCTCTGAATAAATAGATATTTGAAAGTAACTAATCTCTCAAACATTATAATTTTTTTAATACCATCTTTCTAAAAGTGTAACTTTTATGCAGTTTTATCCTGTTTCGCACTGTTAATGACATCAAATGCTTTGCGCTTTATAATAATAATCTATATAATATTTGGCGACTTATCACCTGCGCCTGGCTAACATTAAAGTACCGAATTGGCCACCTGGCATATAAAAAGTGAAGTGGGTAGCCCGGATCTGTTGATGACAGTCACATGACCTCTGCTTTTATTATATAGATAATTATATATATATTAAATTTCAAACCATGCGCTTGGGTAGTGTTTTCGCTGTTATATGCAGCCAGACGGACAAACCAGACGATGACTATAAGTTTCTACGTATTTACATAATTACGACCGCACCTAAAAACAGACACTATACATATTACTTTCAAAATGCACAGAACTTAGTTATTTTGTACCGATAAAACAACAAAATTAATGCACTTCTGCGTGAAAGAAAATATGAATTAGGACACATAAAACAAAAATTTAATTTTAACACCTACTACCATTTATTAATATTATTATACTGTCGTTTAAATTCTGTTATTTGTAACAAACAAAGCTACATAATAACGTCGCTAGCTTTTAACCCTTCACTGCACTGTGTGCCATATCTGGAACATACCTAAAAACATTACGTTATTAATTATGTGCCATGAATTTAGCGGTCGCATGATCACTGTTCCTGGATCAGGAACAATCCAAAGTACGGAATAATACTTATATTGTCCATGTTAGATGTGTACACTAAACAAAAAATTGGAATTTGTTCTTCGGAAACAAAAGAAATTTCGATCAAGCTATTAACGGTAAAATTTGCTTTAATTATTTTTACTGAATATTAAAAAATATTAGTATAAAAGAAGATGCAGAGAGTGTTAGACAGATAAAATTGATTAATTTAAGCCCATTCATATGCAAAATATAGCAATATAATATTTTAAAACCGTAATTTTGTATGTATGGTACACACCATAAAATATCAAATTTTACCTGAAATTTTTAAATTTAAATTTTTTTACTATTTTTCCCATTATTAGGCCGATATATAGATGTTATAGATGTTAAATAAAATTTTTCATAAAGATAAAAAAAATCTGTGTTGTGAAGGGTTAAAATTGCTTTTGTCAATTGAATAAGAGACTATTTACCGAAAAAATTCTTAGCGTAAATGTTTGAACACAACAAATCATTTATTAGAACTTCTAATCAGATTCCGCTATTACAGATCCCAAAGTTGAAAGTTTGATCTCTGCACCTCCTATTGGTTTCCTTTATTCCACTTTTAATGATGCCGAATGACATCGAAAAAGGAAACACAGAAACTAAGAAGAAAGAACAAAAATAAAGATGTTTGAACTGAAAGTTTTTTGGGATCATTCCCCTGCAAAAGAAATGGAGAAACTCTGTTGCTGAAAGAATTCACCTGTATATTTTTTGAGCTCTTTTCAAGTTCAAAAGATATTCCGACTTGATTTAAAAGGACAGGATAAAGATATATTTAAATTCCAATATATCTTTCCCGTTGAAAAGTCACTGTTAGAGGTATCCAAAGGAAATTTTATCATTTAATTTTCATTACCTTACCAAATTCAACAGCTATTATTGGTATCGTTAAGAAGGTTTTATCTGAAACTCTTGATGAAAAGTTATTACAAATTCAATCTCTTTTTTTGTTCCTTTTCTGCGAAAGGCAATTTTATCAACAGTAGGAATGCTCTATCAAAATAAATTT